>CM077506.1:16378397-17106292 GCA_039654745.1 Houttuynia cordata
AGAACGATCTCATTTAAACTTTTCCCTTCTAGATATTATATGAGAATGAAGAAAAATAATGGAGAAAGATGACTACATGAACTAGGCTTGTGTAATATGGGATTGAATACCAAAATGTGCTTATATCTATATATATGAACACTATACACAATAGATCAAAATGAACAGTGAATGATACCCAATAAGATACTTATTGAGGTTCTTCAGTTCAGATTTCAAAAGCTTTTCTGTTCTATATATCATCCACCACTTTAACCATTTTGTTAACAAAGTCCTCCACTTATATATATATATATATACATATTATAACTTTTTAGGGGGGGATGAGTAGTTCACCATCCCTTGTTTTAGCTAGCCCACCCTTGGTTCGGCCACTGTGTATATTGTTAAATTGTCCAAACTTATTGTACAAAAAATTGATACAAATTTCACGAGCACCAGGAGATTTTACACCTTGAATGTTTGTTGTTCAAGTTGTACATTAACTGTGGTTTGACATCTTAAGCTTGTATGTTGTGTGAATAACAAAATGTGTCACTCTTAGGGCCTGTTTGGTTGCCACTTTTGCTAGAAGTAGAAGCAAAATCTCTGGGAAAGTGAAGTGTAATTAGCTTTTAGCAAAATTTGGAAAAGTGAAGTGTGTTTGGTTGGGTTATGGGAAGTAAAAATCAATGTAGAGTAAATTTTATAATTTTTGTGAGTCATAAGGATAGCATTGATATTTTTTACGCATTTTCAAGAGTAGCACTGGCGTTTTCACCGTAGGAATATGTGAAAAAATTCTTGGCAAAGCTTTCCCTTGAAAATCTCATAATTAGGAGATTTCCCCAAAAGTGGAATATTCCTTTATTATTCCTTATTTTTTGTCTTCTACAAATTCTGCTTTCCAGCCAAAATAAGTAATTCATGGCAACCAAACGGGATTATCTTTCCCGAATGAAAAATCTCTAAATTCTTCTAAAAAGTCAGTTGTGTAGTGGCAATCAAACATAGCCTGGGTATGACATACCCTCATTAGGGTAAGGAAGAAAAGAAGAGGAAAATGAGTAAGTTTATAACGTTAAGAAAGCAAATTGTGGCTAGAGCGACAAATTGTGACTCTCCCTACTCCTGCCCGGAATTATTATTAACACTTGATTTTTCAAAATGAAGTTCATTTTGAAAAAAACGAAGTATTAATAATAAGTCCGGACGGAGGGAGTATGACCTAGAGAGTTTTAAGGCCACCACTGGAAGGCAGCTCAAAGAATGCAAGGATGTGTATGTGTGATTATGAGAAATGCTACATCGGCCCCTGCCCGCTTTTCTGTGCTCACGGTCATGTGGCCCGTCGAAATTCTTGTTGGGCATGCCCACTCGGAGGCCATGCATGCCAAGGTGACCATGTGCACGCGGAGAGCGGGCTGGTAGGCAAGCGTGCGAAGAAATGCTTGTTTGATTACGGCAAGAGAGAGGTAAATGTTTGATTCTATCTCAAATGTCCAAATCATGTTCACTTGAACGAATAAATGAAGTATGGCTGCAATGTATCCCTTCCTGTTCTGGGAATCCAAGACATCTACTCCACGTTAATTACAATGGTTGTTGCCAATACTACATGCAGCATCAATGGGTCCCCAACAGCTTGTCTTTTCTTTGAACTTTGAAGATTACTATCTCTATCAAGTACCAAGTACGTACACGTACATGTGTGCCTTGCATGTATTTAGGCCCTTTCAACTTCAAAATGTTGTAATCCATGCCAACCACTGGTAACCAATTAAATTAACGTGCAGGCTTCTAAGAGAAGGGCAGATGGACCCATGAGAACATTCAATCAGTTGTCCCACCACTGGTTTTCTATTGAATTTCCTTATCCACAGTAACCCAAATAATTCAAACATGGCTCAGAACAAATTATCTAGTTAAGCTTGCATTTATGCAAGGAAGAATCATGTGGGAAAACAAGAACAGAATGAGCATCAACCTTTTCGCAATTTTTCTGCCAAATGCAGCTTTTTTGTTGTATGTAACGGCTACTGGAATTTGTCACTTTTACCCACCATCCCTGGTCACCATTTCTAAATAAGATAAGCCCAAGTAGCGTGTTTGGCATGAGCAGATGTCTGAATTATGTGAAAAGGCAGCAACTTAAAGCAACTTGATAACTGCCTCTCTAGCTAGTTTTGCCCCTTTTTCTCTCTTCCCGCCTCATGTACATTGCCACCTTCAATTATGCAATAACAACAGATTATTTACTAATAACTAAGATGGCAAGATCGATGCCTGCAAACCCACATCACAATTTGATCATCTTCTTGATTTTATCTCAATGCTAAACATTGTTGCCCACAAGCAAGCCTCTCAACTTTCCCATAGTGCAGTTATTTTACTTTGTCTTGCACCTCAAGTTTGTTCATCAAGCCCAATCATTTGGCGCCACTACCTCCTCTTTATATACCCATGTTCATTTGTTCTTTCAATCACAACTCATTCAGTATTGTTCTTCAAAAGAAATGATGAAGGTTTTGGTGTTGGCTTTCTCTCTCGCTTTGCTATTTGCAGCTGCCAATAGCATGGGCTTTGAGGAGAAAGATCTTCAGTCTGAAGAGAGCCTTTGGGATCTGTACCAGAGGTGGCGAAGCCATCACACCGTGTCTCGCAACCTCGGCGAGAAGCACAAGCGCTTCAATGTGTTCAAAGACAATGTGAACTTCATACACTCGTTCAACAAGGAGGATGCACCATATAAACTGAAGCTCAACAAGTTTGGGGACATGACTCACAGAGAGTTCAGGAGCTCCTATGCGGGATCTAGGATCGATCACCACCGAGCCCTTAGAGGGAGCCCAAGGGGGATTGGAAGCTTCATGTACGAGAATGTGACCGATGTCCCTCCTTCTGTTGATTGGAGGGAGAAGGGAGCTGTTAATGGTGTTAAGAATCAAGGGCAATGTGGTATGTGATTAATTCTTTTAGTGATATTATGTTACTTTTGATGTGTAACGATATGAATTTTCACTTATTTGTTGATGCAAAAAATTAGAGACTAATTTAATTAACACTTATTTGTGTTGATGTGGTAGGGAGTTGTTGGGCATTTTCTACCATTTGTGCTGTGGAGGGGATAAATGCAATCAAAGAGAACAAACTGGTCTCACTCTCTGAGCAAGAGTTGGTTGACTGTGATAGGACTGATGACAACCAAGGGTGTAATGGAGGTTTGATGGAATATGGATTTGAGTTCATTAAGAAAAATGGGGGCATTACAACTGAGCAGAACTACCCTTATAATGCCCAAGATGGAACTTGCAATGTACAAAAAGTATGGCCTTCATTATCAGCCATTCTAATTATAGTTTCCATGGTTTAAATTCCTACCAAATACTCATGTGCTATTTCTGAAATAATTATGAATATATAGGAGAATTCTCATGTGGTGGTGATCAACGGCCATGAGAACGTGCCCGTAAACGACGAGGATTGTTTGCTAAAAGCCGCTGCAAATCAACCTCTTGCCGTGGCCATTGATGCTAGCACCAGGGCTTTCCAATTTTATTCCGAGGTGAGCATTTTTATAGGTTACAAAACTTCATGACAGTACATTGTATAATTGTCTGAACAACTGATGAACAAATATGAGCATGTTGTAGGGTGTCTTCACTGGTGATTGTGGGACTCAACTAGACCATGGATGTGAACATTGTTGGGTATGGAACAACCGCCGATGGGACCAAGTACTGGACAGTGAGGAACTCATGGGGACCTGAATGGGGAGAGAGAGGTTACATCCGGATGGCTAGAAGTATTCCTGCTAAAGAAGGAATCTGTGGTATTGCAATGGAGGCCTCATATCCCATCAAGACTTCCTCAAATCCTCCAGTGAGAGTGGCAAAGGATGAACTTTAGACTAGAAGTTGCAGTTTCTATTTAAATAGCACAAAAAGGATATCATTGTGATGCTATTATTAGGTTATAGACTGTTGAGTCCATTTGGAAACAACACATTGATAGATGTGTTCCTCCAAGAGACTTCATAAATATTGCTACGTAATGTGTGGTTTGATGTGGTTGTAATAGAATTTCTTTTTCTAGTGTCATTGAAATAAAAGCATGCTTGAAGCCTATTTTGTATGTATTTAGTAAGGGCATATTGGATAGACAGTGAAATTAAAACAATGTCATTCCAAATTGCCCACAAACTATTTATTCATATTCAAATTACAATTTTTAGAAGCATGGATAGGGTCAACTTAAGTGAATAGATTCAATTAACTATGACTAGTCATGATAGATAATACCAATTCAATATCTCATTAACATGAACACAGGCAAGGGGCTACGATCTTGGATATATTTTTTGGTGCATGCAAAAACATAAGAAAATAAAACATAAATCAACTTATCAAATCACACTCCTTTACAAGAAGGACAAACTTTTTTTATTATTTCCATAAGGTTCACTACAACTTCCATATATTCTCCAATAAAATCCTTTACAAATTCATCAAGAAGTATCTAACACTTAAGATGTGGCTGGATACAAATTAATCTAATTTAAAGCAAGAACAAAAACCTAATACGAAGAAAGTCTCACAATCTCAAGATGAAGTTGGCCTTCAACCCCAGATACACGGAAGTTTACCGCATACGTATATCCATCCTCCTCTATAAACCCCGTTTTCAGGAATAGGCGCCGCAGCAGGAGTCATCACCGGAACAGGAGTTGGAGATGTCGCCGGAGAGATCGTTGGTGGAGCAACCACAGAGAGTTTGGCTGGTCCAATCCGAGTAGAAAAACATGGCTGGGCGGAAAGGAATAGTACAAAGACGATGTAGACGAGGATGAGCGCAAGAAGTCTTCTAAAGCAACGTGACATGTTTGTAACCTCTTATCAACACTGCACCAAAGGAAACTGGACGAGAAGAAGAATCAGAAGATTGAGCGATCGCATGCGATTTGCATGATATGAGAGCTACCTCTATATCCCTATATATTGAGAGACTCCACATGACAAGACCCAATTGTAGTAGCTCTAGGACTTGCCTAATTGGTGATTGTCTATGACATTAGTTACTTGATGTAAATTTTATCTTTTCATGCCAAAAATAAAATACGCTTTGATAAGCATTAATACACTAATCCTAATTAGGAAACAAAATTAGGAAACCACGTAAATGCCGAGTGGGACCCTTGGATAATTTCTATGTCTTAGTTTTATAAGTTTAGCAATTATCAAATTCGTTTAACCTCACATCAATGGGCTACCATAAGTATACTTCATATGGATTGCGTGATTACACTCAAAACTATCTGTTTAATGGTCTTCCAATTAGTAAGTCCGTGATCAGGCATGCGAACACACTAATAGGTATCTAGTCAGTTGTCACGCAATCTTCAACCAAATTACACTAGCTGGCAATGAAATAGATAGGACTGTCATTGAGGCTTGAGCTGACTCAAGTCAAATTTAAAATGGTTTCAGTCTTCAGGTTCAAAATGAAGAACTCAAGCATCATATCTAAGACTGATTTAGCTTCAACTTGCTTAATTGTATCAGCCCAACATAGACCAAGGTACCATGGGAAGATAACATCTAGAGGTGCATCAGTTTAAAGGAAAGTTGCAGGAAACCCTCGGTTGTTTTCTAGTTGTGTAACTTTTCATTTTATGTAATTCATTGCTGCCCTGGCCAATGGCTTCTACTTTGGACGTTCGGTGTCACCTCTCTCATCGAAGTTGCAGAGGGAAAAGAATTACTCTCATTCCACTGCTGGAGAAATGTTATCCTTGAATTGCTAGCAATACAAAAGACCAAAAAAAAGAAAGGAATGCCATCTTTGCGCATGTATGTCAATTTGAAGAGGAATTGCCAAAAAATATTAATAAGAAAAAGGAGAAACAAAAATTTGGATAAATGAAAATTTGTATTGACCAAAACCTGAGGCAAAACTAAGTTTAAGGAAATACATAGCCATCCTTTAAACTAAAGAAGATATGAAAGCCATCACCTTTTACAAGGAGAAATGCAAAAAACAAAAATGTGTTCTTACCAATATCAGAAAAAAAAAAGTGTTCTGCTTTTTTATACAAAAAAATGTTATTTCTTACATAACATGGGCAAGAACCAAAACTTCGACATATGGGCCTTCAATGCCATTGAATATAATTATCTGAAGCAAGTGTTCTTGCACAGAGAAGGAACCCACCTTCATCAATCTGGCCTTCAATTCAATTTCCACTTAGGCCCATTTATCTAAAGAGGCATAAAAATGGAGAAGCAACACCAATTTGCAGAAGAATGTGGAATTGGTCTATTACTTCCATTGTTAACTGCCTTAGCCTTTGTTGCCAAAAAAAACTGCCTTAGCCGACGTTTTCGTCATACCCAATTAAGCGTTCACACTTCAAATATTCCCTTTATCCTATTTGAAGTGCATCTATGGATTACATTGTTGTCAACATTTTCGGCCCATTAATTAGTTGCAGCTTGCAAACTCTCTCTTATCGTCAATTAGTTGCATGCATGAAGTCTGTTTGAAGAACTGAAAATTGTGAGGCACTTAGCATCCTATCACTAGCTACTATCAGCTTCATGAGACCTCTTCTTTAATCACACTTTAAGTTCAGGACGAATTTTCTGGAATTTAATGCTTCTATACTTTATCTCGCTTATTTCTTCCATATTTTTTACGTAAGAAATATAATTGTAAAATTGTTGTATGCGAGACCAATATTTTCTCCTTGTATATATGTAGCTCTGCGACTGCAAAATGAGGTTCTTATGAAAGCAAATGCTTGGTAATTATGAACAGCATTTTATAAGATCTAAACCACAAGAAGGGACAGGGAATCTGTTAACCAGTCATGAAGAGAATATACATTTCAGATTCAAGAGGGACCTGCTTACCTGATTTCGTCATTCTTGCTATATGAACAACAGCTCTTGCTGTTGTAATGTTGTTGCCCACAAGGCACCTCAAAGAATGATCTCCTCCAAACTTCCACATTCAATTCAGTTTGTTGCTGCTCGTCCAAGCTGTTAGCAAGTCTTAAATTGAGCCAGTACTCCATCTCCATCCCTTTATAAACCCCCATCCCTCTCCCCTCATTCCCATCTCCTTAATTTGATCAACTCTTCTAGACACAAAAATCAGTCAAATGGCCTCCATGTCTTTGTTTGTGTCTTGTCTCTCTCTGGCCTTGCTCTTGGCAGTGGCCAGCAGCATGGAATTCCATGCAGGAGACCTTGCATCTGAGGAGAGCCTCTGGGACCTCTATGATAGATGGCTGACCCAGTACTCTATGTCCTTGGTGGACCCCAATGAAAAGGACAAGAGGTTCAATGTGTTCAAGGAAAATGTGAACTTCATAAACACCTTCAACCAGAAGGATGCACCCTACAAGCTGAGGCTCAACAAGTTTGGGGACATGACCAACCAGGAGTTCAGGAGGTTCTATGCTGGCTCCATGATCGACCACTACCGGGCTCGCCGTGGCAATCGGCTTGCATCGAGCAGCTTCATGTACGAGAACATGACCGAGATTTTGCCCTCCATTGATTGGAGACTCAAGGGAGCTGTAAACAATGTCAAGAACCAAGGCCAGTGTGGTAAGAATTTTTAGATAACTTTCTCCAGTCCAAAAGCTTTCCTGACCAGGCTCCATGACCATAGTACACACGGTCCTAGTATGGTACTTAATGGCTAGACATGGTACACAGCTATAGGATGACCATTCTAGGTTCATGTTGTGTACCATGTGAGGCCACTATGTACCATGATATGACCCCTGTGACTAGATGCATTCACGTCCATTACTATGTTTGATTAAGTTCATATTAGGAAGGATTATTGATGTATTTCATTGATTTTTCAACAAAAATTACTTGAGAACACCTAAACTTAACCAATTTTAGATCAAATCATTTTCATATTAAAATGCATGGCTTTAATTAAATACAAGTGTCACGATGTGGTCTTTCCTTGGTATGTTACAGGCAGTTGCTGGGCGTTTTCAGCAATTGCTTCGACTGAGGCAATAAACGCAATCAAAACAAAGAAGATGGTCTCATTATCGGAGCAAGAACTAATTGACTGTGACAACACACAGAACCAGGGGTGCAATGGGGGACTCATGGATTTGGCATTTGACTTCATAAAAAAGAATGGAGGCATCACTACGGAGCAGAACTATCCTTACACTGCCCAAGATGGAACTTGTGATAAAACCAAGGTCTACGACTCTACATATCAATATCCTCTTCCAAATTCCCCATAATTGTCACATAATAAACTTCATGCCTGCATACTAAACAACGGATAATCCATCTGGGTCTTATAGGAGAGATCTCACGTAGTTACGATTGATGGGCATGAGGATGTGCCAGCTAACGATGAGACTGCACTGATGAAGGCCGTAATGAACCAACCTGTGTCCGTCGCCATTGATGCCAGCGGGAGTGCATTCCAGTTTTATTCTGAGGTGGGTATAAATATCCAGTCCTAGCTTTTTCATGCATGAATGATTTTAAATCCGAGATAGCTTATAAACGTGAACAGCCAACCATTGCACTAAAAATTGGATAGGTTCGGTCTACCGTCATCCAAGCTTCCTAAAAAGATCGATTAAAGTCATCGAGTTGTTCCAAAGGACCAAAATAGCTAGTTATTAATAGAATCCCTTGCAAGCTCTATGTGAAGTACTTGTGAAGCCGAGGTCTTCTAAGACACAGCGATATGAATATGGAAGATATTGTAATATATCATACTGATTTCTGTGTGTGGTGCAGGGAGTGTTCACAGGGGACTGTGGTACACAACTTGATCATGGTGTGAACGCTGTTGGATATGGAGAAACAGCAGATGGGACCAAGTACTGGATAGTGAGGAACTCGTGGGGAGCTGAGTGGGGGGAGAAGGGCTACCTTAGGATGGCTCGAGGTATCTCTGACAAGGAAGGGCTCTGCGGCATTGCCATGGAGGCCTCTTATCCAATCAAGAACTCTTCAAATTCCGTTGAAGATGAGCTTTGAAATACTACGTTGGATGCTCTCGAAGGCTTAGGGTTTGCTATACGTCTATAGAGTGATGTATTCGTATACAAATCATCACATATTTTTATGCACTCTTAGAGTGCAGCATAAACTTGTCATACAGATACAAAGGAAATAAGACAATTGCCCTTGTTAGTTGATTTATGAAATCAAACAAAGAAGGCTGGACATGAGAGGTTACCGTGTAAATTTTGCACACTATAAATGAAACCCTTGTCATTACACTGCAAATGAAACCCTTGTCATTACATGGGAAGTCCTCCACTCCTGACAACATGGGCCTGCAGCGATTGCTTTGACATTTCTTTTAAAGCCTATATCCTTCTTTAATTAGTTATTCTTAAGCCAGATCACTACCCAAAGTCTTTTTATATTCTTTCATTTTTAACCAGTAGATGAAGCCAATTTTTCAGGGATCAGAGGTGGTGGTCATTCATGGGTTCAGGATTATGTGAGTAAGATAAGGTTTTTGGTTCATGCATTGAGAAAAAGTATTTTCCATTAGTAATAAACTCATTTAGTTCATTTAGAAAAAACCAAATGGGACTATTAATGTGGGACTCTGGAATAGAAATTTGGTCGCTCCTGCTAATAGGAGATGAGGCTCCGTCCACACCAATAATAGTTTTTATTACTCACTATGCACTATCAAACATTGAAGTTAACCTTTTGGTATTTAAGGAAAGAAGATGAGTTGCAGGAGAAAGACAAGAAAAATAATTTTCTAACGTGATGTGACAGATGGAGAGGGAAGATGATTGGATGATAGAGGAGTATTTAAGTATTTATTATTTAGTTATGAAAGAATATTTATGTATTTATAATTTATACTTGTAGGATATTTAGGTATTTATTATTTACATGGTGGGGTATTTAAGTATTTGTTTATGTGTTTATTTTTTATTATATAGCCTTTCTAGCAGTGGTATTTTAAGCTTTCTTACACCTGCATAAATGTACTATACCTAGTTTTTTAGTACATACTTCAAGAAAAACTTTGTTTGCCCACTGAACTTAATTTTTGCCTTAAAATTGGGCAACACAATCCAGTGGCCAACCGTGCGACCTTGAACAACTCAAGGCACAGGCAGAGCAGAAGAGTAAAAAGCCACACCTCCGGTGGTCGGCCACCCTGCCCAGTGCAACCGACATATGTCACATATCTTATTACCAAACCTTGCCCACATACTGCATTAAAATAAGCTGGAAGACGAGGGCATCGAGTGCAATGGAAAGGGGAGAGTAGAGGAAGCTTGTCGCCCTTGACTCCTGCCAGACCCAATGCATGGGGAACAGCGGCCGGCGCCGTGGCCGAGCTCATATGGAGGCGGAGCAGTGCCCAGTCATGGGCCAAAACGGTGGCTGTCGGGCCTCGGCCTTGCCCTTCAGTAGCATAAACTAATGCTATGTCATTTCACTTGTTTTTCAATTCATTCATTACACAACTCTGTGACTGTCTGCGAGTCTTCTTCTCTTGGTATACGAAAAGGGTATATAGAGGCAGGTTGACCGAGGTTGAACAGTGAGCAATCTTGGCATTTGCCAGCCATGGCGAGGGTGACACAAGAAGTACGGACCATATGTCAAGTGGTAGTATTAAATGAGTAGCAGTAGTTGTGGTTTGACGCATGACAGGGGCAGGCGGCCGGGGAAGAGTTGTGCTTGCAGAGTCATGATCATTGCCGAATTTGCCACTCGCCGCCGCCGCTACTGGCCCAGCCAAAAAGATAAGGTGGGGAGGGTGTGATTCCTGTGAAATGATGTGTATCACTTGGAACGAGAGGGAGAGGATCTCAGGCGTGAAGCTTTCTTCCATTCAGATTAATAGCCTTCTTCTCATGCCCCATAGAATCTCCTGAGGATCATGGGTCTTGAATATTGCACTTGCTTCTCAACATCTAATTGTCAATACTATTCCCCCCCACCTGTAGGGGCGAGGAGGAACTAGGGAGTAGGCATCAAATCGATCATATTCTAATTTGCCAATCCTGGCGTGCTGGATAGGACTTCCCCTGTCAAGGGGAGACGTCCCGTCCCGGCTGTGGCACCTTTTGGGGGGGTGGGTTGTCAAAAAACAAAATGTTCTAATCTTCCATTATTGGAGCTGGCAAGTTCATTTTGGTGCGAACTCGTCTCATTTTGTTTTTGGCTGTTAGTTTTGCTTCTTATGTAACGCTTGTCAAAATGTCATATTTAGGGCTTTCGGCCTATCCAGCAGGCAATTCCTAGTGTGTTCAAGGATTGAATACCGAATAGCGGGCTTCATTTGCCCTAGTTCTTGCTCATTCGACTCTCATTCTGTAAAATGACGCTTGGATGGTGAATAAGAATGGAATGGGAAATTCAACTGAGGTCACCATTCACCCCTTTATTCAGTTGAATTATCAAATGTATTCGTTGATTTCAGCCAGATTGGCCAAAATTGTTGGAATGGTGAATATTTTAAATTTTGTATCCACAATCATTTCAATGACTTCAACGGAATTTTCATTCCTGTCCCCATTTGCAGGTAATGCCACCGTCGTTTATGCGAAATAAAAGAAAATGCTAAATTTTGCTCCGAACTTTGTCCTGAAAGAAAATAGTCCCACTAAAAATATGATGTTCAAGCCAAACAATTAGCCTCTTTTACTCGTGTAGTTTTATCACGACCGACGGAAGCTCTCCCCTCTCTCTTTTTTCCCCTTCTTGCAAAAACCCTTATTTCTCAATCCTTTCTCCTCCTTTCCAAGGAATTCGCGATATATCACCAATATCGATATCGGGACCCACCCAATAAATCGAGATGGACAAATATCGGTTTTTAATTTTTTACAATATCGCCGATCGCCATTTAAAAAAAATTATTTTTGAAAAAAAAATAACTTCCCCGTTTGTTTCCCATCCTACTATACATAAACATGCACATTTTGAAATCTATATTTTGTCTAAATTAGTATAACTCATTTTAGAAGTTAGATTATGAAAATATATGATAAAAATTAGTTTTCGACCACTTATATTTTTTTACAAATATCTCCGATATTTTGTCTATTAGGCTGACTGATATTTTACCGATATCCGATACAAAATTCCTTGCTCCTTGCTGATCTTCTGTCTTGGCGGGCGATGAATTTCAAAGTCTCCTCCCCCTAGCTTCTCTTGACCTTATCTTCCCCTTCCTCGTCGGCGACTAGTACGCAACCCGTGACCTAACTGGTGTATGCCTGAAGGTCAAGCCCCCGCATTGATGAAATACTTCTCCGCCTCTTTTTTTTGGTCTTTTGTTGGCTGAGAGCGTAGGATGAGAAACCAACCTCTATGAGCGTGCATTCAATCATCCAAATTTGCATTAACCACCTAACAGTTGGATAATTACCTTCAGAGCTACTTCTTGTGAAACTGTTGTTTGAAACTCACAACCTGATAATTCTTCTATGTGTTCCTTTAGCTATGCTGTGAAAATGTATTTTTTCGGATAATAGACATTAGTTTACTGACCCTTTAGAGATAGCCCAGGATGCTTGGGATTGAATTCCCTTCACAATGTATTCGGGTTCCACGATGTGCCTTTGTCTATGGTATATGTATTAAATATTTTATGTCTATTTATTATGAGAAGATGTTAATCAGTGTAGTTTGTGTGTCTAAAGTCTCTTCTTCCCTTGATATTATTGTACTTGAGAAAGACTCATTGTTTGCAATTGCTGTTTTAGTTGAATAAAAAAATTTCATTAGCAAAAAAAATTAACCGCTTTTACTCTATCTACTAATTACTATGAGAAGATAATATGAATAAGGACTATTCATATGGGGTAAATTTCCTTCCGAAATGGGAAAATTAAAGTGGCAAAAATTGAGCACTTAATTTGTAAATTCTATTTCCACTTGCCGGAAAGATCCCTCGCCGCACATGTAGCATGATAAAGCTATAGGCATTACCCTTAATTGCATTTTAATAGACTGATTTGGTTTATTTTGAAAAGCCGAATCAGATTGCGGGGTATGTTATCGCTAACAGTTGTTGCAGATAGGTCCTTCTCAATTCAGCAATGGACATAGGTTGAGCAGCGGAATGGTCTTGGAGATGGCCGCCACTAGAGGCTTAACTAATATCTGGCTCGAAGGGGATGCTCTAAATGTTATTAATATGCTTCAGATGGACAAGCCTATCCTCAATTAGTTTCATCTATAATGATGTGAGAAGATTAGCGGCAAAATTTGACTCGATTTGCTTTTCTCACATTCTCCGTTGTGGAAATAAGGTGGCTCACCAATTGGCGTGCGATGTTAGAATCGTTGAGGGGTTAGTTTGCTGTGGACAATGAGATCTCATGTTAACATTTCAATTGTGTAATTAACAGCCTTATCCAAAAAATAAAAAGTTAAATCAGTCTATTAAAGTGGGACATTGGCATACATGTGGGCAAATACCAATGGGACCGTGTTGATAATCATCCACTCCCTCTGTTCAATAGTACTTGTTTGGGTTAGATAAACAAAATTAACTGATTTTGGTTCATTTTGCTATTCTAAATTTAAACTGATATTGGTTCAAAATTACTTCCTCAAATCACTTTTAATTGAGATCGTCACATAATTGGTCAATTTTATTGAGATGAGTAACCTTGCAGGCTTTCACCTTTTAATGTGGAGGCCTCTCAACCTTAAGCCTTGACCTAGAGTCAAGGCCAAGTGGCCGTCTATGGTCACGTAACTATAAAATAACTAAAAAATAGTATCATCTAATTTTTGTACGCATATTTTGTGTTCTGTCTCTACGGCTAAGGTTACAAAGAGTTGTTGTGTATTATTCTATGTTTTGTACTCTTCTAGGGTTACGCCAATAAAATTTTCTTAATAATTAAAAAAGATAATCGGAGGGAGTATATGACTGTCTTCAACTTTCACAGCACTAATTATTAGAGTTATAACAATCCTTGTAACTCTTTTTGGGTGAGGAAGTATAGAGGTTTTATCAGGGGATTTGAAGATTCTCGTATTCTACTTAAAACTAATTTTATATTTTGGTTAATATTATTATTGCGGTTAACTAATTTTAATCAGTTTGAAGTATAAGGAATTTTTTACGCCGCTTGCATTGAACCATGAGAGCCAATGATATATTAACAAGGACAGTGATAGCCCTCCATCACTTCACCCCCTCATTTCCATACACATCAGCTGTGTATGGAAATGTGTAGGAAAAATGATGTACAAATATCATTTTCCTATTAACAATGGCAAGCGCAAAAAATAAAGAAATCCTATTCTTCACCCTTTTTTTTCCCGAACCAGAAATACTGAAATCCGTTTTTGTAAACGATATTGAAGGTAGTAGTGAAATAATATGATCTGCATACTAGATACATATACTTCAAAAAAAAGAGTCCTCTAAAGTCTAAACTAATGCCCAAGTTCTTTTCTTTTCTTTTCGTAGTGATGATTCATGCGGGATAATCTAAGGGCTTTGCCTTGGATTAATCACCACTCTAATTCTATGGTTTTGCTTTAGCTCCTAGGCTAATTATAGTATGAAATTCGAAGTGGGTAGAATGTTTCTCTTTTTTTTTTTTTGCCTTTGCTTCCGTATAAAAAGATAAAAGACATTTTTTATAATTGAAGTAAAATAAAATAAAACAGTGACTATGCCATTTTAAGGCGGGGCACACAACTTTTCCATGTTGTAGATATATTGGAAAGTATCAATTGCAATTTTGAGCAAATCATACTATTCAAAAAAGACACTGACTACCAAACTTACTAGAATCCTGTTCATATGAGCCCGAGCTCAAGGCGGGCGTGACTGAGATGATTTGAGCCATCGAATTTCAATCTGGTAGCACATGTTAATTCAGGGCAAGCTTTAACTAATTATTTTTCCAGAAAGTACCCTTTTTGGGTAGTTATTAGAAAAAAAAAAAGGTGAAGACCCAAATCAAGACTTGTCATTCGTTGCCAAAAGGAAAATCCAACCTTGTAACAGCTAGTCAGGTGTAAGGCAAAGAGAGAGAGAGGAACAGGTACCTAAGCTCATGCCCAAGCAACAAGCATGGCGCAGGCTGTCAAACAACGACCGGCCGGTGCCAGGCAGCGCCGATACGAGGTTGCATCGCCACCCACCACCGGCACTCCAGCCACACACTCAAATCTTTTTCGTGCTTTGCTTCACGCCCAGCTGAACACCACCCAACCAACCAAATAAACCCTAGTTTCAAGGCTTCTAAAAGTGGATACGGATTCTCTCAGCTGCATGCAATTGCTGGGCTGACGAGGATATGGAACGGTCAAACTCCCAATACCACGTAAACCAAGAAGTCGTTTACTGTGCGGGTGCTGCTTGCCTGTCAACCACATGCATTAAAGTACGGAAATAAACTCTTCTTTTGCCCTCTGCATGAAGAGACACCCTACAGCCCGGACAATAAGGTGACGCCTCTCTCTCTCTCTCGCTTTCTTTGTGCTGAGGCCTAAGCTGAATGATTGTTCGACCTTTGGCCCATCTATGATCTAGGAGTATTTTTTTAGTTTTATGATGTATGATCTTAAAACTTAAAAAAGGGCATGTCCTATGAAAAGCCCGGCTGCCCTCCTTGGTGGATTTCCCATTTACCTCATTACTTATAATCAAACATTCTCCAATTGAGCAAAAAAAAGTAACAAAGCTTGTCGACCATCTGGGCCGGCCCCCCTCCTTGCTCTGCTGATGAGATGCTACTCGTACTTAGTACGATTAGATACCACTCATTAACATACATGACTCACCAGTTTAACTTGAAAAGGGTCTAGCCAGCTTCTCTGTTACTGACCTCTCCGAGTCTATTGTCATCACAGAAGCAAAAGCTCAAGAAGGGGAGGAGGATAGATCAAAATGGCATAAATGCAGGAGAGTGGAAGAACAAAAAATCACTGCAATAGTACCACATGCTAGAGATACCACTCCATGTATGTACTAGGTACTTGTGCATACATATTTTAAATGCGCGAGTACTTGCACAGCTCTTGGACGAGCTACAGTCGTGACGAGAACGCCCGTCTGCAGAGAAGCGCAACAAAGCAAAATGCTCATAGCTGCTGTACTTCTTTCTCATGGATTGACAAGTATTTAACAACCACGTTACTTACTATTGACAATTTGACATTTTACTACTATGGATTATCTAAGCCTACCTCTTAACAAGAAAAAACGTACCGTTAATTTTAGCCACAGCCCACAAGAAATGAGCCTAACTGCTAAGTAATATTACACCTAAAATTTGTACACATGCGCCATAGCTCACGCCAATGCGATGTGAGCCATCGGATTAAACAGCAGTAATCTCAACCTGCCAATCCCCTGAATTAACGAGCTCCGCTATATCAATCACCTTCGCATGCAGACTCATATAAAAAGGTTTTTTTTAAATCTCGTATAAACAAGTTTTTATATACGAGTATACGCATTTTGATAGAAGGATTCCATCTATATATTTTGGGACTAAACTACTTATGTGATGTGAACCAGAGCACAAGAGAGAAGGCAAAAGATGCACGTAGTTCAAGACAAGCGAGTGAGGTACAGTTGGTGGCGGACGCCCTCGCAGCCATCTGCATCAACCGCCACATTACCAGACAGAGAGAGAGTGAGACCTCAGACAGAGAGAGAAGAGAGAAGAGAGAAGAGAGAAGAAGCCTAGGAGGTACCAGGCGAGGCTTCTGTTTTCCCGATGAGTAAAACCATGAACGAGGCCTCGGTATATGCGAGACATGGATGCATAATTGCATATTGTTGAATTCTCATTTATCCTTGTTTTGGTTCTCTTCCTTTTCTTCTCAAATCACAAGATTCAATGGAAATTATAAATCATGAAGAAGCTACAATAGATTAGATTAGAAGGAGAAAGCCTCTGGGGGAGCCGTTGATGCTGACAGCCCCGCCACCTCGCTGCTGTACAGACATCCATTGGTGGCCGCCGCCCCCGCCGTCGCAACAGCCACCTCCGCCACCCGGTACATGATGTCTTCTTCCTCTTCTCCGCCGCCGACGCGGCCACCACCTTCTTCCTCGTCTTCATCATCGTCCTCTTCTAAGCAACAGTTGGACGTGGACGAGGACTCCCCTTCTCCTCCTCCGTCTTCGCCATCCCGCATCAGCATCTTCTTCCGTCCGGCCGCCGCCTCGCCCACCTGGTGCCCGCCCACTGCTACCGGCTCCGTCAGCTGCTTACCGTCGCGTGGCGGGGAGAACACCACAGGGAGGTAGTCGTCCGTGTCGCACGCGAACTTGGAGTTCTTGAAGTGCTCGCTCAGCGCCTCCAAACCCTAAAACAAGTTTGATTATCAGCATTTTAGAGCTAAACAGCTTCAAGACAAGCTGCTAATGAGCCTGAGCGAGATGGAAGGTCAAAAAAAGAAGAAAGTAAGAGAGAGGCAGGGAGAGAGAGGACCTGGAGACGAGCATAACTGACTTCGCAGATCTTTCTGGAGTTGAAAACCTCCCATGGCTGTTTATGGAAAGCTTTGTACAACCTCCAAGCCGCCTGAGGCGAGGTCAGGTTCACGAATCCATACCCCACATTGCACTTGTTACTATACTCGACCAAACACACAGCACAAACAACAGATTTCGAGAAGATAGTCATCAAAGAATGAAGAACACCATGATATAATATACTATAACAATAAAAAAACACATTTATGGTGGTGACCAAACAGATCAGAGTACTCACTTGAAGTCGATTGGGAGGTAAACGAAATCGTATGCAGACATGGGTTGATCTCCTCCTTCTCCTCCGGCAATCTGCTCGTTGAAGTGAATGCAATGGTTGTCCAGCATGTTCAACATCAGTTTCTGGCTGCCAGCCACGCAGAAACGAAACAATTTAACTAAAACTGTTTCTAATTCAACAGAGATATAAATCAAGAACTAATTAATCACCTGTATTTGTTGGGTATGTTCTTGATCATCACCGTGGTTCTAGACTCCCCGTCGTCAAATTCCTCTTTAAAGAGGTAATTAAAGTCGGGCTTCCTCTTGGAATTCTTGGAGGAGGATTTGTGATTCTGCTTGAATGGGACAGACGCCGCCCGCTCCCCTCCGTCCTTCTTAGAGCTCCTCTCAGCTTCCGACCGGACACGGCGAGAACTACCGGGTGGGGTATGAGGTTGATTGGATTTATGGCCGGGATGGAAGGCGGAAGACGAAGAGGAGGCAGTGCATGGAGTGGTGGTGGCGAGACGCTTCAAGTGGCCTCCGGCCCTGCTGAACTCGATCAGCAAGCGCTTACCGTATAAGAACTTCCCGTTCATCTTGGCCAGAGCCTGCGCCGCGTCTCGCACATCAAAGAACTCTATGAAACGGTGCGGCCGCCTCGACGGAGCTTCCCGCACCTCCTTCACCGCTCCTGAGATAAGTTAAATTCGCACAAGAACTTAAGAAAGTTGAGCATTCATGCTCTATTAAAATGCATGCAAACGCTTCTAATTATGACCAAGAACCAGACTTGTTTCTTCTACTTCCTTTCCATTTTCAGAGATCCTTGTTACTGCATCCGATTAAGAAAATGTTTTTTCAACAAATCCTTAGCTTCTTAACAAAGCACTATGAAGGAACTATTGAAGTATCAATTACCCAAGAAGGTGATATGACCATAAATTAACAGTTTTTCATGATAAAGCCTATACAATATGCACTTTTTGTTGAATTTTGACAGAATTCATGTTCATTATTCATAGTTTCAGTAAGTGGGAACCTTGAACACACCATTAAAATTAATAACAGGAAAGGCTGAATTGATAGAATTACATGACTCAAGTGATTGTTCACTGAAACCTGTCCAAAATTCTATAGTTCCAGTCCGGCAAATTTGTGTGTTTTCTTTTTAATTTCTGGCAAGTGTCTGTATTGATGAAATTATAAAAGAAAAGCGAAAATAAGATATTTATGTGATTGAGCTCTCTATCTTCTTACCGAAAACCTGGAACATTTCTGTGATGTGGTCGGAAGGAACCTCAGGGTCGATATGGAAGACGACGATGGTCCCCTGGTTGTGCGCATCCGGCCCCTCGGCCGGCTGCTTGGAGAACTGCGCCCACACGGCCCTGCCATCCACGAGCCCCCGCACCGGCAGCATCGGGACCGGCAGCGGAGGAACACCCACAAGCTCCTCCGTCGACCCACCACCCCAATTCCGCATGAGGAGCGAGTAGTGCTGGCCCAGCCGGCTCTGCTGCCTCATGTGCTGCCCCTGCACCTCCACCACCGCCTGCTGCGCGTCCCTCAGGTCGTAGAAGTGCACCACCACCGCCAGCTCCGCCTCCCCCGCCGCCCCTCTCTTCCTCTCCACTACCTGCACCCACCTCACCCCCCCGAACTCCTCCATCTCCCGCCTCACCGCCCCCTCCGTCACGTGCCCCGGCACCGAGCTCAGCAGCACCGCCCGCGTCGCCCCCGCACAGAACGCCGGCGCCGCTACCTGCAAGCACGGCGGCGGCGCCACCCCTACCACTTGCATTCCCGGGGAGGGGTAGGGATAGTAAATTGGGGGCTGCACGAGGGCAAACTGGTCCTGGTGGTGGTGGGTCTGAGGCACCGCACAGCCGCTGGGCCAGAACTCCTCCGCCCCGGGATCCAGCCTCGCCCTAGCTTCGCTCATCCCTCCGCCGTAGAAAAAATCACCACCACAAAGCTCGCCGCCCCTTAGTCGCTTCAGTCCTCCGGCGGGGAGACGAACCGTCGCCTCAACCCGGGAGACCAGAGAAGGAGGCGGGAGGCCACCAAGCCACCACCAATCGGACTCTCCAACAACTCCGGCGACGACCACCAGAGCGACCGCCGGTACCGCCGTGTGGTCTCCGGCCTTGTTCCTCCTCCCGAGTCCCGAGTGCAGCGTGAGCTAGTCCAGGAGGCCTCCCAGCTTCGCACGCTTCGAGAAAACGAGAGAGGCAGAGATGGGTCTCCGGAAATAGCCCTGGCGGGGGCGGGTATTTGCCGCGGAATCCAAGGGTGATTTGGCGAAAATAGCCTTGGGGGAAGGGAGGGGGGTCATGATCAGGAGAATCGGGTGCAATTTATGGCAAAGAGAGGGATGCAAATGGCTTCTTCTTTGTTTTCGTTTCTTGCTTTCCTTTCACAAGTAGGGAGAGGATCTGCTGGAAAATGGATGCAACGGATGGAGATCTGCTTACAGTCTTGCTTGCTTGGTTTTGGCAACTGAGAACAAGGTGACCAAGGGGCACTTGTTATAAATGTTCTTGTTCTTTTGGCTCTCTCTCTAGTGATAGATGGTTTCATGAGAAAGGGTGAGAGAATGAGAAGTGAACTAATGGTCTACATGTTTCAATGCAGCATGAGGATAATCCGTTGTAGTGTCTAGGACTTGTTCACTTATTCACATTAATTTGTTCATAATAGTGTCCCAAAGTATGCTATACGGGCATAAACTGGGTACTTATGCATTATACATGCACAAAGTTCACCATTCGTTGTAAGTGCTGCCCTTTTGTGGCTTTCTTATTGGAATTTAACTTACCCAAAAAAAAAAGCATACTTACAAGTATGGCTTACTTTTTCATATTATTTTGGAAGTCATTCTTTTTCCATACTCCGTTGTAATCTTAGAAGTTGGATTGTAGGTATGTTGGGTTTGACAACCTTTTAAGTAGTAACATTGCTTACATTTAAAGGTCCACTATTTTTAAAGGCATCTAAGGAATATTTAGGACTAATTTTGGAAAACATATAGAGAAATGTAGCTTTATCAGAAAAAGGGATGGAAGAAAAATATATTTTTACTTGCATTATATTAAAAGGCGCAAATTCATGGTTCATACATGTCCACAGTCGATTGTCCAATGACAATGTTATTACCAGTCTCCTATTGGGGCTTCGATCTATTGAACCTTATATGCTGTTTGATTGAATAAGCTTTTGAAAATTGAAGAGATCTGAGAGGACACAATGAAGGACTTCCAATAGTTGGAAAAACACTCATAGAGCAGATGTTCCTTAGGGTTTCTTGGAAGTATTAAGTATGTTTATTCAATATAATTATATCTATATGTTTTTGGTTAACAAGGAGTTACGTGTCCTGTCTAAGTCCTTATGCCCCGACTAGGAGTTGCAGGGCGACCCACCTCTTAGAGCACCATATCCAGCCACCAATCCCTCGGGCACGTAGAAGCAAAACATATTGATAGTCATTGGTTGTATTTGTGAATATAAGAGTTTCTCTTACCAACTTACGCTTGTCTTGATTATTATGGAAAATGAAAAAAGTCATGAAAAATGCCAACCAAAATATCGAAAGTAAGTACATCATGAAATTACAACTTATTATCTAGGAGCTGGAGCTTAAATTAGATTTAAACCCTCGAGATGTATAAGGTTTATGGTATTAGATATAACTAAATGTTTGTCACGGACCCAAAATATGTGGATATGAAGATAGCAAACATGCTTGGTGCAATAATACAGTTGTGATTGTTCCAAAATCCAATTCATAGGCTTTTAATTAAACCAATTCCTCTATTGATCAACTTAAATAGTCAGTTGGGATCACAAGACACTTTAAATAGCATTTCAATTGGTTTAGGTAAAGATCTCACAATGCTTTAACTGTGCCTAGGCCCTATGGACTGTCGAGAAGATCTCTGCATGATTAATTTGTAGGACCACAGGCAGCTTTGTTATGCATTTATGTCAATTTTAATTGATAACCGTAATAGTTTACTTGGTGTTGATGCATAATACGTTTACTCGCTCGTATGTCTTGCACAAGAATGTATATGCATATTCTTCTACTATCAAAAGGTATAATTGTTATTCTGTTCACTTCTACAGAGTTGAGGCCTCATGTTTCAATATCAAGGAAAAGAAAATTAGGCTTACAAGAACAGTTTTTTTTTTGTAACGAGGGGTTCCGAGTCCTTCGGAGTTCGGATTTAGGACCTGACTAGATATAGCAAGGCAACCAATCTCTTAGAGCACCGTATCCGGCCGCCAATCCCCCCCCCCCCCCCCCCGGTGCATACAAGGCCCACCAATTATAAGCACTCATAAACAGTAGTAACCACAGGCCCACTGCTTTCATGTGAGTCACCTATCCTCTCTGCATCTTGACTTTTCCACGGTCTCTCTTTCTTAGTTCAAACAGTCAGAAGTCAAACCCTGCTCTAGTACTGAATCCAATGTTGTTTTCCATTTTTTTCATATTTCTTGAGACTTCGGCTTTCTTACTTCTTGGTACCAAAATAGAAACCGTAGAAACTAGGCCCAGGCCCAGCTCCGGCCCATGCGAGGAATGAGGGTACCACATTTGTACAAGATAAAGGGTATTTTAGGAAAAGCGTTGAAAAAGGATAAAAAGGGAACCGAGCGAAGCCGACAGCAGGCGCCGCGCGGGAAAGACGAGAAGAGAAGACAAAAGAAAAACTACGGCGGCGCGGCGGCGCTTCCGAAGGCAGCCACGACCCCAAACCTGTCTGCCCAGATATTTGGTACTAATTTATATAATTACCCTTACTCGACTATTGTTCCTGCATTAGTATACTCCCTTGGTAAAAAAAAACTGGCAGCATTTGAAAATAACTTAAATTTATTGGCTTGTAGGGCTCGCAGCATTTTAAGCATCTGTTTACCCCTGCATATGCACGTTCATGAGGATATATTTGCTAATAGGACAAATCCAATCACCTAATTTTGAAATTGTAAATTTTAATAATCAGGTCTTCTTGGACGAAGGGAGTACATAAGCAAGAAGATAACATGACAAAATATTAGGTGGTTAGTGATAGAGTGATATATAGGTGGTCGATTAGACCGAATCTACAAGGCAATTGTTGTGTTTTCTTCCCAAAGGATTCTTGCATTACTTGGAAAATCATGCTTAATGGTCTTCCTACACTTGCAAAGGAGAAGTATTTCCATTGTAATTGTTGTCTTCTGTGTTGGAAAAATTCTGAATCTGTAAAGTCTGAAGATGATCTTTTTTTTGTCAAATTTGATTTCTCGAAAAGAGTATGGAAAGAAGTACTCTGGCTACGTAATACTTGGAAGTATATTGGGTAATCCAATAAGCTAAATGGAATAATCCCTTAGCGTTTACTAAATTCCTTATGTGGCACCTTTGGATGCCAAGGAATTGCAGAATTTGTTAAGACATCTCACAGATTTATAAACAAGTTGCTCAAAAGATTATTGAAGACGCCAAGGATAAAGTCATATCTAAGAACACTGTTTGCTCAAATCCAAGAACACTGGTTTCTCTATCATGACCTTTTTACAGTGACAAGTCTGTTATGTCGATAGCTTTAAGCTGACTTTCAGTTTCTTTGTATTTAGCTGGAATTAGGGTTGTGAATTGTAATGCATTTCGGGGCTGACTCCTCAAAAAGGATGGGAAAGCGACGTCTCCTCCTATCCCCTTTTTGTTTGTTTGTTTCTCCTTTCACACCAGAAGCTCCAGGCCCAAACCTTTCACCTCTGGGCTTTTTCTCTCGCTCACTTGTATTTAACCAAGTTTTGTCAAGTATTGCATTTTGATAGTTGTATTGAACCGATCTCATCTCATCACCCTACCGCAACCCATTGCATCCATAGGAGAAGCCCACATTTTAGCGAAACTAATTACTATGAGCACTGTAGTCACCTTCTATGCAGATAGGATTTCTGATGTGTATCTGATAGCAGGGGTATTTGGGTATCTTTACTCCACGATAGTTGGTTAAAACGGTTAGCAGCATAAAAGGGCCTTTTGAAGAAACGATCGGATTTCCCGCTTGGGAGAGAACTTTGAATTTCGAATTTTCTGGCATCCAGAATGCTATAAATAGGATAGAGTTTTATGATGAAAAGTTAATTTTTGAAAACCTAAGCAAAATGCTGCGAAATGGGGAGTTGGAATGCATTGTTCTAGCTGATATTCAGCTGTGATCAACCCTTGGAGTTGGGGTTTGATCTTTCTTTCCTTCCTCTGTATTTGTTCTTTGTTTTACTACTATTTTGTTGTTAATCAATTATTGGAAAAATCTGAGAAATTTGTATTCAAATGTTGTAATCTGTTGTTACATCAATACAATTTTACAGTTTCTCAAAATTGTCAATTACTGTTCATCTTAAACTGTCATAACAGTTCCTTCGAATTGTTGTAAAGATCATCTGTTGGCGTTGATAGATATCTTCGAAATTGGTTCTGTAATTCTTCAGTGACTCAGATTCTGCTAGCTCTATTTGTTCTTCACAATTGTAGCTGCCGACTAGTCATTTGCAACAGAAATCAACGGTTAATATTTGCAATGGAAGAAGATTCTGCTAGCTCTATTTGTTCTTCACAATTGTAGCTGCCGACTAGTCATTTGCAATAGAAATCAACTGTTAATATTTGCAATGGAAGAAGGAGGTGTTCAACAACAAATGTTGCAGATGATGCAACAATTACTTCTGGAGATTCGTAACCTAGGCAATCGACTGCCTCAGCAAATTCCAGATCATAATACTGAAGCTGGTTCTCAAAATCCTCCAAATATGTCTCGAAGACAAACTATAGCCAGGCTCTATAGTGAGACTCGAACGGCAGAAAATAGGCCACAAGATATCCATTCTCCTCCTTTGACCATATTCGAGGAAGTATATTCAAGTGATGAAGAAGAGGAAATCTTAATTCTTGCTCATGCTAGAGGTACAGTGTCAGACATTTTCAAATTCAGACCAAAATTAGAGTTGTCTACATTTAATAGACAGATGAATGTGGAAGAACTGTTGGATTGGTTTTTCGAAGTTGAGAATTATTTTGACTGTATAGAGGTTCCAGATGAATATAAAGTGAAGATAATTACATGTAAATTGAAACATGGAGCAGCTGCTTGGTGGAGTCAAATTCAGTTTCAAAAACCTCAATTAGGCAAACATCCAATTAGATCATGGCCCCGCATGAAGAATATGATCAGGTCTCGGTTTTTACTTATTGACTTTGAACAAACCTTGTTCCGATAGCTACAAGATTGCAGACAAAATAATTTTTCTATTTCAGATTATTTGGCTGAATTCCAAAGGCTAGTGGCTAGAACCAATTTACAAGAAAATGAGCAATTTAGAATTGCTCGATTTACTAGAGGATTGAAGATGGAATTACAGCTGAGATTAGCTAATCAAACACTTCGGACCTTTAATGAAGTTGTTCAAGCTGCTTTGAAGCATGAAACATTATCTTTTCAAGCTAGCAGAACACCATCCTTTAACAGAAATCATGTTGAGTCTTTTCAAGCCTCGCGATTCAAATCTTTTGAGTCCAATGTCACATCTTCATCAGTATCCAAAGAAAGAACTCAAGCTCCACTCTCAGCTTGAATGTGATGTTATTGAGATGGCTGTCTGTCAGGTCCTTCTTGGAAGACCCTGATTATATGATGTGGAAGCTATACATAATGGGTGATTGAACACTTATACCTTCTATTTTGAAGGAGTCAAAATTACATTGCAGCCAAAACCTCGATTTTCTGTTGGAGTTTCTAAATCTGGTATCAACAGTGCTGAATCATCAAAATTTACCAGCCAGTTTGCTTATCAAACAGTTTGAACTCCCTCTCCTCAGGTATCTGCAACAGCTATTATGAAACAAAAATCTCTTTTTCTTGTTCAGAATATTGGTAAAGACATTAAGCAAGCTGCAGTAGTGATAGCTTTTATCACTTTATTAAGTCCTTCTACAGCCAGTTTACAAACTTCTCAGCTTCATCCAAAGATACAGTAGCTCTTACAAGAGTTTCAAGCCTTATTACCTGAAAACTTTGATTCTCTTCCTCCAATGAGAGATATTCAGCATGCAATCGACTTTATACCTGGATCTACAATACCTAATTTGCCTCATTACAGACTCAGCCCAAGAGAACATCAGATTTTGCAAGAACAAGTGGAAGAATTGCTATCTAAGGGATTGATCCGAGAATCTCTCAGTCCTTGTGATGTTCCATCATTGTTAGTACGAAAGAAAGATGGTACCTGGCATATGTGTATTGATAGTAGAGCTGTCAACAAAATCACTATTAAATACAGATTTCCAATTCCTCGATTAGATGATATGCTAGACAACTTGGTGGGATCAAAAGTATTTTCTAAGATGGCTTTGAAGAGTGAATATCATCAAATTCAAATCAGGCCAGGTGATGAATGGAAAACAACATTTAAGACTAAAGAAGGCTTATATGAATGGTTGGTCATGCCTTTTGGATTGTCAAATGCTCCTAGCACTTTTATGAGGCTTATGACACAAGTATTGAAACCATTTTTGGGGCAATATGTAGTAGTTTATTTTGATGACATCTTGGTTTATAGCAAATCCCAGGAAGACCATCTTCTACATCTACTATCTATCTTAGAAGTTTTAAAGCAGAATGCATTATTTCTCAATCTCCAAAAATGCTCATTTATGACATCACAAACACTCTTCTTAGGATATGTTATTTGTGAAGGCATACATGTTGATACAACAAAGATTTCTATTATTCATGATTGGTCAGTACCCACAACAGTGACTCAATTACGAAGTTTTATGGGATTAGCCACATTTTACAGAAGATTTGTAAGAAATTTTACTGTTATAGCAGCTCCTCTTACAGATTGCTTAAAGAAGAACAATTTTCACTAGACTGATGAAGCTCAACAAAGCTTTGATTCTTTGAAAAATAGACTTTGCTCAACTCCAATTTTAGCTCTACCTGACTTTGATAAAGCCTTTGAGCTTGATTGTGATGCCTCATGCTTTAGTATTGGTGCTGTTCTC
The DNA here is from genome assembly GCA_039654745.1 of Houttuynia cordata. Lineage (NCBI taxonomy): Eukaryota > Viridiplantae > Streptophyta > Magnoliopsida > Piperales > Saururaceae > Houttuynia > Houttuynia cordata. Next base: position 16,405,168 of record CM077506.1, read on the forward strand.
AGTCAAAATGGTAGACCTGTTGCATGTTATAGTGAAAAACTGTCTACAACAAAGCAGAAGTGGAGCACATACAAACTAGAGCTATTTGCCTTGGTTCAATCTTTAAAGCATTGGCGCCATTACCGTGTTCATCGAGACTTCATTGTCCACACTGACCATCAAGCATTAAGATATTTACAGAGTCAGACGACACTGGATAGACTGCATGCTAAATGAATCACTGAACTGCAAGAATACACTTTTTCCATTAAGCATAAACTGGAAAATTGAATCGAGTGGCTGATGCTCTCAGCAGAAAAGACTCCCTTCTTACTTCCCTCCAATTGGAAGTATTTGGATTTGAGTGTATAAAAGATCTGTATTGTCTCGACAAAGACTTTTCAACCATTTGGGAATCATGTCTCAGTAACAATTCTAAATTTGAAGATTATATGCTCTTTGATGGTTATCTTTTTAAAGGTGCCACTCTTTGTATTCAAGAGCATTCACTTCGAACCAAATTATTGCTAGAGTTACATGGAGGAGGTATGGCTGGACATTTTGGTAAAGATAAAACACTTCTCTTAGCTAAATAACGATTTTATTGGCCATCTTTGAGTCAAGATGTGGTCAGAATTGTTATACAATGTTTTATCTGTCAGCAGAATAAGGGAGGCATACATAATACAAGACTATACACTCCCTTACCCATTCCAAACAATCCATGGGATGATGTCTCTATGGACTTTATTTTGGGATTACCAAAAACTCAAAAAGGAATTGATTCCATCTTTGTGGTTGTGGATTGATTTTAAAAAATGGCACATTTTATTGCCTGCAAGAAGACTGATGATGCTTCTCGCGTTGCTAAGCTGTATTTTCAAGAAATTATGAAGCTCCATGGTGTTCCTCTTACCATAACTTCTGATCGAGACTCTCAATTCTTGAGTAACTTCTGGAAGGCATTATGGGCAAGATTTAATACTTCTCTTCATTTTAGCACAACCTGCCATCCTTAGACTGATGGACAGACAAAAGTGACCAATAGAACTCTGGGAAATATCCTTCGTTGTTTGTCCAATGGACATCCAAAACAATGGGATAGTATACTGTGTCAAGCTGAATTTGCATATAATTCTGCTCCTCATCGATCCACTGGATATTCTCCTTTCGAGATCTTATATGGACACAATCCCAGACAAGTTTTAGACTTACCATTGGTTCAGGCCAAAGTTCGACAATCTCCTTCTGCTATACAAATTTTTTCTCATATTTCAGATATATAGCACTCTGTTCGCAGCAACCTGCAGAAATCTTCTCTTCGATATAAAACTGCTGCTGATCATTTTCATCGAGAACAAATCTTCAATCTCGGTGATTTCGTGATGGTCTACTTGAGAAAAGAACAATCGCAAAATTGGTCCTTTTCCAATTATTAAACGTCTTGGGGCTAATGCATATGTTCTTGATTTGCCACCTGCATACAATATTTCCCCCACCTTCAATGTTGCTGATCTTACTGCATATCATCCACCTCTTACTGCCCCTCGAGACGAGGTTCATTTTCAAGGGGGAGAGAATTGATAGCAGGGGTATTTGGGTAACTTTACTCCACGACAGTTGGTTAAAATGGTTAGCAGCATAACAGGGCCTTTTGAAGAAACGATCGAATTTCCCACTTGGGAGAGAACTTTGAATTTCGAATTTTCTGGCATCCAGAATGCTATAAATAGGACAGAGTTTTATGCTGAAAAGTTAGTTTTTGAAAACCTAAGCAAAATGCTGCAAAATGGGGAGTTGGAATGCTCTGTTCTAGCTGATATTCAGCTGTGATCAACCCTTGGAGTTGGGGTTTGATCTTTCTTTCCTTCCTCTGTATTTGTTCTTTGTTTTACTACTATTTTGTTGTTAATCAATTACCGGAAAAATCTGAGAAACTTGTATTCAAATGTTGTAATCTGTTGTTACATCAATACAATTTTACAGTTTCTCAAAATTGTCAATTACTGTTCATCTTAAACTGTCATAACAGTTCCTTCGAATTGCTGTAAAGATCTTCTGTTGGAGTTGATAGATATCTTCGAAATTGGTTCTGTAATTCTTCAGTGACTCAAATTCTGCTAGCTCTATTTGTTCTTCACAATTGTAGCTGTCGACTAGTCATCTGCAACAGAAATCAACTGTTAGTATTTTCCAGTCACGTCACCTTCAAAGGTGGAAATGCTGGAACCGTTTTTTCAGCTGCCTCCATCGGATGGGAGTCATTGATCATTAAGATCGATGACGCACACACTACTACTATGCGCTCTATCAAACAACACCACTTTGGAGTATGTGCCATAGATTTTGAAGGTCGACGGTTAATCCTTAATGGAGGATATCCTGGCAAACATCCTCCCGGTGGACTGCAGATGCTTCTCGAAATGTTAGGATCTCCAATTGTGCGGAGTACAAGTTTTACGCATTGAAATAAGAGCCCATCTAACCAAAATGAAGAATATCAACGTCAATGAAGAAAAATGAGAGAGCTATGAGGGCATCTAAAGTTTGAAGGCCATCCTTGGCCTTCCACAGCTGGCAGCGCCATGATGGCTTCTTCCTCGGGGCTCAATTGGATGAACATCTTTTTTTCTTCCTCCACATCTATCGTTCTTCCTCATTATCTTGAACTCTTGAATATGCTTATAGTTCATATTTTGCAAGATATCTTGAATAAAGTAGCACATTGTTTGCGTCATTTTATTGTTGAATATGTCTTGGGCAAAAGGCATTTATTTGTGTGGCTCAATAATTCATTGGAAAAAATATGAAAAATAGCCTTTCTTTTTGAGATGAAGTCCTTGGTTGTTTTTTCCATTTCAAATTTGTATTTGCTGATGATTGCGTCATGTTTCTCAATGGTATGCAGTCAGTTGAAGGGCGATCAGTCATCATTCGACAATGGACTTCATAAATGAAACTGGTGGGAGAAATCACTAAATCTATTCATTTATGGATTAAATTGCCAAAGTTTCCAATGCAATACTCTGTGTCGATAAGCTTAGGTCGAATTGGAAGTTGCTTAGGTACACCACTCTGATGTGATGTTCCAATTGTAAAGTTCAGTCGCTTATAATATACAAGAATTTATGTTGAGATTACTCCATATTTTAAATTTAAGATTTATATTTCAGTGCTTTATGACGACGGATCTACATTCCCTTAGAAAGCAGTATACGAATTAAGACTTTCAAGTTGTTCAAAGTGTCACGCCTTCGATCATCAGCCAAATTCATGCCCCTTACAAGAAGAGTGATGACCATCTCAAGCATCTCAACTAGTTGCCATGGAATTCCTTACGTCATAGTCTCTTGCAAGGGAGATGACCTATTGAGCCCAGTTGAATCACGCTATGATAAAGGAGAACTCGACTAGGGCCCACTAGGTTCATTGGTTCAATTTGAACAGTCGGATCATTTATATCTCGATAGGGATGAAGTCGCTTGGGATTTGGATCACATCAATAGGTGGGTGATTACTTACGCACAAATTACCCAAGCTTATATTCAACCTAATCTTCTATTACATGATAACGTTCAAGTGCATCACGTTAAATTAGATATAGATAGAAATAAATTCTACAGATCTTGGAACTCTAGATGGTGTCCATAGAGTTTTGTCTGCCCAAGACTCCCCCCATAATGGTGCCCACAGAGTTCTGTCCTCTCAAAACTCTTGTCCTCCTCATGGGCCCAATCTCAGGTGTCTCCCAATCTTGTTCTTTGCGCCCATGTGTGCCAGGTTGAATCGAATATAGACGGAATTAGATCTTCAATAGCTTATGGACACTAAGCGCCCACAAATAGCCTGATCTTGGCATTGTACCTTGTCTGCCCATGGGACCCACACCCAGGCACCTCCCCCCTTGACTCAGGTGTTCAACCAGTTTTTGAGTAGGAAGCCCACCTCCATGCATCTCCTCAGCCTTCTCCAACCGCCCAAGTTTTTTGGTGTTGCCTTCTTCTTCTTCTCAGTTAAATTATGTTTCTTCTGTTATGGTAGTCTTTGAAAATTTGATTTTATCACCAACAAGGGTCTTAACCTCGTAGTTGATTTGGGTTCTTGGCCTATCTCCTCTTCTAACCGCTTTGCTTCTCTTAAGGATGTCGATTATTTAGGTGACTTCTCCAGTAGTGAGAGTGAGAATTCATCCCATACAAGCACAATTTCCTGCTCTTCTTCCTCTAAGAAGTATAATATGAGGACATCGTCGCAAAACCAAACCAATAGTGGTCATGGGGTGCACTACTTCAATATACTTCAATAGATATAAAGTCAAAGCCAGACCTCCTAAACACAATTAAATAATCATCTTTATTTGTTAAAAAAGTTAGTTTAGTTATTTTCCTTCATTATGTGACCTCCTTATGAATGAATTTATTTAATAATTTTTTGCTTTGGATGTTAGTTTTCTTTTATATTTACCTAGTGTTTTGTTAATACCGATCGACATTCTAGTGTTATATCTTATTTGCCTTTTCTAGGTTGTCCTAATAAAATTTCTTAATTACAAAAAAATTGCGTGGCGTACATCTCTTTTTGCTACAACAAGGCAGTGGACAACTCACACACACAGAACCTTGTGGTTGAGTCGAGTCAAGACTCCCATCTCAACTGTACAGAGATCAAAGACCCATACTCCAACATGTTTCGGGTTTTTCCGATATATTTAGGAGCCGTTTGGGGCGTGATTATAAGCAAATATCCACAGTGGATTTTCCAGATCCACTGTAGCATCCATGTTTTTTTCCCTATCCAGTTGAAACACCTCAGGTCGTGTTTCAACTGGATAGGAAAAAAAGACGGATGCGACAGTGTAGCAAAACATCCACAGTGGATGCTTTGCTTTTAATCATGCCCCAAACGGCCCCTTAGTAGCCATTGGTCATTCGCATATGAAAATACTTAACATGCGCCTCGTCTTATATTAAAAAAATATGGCGCATTGTGCGGGTGTATGGGCAGGCAAGCAGGGGCAGTCAAACCTGACTGCTTCTTCCATTTACCGTGCAATCAAAATCGCACGGCCTGAAATTTCCCATAGCATATAAATGGGCTCTTGCTATATAAATTGAGCAATATTCGGTGCCATGGGTCATGTCTAACAAGATAGCACATTTAAGTCCTAATTCTGCCATGAAAATGCATACGCATAAGAGATGAGGCTCCAACCTCCAAGTGCATGAACATCAAATTTATTATGATCCCATCACCATCACCATATGTAATTACATGTTCATAATCCTAGATAAAGTATGATAGAGGTGATGAGAATAGAAACCATTCACTCACACTAGATATGATGCAGTTTTGGTCATCCATGGGGATAGACATAGCAAGACGGACTAACCATAGCACCTGATCGGGTCGTTGCATCCCTTGGCCGCCGACTGCTTCGCCCCCCTCCGTCCTCCTTTCTCCAAGTACTGCTGGTGGTACTCCTCCGCACGGTAGAACCTCTTCGCCGGAAGGATCTCAGTCACGATCTTCGCCGCCCCTACCTCCCTCTGCTTGGCCTCCATCGACTCCCTCGCTAACCTTGCCTGCTCCTCGTTGTAGTAGTAGATCCCAGATCTGTACTGAGTCCCCACATCACCCCCCTTATCGAACAATTACGTTTAAACTAGCAGTCAATCGCACAGGCCTAGGAGCAAAACAAGATGCAAAATTTGGTGACGGATGTTGTTGGTTTTGTTCTCTCACCTGGCGGTTGAGGGTGGTGGGATCATGGCGAGCCCAGAATGCATCAAGGAGGGAGACGTAGCTACAGCTGGAGGGATCGAATTGGAGGCGGATGACCTCGGCGTGATTTGTCTTGCCGGTGCATACGAGCTCGTAGGAAGGGTCCTGGGCATGGCCCTGGGAGTAGCCCACCTCTGTCTTAGATACACCGTGGAGCCGCTGGAAGGCAAGCTCCACCCCCCAGAAGCAGCCAGCGGCGAACTGGGCAAACTCATGGCCTGGAACGTCCGGCAAGTCAAGATCAGCAGCCAATGCCGGATTTTCAACGCTCTTGCCGGCCATGGATCTCAATTCTCAGGATATTCGTTAGCTCTATCCTATCCTATATAAAGCTCTGGTATGCCCCTCCAAGTCAAGCGGATGCGTGGTGCAAAATAGCCAGGCCAAATATGTAGGGCTGGTAAATGAGCTCAGGGCTCGCTGAACCGGCCCAGCCCGAGCCCATTTAACTATGAATGGTCGGGCTATTAGCGGGCTCACATAAAATGAGCCGATCTCGGGCTCCACCGCAGATGCCAATAACAGCCCGTTGAGCTGTTTCCAAAAGCCTCCCCGATCGGTTCTTCCTGCTCCCATTCTATACCCCTCCGGCCACCCTCTCTAGAGCTCCGCCTACCACCACCCCGTCCGGCGAACTTTCCCTCCTCCTCTCTACTTATGCCCTCCTCCAATAACAGCCCGACCATTTCACTGACTTCCCCATCTCCATGTCCGGCGAACTTCCCCTTCTCCGTTTTTCCCTGTTGACAGCTCGAAAGAGAAACCCACTCTTGGGTGTTAACTAGTTGACCTTGCCCGCTTCGCCGTTGAAGAGCACCGGTTATCCTCGCCGGTGGGGAGCCGGAGGTGGTGGAGTGGCTGCGGCACTGTTCAACTTGCTCGGGCTGACGACCCACGTGGGGCTGGCGGGGGCGGGGCAGAGCTGCAAAATCGCGAACCAGATCGTGGTGGGGGCGAACCTGGTGGGGCTGAGCGAGGCGCGCTGGTGTTCGCCGGGGCAGCGGGCCTGGACGTGGAGAGGTTCATGGAGGCTGTGGGGGCGGGGGCGGCGGGGGCAAAGGTGATGGAGCTGTTTGGGAGGAGGATGCTGGAGGAGGATTTCCGGACGGGCGGATTCGCGGAGTACATGGTGAAGGACATGGGGATGGGGCTGGAGGACGGGGGTGGCCTTGCCGGGTGCGGCGCTTGGCAAGGAGCTGTTTTCGGCCATGGTGGGCAATGGGGATGGTAAATTGGACACGCAGGGGATTATCAGTGTGATTCAGAGGCTCAATGGCAAGTGATATTATTAAGGCAAGTTCAGTGGGATTAAGCACTCTTGACTAATTTTAATGTTTACTATTTGCTTGAATAGATGAATTGGAGCTTATTACTTTTGCCTTTTTGCCAGTGTTTTTTGTTTTGATGGTATTTTCTTTGCTTTATTAGTGGTAATTTGGTGTATATATGTTTAGTTACATTTATATATATTTTTTGTAAAGATGGGGAATTTGGTATGTTTCCTGTGATTTGTGTAAATGGTAGTGGAATAACCAAGAGCAAGCAGGAGCAGCAGATGACAATGTTAGTGTGAAAAATGGCATATATTGGCGTATATTGTGCACATATGTTATCTTTTAGCTTGAAAATCAATAATAAAATCTTGCTACTAATGTGTGGTCGGGGTTTTGGATGCACTTCTACGGAGAAGATTCTTAGAATTATACAGTCATCATTAAACTTCTTATCTATTTGTAGTTTATTCATTTTGTTCTGTTTGAAGAAAGGAAAACCGATGGGGGGAGATTTTTTGTTGCTAGAAGAGGTAAAGGTGGCAATTTCTGACTTATACCTGGAAGTGGAATTTCATGTCATCTGCTGAATTTCTCCCTTCATTAATATGGTTGGGATAGGAAGATTGAAACTCAAATACCAAAACAAGCAAAGAAGTGACATTAAAAATTTCATACGTAGATGTGACAGAAATAATCGATGCTGTAACAAGGAGCAGGGGACTGATGTTTCCAGAGATTATCATTGGATTAACAACTAAAAATTTGGAACTAGCTATTACTATTTGTTGCTTTCAGAAGGCTGATGGGTGGGTCAGAAGGTGATTCCTGGTTGGGTATGAATATTTGGTTGTTAATGTTATATATTTATGTCTTCAATAGTATTCCATGGGTGGGTGCACTCATTTAATGCTATTTTCATTTGCACTGACCAATCCCAAACCCAGATTGAGGAAATGGGTTGGTGCAAGGGCATCAGCAAAAAAATCTGATCTGGCTGATTGTTGAAGCAAAATCTGGGTCATCATCTCCATAAAAATTGGATAAGATGATGATGTATGATTTATATATTTCTGTGAAATAGGTCTTCTTATCTGGAGATGAACCACAAGTTTGTTTCTATACTTATGATGTATATTCATAAATATAATATGAGCTTATTAAGTTCCTATTGGCGAGAGAGTTCTGACATGAATCTTACATACCAAAATGCCTCAATGTTCTTCTTCTTGAGCAAAACAGGGGTGAGCAACTCATTTGCTTTTGAATATAATTATAGACTTTAGTATGAGTTGCTGGTTGCTTACTTCTGCCCAAACTGAAGAAATCTAGTTAATAATTTCATGTTGTTTATTACACATGACTAATATATACGTAGTTTAGGTTTCTAAGTACCTTCTGTATAACCTTTTTTATATATGTTCTGATTAAAGGCTTTTTTGTTTATCTATGTTTATCATGCTGAGTAGACTGTACATGTTCAGCATTGTTATTTTGAAAAATATGTATCATGGTTAAATATCACTGAGGTGTTTAGTGGATAATCCCAAAATCCACAGTGGATGTTTTGGTTTGTTCACGCCCCAAATGGCCCCATAGTCAAATAAGCTATTGAGGGGTTAATTGGTGTGATTGAAAGTATTGCAAAGGAAAATTATTTGAGTCTTCTATAGAAGAGGCAAATGGCCCAACAAAGCTTAAAAAAGTGAGCTAAATAGGGGAACTCAAGAGCCCCACAATCTAATAAGAAAAATACACTTAATAGCCCATCAAGTGAGCCCAATAGGCCAGCAGCCCAACAGAACTAATCTGAACCAGTAAGAAGTTCAAGTATATTCATAGCCCAATAACAGCCCAATAAACAGCCCGTGACTGTTTATATCTTAACGGGCTGTGACCATTAATGCTTAGCGGGCTCGGGCTATTAATGAACAGTTGCGGGCCGCCTGAGCCCAGCTCATTTAGCAGTCCTACAAATATGTAATTCATTAATAAGTGTTTTTTAGTGAGATGCTCACCAATTCTCATGCACCTAGTCGCCTATGGAGGTTTATTCTTGATGTAACTGGAAAGAAAATTTGTACTGAAAAAAAAAAAGAAAGGGCGACTTTGTGATAGAGAGTATAAATCGTAGCAATAAAGTGGAGAAAACAAAAAAAAACATTTGGGCAGTATATTGCCATGATTCTACTTTAACAGACCACCAACTCTGCATAACTATAAAAGTATCATGAAGTCCGAATTTACCAATTAGGTAGCTACTTGGTTCCTTAACCGATGTCTCAAACCGACCTGATCCCGAATTCACTTAAAAGAACAATGTGGGAAGAAAATGCTAAGAAACTTCACACTTTAAGATTTTATAGATTCCAAGATTCAGCAGCCAGATTTAGGATCAGGATTAAAAGTGGACTTTCCTTCATTTGACCAATCATAGAAGGATGAGTAGTTCCACGTTTTAGCCAGCCCACCCCATTACATGGTCGGTGGAAGTCCACTGTCCGTGTATTCTCCAACGGTGACTGCCAGCATGTAAGGGGCTGTGGGGTGGCTAAACCATGGGGTGGTGGACTATTCATCCATCAAAGAACTACATATTATAAAAAGAACATAATTTATTCATCATTAAAAGATCCAAGGATCTAAGAATTCAAATTAAAGGCTACTAAGACCACGTGAGATATAAATATACATCATGACAAACGAATTTCACCTTGTTGGGGAAAATGGAAGCGAGTCTTGTACCTCTGAGCTAGTCCAAACATGGCCAGGGTACCTCCGGTATGCAGCATCACAACTTGTGCATCTCCTCCGGCTTCAGCTTCTTGCAGGGAAAGACGAGTTGCTTGCTCCTAAGCGGCTAATGTGTATATTGGGTCCAGAAGAATGCCAGTCTGCCGTGCAATCTCCTGGCACACCTCAACTTCTCCTTTTAACACATTACCAAACCTGAAATGAGCAGTAATCCATTTAAAAACTGTGAAAATTTAAGCATGACTATCGTCTGTCTTCTACAGGAAATGCTTCATGATGCAAATATTCTATATTAGGGAAAAGAAACTACTGAAAATTAAAATAAAGAAAGATCCATCTCAATCATGGTTGGCCTTGATGTCCATCAGCCAATATCAACCTTGGCCTCATGAACATGGAAAGACATGGGTGGAAAACATCACTTATGTCATCACAGGCTTTTATCAGCCCAATGGATGATGCTATGCACTGGCGGACATAGTTTTGAAGTCAACACCACAAATATCATTACTAACATGGAAACGATATAGCATGAACTGTTATCAAGAATGCTTCCAGTAACATAGAGAGGTGCTTACTTTCTTGGATGTCTACGCTCTGTCCACTGCACAATTTCGCTGTCTGCCCCTATCTAATGAATTACCAAAAATATGTGACCTGTGATTTCGATTGAATTCTGAAATTAACCAGTCCTCTTGTCTTTTGTATCCATCAATCCCGTCCGCCAACATGACTGCAGTTATTTCCCATGGCAACCTGAAAGAAAAGGAAAAAAGTACTTCAAAATATCTATTAAACAGAAGTGAACATCTAAATTGAATTTTAAATACTATTGCACGCACCCTAACCAAAAGGCTCCAAGCCCCAAGCCAATGGCTGTGGTCCCAGTACCTGATGCTACTGCAATTTTCACTCGTCGGTGCTTTCTAAATAAATGGTCCTGAGACAGGTACTCCACAAGGTGAATAACACCCGAAGAGGAACCCCTCAGTTAGCTATTCCATTTAATTGAAACGAGACATTGATGTTAATCCTCCTGAGGCATGGAAAAAAGAAAGGAGATCAGTTTCTAAATGGTGTCCTAGTGATATAGATGAAAAAAATAAAGTTTAATAATGTATATCGCAAAGGCCAAAATAGAAAATATCAAATATCTCAGCTTAATATGCAAAAGACTAAATGAAGCATGTCAAGAAGATCTAAAAGAAATGTTCTCACCTAATAAACCAATGACTTCATCTGCACCTTCATTAATGACAACTTTCCTGTAACTAGAATTAAGTGGCGAAACTGCCTCAGATGCTGTACTCGCAAAAGGCCTGTCCAGTAGATCACTAATTCGTAACATAGAATGAATGGCGCCAGACACCAAATCTGCATACTTGGTGAGCATTTCTTCTCTCTTGCCATACACTGATCTTGGAACATAAGAAACATTTCCAAACATTTTAGACACCAAAGTGTACCCCGTTAAAACTTCTGGTTCTTCTCCACGCAAAAGTAAATGAGACCTTAGTCCTCTAGTCCTCTCTCAGCATATGAAACAGCTGGACATGACAAGACAATTTCAGATGTACAACTCGTTAGTTAAGTATATAAAAATACTAGAAATTTAAACAACAGTATTCTGCAACAATAGAAGGTCTTGAATCAAGATTGATTTTCGGACGTCTAGTTTCGGAAATTAAAAAATCAGAGAAGCTTTGATTGTGTCAAATTGTTAGTTTTATGTCAATCACAGCACTATTAAATTCTTGAACTCATGCTAAATGATTCATCTAAATGTGTATGACATGTACATATTTTCATTCACAATCATCTGCAGACTTCTGTTCCTGCATTGTAAAAGTAAAAGCAAAGAAAAATGTCCATATGAAGTTACCAACTGCTGCCGTATGTGCGCTTTGACAACCTCCACATGTGACCTACGAAAGTTCCAACAATATGCGGCTTAGTCTTGTTTCCCTTTATCTGCTATCTTGAATTCAACATAAATAAATATCACAGGATATTGAGTTCGCATAGCTTGCAATGAATAATGTAGTCTGAATATGCTCTAGAATTGAAAGAATACTCAACTCATGTCTTACCACGTCTGTGGCTCCATGATCTTCCTCAAGAGGAATTAAAGCGTCAAGTATCTCTGAGTTTGCTAACCCCTGAGATGCGTAAAATAAAAATAAAAACAAGGAGATCATTTTAATTTTTTTCAGCTTCTCTTGTGACATGCAGCCTGTGAACACGTTAAAATGCAATAAATTTAGGCCTAAGCTCTTTTTTTTTTTTTTAATTTGTACAGATATAAAAAGCAAGAACAAAATTCTCAAAGTAGTCACAAATTGCAGCTAAGCCTCTGTCATGCCTTCTAGTGAAGCTTTATACAAATAAGTCAATGTGAATTGGCTAATTCAACATACACATATGTGTTGAAATTTGACTTGAAATTAAACAAATTAGTTAAAAAATGTAGCGATCGATCGGCAAAATAACGCGATTGATCGTGTAACAATCGACCGTGATAAACCGATCGTTCGTAGTTACTGTAATTTTCTGAAATTTGGTTTTCGTATTGGCCCGATCGATCGGTTTGAAAACGATCGATCGTAGTTACTGGAATTTTAGGATTTGTGCACCGCGATAAAACGATCGATCATAATTTTAGGCTAAATAAGGCGATCGATCGCAAACGGATTATAAAACGATCGATCGGCTAAGCGGTTAGAGCGAGTAAATAGCCGTTTCTCTGCGGAAAAGTTACAGACAACAAAGAAAAAACTTGTTCTTCTTCACTCTTAATTCATCATCCATCATTGAGCAATAGAGTCTCCTCTGATTGAGATCCAGTCAGTTTGATTTGAAGTGCAACTTTAAACTGACGGTGTGGTTCGTTGTATCTTGGGAACGGAATGCTATTAATCGCTTGTGCACGGAGGGCGGCGTATCTGTTTCAAGGACAACGCATAGCGTACCTCGAACCTGGTTCTAATTCTTATACTCATTCTAGTATTTCATGTGTATATTTGTCAATTTATGTGCATAATTTGGTAGTATTTTAGCCCTCTTTTATGTGACAATCCCAACAATATTGAAACAGATAATCTTTGTTCTTATTGATTGAATACTACTGCAATTATGGGTGTTGACAAATCATTGAAGCCTGAGAAATTTGATGGCAAGAATTTCATGCGATGGCAAACAAAGATAAAATTTTGGTTGACTCAATTTAACATATTCTATGTTATTTTTTATGTTCATGTGGAAAAAACTGTATCTTCTGAATCTGACAAGACTGCTAGTTCGTCTGATGTTGGAACTACTAAGCCTGTTGATAGTGATAAATTCAAACAAGATGATGAACTATGCCATAGACAAATTTTGAGTGTCTTGAGCAATGAATTATATGATTTGCATGTGAATACTAAATCTGCTAAAGAACTATGGGATACCCTTAATAAGAAATTTTGAAAAGAGCATGAAGGGGAAGAAAAATATGTTGTAGGCGAGTATTTTGACTACAAGATGGTCGATAACAAATCTATTAGAGACCAAGTTGTTGAGATACAGAATTTGGTAGCAAAGATCATTGGGAAAGGTATTCCCGTTGATGAGAGGCTCCAAGTTCCGGCGCTTATAGACAAGCTACCACCCTCATGGCAGGATTTCCAAGTTAACTTGAAGCACAAAAGGGACGCAATGTCCGTTGATGATCTTATGGTGGCCATACAAATAGAAGAAAAGCATAGAGATAAGATGAAAATCTTACAAGGCTCATCTTCTGAGGTCAAAGATAGTGCTCAAGCAAATGTTGTCGAAGGAAAACCAAAGTTTCATGGCAATAAGAAGAACAACAAGAAGTTTAAGAATAAGTCTTTCAAACCTGGTTCAAATATCCATAAGGACAAGAAGTCAAAGGTTTGCTGGGTCTGTGGGAAACCGGGACATTTTGCAAACAAGTGCAAAGAGAAGAAAGGTCAGGACCATAGTTATGGTGGGGCTGCATCTTCTGCTCATGTTAACATGGTTACTTCAGATGACAGGTTAGTATTAACTAATTCTGAAATTAACTTGGCATATGAATCTACCGATTGGAGGGTTGATACAGGGGCAACTGTTCACATCGGTGTTGATGTTTCTTCTTTTTCTTTCTATCAGGAAGTAAAGGATAGGACTGTGATGATGGGGAACTCCTCTGAGGCTAGAGTTTATGGAGTTGGAAATGTGGACATCTGGTTTACATCGGGGAACACGTTGAATCTTTGTAATGTGTTGCATGTGCCTAGTGTGAAGAAGAACCTAGTTAGTGGAGTACTTCTTAGTAGAGAAGGATATAAATTAGTGTTTGAGTCAAATAAAGTTGTAATAACTAGACATGGTACTTTTATTGGCAAAGGCTATGTGTGTGATGGCCTCTTTAAACTAAATTTGGTTTCTTGTAATAACTCTTTATTTCAAGTAGATGATTCTTTGATTTATCATGTTGATTCTTTTGATGTGTGGCATATGAGGCTTGGACATGTGAATTCAAATACTATTAAAAGAATGATGAATCTTGATTTGATTCCAAAATTGCATGATGTAACTAGTGATAAATGTGAAATATGTGTTCAAGCAAAACAACCTAGGAAACCTTATAGGTCTATTGATAGGTCTACATGTTTGCTTGAATTAGTTCATTCGGATATATGTGAGTTGAATGGATTAATTACTAGGGGTGGTATGAGATATTCCATTATATTTATTGATGATTACTCTAAATTTTGTCATGTATACTTGCTTAAGTCTAAAGCTGAGGCTTTTGAGAAGTTTAAGATCTATAAAATGGAGGTTGAGAATCAAACGGAGAGACAAATTAAAAGACTAAGGTCTGATCGTGGTGGGGAGTATTGTTCCCTTGAATTTTACAAGTTTTGTGAAGATCAAGGAATAATACATGAGACCACAGTGCCTTACTCTCCTCAATCTAATGGAGTGGCAGAAAGAAAGAATAGAACTTTCATTGACATGATTAATTTTATGCTTTCGTCTTCGGGTCTACCAAAGAATTTATGGGGAGAAGCAATTCTTTCTGCTTGTATGATCTTAAACCATGTGCCTCATAAAGGATAAAATACAACCCCTTATGAGTTAATGAAAGGAAGAAAACCGAGCTTAAAGTTCATTAAGGTTTGGGGATGTTTTGCCAAAGTAAAAATCCTAAACGTGAAAATGGATAAGCTAGGTTCAAAAACAGATGATGCGGTGTTCATTGGTTATGCACAAAATAGTAGAGCATATCGGTTTTTAGTAATTAGGTCAGATCGGCAGGATTATGCACCTAATACTATTAAGGAGTCCGATGATGCAACATTCTTTGAGAATGTATTTTCTATGAAGGAAAAGAGTAAAGTTGTAGTGCATAAAGAAGATGGTTCATCATCTTCTATTCCAAGAATTGAAGATTCGAATACCAATGTAGAGGTAAGGAGATCTAAAAGAACCAGAATAGAGAAGAATTACGGAGATGACTTTTATACTTACATGGTGGAGAATGAGGATCCTTTGACATTTAGTGAGGCTATGTCATCTAGTGAATCTCCTTTATGGAAGGAAGCGGTACAGAGTGAGATGGATTCAATTCTTGCACATAGGACGTGGGTTCTAACGAATCTACCTCCAGGGTTTAAACCCATTGGGTGCAAGTGGATTTTTAAAAAAAAATATTATCCTGATGGATCCATTGAAAAGTACAAAGCTAGATTAGTGGCTAAAGGGTATAGTCAAAAGGAAGGTCAAGATTTCTTTGACACGTATTCTCCTGTGGCCATGATAACTACAATTAGAGTGCTTATTGCATTGGCAGCTCATTATAACCTCGAGATCCATCAAATGGATGTCAAAACAGCATTTTTAAATGGTGAATTGGAGGAGGAAATCTATATGGAGCAACCTGAAGGTTTTGTAGTTCCAGGTCAAGAAAGAAAAGTATGTAAGTTAGTGAGATCTCTCTATGGGTTAAAACAGGATCCTAAACAATAGCATCAAAAGTTTGATGATGTACTTATCTCAAATAGTTTTATTGTGTGTACTTCTGATAAATGCTTATATTGGAAGTCCTTTGATTGTTCATTTGTAATGTTATGTTTGTATGTTGATGACATTTTGTTGTTTGGTGATAATGTGGATCATATCAATAAGGTTAAGGGTTTCCTTAATGAGAATTTTGATATAAAAGACTTGGGTCTTGCCAAAGTCATATTGGGCTTAAAGATTGATAGGACTTCTAATGGAATAATTGTGAGTCAATCACACTATGTGAAGAAGATTCTAAAGAAGTATAGTTACTTCGATAGAAAACCTGTCAGTACGCCGTATGATTCAAGTGTAAGACTAAAGAAAAATCTGGGGGAAAGTGTGTCACAACTTAGATATTCAGAGCTGATAGGAAGTTTGAGTTATCTGGCTAACTGCAGTAGACCGGATATATCCTATGCTGTGGGAAGACTAAGTAGATACACTAAGAGTCCCAATGAATCTCATTGGATTGCCATTGAGAGAGTGTTCAGATATCTGAAGGGAAGTGTAAATTTCGGTTTACATTATTCCGGGTTCCCTGCTGTATTAGAAGGGTACAGTGATGCTAATTGGGTATCAGATTCTGACGAAACAAAGGCCACGAGTGGTTATGTATTCACAATTGGTGGTGGGGCAGTTGCATGGAAATCTTCCAAGCAAACTGTGATAACAAGATCTACTATGGATGCTGAGTTAGTAGCTCTTGATAAAACTGGAGGAATGGCGGAATGGCTTAGGGATCTTTTAATAGATATACCCTGGTTAAATAAGCCAATTCTTGGAATATTGATTCACTATGATAGCCAATCAGCTCTTGATAAGGTTAAGAGTAAGAATCATAATAAGAGGTCCTCTAGGCATATTGAACTAAGGTATAAAATCTTGCGCAAGTTGACTACATCGGGAGTCGTTACCTTAAGTTTCATACGATCAGCGGATAACTTGGCTGATTCGTTTACTAAAGGGTTGTCGGCAGGACAAGTCTTTAACTCATCTAGGGGAATGGGGCTTAAAGCCTATGATTTAAGTCATCGTTAGTAGCAACCCTATCTCTCTGAGTGGAGATCCCATGACGAAGATTCAATGGGTAACAACAAGCTAATGCGTGATTTGGAGAGCACTATTATAATAAATTGTATGCTCGTTCCCGTGTGATGATGAGAGACTGCATATGAAACAGGATGACGAAAGTCTTAATGAGGTCGAGGATTAAAAAGTAGGGTATTGTGTTGTGACCCGTAAGGATCACAAGTACTGGAATCCGCAAGAGGAGAAGAGAGATTTGAGAGGGAAGGAATAATTCTTAATATTGCATACCCAGAAGGAGGAGGACGTCCTCCTTATAAAGAAGGAGAGGCGCGTCTTCCAAGACTGATTACAAGATGTGACTTTTCATATTCCTAGACTGACTCTTCATATTCCTAGATTGACTCTTCATATTCCTGACTCTTCATCTTCCTAGACTGACTCTTCATATTCCTAGATTGACTCTTCATCTTCCTAGACTAATTATAACTGAGTACAACATTCCACCACGCTCCGCTGCAGCCTTGTCCTCAAGGCGAGAATGTAGGAAATCGAGTAAAGAAATCATCTTCTAATTCCCAAGTGGCATCGTCCAAAGAATGATCTTGCCATGCAACTAGCACCTCATTCACCAAGCGTCCAAAACGACGAACCCGGCGGCGATCTAAAATAAATGCAGGAAAGGCAGGAGGATCCTCCGGCAAGAGCAACGGTGTAGGCACCCCACTAGTAAGGCGAGAAGGATCCCCCACAAAGCGCCGTAGACGAGACACATGAAAAACCGGATGAACCTGTGAAGTGGGTGGCAACTGCAAACGATAAGCAACCGGCCCAATACGCTCCAATATCGGATAAGGCCCATGGAA
This sequence comes from Houttuynia cordata, assembly GCA_039654745.1. Taxonomy (NCBI): domain Eukaryota; kingdom Viridiplantae; phylum Streptophyta; class Magnoliopsida; order Piperales; family Saururaceae; genus Houttuynia; species Houttuynia cordata. The sequence goes on from CM077506.1 coordinate 16,422,896, forward strand.
CCGGTGTGCCAATTTAGTAGAAGCAACAGCCGCCAAGGAATGCTGTCGATGAGGCAAGAGGTTAACATAAACCAAATCCCCAACAGCATACTCCCTATCCATATGAGAGCGGTCATACACCTGCTTCATCCGATTCTGAGCAGTCGCTAGGTTAGCCTTTAGTTGACGCAAGACCTCATCGCGCGTCTGAAGGGCATAGTCTACCTCACCCACCGAAGAGCTGAAAGGTAAATAACGGAGCACCGTAGGTGGAGGCCGGCCATAAACCACTTCGAAGGGGGTGAAGCCTGTAGAGGTGTGATAAGCAGTATTATAGGACCATTCAGCCCAGGGAAGAAGTTGGAGCCAACGGCGAGGTTCTTCACCAACAAAACAGCGCAGGTACTGTTCCAAACAACGATTGACCACCTCCGTTTGGCCATCACTTTGGGGATGATAGGCGGTACTCATGTGCAATTTAGTATCCTGTAATGCAAAGAACTCCCTCCAGAAAAGAGAAATAAATATTTTATCCCTATCGGACACAATCGTTCGAGGCATGCCGTGCAACTTGGCCACTTCGCGCACATAAATTTCAGCAACAGCCTTCGCCGTATAGGGGTGACCAAGGGCGCAAAAATGAGCATATTTAGAGAGACGATCCACTACCACAAGAATAACTGATTTACCTTGGACCACAGGTAGAGCCTCAATAAAATCCATGGAGACATCCTCCCATACGCGATCAGGAATAGGGAGGGGTTGCAGAAGGCCCGCAGGAGTAGTAGTGGAGGCCTTCGCGCGCTGACAGACATCACAAGCAGCCACATAAGAATGGACTTCTTTTTTTATTCCCCGCCAAAGAAAATTCTGACTCACACGCTTGTAGGTGCGGAAGGACCCTTCATGACCAGCACTAGGGGTGTCATGAAAGAAGGAAATAATATTCCGCCGTAGTATCGGACTCGGGGGAACCCATAGGCGCTGCTTCCAGAAGATATAACTATCCTGCAACACAAAAGAAGGTAAGCAGGTCGGGTCAGCCTGGAGTCGCTGTAAGATGTCCGTGGCCTCAGGTACGTCCTGGTAATTCTGCAACAAGTCAGTCATGAAGGGAAAGGTAGGGACAGAGAGGCCCAATAAAGACACCTCCGCGTCGCGTCGAGAGAGAGCGTCGGCCACGGTATTCTCGGACCCCCGTTTATAAACCAGATCATAATCGTAGCCCATGAGCTTCGTGACCCAACGTTGCTGGGCTGGAGTGGAGATCCGCTGGTCATGAAAATATTTTAGGGGCTGGTGGTCTGTCCGAATAGTGAAATGCCGGCCCAATAGATAGGGGCGCCATTTCGTCACGGCGTGCACAATAGCGAACATTTCCCTTTCGTTGGCCGATAACCGGAGAGAGCGCCCCGATAAAGCCTTACTAAAGAAAGCAATGGGCCGGTCATCCTGCAGAAGGACAGCGCCCAACCCACTATCGGAAGCATCAGTTTCCACCACAAACGGCTGAGAGAAATCCGGCAAGGCTAAGACTGGGGCGGATGACATAGCCTGCTTTAGAGAGTTGAAGGCCTCTTGGGCGTCAGTACTCCAAACGAAGGCGCCGGTCTTTAACAAGGCAGTAAGAGGGGCGGCCAGAGTACCATAATGGGCAATGAAGCGCCTGTAATAGCCCGTCAGCCCAAGAAAACCTCGTAAGGCCTTCGGTGATGTAGGTGTGGGCCAATCGAGCATAGCGGCCACTTTGGCCGGATCTGTAGAGACTCCATGTTCCGCAATAATATGGCCCAAATAATCAATCTGAGGTTGGCCAAAAGAACATTTGGACCGTTTCAACAAGAGAGAGTGCCCGACCAAGAGATCAAAGACGGTCTGCAGATGGCCAATGTGATCTTCCCAGGTAGCGCTGTAGATTAATATGTCATCGAAGAAGACTAATATGAACTTGCGCAAGAAAGGCCGAAAAATATCGTTCATTAGACTTTGGAAGGTGGCTGGCGCATTAGTAAACCCAAAGGGCATCACAAGAAACTCATAATGACCGTCATGTGTACGAAAAGCAGTCTTATGAATATCCGCTGGGTACATCCATATTTGATGATAGCCGGAACGTAAATCAAGTTTAGAGAAATATTTCGCACCTGATAACTCGTCGAGAAGCTCCTCAATAACGGGAATAGGATACTTGTCTTTCAATGTAATAGCATTTAAAGCACGATAATCGACGCAGAACCGCCATGTCCCATCCTTCTTCCGAACCAACAAAACGGGAGAAGAATACGAGCTGGAGCTGGGACGAATAATACCGGTTGCCAGCATGTCAGCCACCAAACGCTCGATCTCAGCCTTTTGCACATAGGGGTAACGGTAGGGCCGCACATTAGCTGGGCTCGACCCTGGGAGTATGGGAATCTGATGGTCGTGCCCACGCGTAGGAGGTAGTCCGGTTGGCTCTCCAAAGAGGGACCCATAGTCGGTCAAGAGAGCAGTCAAGTTGGCCGGAAGGGTTGGCAGGGTCGAGTCAGATATAGACATAAGTTGCAACAAAAACCCATTGGCCGAGTGCCGAAAGAAAGACCCCACAGCCTGGGCCGACTGGAGAGTACCGGGAATGGACCCTTGTAAACGAACCTGCTGATCAGCCACCCCAAAGGACATGACTAAATCTTTAAAATTCCAGACCACGTCCCCAAGCTCTTGGAGCCATTGAACCCCCAATACAATATCAGCTCCTTTTGTGGGTAGAAGATGGAGATCCACCACGAAGTCATACCCTTGAATATGCAAGGATACGCGGGGGCATAGGCCCTTGCTGCGCATGTGTGTGCCGTCACCAATAAGAACGTCAAAAGCACATGCCTGAGCAATATGACATCCCATGCGCTGCGCCACCCTATCATTAATAAAATTGTGGGTACTCCCACTATCGATCAAAATAGCAACTGGCTGGCGCTTTAACTGACCTTGTACGCGCATAGTGTGAGGCGTGTATGTTCCCGAGAAAGCATGAAATGAGATCTCAGCCGTCGAATCGACATAAGCGTCCTCGACCGGTTGATCAATAAAATCGTCCCCCTCAGGACAGGACTCCTCCAAGATGAAAGCGGTAGGGGGCGTGCGACAGCGATGTCCGGGAACGTACCTCTCATCACAGTTGAAGCAGAGGCCTTTGGCCCTTTTTTCGTCCATCTGGGCCTGGGATAACCTGCGAATAGGGGAAGGCAGGGTGGCTCCTGCTGGTGGTCCAGGCCTAGAGCTGGTGGCGGCCCCAATAGGAGGAACTGGCCTCGGGGCCGGTAATCTAGGAGAAGACCGGAAGGGGGGTCGAACCACACGCCGTTGCCGGTTCAACCGTTCTTCCGCAACTCGAGCATGCCCAATGATATCTTTCATAGATTTAGGCCGAAACTGCCGGATTTCATCAGCAATGTCAGCCCGCAAGCCATGCATGAAGGCCCCCACTAATGCCGCCTGGTCCCAATTAGGTAGCCGATTAGCTATGCGCATAAATTCCTGATGGTAAGCGCGCACCGATGATGTTTGACGGAGAGATGCTAGCAACTCATTAAAATCAGCATAATTGTTTGGCCCGAATTGTACGCATAACTCATTCACAAAATCAGCCCATGTCGGATGAAGCATATCCCTCTCAAAATATTGGAACCAGACTAAGGCATCGCCAGACAGATGGAAGGCCGCGATGCGCAATTTATCAGCTTCCGACTGAGTGCCATGATACTCAAAGAATTTATTTGCCTGATATATCCAATCAATAGGGCTATCTTCCCCACCATACTTAGGAAATTGAAGTCGGGCCAATCGAGGCTCAGCCGAGGCCCGTCTGAATGGATCCTGAGACGGGGCCTGAGACATACCTGGCGGAAAGTTGGAGAAGCCAGTAAGAGTTGGTCCCCCAATGAATGGCCCATAGGCCGGCACATCTCCCTGCGACTGCTGATGTGGTCGGCCAGTATGATGAGGAAAGGCACGCAGATGAGTGCCAGCTGCCCCTGGTGGCAAGATATTAGTCGGGTCAAAGGAGCCAAACATAGTTGAAGACTGAAAGGCATGGCCTTGGGGGTATGGAGATCCCTGCGCAGCACCGGCGGTGGGGTTGTGGGACAAGGGAGAGCCCTGTGCTGCACCAGCGGCCTGGCCCTGCGGCCTAGGTTCTTATTGAGAGAACCCATGCGGTGGAGGGGACGAGTAAACAGAGAACGACGGGGTCTGCAGAGGAGGCCCTTGAGCCGCAGTCTGCAGAGGAGGCCCTTGAGCCGCAGTGGAGGAAGATCCTTGCAGGCCGGTGGTCTGTTGATGCTCCAGCCCAGATGTGGGCGGGGGGTGGCGGCGCTGATAACCTCTCCAACATAGCCTGCTGTGAGATCTGCATGGATTGCATCATTGCCATCATGTCTGTCATGGTCTTGAGGAAGGCCGGGTCCATGACTGCAACTGGTGCGGCCTGGCAAGTGGGCGCCTCCTCGTCAGATTGGAACGATGGACCTTCTGGATTGTCCACAGCCTTCTTCCGAGCCATAGCGTCGGAAGCCAGGAGTCGATCGCTCTGATACCAGTGTTGTGACCCGTAAGGATCACAAGTACTGGAATCCGCAAGAGGAGAAGAGAGATTTGAGAGGGAAGGAATAATTCTTAATATTGCATACCCAGAAGGAGGAGGACGTCCTCCTTATAAAGAAGGAGAGGCGCGTCTTCCAAGACTGATTACAAGATGTGACTTTTCATATTCCTAGACTGACTCTTCATATTCCTAGATTGACTCTTCATATTCCTGACTCTTCATCTTCCTAGACTGACTCTTCATATTCCTAGATTGACTCTTCATCTTCCTGGACTAATTATAACTGAGTACAACATATTGTTATGCAAATTATCCTTGGAGACTGTCACCTATATGAGTGCCACTGAGGTCGCAGTTAAAGAGAACGAGGGCTTGTTCCCTAATGTGCAACTCATGAAAAGATACAAGGCGCATGGCCGTAAAGCGCTACCCCGAATGATCTCGAAAAGGGAGTTACTCTAACTGTTAGGTTTGTCAAAGCTCTTGCTCTAAGGTTCAAGTTCAAGACTTAGTTCACTTCGAACTTGTGAGAGTAGCGGCTTACCAAACTAGGTGTAGGTTCAAACCCGCAAGGTACCTATCGCCGAAAACTTAGAGTACTATTGCTCAATGTCTCATTCATGTGTTGTATGCATTTTAGTGTGTAGACTGGTTTAATATCAAGTCATGGTGGGGATTGTTGAAATTTGACTTGAAATTAAACAAATTAGTTAAAAAATGTAGCGATCGATCGGCAAAATAACGCGATCGATCGTGTAACGATCGACCGTGATAAACCGATCGTTCGTAGTTACTGTAATTTTCTGAAATTTGGTTTTCGTATTGGCCCGATCAATCGGTTTGAAAACGATCGATCGTAGTTACTAGAATTTTAGGATTTGTGCACCGCGATAAAACGATCGATCGTAATTTTAGGCTAAATAAGGCGATCGATCGCAAACGGATTATAAAACGATCGATCGGCTAAGCGGTTAGAGCGAGTAAATAGCCATTCCTCTGCGGAAAAGTGCATCTCTTCTTCCAGAAAAGGTCCAACAGCGTTCTTCTATATATAGAGAACGATTTTCTGCAGAAAAAGGTTACAGACAACAAAGAAAAACTTGTTCTTCTTCACTCTTAATTCATCATCCATCATTGAGCAATAGAGTCTCTGATCGAGATCCAGTCAGTTTGATTTGAAGTGTAACTTTAAACTGACGGTGTGGTTCATTGTATCTCGGGAACGGAACGCTATTAATCGCTTGTGCACGGAAGGCGGCGTATCTGTTTCAAGGACAACGCATAGCGTGCCTCGAACCTGGTTCTAATTCTTATACTCATTCTAGTATTTCATGTGTATATTTGTCAATTTATGTGCATAATTTGGTAGTATTTTAGCCCTCTTTTATGTGACAATCCCAACAATATGTGCTTTAATCTGCTTTAAAGATTTTTTTTCCTGAAAACTGTAATTTCTTGTAAAATGCTCCCTGGGTCTCGATGCACAACACAGTTCCATCGAAGAAATTTCACAATCTTAGGGAGGAACATGGAACAACATAAAGTACAAAAATGTAGCCCCATATTAACATCATCATTTGGAAAAAAAGGCTTGACATTATTAATAGCTTCAGGCCACCTCCTTATTCTCCCTCAAAGCCTCTTCTTCTGCTTCCCAGAACTAGAAGCTACCAACCATACAACTAACATCACTATTATTTCCAAATGGAGCTATTAATACAAAACAGAGGTTATGATTCAGATAACAAATTGGACATTTCACATATGAACAACCTATAAACCTTCTTATAAACCCTTTCATCGCCTTGTCTATAAGACTATAACTCTTGCATGGGAACAGGCTTTGCTCCTTAACATTGTAGACCCATAAATACAAAGACCGTCTCCTTTACATCAAAGCTTAAAAATATGCAAACTTGAAGTGACATAAACTAACTACTGTTCCCACACCATCTCCACTCTCCATTCTAGGTGCTTAACTTAACTGTTACCAGTAGTGATAAACAGAGAATGCAATGAAGCTGAAGAGAGAAACGATTACCTGCGCCTGGGATGAGCATGCCCTCAAGTATAGGCCATATCCCATCAGCTCCAGTCCTCTCATTTCTCACCAAGTAAATCACTTCTCAGTTCTCACCAAGTTGTTCAAGCAGGAAGCCAAGGAAGCGCAGAGGCAAGATGGAGCGGGGTTTTGGCTATCTCGCTCAAAAAGGCTGGCTGATATTGATGGGCCATTTTATCGGCTTCGATTTTCAGGCCCATTGTAAATTTGGTCGCAAAAAGTCCGTTCCAAGAGTGGAGAAAGGTTCACAAAGTGCAAAACTTTCCAAACCTTTTTATCTTTTATCATCCATTCAAAGACTTTAATCTAAGGGTAGAAATAACTCCACTTACCCCTCCATCGCGTGGTATACCAACATTCCAAAGAGAAAAGGTTTGTGAGCCCTAGAATTTGAGTCACAAATTTTTTGTGGACGGTTGATGGATGTATAAAATTTGTGTAATTGCATTACATAGCTAAGGTTCATGCCTTCCTTCTCACGAAAGGTAAAATTATCAAACGGGGCATGTAGTTTTTGTAAAAAATTTGCCCAATCCAGACAGGCTTTAGGGCCAAAACTCGTTTTAGGGTTGTGCATTATCATACGGGCAACGCTTTAGCTTTTCTGTAATAAAAATAATTTTGTCAAAAAGCTATTTTTCAACAAAATGCAAAGCTGTTGACAAACATGCCCTAAAATTAGATTTTTAACATAAAGCATTTAGACCATTGGCCTGACCTTAGCCTGCCTAGTGCCTAATTTTAGGTTCTGAACTTTTGGAAGCTGCCCTAAAGCTAAGGGCGGGCTAGTGCTGGGAGGTAAGTAAATAGGGCTGGGCCATGGCCACCTCTTGCCAGCCATGGCCCAGCTAGTTAATAGCCCGAGACAAACTGGAGTGATGATTCGGTTCCTCAACCCACAATACTCTACTGGATACGTATTGAAAGGTGAAGTGGCACCCTGTTGGGAAGTAAAGGGATCAAGGTAGGAAGGTAAAAAGATCAAGTGAAAGAGTGAAACATATGTTGACCCTTAGGAGATTAATTGCAAGGTTGTAGTTTGAAGCCTTCTATTGGCGAGGTGATCAACCTTCCTATTGCTGCTGATCATTCTGTTTTCTTATTCAGCCAATTTGTTGAGCGAGCCTTGCTTGTATGGTTTATCATATTTGTTTTTGGAAGCTTTTCAATTAATAAAATGAAAACTAATTCTAAATGATATACACTGTAGATTGGGAATCTGAATGCAGCACTTCTTTATTAAATGCCCCCATCGACACAAGCAAATAAAAGAATATCAATACAAAAGAATTTCGATTTTGCACAAAAAATCCTAATTCTTCTACCTACACATAATTTCAGCCAATTCTACCTACACATAATTCACACTAGTTTTATTCCCTTAGAAGGAGCGATGCTTGATGCTGGCACCATTTCCTCTAGTCATCCAAGGTGCCCTGTCAAGCTCCTCTTCACTTTTCCTCTTAGACAAACAGGACATGGCTTTAGCTGAAACCACCTTCCTCACTAATAGCTTCCATCTTCTATCCTCCATGTTATCACCTCCTTGATCAATTTTTAACTTGAATTGCCTGCAAGAATATGCCATAAGAATTTAAGATGTTCAACATGTTTCTAAGTTCTAACTGTTCCTAATTCTAAAATCTGAAAGATGGCATGTCCAAATTACCTGCAGAGAGGAACCTTGCAGTGGTCCGGCTGGTCGCAGATGGAGGAGTGGAGCCTGAGCAGCTGCCACATTCTCTTGCAGTGGGAGCAGCCTCCGGAAGTCCTCCTTTTGCATGAGGCGAAATGGCGGATGAGGAGCTGCAAGCTCTGGCAAGTTGAGAAATTCTTGCAGGGACCCTTGTTGCCACTTGGCCCTGTGTCTCTTGGACCAATGCTGGTGCACCCTTCTGTATATATGTGCTCCAGACAATCCATTGCTTCACTAAGTTGCAGGTAGAGCTTCTCATCCCTTCTGCTTCTCATCCTTCTCTTTTGCAGCTGCAGAATCAAATGCCAATTTGAACTCAGATATGAGCAAGACTTTCTAACCATTGAGGTGTAAATTAACATAGCATTAGACCACAAGTAACAATTAGTGTAGTATGACCTAATATATATATATATTTTTTTTGCTAATATGATTTAAGCACTTTTTAAAAAAATGCTTTAAAAAGTGTTTTTCAGAGCATACAGTTAATGTATGCGTTGTCGGTGTGTGAGTCGTCGATTCTGATGATCGAGGGCTCCCATTTGATGCGACCAAATTTTATACAACCATAGTACATAGGGTCCTAACGTAGTATATAGATATCCTATATACGACAAGTTAGTATATGGTCATGCTAATTTGGTCACGGAAGCTGGTCAGGCTAGACGCTCTTCATTAGAGGAAACTCACCGATTCGGCCTCGTCGAGGGACTGGAGGAGCTGCAGCTCCAGCCGGGGGTCGCTCCTCTGGAGGAACCGCCACCCTTCACTCTTCTCGACGGCGGCAAACTCCTTGGCCACCAGCTTCATGCACCTCACCCTCAGCCACGGCGCGTCGCACAACCTCGCCAACTGCAGGACGTCCACCACGTTGTCGGCCGTCAGCCGGGCTGCTAGCCCCTTCTCGCACGACCGCTTCAAGGCCGCAATGGAGAACACATGGGACAGCACCAGCAGGTGGATCCCGAACTTGTCCATGTCCTCTTCCGAGCACCTGCAACAAGAAGTGTTTGTCATCACTTCAGTTTCATATAATCCGCAATTATTCGGTCATTACGCATTAACATCTCTATAATTATGATTGGCTCCCAGAATTATAATATTTCAAACATTAGTGGTGTTCATGACTTCATGTCAAATCTTTTTTTTTCTCTTGTGCAGTAACTTCATTTTAAATATCACTATCTTCCACAACACGTGCTTTTTTTCTTTCCCACCTACCATCATCCAAAATATCTGTCTGAACTATTGCAGATGCAATCTTTGATTCAGCTCAACTAGTCAGATTGTCAAAACAAACGTTCAACCAATAGTAATGGTGATCAAATTGTAATTAATCAGATTAGTCTCTCATAAGCTTATTCTAAGGAATTTGATGCAACTATTGTACCAAAAGATACCAAATTAAGAAACAACAATATTCAGGCTCTATTTTTTCTTTTGTCCTCGACTGATTATCTTTTTCATAAAATTTGAGATCATTTTTTTATGTGGTGGACAGGAATCACCGGATGGTCTAATCATCGTATATGAACAAGATCATTTGTCACAAACTGGTTAATTAATTGTGGCTCCTAATTAATTAATCTAAGAGGTGTGACGGGGTCGGCTGGCGAGGAACATGGTCCAAGCTGTCCCTAGTTCATACAGCTTAGAGTTATCTGGCTGCTTAAGAGAATTAAATGAAGGAAGCAATAATGAGTTTGGAAGGAGAAAAGAAGCAAGCAAATGGTTTGACATACTTGGAGAAGTAGAGATATCCAATGAAAGCAAGAACTGCATCAGAGGGGACCCCAAGAACAGGCACCACCCTCCCCGAACCTCCACGCTTCCATGGCCGATCCAGCAGCCTCTCCAGCGCTGGCGATGCTGATGCCTATTCGACATATAAACATAAACAAGGTCACAAATTAAACATCTATCTATTTGTAATTACCTAAGCTAATAATCCTACCTTTTTCAATAAGACTGATGATGTTAATGTGTGGAAGAATATTTCATGCAAACTAGTATAGGAAACAATTGAAATGATGTTTCTTGATTAAAGTTTTCTAGTCCATTGAAAAATTCATGAGGACTATGGAAACCCAATTGGAAATTCTGAAGAACAACAAGTAGATTAGGGAGTTCAGGCATGACCAAACTACCGGTAAACGCACCAAAATGTGTGAATGGGCGGGGATGCTGATGCCTTCCGAGGTAATCACCTGAACATCGGCACCGGAGTCGTCTCCGCGTCCGGCCGCTGCCACCCAAGAACACTTGATGTGGAGAATTGGTTTCCGATCTGGTTCAGCCATAAGAAAAAAAAAATGAAAGAATGTCTGTAGCCTCTTGGACTTGAACACCGCCTCTCCAAGTCTCCATATATATACATATATATAGACCACCCTTAGTGTATTGGATTAATTAAAAGGGGTAAAAGAAAATAAAAAAACGGTTTCGGGGAAACACAAGCTTTTGGGTGCACCTCCTGGATATATATAATTATTTGATTTCTTTATTTTTTATTTTATTTTTATTTATTTGAATAAGGAAAGTCGGTGGATCCCTTTAGGGAACAAATTGATGTGGATGACGTGGAGGAAAAATCTTCATGTCAGATAGACGAGGTAAAAGTTAGAGTCCGTATCTGCATGTGAAGTTTCACCGGCCGTCGAGTGTATGGAATCGACGGCGCACACGGACATGATGTGCGCTCAGCCAAAAAATGCGTTTTTGACTGAGCGCACACATTTTCTGTGTGCGCCATCGATTCCGTACAATCGACGGCGCTGGTGAAGTTTCACCAGCAGATCTGGTTCCGTAAAAGTTGGGTAAGCGGAGGGACAAAATTATTCAGTGCAATCAGCGCGTTCATGGGATTTGGGCCACTCTAGTGCAAGTGGGAGACTTGCGATAAATTTCCAAGATCGACGGTTGGTAAAAAGTAGGCACAAATCCCACATGACAGGGCAGGCCCACTGAATATTTTCTCGAGTGGAAGAGACCTGCCAAAACGAGCCCTTATTGTAGGTGAAGGTATCCAGTGGAACGGTTTCACCATGTGGCATGTGGCATGTGGACAGGTCCATTCAGTTTTTGACACTTACACTAGTGATAAAGTGACATGATACTTAGATCTTGATACTTATGCATTAAAATGAGTTAGACACCCATTTGCCCTCTCAAAGGTTGTCCCTATAACCGTTCCATTGGATAATTTCCCCTAGGGTCTGAGTACAATAGTAGCCGGTGGAAAGGTTACAAAGGTGACCTTTAATTGGCTCCTTCGAGATGTACATAAGCAATCTAATATGGACTTGAGCTTCACATATACTCTGTCCAGAATTATTACCACCATGAGGTTTTTCCAAATGAATTAGTTCATTAGGAAAAACCTTATGGTGATAATAATTCCTGATGGAAGGAGTAAAATGTTATAGGTCACATGACCTAAGATAATATCCTTTGAATAAAATTCATTCCATTGCTTGTGTTCATTTATTTAGTTGTAAAATAAACGTGTCGCTTCCATCCGTCGACCTACCAGGCATGAGGCTTCTAACAACAGAAATTAGCATTTCACACAGATTAAATAGTTTAATAACCCAAATACATTCAAGTGTTTTTTTATGCGAAAAAAGTCAAGCAATTTCATTTTCTAAAAAACGATCGCTAAGGTAAATAGATTGAAGTTCGGTATATATTAGTAGCTGCCTGTATCCAGCCGTAGGCTCACTTTTGAAATTGTAGTTCAGGTACTAAGATAAGAGTTGCGCAAGATGGTAAAACCTTCTCTTAAGAGGCAATTAACCCGTTTTTTCTAATATAGAAGTCATAATTTTTGCTTTGTAATAAAGTCTATCCTATCTTTTATGTCAACATAAGAAATTTGAGTCACTTTCTCTTTCCGCATAGGATATTGGATCAAATCATAATTAGTCCACTTAAAATGGTAGATGATTGTAACGTGTAAGACTTGCCTGATCAATTAAGACCGAACCATTGTTGAATCCTAAAACACGTAACAAAATACTCTCTAGATAATCAGACACAACGAAGACAATTCGTCTACAAGAAGAAAATGCAATACAATCAAATGACAAATAGACCGTGGATCTTTTCTATATATATAACAATAGACTGTGGATCTTATTTGAATGTTCCTCTAGAGAGTAGAACCATCCTTCTCCAGTCAAATATGATGCGTAAAAGCCTGAAAAGTAGGTCAAATTGTTAGTCTGGATAAATAGCCTAGAGGTTCCATCCTAGCTATTCTTTGGCTACGGGTTCAAAAATACGCATCTTCACATTTGCCATTTCATATTCTCCATGTACCTCTGATCCGGCCAGAGCCTTGATGTAGGTGGCAACTTCTTAAGCGTACATGGAGTCAACTCATTGAACGATATCGCAAAAGATGAGAGGTTATATCGTGTCTGGGTCACAGATTTGTCTCGCTCCACAGAAGGACAGCTTCAGTCATGGAGTCATCACCTTTTGGCTTAGAACTTGGATCTCCCGAGACATAGTACATGGTCTCGTCCCACTTTCCCAATAACATTGCAACTTTCTCTCCTGTTCTATTCTCCTGCACAAATACTGAACCTCAAGGTTAGAGAGAAGGATTTAATGCAGAAGCTGTGAGACAGAGGTTAGAGAAAAGGATTCCTGGAATCAAGGGTTCATCACCAGGCTATCTAATATGCAGCTGCAAACCAGTTTTTGGGGTTGAGACTTGAGAGAGGCCCAAAACCACTTAACTTTTGAGGTTGAGAGAGGCCCGAGACCACCCAACAGATAGGTCAGCCAGCGTGTCCGTGGCTTGCTTCAGCGGCCACTTCAAAGTGGATCAGCTGGAATGTGAGACTGGATCTGCCAAACTCCTTTATGCCAACTCAATCAAATGGGTTTTCATGCACAGCGAAGATACAATGGACGAGATTTTTTTTATAGCTCCTTGTGAAGTGATCAGACTTCACTGCGAATCCGACAATTTGTTCATCTGGAGGTTTTACACTAGGCCTTCTCCACAACCACAGTTTGAGAGGAAAGCTGTAGTTAGTACTAAGTTTTCTCCTCTTTGTATTTTGATGTACATAATACAAAAGTGAAGAAAATTTGTCTTTTTTGCTGATCAAAGATGAAGGCATTCTCCGAATTCGAATTCAGTTTTCTAACAGTGCAATACATTGATACAATTCTTCACTGATTCAGAAGAAGAAGAATTTAATCTCAGATCTAAAACAAAGTTATCCAACTTGTCTAGGTATTATTTATGCTCCAGTAAACTGCCTCCAGATTCAGGAAAAATACAGGGACAAACAAAAGAAAATAAATTTATTCTCCTTCAGTTTTCGGAGGGCCTTTCCACTTGAAATTGTCTGCATACGCCTTTGGCTGCACACAGGTCAATACAACAGGGGTTAGACAATCAACTTCACTAGAGACCATATGCTTTCAGTAAAATCAGTAATGCCAGATAAATGATTGAAATGTATAATCTAATAACGAGAATTCTCCCCATTCCATAATGATGTCAGCGTAATTTGCCTTGACGATCATCTTTCAAATACTTCCGCATACAGAATGGCTAGTCTCAAGTCTTCTCCAAGCAATATAATTTTTTCACAAAGTCACGATCATAATAATAATAAATAAAAAAACGCCTTTGCCCAACAATTTGAGGTTAATAACAAAAAAAACTTCTTTCCCATGCTTTCCCATGCTATAGATTAGTCATTGCTCCAGTGTATGATCACTTTTCCTTCACTTTCTCGTTTCATTTATTCATAAAGTGTCCTATTATTTTATTATGCATCAACGACATTATTTTAAGCCAACTACCCACTCACTCCTGATTTGGAGTTCTCTAACTTCTGCATCACCAGATAAATAGCACCCATCCTATATGCAGAGCTTCGTATGAGCTATGAGTGAACTACTCGTCACAATATTAGATCCAACATCATGTCTTCTAAGAAGTCCCAGTTCTTAAATATGGGTAATTTGAAAGTGGCAACCCGTAAATATCACAATAAGCTTACAGCAATAAGGTTAGTAGACAACTATATTGTTGGATATAAACCAAAAAACCCATATGAGGGTCCAAGCCCATAATGAAATATTAGAAGCCTATATAAAGCTTATTAATTAAGAGGCCCAACTAGTATTGAAGATGCAAGCCCAAAAGTGAAGAATCTAGAAGCATGGAATATGGTAGAAGAATGAAGTATATGGTGTGTAGTGTAGATGTCTCTAGAAGACCTACTTAGAATAATTATCTAGAAAAGTCTTTTGTAGAAACTTGTAAAAGGATGTTGGACTCCTATAAATAGGGAATGGTAGATGGAGTTCTAACACACAAGTGAGTAAGAAAATTCAAAAGATGAAGTGAAGTGTGAGAGAGTGCTCTTATAAAGGTAGCAACCTTGTCCCTTGAATTATTCTTAAGATAGTGAAACTTGTGAGAATTTTTCCTTTCATACCATTGTCTCATTTTCTTCCCATATACTTCCCTCATAATTATAGTTGTGGGTGAAAGCTTAGCAAAGCTAACATCCAACAAAGTGGTATCAGAGCTAGGTATAGTGGCCCTTGAGTTTATTCCTCCCTTTATCCTACATAGAAGATGGCTTCCAATCTAGTTCAACCTCAAATTCCGAAGTTGGTGAAAGACAACTATGATAGTTGGCAAATTCAAATGAAGGCATTGTTCGGGTCGCAAGATCTATGAGAAGTTATTACTGACGGATACGGGGAGCCCACTGCTGAGAAAGAAGCAGCGTATACTGCGGAGCAGAAGAACTCTATTAAGGAGCAAAGAAAGAAAGATAAGAAGGCATTGTTTTTACTCTATCAAGGAGTAGATGAATCAACATTTGAGAAGATCGCTAAAGCGAATACAAGTAAAGAAGCATATGAGATTCTCAACACTTTCTTCAAGGGTGTTGATCGTGTGAAAAGAGTTCGTTTGCAAACTCTAAGGGCTAAGTTTGAGGTTGCTCATATGAAGGAATGTGAGTCCATCTCCAACTACTTCTCAAGGTTACTAGTCATAGTTAATCAACTAAAAAGAAATGGAGAAAAAATTGAAGATGTTCGTGTAGTAGAGAAAATATTGAGATCCCTCACAACCAGATTTGAACACGTGGTTGTGGCCATTGAAGAATCAAAAGATTTGGATACTCTCACGGTTGAGGAGTTAATGGGATCACTCCAAGTCCATGAGCAGCGTATGCTAAAGAGCAGCAGCCCATCTATTATGGAGCGGGCACTTGAGTCAAAGTTAACTTTAAATGACCAGAAGAGTGGTCATCCTCAACGTGAATGCTTCACTAATGGCGGCCGTGGGAGAGGAAATTATCAAAGGCAAGGTCAAAATCATTAGAAGTCCACCAATAGTAGAAGAGGCACGAGTAGCGACAAATCTACTCGTGGTAGTGGACCTGGAAATAGAAGAAATGTCCTGTGTTACAACTGCAACAAGACTGGGCATTATGCATCTGAGTGCTGGAGCAACCAGTTTGTAAATCAGAATCAATAATCCAATTTTGCAGAAGCGTCTGAGGACAAGAGAGAAGATGCCACACTCTTCATTGCACAGAAGGAGGTACGTGATCAACAAGATGTCTGGTATCTTGACTCTAGAGTGAGCAATCACATGTGTGGCAAGAAGGAGCTCTTTGAAGATTTGGTTGAAGACGTTCATGGTAACATCAGCCTCGGAGATTCATCCAAACTGCCAGTAAAAGGTAAGGGAAAAATTAAGATTTATCAAAACAATGGCACTCCACAGTATATCTCAAATGTGTATTTTGTACCCAACATGAGAAGCAACATTCTAAGCATTGGGCAACTCCAAGAGAAGGGGTGCAAAATACACATGGAGAATGGGTGTCTCTCTTTGATGAATGGTCAAGGGAGGATTATTGCAAAAGTTCAAATGACACCCAATAGAATGTTCCCTCTCCACAACAACACAAGTTTGGATAAATGCTTCTATGGTAATATAAATGACGAGTCATGGAAATGGCACCTTCGATTCGGGCATCTTAATTTCAGTGGCCTCAAGCTAATGTCTACATCAAACATGGTGTGTGGATTGCCGACTATAGAGAAGCCGGAATATGTATGTGGGTCTTGCACACTTGGCAAGCAACAAAGTGCTCCCTTTCAAAGTGGAAAATCTTAGAGAGCAGTAGATCCCTTGCAGTTGGTGCACACTGATATTTGCGGACCTATTGAACCTGCATCCTTTGGAGGTAATAGATACTTTATTACCTTCATTGATGATTTCAGTGGAAAACTTTAGGTCTATTTCATCAAGGAAAAGTCTGTTGCCTTTACTATTTTCAAGAGTTTTAAAGTTCATGCTAAAGTTGAAAGCGGATATAAGCTTAAGATACTCAGATCTGATCAAGGTGGAGAGTACACCTCGAATGAGTTTCGGAATTACTGCAAGGAGAACGGCATCAAGCAACAATTTACAGCAACATACACACCACAGCAGAATGGCATCGCTGAGAGGAAGAACTGGACCATTCTTGACAATGCTAGAACCATGATTAAAGAGAAAGGATTGCCGAAGAATTTCTGGGTCGAAGCTGTTGCATGTACAACCTATCTTCTCAACTGCTGTCCCACAAAGAGTGTGAAAAACATGACACCACAAGAAGCATAGAGTGGTTATAAACCCAGTGTGACACATCTCAGGGTCTTCGATTGCATAGCATATGCCCAAGTTCCTGAACCAAAGAGAAAGAAGTTGGATGACCGTGGAGAGAAGTGCATCTTCATTAGATACAATGAGGAGTCAAAAGCTTACAAGCTATATAACCCACTTACACACAAGGTGGTGGTAAGTAGAGATATGATTTTAAGTGAGGAGAAAGCATGGAGCTGGAGTGAAATAGGCACAACAAAGAAGAATCATCTCGAGATGGAGGAACAGGGAGAAGCAAGGCATGAAACTCCAGAAAGAGTAATCTCAACACTGCTCCCTAAGGCATCAAATATCAATCAAAGGTCAGATATCTTAACTCCATCTTCTACACCTATTAAGATGAGAAGTCTTAGAAAAATTTATGAGCAAACCGAAGACGTAAATCTTCTTTGCCTATATGCAGATATTGAGCCTCTAACCTTCGAAGAGGCTATTAAAGAAGATTGCTGGAAAAGAGCCATGGAAGAAGAGATTCATATCATCAAGAAGAATGGCACATGGGAGCTAACAACATTGCCCAAAGGACAAAGGGCGATTGGTGTCAAGTGGGTATACAAAATCAAGTGGTTGGTTAATGGACATATTGAAAGGTATAAAGCCAGACTTGTAGCTAAAGGGTACAAGCAAAAATATGGCATAGACTATGAAGAAGTATTTGCACCGGTTACAAGACTTGACACTGTGAGGATGCTGATATCTCTTGCTGCCCATCATAATTGGAAGATATACCAGTTAGATGTAAAATCAGCTTTTCTAAATGGGAAGCTTGAAGAAGAGGTGTATGTAGAGCAGCCCCAAGCCTTTGTAGTGACAGGAGAAGAGCAAAAGGTGTACCGACTGAAGAAAGCTCTATATGGCTTGAAGCAAGCCCCACGAGCTTGGAACTCTCACATCAATGGCTATCTAGAAGAGAATGACTTCACTAAATGCCCGTATGAGCATGCCGTCTACATCAAGAAGAATGTTCATGGTGAGATACTCATAGTATGCCTATACGTTGATGATTTGCTCTTCACGGGAAATAGCCAACATATGTTTCAAGAGTTCAAGCAAGCAATGTTCAAGGAGTTTGAGATGACGGATTCTGGTCTTATGTCTTTCTTCCTTGGCATTGAGGTACGTCAACAATCCGATGGTATCTTTATCTCTTAGATTAAATATGCAAAAGAGTTACTTGAAAAGTTTAGGATGACTAATTGCAATGAAGTCAGTATTCCTCTTCCATCTGGTTTGAAGCTCACAAAAGAAGGAGAAGGGAAAAACATAGATTCCACCTTATTCAAGAATTTAATTGGAAGCTTAAGGTACCTCACAATCACAAGGCCAGATATTGTCCTCAGTGTTAGACTCTTGAGCAGGTACATGGAAACACCAAAGGAATCACATTGGTTGGCGGCCAAAAGAATTTTAAGATATATAAAAGGTACGTTAGACTTTGGCCTCTTTTACTCATATAAAGATGATGCAACTTTATATTGTTATTCAGATAGTGATTGGGCTGGAGATCAAGATGAAAGAAAGAGTACCTCAGGTTATGTGTTCTATCTTGGATCAACTGCCTTTACATGGATGTCCAAGAAACAAGATATAGTAGCCTTATTATCTTGTGAAGCAGAATATGTGGCAGCCTCATCAATTGTTTATGAAGCTATATGGTTGAGAAATCTCCTAGAGCAGTTAAATCATCCTCAAGAAGATCCAACCCCGATATATGTGGATAATAAATCAGCAATTGAGCTTGCAAAGAATCCGGTGCAGCATGGAAGGAGTGAGCATATAGACATAAAGTATCACTTCTTGAGAGACCACGTAAAACAAAGAACTATGAAGCTGGAGTACTGCAACACTAAAGAGCAAGTGGCTGACATCTTCACTAAAGCTTTGCCCACTGACACATTCATCAAGTTAAGGACTATGCTTGGAATGAAGAAGCTTTTGGTTTAAGTGGGGATATGTTGGATATAAACCAAAAAGCTCATATGAGGGCCCAAACCCATAATGAAATATTAGAAGCCTATATGAAGCTTACTAACTAAGAGGCCCAACTAGTATTGAAGATGCAAGCCCAAAAGTGAAGAATCGAGAAGCATGAAATATGGTAGAAGAATGAAGTATGTGGTGTGTAGTGTAGATGTCTCTAGAAGACCTACTTAGAAGAATTATCTAGAAAAGTCTTTTGTAGAAACTTGTAGAAGGATGTTGGACTCCTATAAATAGGGAATAGTAGATGGAGTTCTAACACACAAGTGAGTAAGAAAATTCAAAAGGTGAAGTGAAGTGAGGGAGTGCTCTTGTAAAGGTGGCAACCTTGTCCCTTGAATTATTTTTGAGATAGTGAAACTTGTGAGAATTTTTTCTTTCATACCATTGTCTCATTTCCTTCCCATATACTTCCTTCATAGTCATAGTTGTGGGTGAAAGCTTAGGAAAGCTAACATCCAACATATACACACTGGAAGTGAGAGTGGGGATCAATCGTAACTCAAAATCAGAAAAGATTGGAAGAGAAGGATTAAGTGTTCTATCATGTCCAACGACTGTCATGGGATCTCAACCTTCTGTGAGTTTTGCATAGCCAAAAGTTGTTTTAAGAAAAGTGATCACGCAGAAAGAGAACAACTCTGACAACAATTCCATAAGCTGACAACGAAAAGAAATGAATGATGAAGGCTAAGTTTGCATTTAGGATAATTTTATCGACTCATAACGAACCATAATTGGGGTAAATTTGGTCCATGGAAAACACAGGTCAATAAACAAATTTAACGTTATGATGTGATCTTTCCATATAGTTCATGCATTATCACATAATATTTGCATAGAGTTCTTGATTTTCAGTTATTAGAAGAATAACTAAAAGAATGATGGGAATGGAAAAATTAAAATAAATACCTTCAGAAGCGGTGTATGACGTTTCTTGACCTGCATACAATATCAAAAATCTATGTCAAATAAGAGTAAAATAGGGTAAAAAATCCATGTCACCAACACTAGATAGTTAAAATAAGCTGTATGGTGATGATGATAAATGACATGAAAACCCAAACCTGCATCACTGAGTCATAAAAAATATAGCAGCTTATCAACAAAATTTATAGTCACCAACAGATTTCTTTTTTACACTGCAACTCGCTTCCATGCGCCTTTTAAAGAGAATGGAGCATATATACAAGTGAGAACGATTCTCTTTTCTTTTGGCAGTTGCCTTGAGTAAGAAACATGGGAGCGGAAGAGGAGAAACTAAAGCATAAGGTTCATCCTTTAGAACGTTACAATCAAATGACATAATAGATTTCCAATGTACAAGTTGTGACATTGTATCAGTACTTATCCTTAGCAAAAACTATAGGCTGTTAACTATTGAATTTCTGTGTAAACTCAAAATTTCGTTTCTCATTTTGCATGGCATCTGGAGGATTTTTATTTTATAACAAGGGGTGTCCAAGTCCTTGGGATCTGCAGGAGTTAATTAATAAGAAATCTCGAAAAAGAGACAAACCAGAACAGCAAAAACAGATTTCCTAGCACATATACTCTATAGAAACGGACTGAATGTATGTAAAAATGGAGTAAGAAAGAAAGCTGAAGGACAAAAGGCATACTGTATATTTCCATCCATGCTTCTCAGCAAATTCCTTTGCTGCTTCCTCACTGTCAAAGCTAAGCGTTGAATCTCCTACATGTGCATATGGATCCCCTATTGAATCCAGCCCATTAGAGAATTCTCCCACCTACAACATATACGAGAAAAGCAAAAGATCAACATTACAAAACAAAGTCAAACTCTAATCATCAAAATACAAAAATATAAAGCTCAAACATTTTTAAACGTATATCATAGTGATATGCCATATGGTGTTGGATCTTCTTGGGAAAAGGCTAAAACACATCTTTACGCTGTCATACCAGAAAAGATCGATGCAATTAGCTTTGATTAGATTCATCGAAAAATTGTAAGTTATTGCGATGCATAACTAAAGAAATACTGCATTACCAAAGATACTAAATACACATTCATTTGTGCTAGTTTGAATATGATCACAAATAATTAAGTAGTAAGCGGTTGGCAACCTTGATTTAGATTTATGGGCCGTTTGGGGCGTGATTATTACAAAACATCCACAGTGGATTTTGGACATCCACTGTAGCATCCATGTTTTTTTTACATCCAGCTGAAACACGTCGTGAGATGTTTCAGCTGGATATATAAAATACCTGGATGCTACAGTAATCATGCCCCAAACGGCCCCTTAAAGGTGCAATTCATAAAATCACGTAATTTTAAATCACATATAGATGAGATTTATATTTAAGAAATTTAATATTTGAGAATAATGTGATTTCACGTGAGATTTTAATATTTAGTGTTTGAGGATGTGATTGTCTAAACGGTTGGGCTAAATGTGTGATGTGTACTCATTTTTTTTCGTGTCATAAACCAAATGACTGGATTTAGGGTGTGATTTGGGCCAAAAATAAATCCCACCAAAAAACATGTTGCCAAACATGGGATTTGGACCAAATGACACGATTTTGCCAAACACACCCTAATAGTATTCTAGCCTAGAACAGTGCATCATTAGAAGAGGCCGAGTTGAAATGGTTGAGACCAAAAAAGTAGGGCATGTCATCAACTATATGAAGCGAGACGAATTCCCGATTGTAGAAGAGGACTCAGACTTGGAACTAGAGACCTACGGCCTTTATTCGTTGATGCTGACACCTTAAGAGATAGGGGGTACGACCTTCATACGTTGATGCAGCCCCCTTCAAAGAGGGGAGGAGTATAAGATTCAACCAAAGTTTTGTATAGTTCCATTCTCTATTTCGCCATGATATAGTGTACTCTACATGCAATGCACATGCATTCATACTACTCTCTCTTATCACTTCTAATATATATCAAAATTAGTCTAACTAAATATCAAAGTCCAAATGAGGCCACCATGAGCCCCACACTAAGTGTTGATAAGAAAAAGACAAATATAAAAGAAAAAATTAAAGAGAAAGAAAAAAAACTTATAATGGGTTGGGCTTATAGGCCCCACGTCCAAAATAAAGGGAGGCTTGCTCAAAGCCCAAGCTTAGCAATAAAATAAAAAGAAATAGGCTTGTTTTGGTCTTGGTCAAGGCCCAAAGTTAGCATGGCCCATAAAACAATTTCCATCTTCTGGAATTGCAGAAAGCTCCCTGAGCTGCCAACAATATTTCAACTTCTAAAAATTACATAAAACTCCTCGAACTGCCAATAACCACCCACTTCACCTTCTGAAATTGTAAATTTTTTTCCAAATTTTCAATAACTACCCACTTCCACTCAAAATACATACTCACTACCTCATCCCAATACATACTCACACCCTTATATATACCCTTTTTTCATTCCCAAACAAAGAAAAAGTTTTCTCTTTAACCATTACACACCCAAAACTCTAGAAAAGCTTTTGGAAAAGCAAAGTGAAGGAGATTAAGCATCTTCCAAGCAAATTCCAAGGAGATAAGTTTTTTTTTTCAAGGAAGGATTTCTACACCAAAGCAAGCACTTAACTTTCAACCTTTAAATTAAGGCTTGAAGTTGAGTGAAAAAGTAAAGCAAATGATAACCTACAACTTGAAGTGAAGAAGCATGCAAGGAAGGAATCCCTACATGGGATATTTGTAATTTTTTTATGTTTCTTTCTTTCTTTGTGTAATTGGTGTAATTTTTGTAGCCATTGTTTGACATTAAATTTTTCTCTTTTTTTGTAATCCTACTTCAAAACTCCTTTATCTTTGCCAATTAATCGAAGGCTTTGTAAAGGGAGGGTCGTTTTATCATAAAAAAAGTGATTCTCTATATCTTGCAAGGATTAACTTGTGAGCATAGAAAATATTAAAATTTTTTTCAACATTAATTTTATTACAATTCTTTTCATGCAAAGATAATTACTTTAGCATATTTATAATCATAAAACATCATCCAATCCAATACTTCATGAATTCATATTCAAACTATCATGATTCCTCTTCAAATCATATGAAGTCATACTAACAAAGCATGTGATTTGCATGATTCGTCCATAAGATTCTTACTTCTCATTCCTTTATGTCTTACCTTGTGTCCTCATGAGCCTAAGCACCATTATTAGCCCTTCTTGAGACATATATAACATAATTACTTATCATACAATTCATTCCATCGTGAAATATCATTCAATAAGCATGTATAGATCCCTAAATATACTGCCATCTACTATACTTCATCATACCAGCAAATTTTTTATTCTAAAACTTAAGATTTACTTGAGGTTGAGCGAATCCTACCTCAATTCTAACGAGTTGAAACCGACAATCCAAACTTTCTTCAGGGATTCGTCAAGCCCTAGCCACCATCTCCTTTTT
Organism: Houttuynia cordata; assembly: GCA_039654745.1. Classification (NCBI taxonomy): domain Eukaryota; kingdom Viridiplantae; phylum Streptophyta; class Magnoliopsida; order Piperales; family Saururaceae; genus Houttuynia; species Houttuynia cordata. Next base: position 16,446,303 of record CM077506.1, read on the forward strand.
GTTGTCCCAAGAGCCTCCAAATTTCATGCACAAAACCTTAGGAAGACCTTTTTTATAGTCTCCCAAGGAAACCCAAACCGTGGGTGTCAAAAATTACCAAAATACTACTACACTGGTAAAACTTGCAATGGATGTATCTTTTGATCCCGAACTCAGAATCGTTCGATCTTAGTGTCTTGGAACCGTCTATTATGTCATATATAAATTTTCAGTAGATTGGGAGACATTCTAAAAACAAATTAAGTTCTCTTTGTATACTAGGGGTATTCTCAATTGTTTTTGACTTGGCACATGCTATCACTTCTCCAATAAGCCCAATAACATGTAACTACTTATTATTTAAGTTCAATAAATTCGACCCATAGTTATTAACCATCCAAATCCTTTGTCAATAATTTAGGTTATTACACTTGTTCTACTAAATTGAATAAAATCAACTATTCAATTAAAATGTTTGACAAAAGAATAAGTGAATAATTAAAGCGCATGCATTTTTTAAATTAAAAGATGCATTTTAGGTACATTCTTAAAAAAATTGGCCTATTTAAGTTAATAAATAAATGGCTACTTTGATATGAGAAATGGAAAGTAGAGCTACTACATGGCTAGAAATATTCTCCTATATTTTATAGGATTTTTGCCAAACATCTATATAAAAAATGGCTTTGGTTTTTTTCCCACAACTATATGGGAGCAAAATGCAATTATTCTCAATTATAGGGTTGATTAAGACCAATATATAAGCGCCATAGCTCGAGCTTGTGAGCACTAGTAAGTTCCTTGCTGTAGGATGACAATCTCATACCATAGGCTTTTTCCACATACCCCCTCCAGTCAATTTTAATTGAGAAAATTAGCAAAATATGCGTACCAAAATTAGATGATATCATTTAGTGATTACTCTCCACCCCAAAGATGCTTTCTTTACTCGGGCTCAAACCCAGAGAGCCCTGCTTCTCCCTCCCATTGCTTCATGCCCTATCCTCAGAGCCATGCATTCTCTGTTCCCAAGGCCTACGTTTTTACTATGGACCCCACATCTCAATAAACTGACAACGTGACGATCTCAATTAAAGTTAACTGAAGGGAGTACTTTACAATCTCATATAAATTGGTCTCTTTACTAGGGAAAAGTTTAAATTAGATCGCTCTCATTTGGCATATATGAGGTTAGTTAAATCTTAGCCATTGGATCTTGATCTAACAGCCACAATGGTGAGTGATGGTTCACACTCATCTACCATTAATTTAATATTTACCGTCGGATTAGAATCAACGACCAATAAGATTGTCCTCATTATACGAGAACGATTTCGTGTAAACCTGTCTGAGGGAAAAGTTTAAGGCCCTGTTTGGTTGCCCAAAAAGAATCCAGCTTCTTTTGGGCAAAAGAAGTCATAAGAACTTCTTTCAATGGCATTTAGCGTAAAATTCAGAAAATGACACGGGCATTTTTTTTAAAAAAAAAGCTAATGATGAGGTTTTTTGTTATCAAATGCCTTTGTCTTGTTTTGAAAATTATAGTTTTTGCCACTATGACCTAAATTCATCCAATGAAGTTGATTTTGGCCAACCAAACACCACTTTTCTTCAACCTAGATTCATCTAAAGAATTTGGATTTCCTACTCCTAGAAGTGCTAACCAAACAGAGCCTAAGGGTGCGTTTGGAAGCACCTTTCAGGGTGAAAAAAAGCATATTTCAGGCCTGAAAGGTGAAAATTTTTCACCTTTCAGGGTGAAAAGCGTTTGGAAGCTGAAAGAGTGATAAATGGTCGGTGACAGTGAAAGGTGAAAATTTTCACCTTTCACCTGATTTATGTTTGTTTAGCTGAAAGGGTGAATAGTGGGTCCTGACGGTGAAAGGTGATAAATTTTCACCTTTCACCCCTGAAAGGCTGATGCTCACTCAGGCTGACGAAAAATCACGGGCTGCCTAGGGTTTTTTTTCCTTTCTCCTTCCGTTCATCGCTCTTTCTCATCCCAGCCGCCATCACTCCCGTCCTTGAATCTTCCTTCCACCGTTTCGCCCGCGACTCCCCCGCCCCCCAATAAACCATTTTTCCCTCCCTCTTGCATCTCCTGCCGCCGCACCGTCGTCGAAGACCGTCCCTTGTCATTGACGTCTCGGTAAGCACACGGCCCTGATTGTTTGATTTTTTCGAATTTGAACATTTCGTTGACGTCTGCCTTTCTCCATGTAATTTTTCCCATAACATTTATTACTCTGAATGAGCATATGTGCTATCTATTTGGAAATTTATGCATATTCGTTGAAGATTAGAGGTTTGAATATGATGCGTTTGAATGCATATGTACTGCCTCTGCGTGTAACGATTTGTGCTCGATCTGCTTACTTTAGGCCAATTGTAACAGTTGTTACTGTCATCTGTTTTCACCTCTTCCCCGATCTCCTTATTTATTAATCAAAAACTTCTTCTTGTCGAGCCGATCGGACTCTCCCGATCAGCCACCGGTGGAATCGAGTTTTCGAGTAATATAGTACTCGATAGATCCATGGACTGTGTACCCGATTACGCGAAAGTGATCCGTGGATCGAGATCTGTAATCGGGGTCACGGTACACACAGAAATCGACTAATCGAGGACTCGATTACTCGATATATGTGTCTATCGTGTACCCGATTACTCGATTATTTGAATACTCTGTGGTTATCGCGAGGTGTATGACGATCGAGTAATCGGGTCCACGGTACATGGAAGGATCACGTACTCGATTAGTCGATCTGTGTCTTCCTTATACCCGATTACTCGATATCCATGTGGTTAACGATTTGTGCTCGGATTCACGGTACACACATAAATCGAGTAATCGATATGTGTCTATCGTGTACCCGATGACTCGATTATTCGAGTTCCATGTCATTTTATCGTGACGTGTATGATGATCGAGTAATCGGGTCCACGGTCATCGACGTATGAAGTTCTCGCATACTCGATTACTCGATCTGTGTCTTCCTTATACCCGATTCCTCGATTACTCGATTTCCATGTGTGTATCGTGAATAGACGTCGTAGATGGCTCGAGATCGAGTTATCGGGTTCACGGTACACACATAAAGCGAGTAATCGCTTACTCGATATTTCTGACTATCGTGTACCCGATGACTCGATTATTCGATTTCCATGTCATTTTATCGTGACATGTATGACGATCGAGTAATCGGGTCCACGGTCCATGGAAGGATCAAGTACTCGATTACTCGATCTGTGTCTTCCTTATACCCAGTTACTCGATAACTCGATTTCCATGTGGTTCTTGATTACGTCAACATCTCTCTTCTCATATGCTTTTGCTTTTGTGGTATAGATGGCAAGCCCAGCCAAGAGATCAAAGTATGTCAAACAGGTTGAGTGGAACAAGGAAGAGCACTATGCATTTATCGCAGCGTATGCCGAAGCACTTATGGCCGGATTTCGTAAGGGGAAGGGTCTTCAACCCGGAGGATACGACTATGTAAGCCAAGAGTTGGCGAAGAAGGGTATAATTGTGAATGAAGAAAAAATACGCAGTCACTATGACAAGACTAGGTACCTCTACAATGCATGGAAGTGGATGTCAGAGTACACTGGTTGTGGGTATAACGAAGCAACCCAAACCTATACCTCCGGAAATCCTGATTTTTGGAATATTTTTAGACAGGTGCGTATCGTCACCCATTTTTTTCCGCAAAATGTTTCATTGCCATTCCAACTCTCATGTCCTTCTGCCGCAGAGACACCCGAAGGCCATGAGATTGAAGTCTTGGGGATACTCGAGAGAGATGGAGGGTCTATTATCGATAATATTCGATGGTAACCATGCTACTGGAAGGCAGGCTTATAATGGAAGGCCAAAAAAGGTGGTTCCCCCCAGTGCACAGCTGCCACCGGATAGTTCACACGGTATCGATGAGGATCACCCTAGGATGTTTCCCAATGAATTTGATCAGTTCTTGGGAGAGGATATGGGAGATAACACATACCCTCGTGATTTCTCGCACCTCCTTGATAGTGATATCCAAGGAAGCCCGATCGGCCCTGGCCCCTCAGTACGTCTTACTTGCAACCAATCTCAGGTGCACAAACATGAAACCTCGTTACTGTTATCCCATCATCCGCTTGTATCTTGTCATTGTATCTGGGTTACATTTTGTGTGATAATAACATTCCATGTTCTTGTTTGTAGGAGCCTCCGAACGCCGACTCTCCTGCTTCCCAAACTCCCCTACAGATGCCTCCACACGCCACCAGTGATCCCCTCAGGCCTACCCCTCCTACCCCTGGTGCCCAGCGTCAGACTTCGAAGAGGAAGACTTACTCCTCTTCCGAGATATCTACCGGCTTCCAGTCGCTGTCTGACGCTATGATGGCAAGAAATGCGCTTGCCGAGAAGCACGATCGTATGCTGGCCGAGGCGAAGGTCACTGATAAGCAAGTACAGATTGATGAAATCAACAAATGTCTTCGTTTACTACGCCGCCTCCCTGGATATGACCCATCTAACCCAATGTACAGTTTTGCAATGACATTATTCTCGACGGAGACTAATAGACATCTGTGGCTGGCTCTAGAAGACGATGAATTTTTTGCTGAGCAGTGGTTGAAGAACCTTTGGAGTGGGAAGAAACCGCCCATCTAGATTTGAAGAAACTTGTCATTTTATTACTGTTGCATAAGATGGTATCCACTTTATGCATTTGTGGACTTCGTGTGGGTTGAACTATTTTTTTTTTCCTCCCACCTATTCTCCATGTGATTATTGTCCTTTATGGTACTGTATACATGTGACTCCTATGACCTCTATGCATTTGTGCCCTTCGTGTGGGTTGAACTAATATTTTTTTTCCTCCCTACTATGCTCCATGTGATTATTTGTCCTTTATGGTACTGTATGCATGTGACTCCTCTGACCTATATGTAGGCCATGAGTGTGTGGTGAATGAGTGTCTCCATGTCATTATTGCCTTCTCTCCTACTGTTTGCATGTGAGGACGGGCATGCTTATATATACATCTTCTATGTGCACCTCGTTAGTTAGTTATGTCTTCTACCTTTCCTCCGCCGACCACGGTAATGGAGTCTATCGTGTACTCGCATTGACGATAGACACCCGAAGGCTGTCGTGTACTCCCCCACATTTTGATTACACGAGTATTGTTTGATACTTCCTGGTTAGGGAACACATGGATCCTCTGGTAAGCCTAGATTTAATGTTCATTTCAGCAGTTTTAACATTTATTTTTTGTCAAGCAGTAGTATGTTCATTTCGTTAATCTCACTTTCTAGAGGTGGAGGTATTTTGGCGACGACGATGAGGATGCTGCAATAGTTAAGCAGTGTGCCATTGCTATGGAATATTTATCAAATCATCCATCTCGTAATATTGTTCACCCACATCGCCACAGGGGAGAGGAGTTGGTACGTGACATGTTATATACTGTCACGAATGATCGAATGTGCAGGGACGTATGTCGTATGAACAAACAGACGTTCGTTGAATTATGTATACAGGCTAGAGCATCCGGTCTGGAAGATAGTCGAGGCGCATCTGTTGAACAACAACTCATGATATTTTGTCAGCTAATGGGTCACGGTACATCTGTTCGTAAGTTGGGGCATGAATTTTCCCACTCAGAAGAGACCATACATCGGTATGTGTATAAGGTGTTCACCACGTTAGAGCAATGGTTCCATGCTAGAATCTCCACCATGGTTCCACTCGATCACATGCCTTCTTACATTCGGAATAATAGAAAATTTTATCCATATTTCAAAGATTGCGTTGGTGCAATAGATGGCACGCATGTTATGGCGAAGGTGAAGTCGGATGTGTCAAACGCATACAGGGGTAAACAAAAGGTCACTACACAAAATGTCATGTGTGTGTGCGATTTCAGCATGCGTTTCACTTATGTCGTCACAGGGTGGGAGGGGTCCGCCCATGATCAGCGAATTCTCGACTCAGTATTAGAAGACGACAATTCTTCTTTCCCACGACCACCGCCAGGCAAGTACTACGCGGTTGATGCAGGATATGCGAACAAGCTAGGTTTCCTCGGTCCTTACAAGGGGCAAGGCCACAGGTATCATGTTGCTTCTTTCCAACAACGACGGCCAACTGGAAGGCATGAGATGTACAACTACATACATGCGTCGCTCCGGAATATAATTGAGCGTGCCTTTGGGGCATTCAAAAAACGTTGGCACATTATGGAAAACATGCCCCCTTATCCAATTGAGATGCAAGCAAAGTTTGTGTATGCTTGTGCCGCGTTGCACAACTTCATTCACGAGCAACACAATAGTGCCACTGATTCTGACATGAGAGATTGGTTGCTGCCCGCGTACGAAACAGATGAAGCTTTCCGATTGATAGAAGAACCATCTGACAATCATCCTTCTAGTAGTCATGCCGGGGAATGGTCGGGGCCAGATGATGGAGTAATGGTTCAGCTGCGAGATCGAATCCGGGATGAGATCGGGAACTCCCTACATATCCCCCCTGATCCACCGGCGAGTCAGCCACGTCGTCGACGGTAAATGAGTGCAATTTACTTCTTTCTACCATGCATATAGAGCAATCGAGGTGAAGAGAAGCAAATCAGTCGACTCATATACGGCACGAAGTGGACCTGCCCAAGCAAGTCGAGCAATCGAGGTAACGCTAAGCTATTCAGTCGAGTCATCGACGTGATGATCGTGGTCCTTGCCTGGATCCAGATCGAGCAATCGAGATCACGATAAGCTCTTTATTCGAGTCATCGCAGGCACGACAGTGGTACTTCCCTTGCATATCGAGCAATCGTGTTCACGATAAGCTAATCTGTCGAGTCATCAACGTGATGATCGTGGTCCTTGCCTGGATCCACATCGAGCAATCGAGATCACGATAAGCTCTTTATTCGAGTCATCGCAGGCACGACAGTGGTACTTCCCTTGCATATCGAGCAATCGTGTTCACGATAAGCTAATCTGTCGAGTCATCGACGTGATGATCATGGTCCTTGCCTGGATCCACATCGAGCAATCGAGATCACGATAAGCTCTTTATTCGAGTCATCGCAGGCACGACAGTGGTACTTCCCTTGCATATCGAGCATTCGTGTTCACGATAAGCTAATTTGTCGAGACATCGACGTGATGATCTATTTGAAGGAATTGCAAATCATGTAAGGGCAAGTATTAATACATGAATCTATCATTATGTACATGAATCTCTGAGTAGGTACAGGGCAATGTCTATATATGTCAAGTAATGAACATATCCTTACGGAAATTACAGTAGTTTCGCATTTTCTAGTACACTACGATCTTTTAGCGGCCAATGCGATGTCCTGTATACCTTCTGCTGCTACGTCGTCAAATTCCCTCTCGATACTTCCCCTTAACAGGACTGCCGCGATCATCGGCCGATAGAGCATTGTTATGGCCGTCTGATCGAAAACTGGTTTGACGACCCCCGACGCCAACTGTGCTACGTACATCATTACGTAAATTCCGCAGTCTGCGGAATTACGTTGGAAGGGTGCATCCCTTATTTGGGACATAAACCAGCCGTCAGCTCCCTTCATCTTGAAGTGGGTTGAGAGGATCTTACCCAGGCAGGCAACTACACGATCGGCAGCCAGCTTATGGTGTGGATGCGTCGCTGGATGGCCGGTAAGAGGATTGTAGAAGCGCCACCGTAGGGTGGGGAAGTGTAGAATCAGCAAGCAGTAATGGGTGCTTATGTGAATTGGGAAGAAGGCATACGTCATTTTCCTGTCGATTCCCTTCAGCAGGCTATTGACCAACTTATCTATAAGCTGTTTATTATCAGCTTTGGGCATGAACTCCTACATAAGAATGAAATATGAGATGAGAAGTATATATATTAGATGATTGCCGACAGAACCATGTAAAAATAAGTTGTGGTCACACACTTACAAGTTCAATATATTTAGTAGCCATGATTCCTCCAAAGAAGCAGTATGGATACATCAATACATCACTGTTCATCTGTTGCCTCTTCCGGAGCAGTTCAAAGAACGCATCAATGACCTGCATGTATTTTATTAAAACAACCATCAAGTATAACGATCAACGAAATACCATCGATTAAATTAGCATAATGTGCATGTACCGTATAGTTTATTTCCTCGGTCCGCAGCAAACTTAAGTAGTCGTGATCGTATAATGAATCAGTCGGATACTTCTCCCTTGGGTGCCTCATCCAATGCATAATCGTCTTTCGATCTTTAGGCGACAAAACATCCATTTCGAAGCATATATCAGTTCCAACGTAGTCGGTGGGTACGTCGGTCGTAGGACGAACCTCTGCTGTTTCAGCCTCCATTACTTGCTCCTTTCCCTTTCTGCGAAGGTGCGTATCGTCACCCTTCTCATCAGACGGCCGGGTCTCAGCAGGTCGCACCGCTGCTGGAGGGGTCGGTAGATCGGGGAATGCCTTAACTAATCGCCTTCGTTTACCTTTCGGCACTGGAGGACCGGGTGGGAAGGCAGAAGTGGGGGCAGGTTCGTCTTCAACCTCAGCGCGTAACTGTTGGAGGAACCTATGTACAAGTTGAGCATTCCCGCGCGTCAACTTTGGCAAAACCGACGGTGGCGCTGCCTCCGCGCAAGTCCTTTGTGCCCTACTTGCTACAAAGATGCAAAAGGCAAATGACGGACATGAGGATTAACAGTTAGAGGAATGTATAACGTTTCACTACGATAGACATGCCATCGTGTAATCGAATACACGAAGGGCACCTCTATCGTACACGCGATTATACGATTGACAGATCTATCGTGTCATCAATTATACGATGGAGACATATATCGAGTAATTGAGTACTTGATTGGCATATATATGACGAATTAGATATCGGGCTGGTGATAGGGAAATTACCTGATTTTGTTGTCTTGTGGGCGGCCACCTTGTGGCGGGTAGGAATGGCCGGAGATATAGGCGATTCGGTTGGAGGCCGCTCTGCCTCAGGCCGGGGTGACACAGCCGGCTGGTCCATTTCGGGCGACGCGGCCGGCATCGCAAGGGGGGACTGACGAACATGTGCTGGCACCGTCGTTGTTGTTGACCCCATTCGTATTGACTCACCTCGTACGGGGTGTGGCTGCTTTCGGCCGACACGCTGGGGCGGATGAACCTGCTGGGGTGGTTGGCGGGGAGCTACTGGTACGGCATCGCCCAGTTTGTCAACTAGGCTTCTAACTGTGTGATTCCAATTCTGCATGGTTTGAATACCCTCAATAATCTGAGGGACTCTGAAGCCTCGATTTTCCATCATATCACTCTGTTCGAGGGCGACATTAAGGAGGGAATTAATCCCCTCCAGAACACCCTGAAGGGAAGTGACATGATGGTGGACAGTTGACGACTGTGTCGACCTCGGTGACGTGGGAGGTTGAGGTTGGTGGAGGGGGATGAGAGATGACTCTTCCGGTAATGGGGATATGACATCAACGACGTCGGTTTGGACATCCAACGTCTCCAATATGTGAACGTAATACGGTCGAAATCGGTGATGGATTTGGATTCCCTTATTTGCTTCATCCACCGGCACCCCAGCTCCCGGCCACCTTCTCACTCTTGGATTACATGGACCCATAGTGGATTGAAACAGATTGGTGTGCTCGAAGAACCATATCTGCAGAATGAGAACAGAAATCAGCAAATCACTAAAGGTCTATATATACAATGATACCGAGTCATCGAGGACGCGATAGTGAACACTATCGAGTAATTGAGTACACGATAGAGGAACCTACCGCGTAATTGACTACACGATCTCCAGAAAGGTCGACTAATCGAGTAGACGGCATCGAGTAATCGATTATAAGGTATAGATGCATATGGTCCAATGTCATGATACAGAAGCATCGAGTAATCGATTACACGGTAGAGATGCATATCGAGTAATCGAGGGGACGATATCCACTACCATCAAGTACTCGATGTGACGAAATCTACGTGAATCGAGTTATCAATTACAATATAAGCTGAATATAAGGACTCACCTGTAAGACATACGCGGCTCCTGCCAGAGTGCCGCCACTACTCGTCTCTCCGGAAGATCTAGACTGCAAACATCTAGATGAATGTGACATTTTCGAGACAAGCATTTTATGGATGGCTGCCGGCCAATTATACTTGGACAGTTGGGAGAGGTCGTCCAGATAGTCGCATAGTTTTGTAGGGACTGTTCTTGACGATTGTGTGAAGAGCGTGGTTGAAAACATGTGGAGGACGATCATACGAACCATGTCATCATCTGAAAGATCTGCTACCCCCCGCAGACATTTATCAAGTATTTCTTCAATGGATTGCCTATCCGGTCTCCGTGTGGAGAAGTACTTACGGTAGAATGATCCTTCCGGGGCCAGCAGTTTACCGTCAGGGGATTTCCAATTAACAATCTCACCAGATGCCCGTAACCCAGTGATGAGGGCAACATCCTGCTCAGTGGAGGATAACCTTCTAGTCCTTATGTTGAACACCATCAGACGCTCATCCCAACAGTCCAACAACACATCAAGCAAATTTCTAGCCACAACTACATGACGGCATTCGAATAACAAATGAAAAGCAGTCTCTTTCAATAGGTCCATGCAGTGTGGGTAACGCTCTGCAACTTGTAGAGACTTGGTGAGAGCGCCGGGTGTACACTGGGTTCGAAGGCTTGGCCTCGCGTTATACTTCCTCGGGGACTGCGAAGATCGCTTCTCTTGGGTGGGATTTGGCGGTGGATTCATCTAGTCTGGGAACGCACATTTGGGTGGGATTTGAAATCAGGTTAGGATAATGAAAGCATCGGGATCCAGTGACACGATATGCGAGCGCAATCGTGCCATCGGACACAAAAAAAAAAAAAAAAACAAAGGTCGGATTTTGAAATCTTACTGGTGGGTGGATGTGTCTTAGGAGGCACCGATTACACGACGATAACCTGACGGCCTGAGGAGGGATACCCTGCAGATCGACCGGCTTTAAATCGACTCGAGGCCTAACTCCGCCGGTGCCTATATGGAACCCCGCTGCCGCCGGAAAGTGGAATCGCGAACCGAGTAGTCGCAGTTGCGCAGTGGCGATGAAGCTCCAGAAACGGGTATTTATAATTGGGTGAAGGACGATCTCAATTTGGGAAAGGAGGAGACGGGGGTGACGGGTCCGGCATGCACTCTGACACGTGCGTTGAGTTACTCGGCACCCTTGCATAATGACACGATGAAGGGAACACGGCACTCAGCCAATATGAGACGTTTGACGTGGCGGTCGCGAAAGCGAATAATCGATTACACATTTACCTCTGATAACGAGTAATCGATTACTCGATCAGGTTCGAGATCGAGTAATCGAAACCACGATATATGCCCACGCGATGAGGTGGAGACCGAGTAACTGATTACACATTGACCAAGTACTTCGACATCACGATTACACGATAGAGATGGGTTTTCAAGAGCGGACTAGACGATGGGCACATAAATCGAGTAATCGATTACTCACTAAGAAACGAAATCGAGTAATTGGGGTCACGATAGATGCCCACAGCGTGATGTGGATAACGAATATTCGATTACACGATGAGCCTGGCTCCCATCCGGCGTCTCTAGCCGCAGAACCCTACCGCATTGGGGATATGGGAAGGCAAATGATATATTAGCAAGGGATATTTTCGGTAGATTTATGCCCTAACTTGGTGTTTCTCACAGTGCTTCCCAAACGTAAAGCAGTCTGATTTATTTTCATGCTCCCAAACAGAAATCAGCAAATCTTAAAACAGAGTGAAACTTGTCACCTGTCACCTATGTTAATTTTCAACTTCCAACATACGTCAACTATCAGCCTTGAAAATTTTCACCCAAGAAAATTTTCACCCTGTTTTATTTTCTGCTTCCAAACGCACCCTAAATAAGATCACTTGTAGCCTTATCCGTTTGATCTTGATCTCATTTACCCACTAATTTGATTCTCGCCGTAAAATTAGAATCCAACGCCTGCCCCTTATATCTTATATAAACCGTTCTCTTTAGCTGCTCGGGCGGGTTCTCTCTTGCGTCCATCCCTCGTCCTCGTCCCAGTTTCCCACTCCGCCACTGCCACCGCCACCGCTCTCCGCCCTAGCCAGATTCGTCTATATCATATCTCTGGAAAGCTCAGTGCTCTGGCGAGTCTGATGGCAGACAATAAAGCCGGGGACGCCTCCGCCTCCGCCTCCACCACCGCTTCGATCATAGCGACACCTACGGAGGAGGAGAAGCCGAAGGCGCAGGAGCGGCGGTCGTGGGCCGACGATCCGGAAGATGAAGAGTCTGCGGCTCCGGCTCCTCCTGCTTCCGAGCCGGAGGTGAATCTGGAGAGCCTGTCTATTGATGAGCGGGCCAAGAGAAGTGAGGAGCTGGATGAACCCGAAGATTCCACCATCCAAACTGTGAGCAGAGCGAGACAATCTTCTCCTTCTCAATTCCTTCTCTCTGTTTTTTTTCTATTCTGGCACCAAATCTAATTGTTGATTTCAATGCGATGTCTTGGTTTTGCCGTGGAGCTAGGTCACGATCGGCGATAGCCTCTACAGCTCGGCGGCGACTTTTGAGGATTTGAATCTGTCTTCCGAGTTGATGCGAGGGTTATACGCAGAGATGCGATTCAAGGGGCCGAGCAAAATCCAGGCAGTTAGTCTACCAATGATCTTGTCACCTCCCTACAAAAATCTGGTGGCTCAAGCTCATAATGGTTCTGGAAAAACTACATGCTTTGTACTTGGCATGTTGAGTAGGGTCGATCCGAAACGAAAAGTGCCTCAAGCTCTCTGCATTTGTCCCACACGAGAACTTGCCATCCAGGTCTGCTTCTCTCTTTGTGTGCTTTTACTCTTTCCTTAAAGTGGATTGCTTGCGTAGCTTGTTAATGGAGTTCGGTAACGTAGAAGTGCAGAACCAAGCAGTGCTGTTGAAGATGGGCAAGTACACTGGTATAACTTCAATGTGTGCCGTCCCAATGGACAGTACTAATTACATTCCAGTTGAGAAGTGCCCCCCAATTACTGATCAGGTTGTTATTGGAACTCCGGGAACAATAAAGAAGTGGATGGCGAAAAGAAAATTGAGCATGAGGGAAGTGAAGATTCTTGTTTTTGACGAGGCTGATCATATGTTGGCTGAGGTATTTATCATCTGAAAGATTTTGAAATTGACTTAAATCATCTTCTTGAAGTCTAGAGTTGTTGCTTAATATATGTACACATCTCATATATCTTGCGCTATCTCTTTTACTATCTCTTTTACGTATGTCTTGTGTGTTCTCTTTACACTTCTGGGTGATCTCCATTTAAGGTCTTTTCAGCTATTTTCCATGCTTTTGGGAACTGCTCATAATCTTATATTTTGGTCACTTTTAAGTTAAATTGTTATATTGCTCCTGTAAACATCATAAGATATTTATACTGAAGTATCCTTGATTTCTTAAGGCATTTGTGTGTTTTAGTTGTTCTTTTAGTTAGTTATTATCACCATTAGGCATGGTATTAAGATTAATGTTTATCCTATCATTGGACCCTGCCATAGAGACCAAGCTTCATTGTGTTTTTTCATTGCCAAACCTTTTTGCACTAGTTCATTCCAAGTCATTTTATCGTATCCTCTTTTTCTCCCAGGGGCCTTTGTAAGCCATTCATCATATCTCCTTACAAGAGTTGTTTGGGAACATGGGAGAACCATCTCAATTGGCTTTCTCTCAATCTATCATTGATTCTTAAGTTCCTCTTATATACGCATTTTAATATGATCCCTAGTAGTTTTGCCATTCATCAATCTTGACATTCTAATCGCTGCAATATTCATTTGTATTTTTTTCTTTGTTGCCCAACATTCTGCATCATATAACATGGTATGTTTGATTATTTTCTTATAGTTTTACCTTTCAAGTTGTTAGATTTGCGCTTATTACAAAGTACCCCTGAAGTGCTTTCCATTTCAACCACCTAGCCATAATCCTAAGAGCAACATTTTAATCCTCCATTCATTCCACTTGCATCCGATGCCCTATTCGAGTTCGCCCTGGATGAGGACCAATATATCTAAACTGATCACGCTTAAGTATTTTTCTTATGTCTTGTTGGACACAAGATGAGAAGTGCTTCATATGCTTGAGTCTTATCTGCCTTAAGTATGAGGGCATGGCACCACAGAAATGCCCGCTGGTCCCATGCCCATTGCTGCCCCTATGTCAACTAAAATATGCGTGCCAGCTAGGCAAACATGTATTGCATTTCTCATGTAATGTTTGTTATCAACCTTATAATTAAAGATACATTTCATACATTCAGTCTGAGTTGTACATCCTAAGATCCGTAGATATTATAACTTTAACTTGTTAATTAACTCCTTCCCTCGACACATCTTCAGCAAAGAGTATGCACTAAGGAACTTCTTGGATATGACTTGTTAGTTATCCAATACTAATACAAAGATATACATGCTTAAAATCGATCCTTGATGCAAATCTTGGATTACTTGAAATACTTGAGTTTCTCCACCAATAGTTGTTACACTAGACATACCACCTTCTTATATGCCTTTAAAAAGATCCCTTTGCAACTCTTCCCCTCTCCACGACCTCCCCGATAATAACTTGGTATCTATCATATGTTTTCTTTATGTCAATAAAAAGCATATGAAGATCCTCCCTTTCCTTAAACTGCTCCATCAAGTGTTTGAAGCTTCTCCCTCCTACTATGTAGAATTAGAGTTCCATAAGTAACAAAAATAAATTCGAAAAGATGAAAAATGAAAAAAGCAGTAAGCCAGGCCCTAATGTTGTTACTATTGAAATAAAAAAAACGTGGGTGGTCATGCTTTAGTGTGGCTAACTAAGTTATTCAATCATCATCATCATCATACGCCTTATCCTAGCTATCTGGGGTTGGCGGCATGGATTATATACTGCATTTGACTCTTATCGGAATCAAAAATGGTAACAAAAAATGTGTACAAAGAAACATAGTGGCAAGCTTTTACGCCGGATGCCCTTCTGACACAACCCTCTGAAGAGGGGACGATGATAAGAAGATTCAACGTCATCATATTCATCATAAACCTTTCCAAATATGTGGATTGGCTTCATGATATGATGGTGTACCATGCTCCCATGTAAAAGCAGACTGGTTTTCAATAACTAAGTTATTCTATACAGTCCTTAAATAAAAAGATATTGCCAAATGAATGTAGGAGTGTGGCATTAGAATCAAGGTGATATGCAAAATTGTTACAATTATAGAGCGATCTAAGCTAATGATTCATACAATGAAACATTGAGAAAGAGTTATTGGAGAAGATTAGAGAATGTGAAAACTATCTTGGCTTGATGCATGGAAATATGATGCATGAAATATTAACAACTGAAGCTATATTATAATCGTGGATGGCAAAATTATGAATCTTTTCTATACTACTTTTAATGAACCTTTAGATTGACCTTCAACACGGATTCACTACTTGATTATTGTCATCTCATCTCAAGGTGTTCTAATAATTGTCTATTATACTCTTCTCTTAAATGGTCACCTTTGCCTGTTGTTGAAATTTATTTTCCATGTAGGACGGTTTCAAGGATGACTCTTTGAGAATTATGAAGGATATTGAAAGAAACAGTTCTGGATGTCAGGTTTGTCCCTAGCTTGTTGCTTGTTTATGTCTGAAGTTTTAGGGTCTGAACTCTTTAGATTCTATGTGAGACTTTTTACATGTCAATGCTAGAATTTTGATCTGTATACTAAAGGCTGTATGACATGAGTAGAAATTTGCTCCATATAATAGAATTAACTTTTTCTTTTTGCTAGTATATAATAGAATTAACTTACATTGTCTTATATCAAACTACTCCCTCTGTCCATATTTCTTGTATGGATTGGAAATGAAAAATAAATTGATTTTAATTCATTTTAGATTTCCAATCCAGACAATTAATGTGGGACGGAGGGTGTGGTTGGAAAGGGAATAGCTATG
The DNA here is from genome assembly GCA_039654745.1 of Houttuynia cordata. Classification (NCBI taxonomy): domain Eukaryota; kingdom Viridiplantae; phylum Streptophyta; class Magnoliopsida; order Piperales; family Saururaceae; genus Houttuynia; species Houttuynia cordata. Next base: position 16,462,305 of record CM077506.1, read on the forward strand.
TCGGTCTAATATGTGACTTATCATATATCAAGTTATCTGATGCCAAACTTTCATATATATTAACAAAAGTAAGCAGGGCATGCTTCGGGGTTAACATTCAAAGGACTTCTGGCTTTCTTAGGGTGAAGCCATAATTAATACTGTCAGAAGCCTGTGTGAGCTGTGGGGCTTATCTATAAATTAAAAAATAGTTAAATGCATGAATTAAACTCAAGCGATAACAGTTTCTATTATAGAAATTGCAGTCTGCATCTGTGTGCAGTGGCAAGAGAAGGTGACAACAGTGTTGTAGAGGGGAGTGCAGATGCTGAGTGGGGCGATCTGAGGGCATAAACACTTCCCTTCCTCCCTGTATTTTCTAAAGCTTCCCCCAAGTGGGGGAGGGGATGCTATAGTCATCTAATCGGTTCTGATGGCCATGAATTTTTAAGTGTAGACTAATTACTTTTTTACCATTACGAATATTGAAGTTGGCAGCAATTAGAATGGGGCCATTACTACCGAGCAAAAATAAAAATGAGGTGTTATCGCTAATTACTAATCACGAAGTTTTAAAATGTTCTAACATAAGCAGCAAAACCTTTGTGAAGTGGTTAACTAATGTCGTAGCAGGGCCGAAGGTTCTGAAAAATCTGTTAAGAGTAGTTCTGCTGTCTGTTATGTATACCATCTATTTATATACATGTGCTGGTTGGTGGCGTTTGCCAGAGGAGTGTTTGTTGTTAAATTATACTACTTTCCCTAGGAACTTGACCTTTTTAGGTGAAGTACTTACAAAAGTAGTGTGCAGGTATCATCCTTTCAAAACTTAAATTTTTAGCTTTTGTTTGATCTAATAATGACTTACGTCATCTGAATTAGCATCTTAAGGTGATGAGGTTTTTTGTCTTGCTATTTGACAAATAATGACTAACTTATTGATTGTCACCCTTATTTTAAACTGTTTGAGCACTTCTTCCGCAAAATATCTGCTGCATGACAAATTGGAAGTTCTATAAAATTGCTCATTTTATCCATCCAAGAAAATGAGGATAATGAGTTAAGTTTTTTAAAAAAATAGGAACATAGATGACTTGGTTTGTGCATATTTTTTTATAATAAGTCGAGATTTGAAAAATTCGGAACCTAAAAGGCTTGGTTTTTGCATTTTTCTTTATCACAAGCTATAAAAGTGTATCCTGCACCAATGTTGTTAATTCCTGTACGTTAACTGATAATTAATGAGTCTCCTCAATTTTTTGGCATCACGTGCTGGATCAGTGGTCAATTCCTTTTTGAGATAATTATTGATTGTTGACCAAAGTATGTGTTTTTCTGTCAGGTACTTCTTTTCTCGGCAACTTTTAATGACAAAGTGAAAGATTTTGTATCAAAGGTAGTTAAGGATGCGAACCAGCTGTTTGTGAAGAAAGAAGAATTGTCTCTTGACGTAATCAAGCAGTACAAGGTTTATTGTCCAGATGAACTTGCGAAGATCGCTGTCATTAAAGACAAAATATTTGAGCTGGGGCAGAAGTGGGGCCAGACCATTATATTTGTTGCTACAAGGAAAAGTGCTGACATGTTGTACCAGGCACTTGAAGATTATGTTATGACTGTACTAGCATTCATGGTGCAGTAGAACAAACGCTGAGAGATAAAATGGTGAAGGAGTTCAGAGAAGGACTGACCAAGGTTCTTATATCAACAGATTTACTTGCACGGGGTTTTGATCAATCACAGGTCATCATCCATTGCTTTTTCTAGTGAGAATTATTTCCCCTTTTTTTTGGCCATGCTGTTTTCTGAAGTCTTCTTGTTTTTTTTTCCATGTGAAAGGTCAATCTGGTTGTAAATTACGATCTTCCAATCAAGTATGGGTTCCACATGGAACCGGACTACGAGGTCTACTTGCACAGAATTGGCAGGGCAGGGAGATTTGGTCGCAAAGGTACACCTTTTTCCTTAACTTTTTTTTGGACCATGCAAAATTTATTAGTAAGCATTATGGCAGCCAAAAACTGTTATCAAGTAATTGTTAGCTTATCAATTATCTATTGCATTATTTTAGAGTGTTTGACTTGGAATTCATAGTGGTCATATGCTCTTAAAGATATTTTTTTTAGCTAATGGGGCTATACATTTCCTGATAAATGTTGTCATTATTGTTGTTGAACAACCAAAGCTGCATTTTCTTTCTTAGGCAGCGTACAGATGATTGTATTTGTTTTGCAGGAGCTGTGTTCAACCTGATATGCACAGACAGAGACAATACGATAATGGAGAAAATTCAAAACCATTTCAACCATCATGTGGCAACGGTAGTTCAGAGATCTTGCAAGCTTGCACTTGAAATTATTGGTTTTTCATCAATAATGCTTTTTTATTGAGGATCACAAGTCTATGCAAGTAGTAGTTTTATTTTACTGCAATGTATATCTAATATTTCCTATCATCTGGTGCAGATTCCTAACTGGCAGAAAGATGAAGATTTTGAAACTGCTTTGAAAGAGGCCGGGTTGCTTTAGAGGATTTGCTCCAAGACCTCATGGATTGTGAGTGGGACGGTGGTTGGATTTTCAGTTTGAAAGAAGCCAGGGTTTTCCAGTGTTTGCTAAATTAGCATTCTTCCTATCATGGCCGAAGAGAATTTTCAACTTTAGTGGAGATTTTCAGTTCTAGCGACAACGATTTACTGTGTCTTTCATCTAGGTGAGCAATTTGAAGCAAAAGAGAGAAAAACTATGGAAGAGTGAGGGTCTGTGTGCGAGTATACAAACTTGACACATTATAGATTACCATGTGAGAAACCAAAGTGAATACAAAGGGGGATTGAAACCCATTCCCTATTGTTGATTTAGCTATTTTAGCCAAAAAACACAAAAACGTTGTACTAGAAAAGTGTACAGAGGCACCGATCAAAAAAGAAACAGGGGTTAATCCTCGGGCAGGGTGCCATAACATAATACCCTCTCAATAAGAATGTGTAGGTGCTCCTTAATTTATCCTCCACAACATAGGATAACTTATATTACAGGGTGTGGAGCATGGATCATAGCAAATTTAGCAACAGGACCAGATGAAGCAGCAAACTGTTTCGATGTACTGAAACTGCCAAAAATCCAGGCCAGAACTACTTAGCCAGCTAGACAAGAATTACTTCGAACTTAGCACAAGAAATGCTCTCGATGTACTGTCTAAAATTTTCATCTCCTTCGAATTTTAATGAGTAGAAAGCTTGCCGCTGTGGCATCCCAACTGAATATATACCCTATAAATTTTTTGTTCTCACTTCCTCCCAAACTTTGCGGCCTCTCTTCCATCCAAACGGGCTTGTGGTTTCAGTGACTGAAATTTTCTTAGAATTGCAGATTCCAGTGATGATAGTAATTGACTGAAACAACATTAAAATTGATTGCAATTAGGATTTAGAAATTTATCAAATAATACATATTAAAATAAAAAATTACCGATCGGGAAAAAAAAATCCCAATCCAAGTATCTGACATGTCATGTGGCTGCCCTGCATAATCTTTTTTTACCATGACCTAAAAGGCGTCAGAGAAGTCGTCGTTTCAACAGTTGCCTTATATTTTATTAGCATTTTTAGAAAGGCGTCACTGGAATCGACACTTTCCTTTTGTAGTGAAGAAATATGTCGTTTTAACTAACGTCTTACATTTTATTAGCTCTTTCGGAAAGGCGTCACTGGAACCAACGTCTTCCCCTTGTAACGAGGAAAGACGTTGTTTCGACACATTATATTTTCTTAGTTTTTTTTGGAAAGATGTTATCTAAAATGACGTAACGAAAAAAAGTCATCCAAAAAATATATACTTGAAGACGTTATTTGAAATGGCGCCTTATTTTTTTGTGTTTTGAAGATGTCATTTAAAATGACGCTTTTATCTTTTATACTACAAAGACAACGATGTAACATGCGGATTTTTTAAAAGCATGATAATATAATATAATTAATGTTAAATAAAAAATAAATTATGAAGAATACACAAGTTTAAACTATATATTTACTAAATAAACTCTTTTAAGTGAACATAATAACAGCAAATAAATTAAAGTGTATATTCTAAGTTTAGACAAAAAAAAATATATAAATAAGATTCCCCCCATTCATGCCTGCTCCGGTGCTTCCCGTTTTGGTTGTCCAACTTTTTCATCGTCCATATGCAAATGGATATTCAATTGTGCGCTCCGCCCCCATCTTAATGTGCACAATTGAGTCCCGATCTGATGGCGCGTGCTGCATTTGCACATGCACACCCAGATGCATCAGGCACACATTAACTCTTTCCCTAGAAAGGGTTCTCTCGTTCAAAAAAAAGAGGATAGGAGTTTGTAGTGTTGGCTTGAACTTTCTGTATCCAATGTTATAGTCTTTGGAATCTATGGTCCAATAGGCCAAAGTGTGGAGAAACTATGCACTAAGCAGGATGCCGAAGACAGTTAGGCAACTATAGCTGTAGGGCAAAGAAAATGGTTTGAAGGAACGCATCTTTTTATCGAATACCCAATCTGAATCCATGAATACTTGTCGAAAAAAATTATACTGGTAAACTATATAAATCATTGGCCACTAACTACAACGAGAAGATATTGATTTCTTAAACGTTACGTACTCATTCTACCAGCGCCTCCTGCTGTACCAGAAGCGCTCCGTATCAGAACTCTATAGCAGAGGCAACTTTTTGCACACAAAATTGTTTTTGATTAAATTCTTGGAAGGAATAGGGATGCCACCGGGGCCGGGTTTTTACCCGACCCGACCGGACCCGGCCTTATTGGGGCCGGTTCTGGGAAATGTTATACAGTACCGGTTCCGGTTCCGGGTTTTGAAAGAGGAACCGATGCACCGGGTCGGGGCGGGTTTGGGTATTATATTAAAACCCGACCCGACCCGATATATAAGTACTCAACTCAAGTTAGGTCTCTCTTCTTTTCATTTTTTTTTCTTTTAGTGCCCTTTTGTAGCTTGAAAGAGTGAAAAATAGTCAAAATAATCAAAGTTTAATATACAAGTTTGAAAAAGAATAAAAATAGATTAAAAAAATTTGATTTGGTATCGGGGCGGGGCGGGGCGGGGCGGTTCCGGGTTTGGTACCGGGGCGGTTCTGGGTCCAAAAATTGGACCCGTAGTGGGTCTCGGGTGGTTCCGGGTTTGAAGAATTACAACGGTTCCGGGGCCGGGTTTGCCAAGAACCGACCCAAACCCGCCCCAGTGGCATCCCTAGGAAGGAATGTGGTAAGTTTGCTTCATATATATCAGCACATCACAAGGGTTGACACTTACAGCCTCCATCCTTTTCTTCCTGCCTCACAACTGTAGCACAAACGTAGAAAGTACCTACCCTAAAATGTAAAAGGTTACCCCTCTCTTCCGTGATAACCCTACATCAGATTCCTACACATTTCATATACATCAGCTGTGTATGGAAATGTGTAGAAAATCTGATGTATAAGGGGCCGTTTGGGGCGTGATTATTGCAAAACATCCAGACTGGATTCTGGATATCTACTGTAGCATCCAGGTGGATTTTTATATCCAGCTGAAACATGTCCTGAGGTGTTTCAGCTGGATATATAAAATATCCAGATGCTACAGTGTAGCAAAATATCCCATCTGGATGTTTTGCTTTTAATCACGCCCTAAACGGCCCCTAAATATCGTTTCCCCTTCCATATATGTAGTTTTACCTTTAAACCATCGTCTTATGCTATTTGGTCCATTTGGAGGTGTGCGTCGTAATATCTGTTGCAACTTGCAAGCTCGTCCAACAATTGTCAATGTCATCTGTCACACCACTTTATTGCATGACCACTATAAGCAAGTTTTGTTTTTGTCATGAAAAATACTTCTTCTCCCGCTTTATTTTCACGGCCGCCTCATGTGCCCCTCGTGGAAATTCTGCAGGGCCCCGTATTTCCTTTCCTTTCACATCATTAGCCGGAGGAATAGCACTACTCGTTTGTCATGCTTCGTATTCAACCCTACCTTTTCTGTGATGATTAATTGTACCAACCCTATATCATATAGTAAGTACTCCCTCCGTCCATGAGTATTATTAATTAAGTTTTTCAAAATGTACTCAAATTAGTTGATTTGGAGAAACCTTATGTTAATAAGACTTCCGGAAGGAGGGAGTATCACTTGCACCAACTAGTCAATCAGCCTATCAAGAAAAGTGTAATGGTGCTTATGAAAGCAACCAAGGCCCTGTCATTCTGCTTGTACAAGCCCTTGTTCAATAAGATGTTCATCTAGCATACTTGCATACATATGTACTAACTTAGAAGAGGCCTGACAAATTAACTAGCAAAAAAAAAAGTGGCCTGACAAATTTGTTTGCAAATGGAGATGATTGTAGCCACTAACCACTAAAAGGAAGGAGAATCAAAATGAGTGAAGTACCAGAAGACTTCTTGGACAGACTCGCCGAGCTCACAAAAGGGTCAAGCTACCGCAGATCATTTTCAGATACTCCTCCAAAGGAAGAAAGAGCAATTAGAGGGGACAAGGGGACCGTAGCACACATGAAGTGGGCCTAACCATGTAGTCAGGCAAGGCTCCACTCACAACAAATGGAAGCTTAAATAGGAGAAGACAGGTCCATCACTTCTTTCAGTTCATCGTCCCCATGTGGCAAACATTTTGTTATCACTTGGGTGTGTGAGACTCTGCCAAACAGTCCTGAAGAATATGAAGAGACTCACAAAATCATGTGTTCCATCAGTGGTGGGACAGAAACCAATTTGAGTGCCAGGTGGTCCCGGAAAGCTCTGCAACAGCACTAAAGGGAACAAGAGGATGCTGGAGTTAGCCATCTCCTTTAGTTATTTCCATAATTTCTGGTCTCAGTGCTTCCTCTTTTTGTCTGCGAAAGATTCAACCATGAGTTGATTGTGTTCATGCGATGCTCCTCTTTTATTTGCGACTCTGAAAGCTCAAATTAGCCAACTTTCATCAATGATATCATGGGGTTGCCTGTTTGTATGAGGTGACCAGTACTGGATCATTCACCTGAGGATGTATATGATTGGCAAGTGCAGATCCATACATACTTCCTTGACTCAAGGTTTTCGACTGAAATTGCATGAACATGGACCAATCACTTTGGGGCCGTTTGAGGCGTGAAAAAACCGAAATATCCACAGTAGATATTTCACTTCCACTATAGTATTCAGGTTTTTTTCACTTTCAGGCTGAAACACGTCAGATGTTTTACTTTTTATCACGCCCCAAACGGCCCCTTAATCACGCCCCAAACGGCCCATTTGTAGAAAAAAAACTGTTGTCGGAATACATGTGGGCGTACCTGCTAAAATGTGAGGCTCAGCACTGCAAAGCGTAACATTTCCAAAGCCGATTTGATGCTGCCTTTAGCGAACTGCTTATCGTTTCACCTCGAGGGTACAAAAATTCCTTTTGTACATGCCGCAACAAATTAAGAACATACGATGAGAAACACCTAATGCACCAAATTTCAAAACGACAAACAGTGTGCACACTCAACAATGATGTTGATTTCGTTTTTAACAAATAAATACACATCTGCTGCACCGTCATATTTATTGAACATGGGCTCCGGCAAGGCAGGGCCAACTGGCCAAAGAAGGCCAGTGCGAAAAATGCCATTCGGGCCCTTGGATTGTGTGGGTCTCAATCAGCGGCTGCGAATTTATAGATAAAAAAGTGGATCTACATCATCCAGTTCAGTGCCATAATAAACATTTTATATTGAGATTTGGTACCGCATTGCATATTAAGATAGAAGAACAACGTTCAGTAAATAAAATTAAAACTATCAAATCGTCTAATGGTGAATCATCTACATTACCTTAATATACAGAGTACTCTTACTCTCCCCCAAGCAGCTTAAGCTTTTGGGAGAAGTGGCTAACTAACAACAATATAACAAATCAAAGGTTTTCTGGGCAAAGCATGTGCACTGCCCCCAAGGGCTTAAGCTCAATACATGTAACTTTGTCATGTTAAAAAGCATTAACTCCGCACATGGAATAGAAATAATTTCTCACATTTTATGAAATTACAAAATTTTGGGCAAGCAACAGCAATAAACAAAATGTAATGAAACTAATGAGACCAATTGCCATCTTTCTTCCCTGCCAAAACAAAAAATTGCCATCTTTCTTTACCTAGCAAATTTTTTTTGTCTTCCTTCTACATTGAACCTCAAACGAGAAGTGATCATTATGGTGCCCGATCAAATGGTTTTGTATCATTGTAACATACATCCCAAACAGCCTCCATGGCGTCCTTTGCAGCTGACTCTGAGCAGTATGGGTTAGTAATTACTGACTTCATTACTCTTCTCTTCACACAGTCCTTCAACGATTACCAATAATGCATTCATGAATAAGAGGTTATTCTCTAGGAGAACTGCTTAAGTGTATCATCATTTTGCAGATATACTTCAATTTGATTTACAAATAAGAGAATATACAGGTTCATCAAACATAAAGAAGATATCTCATCTTTCAGTCAGAAACAAATTTCATCAACTCTAAGAGAAAAAAAAACTAAATCTCCATGTTATTCATGGTCTTTGACAGAAATGAAAGTACAGTAATTCCAAGAGCAATGGATAATTAAATTGGACAAGAGCCCTCCAATTGGAAGCTCCACTGAATACATATATGTGAAACGTATTACCAAATCATACTGAAGGTGTCATCTTAAAGAATAGTTCCCACAGAATTGGAAAACCAAATCATAACTTTAAAAAATGATATTTCAAATATGACAGAAATAAGACAAAGATTATGATATTAAATTCTGTAAGTTACATTTTCTCAGAAATATTTAGATTGTCAACAGATCCAAATTGCATATAGGGAAGAATTAAACACTGCATCTGATATTCAGTTAGAAGACCTCAACATTGCTGCATAACAAGTGACTTCAGACTATAAAAGGTCCAACACCATACTGAAGAGGGAAGCCCCATTTGCAAAAATTGGATTGTTGTTCATATATTAAGAAGTGAACTAACTATTGAAGAATGCTACTAAAAACAGTCCAGTAATTATATAGATCTCACCTGTTCATGGCCTCGTATTTTTATATACCCACGCAACAACTCCCGTTTATAGTGGCAGTCACCACTTAGATGTCCAGCTCGGATCTGAAACAAAACATACAAAACTGTATAAGGACACACAGCAGAAACAAATACAAAACAAAATAAGGACACAATAGAAGCAAACAGAAGGATAAAAAGGAAAAACTGGATCATTTTTTCCCCCAGTGGATGATACAACTAAAAATTTAACATGAAAAGGCAAGGAAATTCCATTCATAAAACTAACAACAGAAGTGGCAAATGGTAATAACGAAACAGTATAAAAAAGTAGAATCACCTCACTGCAAGCATGATGGGCACAATTAGACCAGTCAAGGTTCTTGGCTCGACAATCATCATATGCATGAATCAGTTCATGGATAACAACTTGGTTAACATCATCTTGCAAGTTCATGTGATTGCTGCACACCATTATCTGGAATAAATTATAGAGAGGTAAGCTCATGCCTAAAGAAAGTGCGGCATGTATAGACATAAAGTATACAAAAACATGAAAGCAATATAGCATTAAAGATCAGAAAGATATCTATTGTTTATTTTCCATAAAACTTAATAGGTTTATCCATTAATAAGAACATTCCTTAAAAATAAAAATAACAGTTAAGTATTCACTACTACAGTGGTGAGGAAAACAGTAATCCCTCCGTCCAATGAAGCATGCCTGCATTTGGAAAAATTTGGATCCATCATTAGATGGCTAACTTTGGTTCCTCACGACCAAAAACACGAAAGGGGGGAGGAGGGGTTAAAGCTCTGTTTTTTTGCATGGGCCTTAGAGTCCAATAAATTTTACTTACTTGAAAATCTAGACAGCGGAGCATTTTGATTAATTCAAAATAGAAATACACTAAAACGAATTCATTTACTCCAATAAGAGATTCCCTTAAGATGCCATTACAGAATTTTAATATCCATTTACATTTTGGAGCTACATAGTAATAAACTGACTTGCTCAAAGTCTGTCATGTTTTGCTTTGCAGCCACTTTAGTTTTCCCCCTCTAATGCTATTAAAAGGAGCACATATAATAGGTTTGATTTTCAGAGAGATTACATACGCCTTCTCCGCGGACATAGCCACCGCTAATCTGCTTGTCGCATTCAACAGCCTTGATAAAATTGTCACCTACCAAGCAACCTGATTTCTCCAGGTGCTCCTTCAAAAATTTCACCGTGGGGGCTATCACAACACAACCAATAGAAGTAATCCACAATCATGATTCTTCTAAATGAAAATCTATGCATTTCCCATTCAGAGAAACAACAATTTGCTACACAGAAAAGTACAAATCTTTAGCAAAAAAAAAAACTTTACTTCTAAGACTTCGTCTGACCATGGATTGACAATCTTCTACGGTTCTCCCGCTGTCTCCCATGATTCGATCGCCTGATCGATCAGCTAGGGAATAATACCTCGGGAGCTTTCAGTGGCCGACGGAAGCGGAGGGACGACTGGAGGAGGAGGCGGCGCTGATGGCGGCGAGGCGACGAGCAAGGCCGCCCTCGGCCTACCGGTTTGAATCCCCAACTGAACCGGTGTGTCCGGCCAGAAAATAAAACAGGGCAGGACCACGAGGCAGTGAACGGGCTTGGTTGGAGAAATTATCTAGAACCGTTCTACGGGACAGCTGATAGATAGGCCCATTGGATGTTTGACACTTGTAGGGGCTGCTAAAGTGTCAAGATCTGAGCATATATTATTTTATAGATAATGTATGTGTCAAACAGTAAATAGACCTATTTACAGGCACAGTTCTATTAAATAATTTCTGGTCATCAAAACACGAATCAGACGACCCGGATTATGACTCTCTTTGGTTGCCCAAAAAAAATTAGATTCTTTTGGGAGAGATTTTCTAAAAGAATTTATTTCTTTTTCCAGTGACAAAAGCTGTAATTTTAGTAAAAAATTAGAGGCTTTTGTTAAAAAAAATACGTTTTCGTACAAAATCAGCTACTTCTGCTAAAATTATAGCTTTTACCACCAAAAGAAGTTGAAGTGAATTTTTTTAGAAAAGATTTCCTAAAAGAAGCTGGATCTAAGAATTGGGCAACCAAACAGAGCCTAAAAAGTCCTGGTATAGGTAGGGAACACTGGAGGCACTCACCTCCCAACCGTCGATCTCTATTAGTGTCTGCAGATGTCACTGCCAGTCCAAGCTGCCGCTGTTGCGGCCACTTTAGTCCCCCCTGAATGCTGCCAACTAGTCTTAAAGTTCAAATACCATACTTCAGTTGGTCACCCGCCATCTGTTATTATATCCCGAACTGGAACAAACAGGTGCGTATGATGGTGATGGTGGGCTTCATGCATGCTAGAGGGGAATGGTGCTATAGGAGGCCTGCTTGGAGAAATTAATCAATGACTAATTTAACATTCTTACATATTAGTGTTGGTGTCTGAATGGCCTGTTTGCCCATACCACATGGTGGAGCCGTTCCCCTGGATAATTTATTGTGCGTTGGCCCTTCCGATTGGGTATTAACGGACTAGGACGGACCTCGATCCACTTTATCTAATTTGGAATAAATTTTTCAGTACATTTTTTTAGTGCTTAAGTTGGTGAATGGAGAAATACATGGACACTAGTGTGCGGTGCCAAATACAATGAAAAGAAATTCAGAAAAAAAAAAAAGAACGTAAATGAGGAAACAAAAAAACATCGGAGAAAAGTCCAAAGGTAAGCAGACAGTCACAAGTCGTCTCCTTTCATTTATCAGGCTTCATGTTGAATTTGAATGTAGGTTCCTTTCCTGTCATGTTGGTATGAGCAGAAATTACATGTTTCACATGAACAATGAAATGCTCCCTCCATTTTTAGAAATATTGTGTACATTTTAAAATATTGTTATTTTTATTAGATGATGGAGCCCACAACTAAGGGGCAGTTTGGGGCGTGATTAAAAATAAAACATCCACATACTACAGTAGATGTGGAAAAAACACTCTGGATATTTGCTTATAATCACGCCCCAAACGGCCCCTAAGTCACGAGAGCCCCCCGAATTGGCCCATGGTTCTCTTCTCCCTAAACCCACCATTTCCCCTTCTCCCCACCAGCGGAAGAATAGCAAATGAAGCAAGCCAACAACTGTCCTCCTCCCTCCCTCTCCTCCACCCACCGCCGACTCCGCTACCACCACCGGTCCAAAATGGGATAGCCGCCGGAACCACGTCTGCCAACTTCCCACCCAAGTCAACCTCAATTTCTGCCCCTTCATCTCTAACCATGGCCTCACCCTCAAGACCCATAATCGATACATCCATATACATGATGGAGTAGATGGAAAAATATGGTAGCTTCGAGGTGGCGAAGTCGCGAGGAAAGGGTATCGGAGCCCCGTGGGCTGGAGAAGATGGCTGATGGTGTGTGGCGTGGTGATGGTGGAGATGGTGGTTTCCAGTGAAGTTGCACAAGGTGAGGCTCGGCACTCCGGCTTTGGAGGAGTGGTGCTACTGATGGCGAAGGATGAGATGGAAGCGATGGAGGCCCGAGAAGTAGCGAAGGTGATGGTGGGCGACGATGGTGCACAAGGCTAGGCACCGACAGCCAGAGGTGGAAGAAGGTGGAGGAAGTTGACTAGCCATCTCCCATCTACAACAACGTGATCGAGAAGAAGAGTCAAAGGGAGAAGAAAATAGGAGGGATCACGTGACTAGTCCAATGTATATATTATTTCTGAACCGAGATAATTTCTAAATGTACATAGTATTTTTTTTACAGATAGAGTAGTTAATATGCCTATGGCATGGTTTTGAAATCGGACCCGCCCGGTTGGTTCTACTGGAGTCGGGAGGTTTTTCAAGTAGGGTCATTCGGGTCAATCGGGTAGATTGACCTCGTTGACCTTATTTAACCCGCCTAGTTGAACCAGTGACAGGGCTGACCGGCCCAGACAATTTTTTTTTTTCATTTCATCCTGATTCTCCTTCCTCATCTCCCCAACTGGTCGACTCCCTCTCCCCTCAATCCCCATTCCTCTCATTAATCCCTAATCTCCATCTCCACACCATCCAATTGCCAACTCCCCCACCCCAGCTCTCCTTCGACATCTTTCTCCCCAGTTCCCCCTCGGCTGGCCCTCACACCACCTCCCTTGGCCATCCCTCGGCCAGCCTTCACATCACCTCCTTTGCCATCCTTCGCAGCAATCAGTGGAGATGAGGTTTAAGATCACGACATCATTGATTGTTGTCCTATTGTGTTTAATAAATAATTTTTGTTTATAGGGAATGAGGTAGAGGAACTAATGAAGGGGGTGAGGAGGAGCATATGGGATATTATGATTTTGGATTTCTGTAGCATATGGGGATGAGGAGGAGCATATTGATTGTTGTCTTATTTTGATATTATTAATTTAAAATCAAATTAGAATGCCGATTTTTAAATTTGGATTGTAGATTTTAGACATTATGGTAGTAGATCTTTAATTTTGGAGATTAATTTTGAATTATTTTGGAATGCTAAACTTGGATATTTGATGGTGAATTTAGAAACTTTGACTATATTTTCAGTGTGACATGTCAAATTTTGTTATGAGATCTTTGATTGTTAAATATGGAGCAAGGATGAAGAAACTTTTATAATACAATGTGAAACTTTGATTATCATTGTGGAATGTAGAATATTAATTTTGGGTTTTATGAACTTTTTATATTGCTTGCACATAACTTTTGGCATAGAAGACCTTGAAGAAATTGTGACAACACAAATAGGAGGCTCTTCATGATTCATACCATGTTGAATAACCGATGTTTGGCAATAGCTTAAATGGTTTAGAAAGGGGGCTATATCTAAATTTATTTCATATCTAAACAGGTAACAGCGGCCAATTCTATGTACAGAGTGGGACAAACCATACTGCAGGAGCAGGGGAACAAGCTTGGGAGGGTTGGAGATTTGGTGGACTGGTTAAAGGCGACGGTTGCTGATATACTGGGTGCTTGTTTTACAATCTTGCCTCGAGTGATTTCCATGGAGTGCTATTGCTCTGCTGTAGAAGTGAGGGAAGCAAGTGTTGGACATGCAGCTCGTCTCATTGGTGAGACCGAAAGCATTTTGGAAATTGTTGCGCAGCAGCAGACATTTGATGGTCTGAACCTTGATTCCATGGCAGATATTGAGCACTGGAGAATGAGGAAGCAAAATCATTATCTATGATGCTTTATACATGATCAAGTTCCCTTCTCTATCAAGCTTTGTGGTAATCAACGGCTAGTGAAACTTCATCAGCGACGCCATTGGTGAAGCTTCACCAGCTGATTTGAACTCCCCTTACGGTATTATATACTGATTATTCCAGTTGGTTGAGTCCAACCCTCGTTAACAAATAAATATTATTGAGTTATTTCTTAGTTTAAAGAGATGGGTTTTTATGCTAATTGTTAGACCCATTATCATTGTAATTCTTAGTTTGTTAGGATTGGATATGTGGGAGTCTATAAATGTAATGGCTATATATATGATTTCATTTAAGATGAATGGGGCTATAAATTGGAGCCTAAAGTTTAGTCAAGATGGAAGCATATTCTCATGAAACCAAGACTTCAGTTTTTTTTTTCCGCATAGTAGAAAAAATTTGAGGTTATACCGGCTGCAGAAGTAAACCTTGCCATTCAAGACCCTTTTTTCCACTCTCCTTTCATCTTCTCATCAAATCAGGGGGAAAATGTTCATTACCACACTGGCCAATTCACGTTGGCTTCCGCTTCCCACAATCAAGGCCGGTCATTAAGCTCCGCAACCGCCTTCACCACTGGCATCAAGCTTGAAACAATTCCCCCCCCAATAAGTTAATTGTTTTTCATAACAAGAGTTAAATTTTAGTTCTAATTGAATAACCTGTGTTTTGGGGCCGGACCTTTGGATGTCGAAATGACCTGATCTCATACATTGTCAGGTATTCTCGTTAGGGCTAGCGTCGGACTTATGTTGTCCGAGGCTTGGGCCATTTTTGGCTATCTGTTGCCGGTCCGGCCAATTAATTTTATCTACCTATTATAGACATGGACGCAATTAAATGACCTTAGACAGCCATCTATTGGAGGTCCACTTCTTGTAAGTGGCCATTTAGATCGTGAAAAATCCAAAACATTTACAGTGAAAAATCCACTTTCACTATTCATTTCCGAATTTTTCACTGTGGATTTTACACTGAAAAATCCGAAAATTAATAATGAAAGTGGATTTTTCACTTTGGATGTTTTGGATTTTTCACGCTCCAAATGGCCATTACTAAAAAACACCCGCAACCTAATCCTAAGACCCCTCCTCTATCTGTACCAACGGCTCATCAGTCTCTCCAACCACCTCAGTTCGACAATCGTGTACGGCCAAATTCTCGGTCCATAAGCAAAATGCCGGAGGATATGTTGTTAATGGTCACAACGAATTCAAGGCTTGTCCGCCGACTATTTGGCCGAGTACCAACCCTAAATTATTGCACGTAGTCTACTTTGTTCAACGGGCCAGTTCCCTACCCGTCCGCCTGACCGGATTACCTTCCACCACCTCCCCACCAACCCCTTGTCCTTGTTTGGTCCAATCTGCACAGGACCACAGATATGAGACCCAATTCCCAGCTCTTTGGCTTAAATTCACAATCTGTAGTTGGCCCCATCTCATGTCCTCTCCAAAGGTCTGGATCCTACGGCCAGCATATCCTGATCGTCTGGCATTGGCAATGGCAGCAGCGATCGGGGAAAAAAAGGAGGCAGAGAGACCCACAAGTGAAGTGGGATTGGATTAAACAAATGAAACGAAACAGCGCCTCCTGCTTTGGACAAGGAAAATCGCGGATTTAGATAAGATGAGAAGGGTCTAGGCCATGGTTTGGGCTTGAAAGATCGCAACTTTAGGCGTTGTATTCTGGCGGCTTAAAGCTTGAAGCTTGAAGCTTGAAGCTTGAAGCTTGAAGCTTTTGCTCCTTCCCGAGCGGCCAAGTCGTCGGACAGATCGGAACCGGAGTGGCATCGTGGGGTGAGTTGTGTTCTGTGTTCAATCCTCAGATCGAGCTGTGCTGTTCTTCGGGCGGGGCTGGATCGGAGTGAAGGTTCTTAATTGTCGTACTTTGATATATATGATTTGCTTTTATTCATTTTTTGGCTTTTGGATATGATGCGCATCTGGGTTTTTTTCTGCTTTCTTGTTAAGTCTGTCACACAATCATCATTTAGTATGGTGTGTAACACGCATGTGATTATCTAGCAGTGTAATTCTTGCTGCCGTCGTTGTTGTCGATTATTACAGATGGTAGTAGGAGAAGGATGTGGTTGATTGTCATCAGTGATTTAAGAAACATTGATGTATTTGTTGGTTATTGTTAAAATTGGAATTGAGGAGCTGAATTTGGCTTTCATATGACGAAAAATGATTTAAGAAAATTTGACAATGATTGTTAAAAATGCGAATTGAGGAGCTGCCTTTGGCTTTCATATGACGAAATGCTGTGCACCTGGTTTGGTTTCTTGTTATATTTTTTATATAATTGTCATTTAGTATGTGCGTAACCCATAGGTGATGTACTTAGCAGCAATTTTGCTGTCGTTGTTGTTGATGATTACAGTTGTGATGGTTAGTATGAGAAGAGTGTGGTCAGTCATTCGAACCGGGTGATTTAAGAAAATTTGAAGTATTGGATGATTTGCAATCTACGAGCTGACTTTGGCTTTCATAAGAGGATATGCTGTGTATCTAGTTTTTTGTTGGTTTCTTCTTGATTCTATCATACAATTATTTAGTATGGTGCATTATACACAGGTGATGTACATAGCAGTGTAATTTTTGCTGTTGAAGATGATATGTGATGGTGGCATGCGAAGGGTGTTGTCAGTTAAATCGTTCAATCATCTTCAGCGTTTTGTTAAAATATGATGTTTTCGATGATCATTATCTAAATTGCAAATCTAGGAGTGGCTCGTGCGATTGTGATGTCGTGGGACTTTCATTTTTAGTTTGAAAACATTTCAGTATCTGATGGCTATTTAGGGTTAAAGCCTAAAAGGTGCTTTCTCTCGCTATCACCTTGGCTAGACGCTCTTGTATCTTCCACTAGATTTTATGAGCTTGCTGTTGGGGACCTTTCTTTTAATGGGTTCTCCATTATGGGAATTAAAAATGTAAGGATTTACTTATCCGAAATAATTTAATGATTTAGATTGAAAGTTAACATCATGGTGGTCTAATCTTGGAACTATCTTCTGTTGTACTTCAGAATCGTCTGAATATGTATGCTTTCTCTGTATTAAATCCTTTTTTTTCAATTTCACAATTTTACTTCAGGCGGGCTTATGATATTTTGTTTATTGAATTATTTTTTTGCTTACCATGAGCAGTTTTGTCATTTATATATTAAGTGTTCGTTTTATCAGGTGTCTGACATCAAATCTATTAACCTGGTCTGAATGGATCCTAGTGCTGAAGAACAATTAGATTATGGGGATGATGAACACGGTGGAAGTCAGAAACTGCAGTATCAAGGCAGTGGTGCTATCTCTGCTCTAGCAGATGAAGAGTTGATGGGGGAAGATGATGAATATGATGATTTATACAATGATGTGAATGTAGGTGAGGGCTTCATGCAGTCCTTGCAACATCGAAATGAAATGCCTGTTTCCATGCATCCTGCTAGTAATGGGGGGTTGCAAGGTCAGAAAAATGATGCACCCGGAATGCGTTTCTCAGGCCCTGGCATTTCACAGGACGTGAGCATTCCTGGAGTTGGTGTGGATGAAAAGGGTTTAAATGAGACACTTGCTGGTTTCCCCCAAGCAGAACGGAAAATGGGTGCATATTTGCCTGGTCAAAATGTCAGTGAACGAGCTGGTGTGGGAATGCCTGGTGAGTCACATTTGGAAAATCAAGGGTACCGAGGATCAGCACCTATGCCACCTAAAGTTGGGATTGATCCTGGTCAGGCACCTGGTAAGTTTGTTGGAGGGCCTTCACCTTTACCAGGTTCAAACACCACCCAAAGTGGGCTGACAGTGCCAAATCATGCAGCACCTGGTATGAATCGGCCTATGCTTAATGACAATTCTAACAAGCCTGTTGTGAACTCTATGGAAAATGGTACAGCTATGCTTTTTGTCGGGGAGTTACAATGGTGGACCACTGATGCGGAACTTGAGAGTGTCTTGTCTCAATATGGTAGGGTCAAGGAAATTAAATTTTTCGATGAGAGGGCAAGTGGGAAATCCAAGGGCTATTGCCAGGTTGAGTTCTATGAAGCCTCAGCTGCTGCAGCATGCAAAGAGGGCATGAACGGTCATGCGTTTAATGGCCGGGCTTGTGTTGTTGCGTTTGCTTCCCCCCAGACTTTGAAGCAAATGGGTGCAGCTTATTTTAACAAAGCCCAAGCCCAAGGTCAGTTGCAAGGAAGGAGGCCATTAAATGATGGTGCTGGGAGAGGTGGTGGTATGGATTATCAAGGGAGTGAGGGAGGTAGGAATTTTGGAAAGCCTGGTTGGGGGAGAGGTGGTCAAGGGTCATTCAATCGCGGGCAAGGTGGTGGACATATGCGAGGAAGAGGGTCGATTGGAGGTAGAGGCATGATGGGGAGTGCTAATGGGGCAGGTAACGGAGCTGCTGGGGGAGGCCCCTATGGCCATGCAGGGCATGGACTGGCTGGCCCTGCTGGTGGGATGATGCATCCACAAGGCATGATGGGTGCTGGTTTTGATCCAACATACATGGGTCGAGGTGCTGCGTTTGGGGGATTTGCAGGTGCTGCTTTTCCAGGTATGATGCCTTCCTTTCCTGCCATGAACACTATTGCTCTTCCAGGTGTTGCTCCACATGTAAACCCAGCTTTCTTTGGCCGCGGAATGGCGAATGGAATAGGAATGATGGGGGGAGTTGGAATGGATGGTCACATGGGAATGTGGAATGACCCGAGCATGGCCGGATGGGGAAGTGATGAACTTGGAAGAAGAACGAGGGAGTCCAGCTATGGTGGTGAAGATGTGGCATCTGAGCAGGGTTATGGAGATGCCAGCAATGAAAGAGGAAAGACTAATGTTTCCCGAGAGAAGGAACGAATTTCAGAACGTGAGTGGTCAGGGAGTTCAGAAAGAAGGCATCGTGATGAGCGGGACCCAGATAGGGACCGATCTAATCGTGATCGATACTATGAGGAAAAAGATGGGTATAAAGATCATCATAGATCGAAGGATCGTGATTGGGACAATGAAGATAACTGGGACAAGAACCATTCCTCTTCTCGTTCTCGCAGCAAGTCTCGTGTAATGCAGGAAGATGATCACAGGTCTCGATCTAGGGATGCAGATTATGGTAAAAGGCGACGGGTACCATCAGAGTGACAACTTTGTCTATAGCTGCACGTTCTCAGTTGGAACCAAAATTGAGGTGAAGGTTGGTGCGCTCCACCCTTCAGCCTGTCTGTTTGATGCGACATTTGGGAATGTGACTGCAAGATGAAGAACAGTAAGTATTTTAGTTGTGCAAGGGGGATATAGCACAACTTCTCTTTTTGCTTTATTATATCTTGCAGACCAACATTATAGACAATATATATTCTGTGGTTTAAACAGTCATTAGTTTTCCACAATTATATCTTTAGACTGGGTTCTGTCTTCTTTGCGGGATTATTATGTCTTCTGGCTTTGGCCTCATACTCATATGAATTTCTTGTGATAAGACTTAACATATGTTCGCTGCTGTGGTGACGGTTGTGACAATGGCCATCATTTGTTGTCTATGTAACTAACTTGCCAGCCATATCTTCTGTCTAAAACCTCTATCTGTTGTTGAGTTTGAAACAATCGACAGCTATAACTGCTAGTGTTTTATATTCTTTTGGATTATTAAATCTTTATGTAGGCCAAATTATTATATAAAGCTATTTCTGGTTAGTCACATAGTTTGGGATTTAGAGCCTCACAGTTCATTTCTAAGCTAGTCTGGTCTTTTATTGTGGTATTGGCAAAAAGCTTTCTGAGAGTCTGGGAATGGAAGAGGTGATGTAAACAGTTACTCTATTCCTGCTCATCTGGCGGTTACGGACTTACGGTAGCTTTTCTAGAATGAAGAGCTGACATCAGCTTGTGTGTACTTAATTTGCTATGTTGGAGTGACGATATTTCTCTTCCTTGTTGTAGCACATTGTTTTTTATATTATATCTCCTCTCTTTGTATTTATGTTGTTGTACTCTTCTATGCACGTCAGCCTTGGGCAACTCTGTTTTTTGTTATATGTGTCTGTAATTATGTATGCAACATGAACATACAAAAAGAAGATTATTAATGGTAAAGTGGAGTCTAGTTTATCTGCCATCAAAGCTTTGGATGGATTATGGATTATGATGCAGATAGAGAGAACTTTAATAATGTACTTTATTCTTTATATTGTATCAATCCGTTTTTACTAATGGGACATAACACCTCTTGGAATAATTATATCTTTATGTTGTAGAACTATTCTAATCTTCTTGGCTCTCAGTTATATTTCTACTGTTCTATTATTAATAGTATCTCAAAAGCTATTCTTTTGTTTGTTCCTTATTGATTTGAGGACACGCATTATTATATTTTAATCTAGATTCTTCGTAACCAAGTCTGTAGATTGACTTTAGGACTTTCCCGTACGTAATATAGTCCAATTCGCATAATTGCTCCTTTTCTGGTATAATTGTAAAACTCGTGCTCTGATTACTCTTATTCTTTTCTCTAGTCATCGTGTCTGTGCAGGAGAATGTACTTGAACAGCTTCCTGTAGTTTTTTTTTCTCTTATCTGCTTTTTGAATGGTGTGGTGAGGATCATGAGCTAGAGTTATGATTTTCCTTACGTAAGATTTGTTTGTTATGTACTTTGTGAAACAATGCATACGTTTGAGCTTGTCAGCTAATGCTCAGTGTGAAATTAACCATCGAGAAAGACATGTCGAGGGCTGGTTAATACAAGTCATGAGGAATTTACTGGTGCCACCCTAAAAGTTCTAATAGCAAATGCGTTAGATAGGTATAATACTCATTTTTCTTGGTTTATGTCTTCTCTTGGCACTTTTTCTTGGTTATGCCGCACCTGTGCACTTGTGGACATATAGCCTTATGCTGATGACCATGAATGGATGAGGTAAGGTGTAACTATGAAAGATTGTAAATTTCTTGGACATTCATTATATAGCTTAGTTTAAATGTTGATTTTTTCTCCATTATAATGGTTTACTGCCGTATGTTTCTTATTATACTGAGTGATTTCTAGCTATTAGCTTGTGGCTTTTTTCTACAGTTAATGGACTGAATGAAATGTTTTAACACTAGATTTTTTTACTTCAACCCATCCAGGGAACTTAACCGATAACATGAAGAAGATGAGTTCAAGTGGGTGCCTTGCATTTTTCATCTAATCAGATGCTGGGTTTATTTCCACTCTATATTTATATGTTCTCATAGGATTGTTCTTTGTGATCATCAGTGTACTCTTTAAGCAAAGAGGTGTTGGATATGCTTTCTTTCTTCTCAAATCTTCAATCATTCTCTTCTGGCCTGCTCGAAATACTTCAAAAGCCCTACTGTTGTCATTATAACTATGCGTGTAATCCTGCACGATTGATGTAAAAACATATGAGGGCTGTCTATCCACATATTTGTATTTTTGTCAGATTGTTGTTTCACCTGAGCGTCAAGGATGTCAGGTGCTGCTGTATGAGTTCTTTCAACTTTTTTTTTTGATAGGTGTATGAGTTTTTCAACTTGATCCAGCTTCGTATGTAAAGCTACTTCCTGTTTTGTATCACTTAGAGATAAAAGTAGCCCTGTGCTTTTATGAGTTTATTCTGTCAAATGCCCATATGAGTGTGTTGCCAACAACTATATCTCTCTTGTACAATAGTTTTGTGTTGTATAGACAGTATCTGTTTTGTCCTTCCACCTGTAAGACTGGAATGGAAGTTTGTTCCTCTTGTTTGCTTACAGATTTTTGAAATATACTCTTTTGTATAATGTAAACTATCAAGGATACCTGTACCTTGCGGCTTCCATATCTTTATGTAATGAGGTTGATTTTAGGTATGGATGGTGGAGGCTATGGGCTGTTGAAGGATGTAAGTTATATGTATATGTTGGTTGTTTTTCTGTCATAATGTAAATTTTTGTATCTTAGAGCTAAATGTGACTCACTGTATGGCGGTGCCCACCTGTGTGAAAATTTTGATTCAGCATTGTACATGCAAGTCCTTAATTGAAAGGCAGCCATTTTCGAATGTCCTGAATGTCTTATATACTATCTTTGGACTTTCCTCTCCTAGCTCATGGAAAATGTTCCTGTTTAAGGTTTTTTTCCGTTGTTCTTATCCACTTTCATCTTTATTTTGCATTAATCAATATATGTTTTGGATTTGTTTACAATCTTGTTTGTCACAGTCAGCTATTGTAGTCAATTATTTTCCTCTTTACATGTGAGAATCTATTTGGTGCTTTTTCCTGTTGTAATTGTCAAGTTTGTACATATTCCCAAGCGATGCAACCATTTTTTGAGTTAACAATGAATGTAATGTCGACTGGATCGAATTCAATGTTTCTTACATGTGACTAGTGGGAGTTAAAGCCCACTTTTTTTTGGTCATGGAGTGGCTGGGGTTAAGTCTATTTGCTCCCTAGGATTTCTTAGCTTGTCTATTGAAGCACACTTTGGACCTTTAATTGGGGCTGTAACTAATATTAAAGAAGGTCATAAGGTCTCAACTTGCCAGGACTTGCCTCTTCTAAGACTTTATGATTAGAAGATTGCCTCTTTTCTAGCTTAGCTGTTTTGAAAATGGCTCAGTCATAATCATTAATCAAGTAGCGTCTTCTCCCAACTATCTTGGATTAGCGATATAGATCTTATGCCTCTATTTAGGCTTGTTTTGTGCACCTCTTTTATAAGATATAGTAAAGTTATATCTTTTTTTATTAATTTCATCCAAGTTTTCTTAGGTATCCTCTCTTCTTTTGACTTTTTTATACGCATCTCTTTTAATCTTCTTAGAGAGGCATTTATTGATCTTTTTTCGATATGTCTATCCAATGTAACATGCATTCCTTCAGCTTTTCCATTAAAGGAGTTATTCTTAAACTTTTACGAATATATTCATTTATAATCTTATCTTTCGAAGTTATCCTACTCATTCACCTTAGCATTCTTATGTTGGCTATATTCAAATTATTTATATGATTTCTCTTTGGTTCCCATTACTTTGCTTCATAGAGTATTACAGGCTTAATGGTTGTCCTGTAGAACTTGTCTTTAGTCTTTTTGGAACATATTATCACACAAAACTCTCGAGGTTGGCCTTTATTTTACTCATCTTGCATTTATCTTATCTACCACATCACTATTAATTCCCATTTATTTATGGATAATTGATCATAAGTAATGGAACTGATCACACCTCAGCATTTTTTGCTCATCAATTTTAACTAAGGTTCTACATTAGTCCTAAGTAATGGAACTAAGGTTCCTTAAAATTAAATTTCATGCATTCTACCTTAGTCCAACTTATTTTGAAATATTTTGATTCTAAAGCCTCCTTCTATACTTTTAGTTTCGCATTCAAACCTACTTTACTCATTAATTAAAATTACATTATTCGTAAAAAGTATACTATCTTGTATATGTCTAGTTAATTTATTTATATTAAAACGAAAAAATAAAGACTTAAGGTTGACTTTTAATGAAGATCTATTGTAATCGAAAACTCATTTGTTCTCTTCAAATTGTTAATACACTAGTCACAACCTCCTCATATATATCTTTTATAATATCTATGTAACATTTTATGACTCTCTCATTCTTCAAAATACTTTAAATGAGCTCTTTCAATGCTCAATTATAGAATTTTTTTAAATCTATGAAAGTCATATAAATATCTTGTTTTCTATCCTTATACCTCTCTCTTAACTGTTGTAACAAAAATATAACTTCCGTTGTTAACCTCTCCGACATGAAACCAAGTTAATCTATGTTATTTTTCGCAAATGTCTTTCTACTACTCTCTCTCGTAACTTCATAGTATGCTTTATAACTTTTAGACTTTATTAGTTTGTATAACTTTAAATGTCCCTTTTATTTTTATGTAAAGGCATATGAGTATTTCTTCTCCACTCCTCTAACATCTTCTTAGACTTTTAGATCTTGTTAAATAAACTAATCAACAAAGTTAAACCAACACCTCCAAAAGCCTTCCATACTTTAATAAGAATTCTACAGGGTCCTAAAAATTTGTCATTCTTTATCTTCTTTAACACAACTCTTACATCTTCTGTGAAGAATCACATAAAGTCCTTATTAATTACAAATGGCTCAAAAGCCAAAAAATTAAATAAATTACAAATGGCTTTACCAATTGAAGCTCATGCACAAGCTTATCAATGACAATATATTTTTGCTCAAGTCTAGTTGGCCTTGTGGTGAGTTTGCTGTTGCTCGTGGATCTCTAAGTGGGGAGTGCTCAGTAGTCAGGTTTGGTAGTAAGGTCTTTGAGTTTCAAAGTACATTTTTGTACGGTGAGAATAGCGCTATGCATGGGAGTCCTGCCAATATTTGTAGAGAATATGAGCAAGGATAGTAGAAAGAGCATCATAAAGATTAGAGGCTCATTCATTTGGGGTCCATTTTGTACATTGTTTATGCCATGGTTGAAATATGTTGTGTTCTGGCTCCTTGTGTTGATAATTGGTGAGAATATGTGCGAGCCTTGTAGGTTTGCTTTGAAGATTTGACAAGGCAGATTCAAGTTTTGGAGTTGTAAGGAAATTTGTACACCTTTTAGCCTCTTCAAACGTGAGTAGGAACATGAGGAAGGCTGAAACTTGAAGATTGCATTCAAGTAACCCGAACAAAATTGCAAAAATTCGTCACTTCGATACAAGCTCTTTTTAGTTTAAATCACTATAAAGAGTTGATGTCGTGGTTACATCTCTACAAAATAAAGAGCTTGATTTAGCCAAAGATTGTAATTTTTTTTATGAAACTAAGATTGTCAATTCAATCTGAGGCATTTGCACTTGCTACATCAAGCTCTATGTAGGAATGATGATCAGCCATTGCACACGCCTGCAATGAGGAAGATGGTGTTTTCTCTTTAAAAAGAATGAACCTTGAAGCATTTGTGACCCTAGGGAGGCTTTTTGTCATTTTTAAGACCTCTGGTACCAGTTCACCAGAAAAGGTGAGAATTACATTACCTAATTTTGAAATTTCAATATTTCTTGTATTTTTTATGTGAAAATGGAATGAGCTTGTGAACTGTTCAATTTTAGGCTGAAACTGGATTGTTTTTTTTTTTATAATTGAATTTGGAACGAATTGCTGTAACAGCAGTAATGTTACACCTAGCAGTCAACAAAAAAGAAAAAAAAAGATTCTAGACCTCCCTAATCCACGATCTAACTCTACACAATCCTTAGATATTACTCCCTCCGTCCCATATTAACAGTTCCATTTGGTTCAATTTAAGTGGTTTGGAACCTTCCAATCGGTGAAAAGTACATCCTGAGCTGAGCTTTAATCTCTATGTTTGGGAACTGGGATAATCTAGATTTCTTTTTTATATACAAGGGATCATCTAGAGTATGATAAACAAAGTGAAGTGGATAGAAAAACCGTTATCCTATTCCTAGTCGTGTTCTCCACATCATTTCAAGGCGTTCAAACTGTGTACAGAAGAGTGCTGCTCAGCATCTTGTAGACTAAATATTGGAAAAACCCTAATTGTAGGGCTCCATGTACCGAGTTACCATGAGAACTACTAACAACCCATGTACCGGAAGCTGTTAGAAAACGCTGTTCTGTATCCCTACTCTTCTTTGCATGAAATAAACAAGCTAACTACAAAGATCTCTGCACTCTTACTAGTTTCTCTTCAACTGGAGAATTTCCAGGTGCAAACGTCAGGCAACTTAAAAGAGGTTGCGGTGCATTCACTGCACCGTTGGATTTGATCGATGGCTCGAACTGAAACTCTCGTTTGATCGATGGCTTGATTTACATTTTTGACCTTGCCCTAGTACTTTTGGCAATAGGGATTTGGACCCCGTGATTCATAGAATAGTATCATTTGGTCCAAATCCAACATTAGGCAACATACTTTTGGGCGGAATTTGATTTTGGCCCAAACCACACCTCCCATCATTTGTTCATAACACGAAAATGATTAATACAAATCACATGACCTGTCATTTATACAATCACACCCCAAATACTAAACATTAGAATTTTACTAGTAAAGTCACACTATTGCCAAATACTAAATTTCTCACATTCGAATCTCATCTACATGTGATATAAAAAGACATAATTTTATGAATTACACTTTTAATTCCAAATCAAGGTTGCCAAATGCGAAATATTTTACCTTCTCTCCTTCCTTGCGTGGGTTGGACAAATGCTCTCAGTGGCACGTCTGACCAGTGCTCCAAATCCAACCGCTTCTTTGCTGTCTTCGCGGTGCTCCTCTTTCCGTGCTGTGTCTACTAAGGGGTGGGCATTGTGGTTTCAGTATGAGCCGTCGATCAAATCCAACCACGCAGTGAATGCACTGCAGCCTCTTTAAGGGGCTATTTGGTTAGTGAAGTTAATGGATTATAAGTTTAATTAAGAGATAATTTATTTAGGCTGGATTAGTGTAAAATAGAAATGTCAGGTTGTTGAATTCAAAATTCACAATTCAATTTTAATTTAGTGAATCTCTTCGTAGTAAGATTAGGGGAGAATCCTCTTTCACACTAAATTTTAAATTTGGCTCAAATTCACGAATCAAACATGTTTTAGTTAGTTATCTCTAAATTCAAGCTGAACTTGCTGCCAAACAGCCCCTAGATTGCATGACGTTTCACCCGAAAATTCTCCCAAACTTCAACCGGTTGGAACTGTTGCATGTTTCCAGTTACGCACTTGCGGCTCCTGTCTCAAGCCAAAGCCCCCTCAACTGCTTTAAATCCATACCACAATCTCATCATTCCTTACACTGTCATCATCCTCGTCAACCTCTTCTTCCCCTCACAAGCATTGTATCACAAGTTCCGGGCGGGACTCTGATGGCGATGTCGGTCCTGAGATTGGCCGCCGTGGCTCTTGTCTTCACCCTGGCCGCCTCCTCAGCCGCAGCCGCAGCCGCCGTCCCCTCTGACGATGACTTTATTGAGAACTTATCAAATGTCAAGAACTTCCCCATGCCGACCGGGGATTATAAGGACTCCAAGGATTACTCGGAGGACGATCTTGTGAAGATATTCGAGAACCCGGACGATATCTCCCCAAGCGGCGGCATAACAGTCCCTTTTGCTGGCACCACGGGTGACTTTGCAGCCCCCGCACCCGGCTGGTCGGGCCCCACGCTACGAAACATCTTCTCCGTCTCCGGCGCCCCCAGCTCTGGTACGAACGGAGAGGCTTTACCTTCTTTGGACGACTTAGCTCCCACTGGTGCAGCTGCCAGGGCACCTTCCAAAAGTGCAGAAGCTCCGGCAGGGGATGACGTGGAAATCAACCCAGAGGTGGCGTTTGACAACTCTATTAGTCCAGGATTGGGACCCGCGCTAGCAGACCAGAGCAAGGCCTCCATGGCCTTGGCCTCCGCCGGGGCCGTGGTCGCCGCAGTGCTTGTCGTTGCTGTCTTTGCTTGAGGGAAAGTTGAGGATGAAGACACACACGAATAGCTTGCCATTCATGCATGCTTTTTTTATCAAAACTACGTGATTCTTTGCATGTTTGTTTGCTTGTTTTAGATCATCATTCAAACATTCGACCATAGAGGAATGAATGAAAGAACGTTCGAGTTTCCATAGTAATCGACATTTATTTTTTTAATTAGGAAGTTTCACAAAAATAATTGGAAATCCTAAGAAGAGTAGCTCAAGATATTATAAGGAAACATATTATAGTAATAATCAGCCTGCGCTGAAGTGTTAGTACGCTATAGGCATGCACCCGTCAATTTTTTTTTCCAAAATGGACTATCAATATTGGACGGAGGGAGTGTGACAGGGATATCATTGCATTTAGACGATAATAAAATAAAATAAGTTGATGGATTTTTTCAGTAATGTCAGGGGAGGGGCAACATTCATTGAAGAGATGGGAAGGTGCACTACAACAAAATTAGCACGGGATATTAGCGGACGCACAATAAAAGAATAAAAGAATGTCGCTATTATTAAAATAATTATGACACATAATAAAAGAGCATCGCTATTATTGAAGTAATTGCAACACAAGAAGCGATAGCTTAGCAAAAACGTTAACGGTGGGCTCCAACACTCAAACTATTGCAACACTAATTAAAAAGCGTGTAAATTAGTGTTCACATTTGCTATAGATACTATATGTCCCAATAGCGCAAGGTAATAGCAACATTTTATGCCAAGCACACTTTAATCACTCGTCCACCAGCAGATCACAATCGGTCGGCTCTAACAGCAATCTGGTATCCGATATCAAATGGTGTCCGATATCAAATGTCAATAAAATCAGAGGTGCTATTAGCGTCAATTTCAATCTAGTGTGCTAGTTTTTTCGACTTCGCGCCAAATCTCAGGCCAAAATTTTCGGACCTAAAACGGTACGAAAGTTCTTTTCCGGACTGAAAAGAGGTCGGGGGGCTTGATCGAATCGAATCGCCGGACCTTCTCCTCCCTACAGCGGTTCCTTCATTTTCATTCTCTCGGCTCTCGACTCTTTCTATCTTCCAGGTAAACCTCTCTCTCTTTCCTCTCCCCTGATCTCTCCTGTTCGTGGGTTTCCGGATTCACGGCATTGTATCCTTAGAGTCCGTCTGGTCGTACTCATCGACGCGGCGGAAGCAGTGGGAGACGGCAGGATGGCTCCGGCCAGGCAATTTTGGGGCGGTGGGAGGAGGTGGCATCACAGTAGGGGTTGTGCGGGCGGCGGTGGCGGTGGCGGTGGCGGTGGTAGGGAGTAGGACAGCCGTGACTCTAAGGAGGGCAGCTTGCAAGAGATGCTTTCTATTCAATTTGGAGAGTCGGAGACACAAGGACAAGGGACCCATCATCATTTTCAGCCCTGATGCCATTTAACCCATGTACGACTGCTAGAATTTCTAATTTTGTACTCCCTCCGTCTGGGGATAGTTGTAACATTTGGTTTTACAAAACGAGTGTTAGTTCATTTTGTGAAACCAAATGTTACAGGTACTTCCGGACAGAGGGAGTATTTCACTAATTTTTTTGATTTTTTTTGTCAGTAGTTTGGTAGCAATCAGTCACGTTTTGCGTGATTTTTTTTTTCTGTTCTTCAGTTGAGTGTATTTCAGATATTTTAGAACATTTTTTGTTCTAAAATTTTGGTTGCTTGTTGTTTTCGTGCTAAGGTAGTTGGTGGTAGCTGGATATTGTTTTTGAAATTATAATTTAGTGTCTGATATTTGGTGTAATTTGTCCTACAATTTGCTGTTGTTGCTGCAGAGGTGGAGATGATGAAAGAGCGATTTGCGAAGCTACTGCTGGGCGAGGACATGTCGGGTGGGGGTAAGGGTGTCTGTACGGTTGCCATCTCGAATGCCATCACCAATCTTTCTGGTATTGTCTAATTTTCCTCGTTTGATTGCCTTTGTGTTTATTGTTTGTGAATTAGTCTTTCCTTGTCAGTTTGCGCTTTTGTTTCTCCTGAATAATCTAGTTTGGTGATAAGTGGTTGAAGTTCCAGGGGAAAGTTTCTATTGAGTCTTAATCTATAGTTGTTTGTTTACATTGATACTATTACTTTGGTATCAATTGGTTTCATCTTACATTCTGTCAATCATTTATATGGTCGTTTGGTGTATGGATTTTGCTGTTTTTTTTTATGGTTCAGGCTGTAATGTATGTTGTTTTGCTTCTATCCAGGGATTTTGTTGTTCTGCATGGCCCTTGCCATCTCTAATGCCATCATCAGTCTTTCTGGTGTTTGTCTTTTTTCCCTGGTGTGATTGCCTTTGAGTTTCTTTTGGTTATATATCCGATTGTATGAAATATACTCTAAATGACTTTGGCCAATGGAGTCTTGACTTTAACTAGTTTAACAAATTTTGATGGACTTAAAATCTGAACTATGTTCAATGTTATAGTGCCTTCTATCATGCACCTTCTCTGTGCAGGGGTTGAATTCAATTGACATGTCCTAAATACTCATGTGTCCTAAGTACTTGATTGTGGCTTCTGGCGTGTTTAATGAAGCTCTTGATTGTGATAGTCTATTCTAAGCAATTAATTTAAATATGTAACATGGGAGACACCAACCAGATATACATAAATTGAATGCTTTGTGAACAGATCCATAGTTGGAGGCAAGGAATTCTGTATCAGATATCGATAAAATATCGGTAGGCCTAAGAGACAAAATATCGGAGATATTTATAAAAAAATATCGGTGGTCGAAAACTAGTTTTTACCGTATATTTTCACAAACTATCCGCTGACCCCATAGCTGGGATAAGGCGTATGATGATGATAATATTTTCACAATCTAACTTCTAAAATGAGTTATACTAATTTAAACAAAGCATAGATTTCAAAATATGCATATTAGGATGGAAAACAATAGGGAAAGTTATTTTTTTTAAAAAAATATTAAAAAAAAATTTCCAATTTTTTTTAAAACTTTTTTTTAAAAAAATGGTGATATATTGCCGATATTTGAAAAAAATAAAAAAAACGATATTTACTCATCTCGTTTTATCGGGTGGGGCCCGATATCGATATATCGGCGTTATAGAATTCTTTGGTTGGAGGAAATAGGAGGAAGAGACTCACTGGGATCAACATGGGCGGTATGCCTCTCTACTCTTGCAATTACATTCTAAAGTTTATGTTGAATATTGCTGATAAGAAAACTAATATCTTAGCTCTTGTTTTAGCTATCATGGGCTATGTTTAAATTGTGAATTTGTGAGGTATATGTCTATCCCAATATCACAATTCTAGATGCGAGAAATGGTTTGATTCTCTGCCTATATGAGAGTACAGATCAGACGCCCTTGTATTATGTGTGTAATCCACGAATTCTTTAACAAAGAGATGGATCTATTAATTTGCCTGATGGGTGCAACAGTAGGGATTCCATGACCAGTGCTAGGCTGGCTTTTGATCTGAGTAAATCAATTTATTTCAAGATTGTTCCAATGTCTAGACCTTTTGATAACCTGTCGGGTTTTGTATTGCTTGAGATTTATTCATCTGGCTCTGGCAATTGGTACTTATTGCGTGGTGGGAAATGACTTCACCTTTGAGTATTCATGAAAGATAGAACTTTCTAGAATGGCCATTTCTATCTTCCATTACACCTGCGATATCTCAAGCGAATTTTCTTTCAGAGATGAACAGTCAGAGAATTTAGCTGAAGAAGAAGCAGGTGCCTCAGGGGGATTTCGGAGTCTATGAGGGGCATCTGTATTATACAAACATTGACGGTTTCCAATTGATGTGTGGATGCTTGAGGATTTTGAGTTAAGAAAGTGGTCCTTGACACATATTACACCTAACAAAGCTTGGGGAGGAGAGTGGGGTCCTTTTACCGGGACAGATTGTCCACCAGCTGCATGATGACATTGATGGAAGTCTACAAATAAGTTTGAAGCATCGTTTTGGGGCCATGGAGAAGTTCAGTGCAGATTCCATGAAGGCTTATGATGAACTTAGGGTACGCAGTGAAGAAGCTAGAGTGACCAGAGAAGATGCCAAAGTGCCATAGGTTTTATCACGGAGAGCCTACTGAATTGTTTGAATGTCAGACATCTCTTACCTCCCATTCTCTGTTGGAGTTGTTTGTATCTAAGAAAGTGAGCTCCTCCACATGTGGGCGGAGTGTCACTTCATTTAAGAAGGGACACTTGCTAAAAGTTCACTCTATTTTTGGAGAGAGCACTGGGGAGAAGGCTAAGATAACTTAGCAAAAGAGGTTGGGCCAATTTTTCCGGTCACTCATCAAGTGTTGCATGTATTTCTGGTCATTGTAAATGTCAGGAACTCTAATACTGGATTTGACGCCTGAAATATTTGTCTTTGTAACACAGGATAATGTTGATGCAAATGGAGTCAATCTTGAGAGGATACACAAGAATTATGGAGCCTACATTGCAAAAAAAGAAGATAATACGTGATTGCGTGGGCTTCAACAAGGAAATTCAAGTCTCGCTGGGATGTCAATTATTGATTATTGTGCATAAGAATGACTTCAGCTGAGGAAAAGGCCCTTAAATCCCATTTTTGCTTATTGTGATCACCTTCATTGACACCTCATGGCAGTTCTCTAGGCTATAAGGTAAGATGGATGCTGCGTTGCTATATGTTTATATGTTATTTATTTATTATAATTTGTACATGTGTTATAGATTATTACAAGACTTTTACATATCAAAAATATAGGGGAGATTTTGTCAAATTTGTGTAAAAATTATGAATAAAAAATAATTTTTCAATCATAAGTTTGTTATAATTTGAATATAATATCTATGTTGTTAATATCTTTAAACCATTATTTTTGTGCAGGATTGATTGAGGAAGAGATCAAGTGGTAGAATGATAGTCGAAAGTTGGTAGTGGTGTTTATTTTTATTTTGGGTCATTGAATCAATGTTAGTTTATTAGTTTTTAGTTACGTAGATATATTTTTTACTATAGTAATCAACTTCTGATTTAACGCAATTATATGATTGTGTGGACAAATTTGACTCAATTGTTTCTTAATGAAATATTAGGTAAACAATTAAGTTATATGTGTACCTTTTAATTAATTAATATTTTGTGTTATTGGTTGGCCGTCTTAAATAAGGAATATTAACCTTTTTTTAGTGTCTCAAATTTGTAAAATTGACAGTCTCATGTGTCACGATTAAGTAATATCGACTATAATGGAGAATTGTAGGTATGCCCATCAATAAAGACCATTAGTGCTTGCGATACTTTTTAATTTATTGTTTTATGTTGCTAATTAATATCTGTGATGTTATTTATTTGTCGCAACTACTTAATAACAACATATTTTACATATTCAGTCAAATTCCATGGATGCCTTTTTAATGCTTAAATAGCGTGGTTAAAAGTACAAAAGTATTGCCATATCACAATAGGGACGAAGCCAAAAACTGATGCTATTATCTAGTCTCAACGTTTTATCAACTGTGGGAAATATATTTTTGCGATGGTCTAACTGTTTCGTCGAAATAGAGCAATTGTATTAATAGCAATGCATTTAGCGATGCACAAAAAACGTTGTGACATGTTTGCAACGATGTTTAAGAGTACTTTTGGCGACGCTTTTGTGCGTTGCTACTAAACTTTTTTGTTGTAGTGGTGGGAAGAATTGTGAGAAAGCTCTACAATATTTGTTTTAAAATCTAGAAATTTAAACCCAAATATGCTTGTTTTACAATGCATAAATTCAGGAATTTAGTGCAGATTCTGGAACTTTAAAAATAGAAACATAGCTATCAGAATTCCAAAATATTGGCAAAATTAAATTGGTGGAATGAGGTAAATGGCAATTTAGGCGAGTGAGGCCTGAACTTCTTTCACATGTAATTTTCTATTCTGTTGAATTTTCGTATCCAAACACAAACTAGGTGGAATCGATGGAATTGTACTGAATCCTTCCTGATTCCGCTGCTGATTCTGTAGCCAAACAACCCCTAGTAGGTAGTAAAGTGGTTTTTTTAAGGGGAAATTATATAAAAAAATCATCAAAAAAATTCCAAAATGGCATACTATAGCAAATATTTCTTGAAATGATGCTCTGACAAGCCATGCAGGCGCCTGCATGGCACAGGCGCTTGTGTGACTTTTTCCTTAAAATTAAACGGGTCATCACTTCAACAATGTATATATCTCTCATTTCTAATCCGTTTTTACCCATTTTTTTATTCTTCCTTATTTTTAATGCTCTTTCTATTTATCATGATATCACAGAGATGTTGAGCCATCACATACTTTTTATCGTAGTTTTTATGATATTTTTTTTTATAAATAGCATGCGATGGATCAACATCTTTGTGATATCATGATGACTAGAAAGAGCACTAAAAATAAAGAAGAATAAAAAATAGGCGAAAATGGATTAGAAATGAGAGAGATATGCATCGTTAAAATTTGTCCAAATAAAATAGCTCAAAATAAATTTATCCCATTTTAAAGGGGCGATAACTTCAATGATGCATATCTCTCTTATTTTTAATCCGTTTTCCCCTTTTTTTCATTCTTCCTTATTTTTAGTGCTCTTTCTAGTCATTATGATATCACAAAGATGTTGATCCATCCCATGTTATTTATCGAAAAAAATATCACAAAACTACGATAAAAAGTATGTGATGGCTCAACATCTTTGTGATATCATGATGAATAGAAAGAGCACTAAAAATAAGGAAGAATGAAAAAATGGGCAAAAATATATTAAAAATGAGAGAGATATACGTCGTTGAAGTGATGACCCATTTAAAATGGGATGAAATCATAAGGCGCCTAAAGGCGTTGGTTGAACCGACGGCTTCAAAGAGGCGTCGGCTCAACCATCGCTTTTCTCTTTAACCTGAACCGACGCCTTTCGGTTTAATTTTAAAAAAAAGCCACGCAAGTGCCCGTGTCAGCACTATTTTGGGGAATATTTACTACAGTGTACCATTTTGGAAAAAAAATTTCGATGATTTTTTATATAATTTCCCCTTTTTTAAACTATGTTTCTCATAAAAGTTACAAAAGCTATTTAAGTTAAGCGGATTCTCTTAATTTTTTTGTCTTTTGCTAAACCAGAAGTAAAAAACTTCGTTTACCATGCATCAGCCAACCCATAAATAGGTCACTCAATATATCAAAAATAAATTAAATAGGCCACTCAATGAGCCCCATACAAGTAAGAGACAAGTTGAGAATTATGAGAGCAAGGTCATTACGAAATTATCTTCATTAACTAATCCTTTAGTATATTAAATACAAGGTCAGCTAGGGCAATTGCCCCAGCTTGACCCCCCATGGCTCCGCTAGTGGAGCAAGTTAATGGAGCTTATGAGTAAAGTTATGAAAATTGCACATTAACTTCCTTCTACGAAAGGAAATGGCTATCGATTCATCTTCAACTTAATGACTCATGTTTTTTGCGTCTTCTAGTCCCGTTTCATCTTGCTTAAATGATAGCTTCTTAAATTTCCTTACACCATAGCATAAAAATCATTCTACAGCACATCCAATTAATATCATTGTGGCCGGCGGAGTTCACCAAATGCCAGTCACATATTTCTCGTTATGAGACTAAGAGTCTAAGACCCGAATTTCTGTTCACGAAATTTTGAAACCACATCCAGGAGAAGATTAAATTAACAAGAGGTAGAGGTCATACGTTTATTCTCAAACAAGGGTAGCAAAAGAATTTTAGAGACTCTGAATTCAAAAATGACTATCTTCATGATTGCAAGTGTAGCTAGAGGAAGAACAAATTTGTTAATTGTATGAAAACAAAGAACAACAAATTTACAAACAACTGCAAGTACAAGACATGATACTAGTTATGTAGCACATGAAGGAAGCAACTTGAAATAGCTTTCACTAAGAGGTTTTTTGTTTACCCTTATTAAGATCTGAACTGAATAAGTGGCTGAAAAGCCTAGCTTTTTTGGGCTTTTCAGCGTATTTGTTTGGACGTCTGAATTTCGTCCCGAATTCAGCCCATGTATACAAAAGAGCCTAAAAATTTCGATGGGAAAATCCATGTGAATTTTCTGAAAACCTTTCGTGGGATCACCTGACCTATTTCTCCCTCGTCTCTTCTCCTTCACCAGGAGTCACCCCTTGCCCTCCTTTAGTTGGGGATGGGCCGACGAGGCAGACGAGGGTGGAGGAGTACGTGAAGCGGCTAGAGGAGGAGTGGGGGAAGATCGACGTGGGAGCTGCCCCTCTACATGCTCCTCATTTTTGCTCTGCGGGAAAACTGAACCATGTCAGACATAGAGCTGGCCTTGCCCTCCATTGGACAGAACTCAAAGGGGAGGTTCAGGGAGGCAGTGAAGTCGGACAGCCGGGCGCCGGTAGCCCGGAGCATGTCCATGGAGGAGACGAGGCCGGTGAGTCGCACGGAGAGGAATTTTCAGCCGAGGGAGGTGAAATGTGGAAGAGGCTCGGCCAGTGGAGGCCCTGCATGACGTCGAGGTCAACAAGGTGGATGCGGTCCCGACTGGAGAGAGCCTAAAAGATGGCCTGGTTGGCAGTGAAGTGCGAGAACTTG
Organism: Houttuynia cordata; assembly: GCA_039654745.1. Lineage (NCBI taxonomy): Eukaryota > Viridiplantae > Streptophyta > Magnoliopsida > Piperales > Saururaceae > Houttuynia > Houttuynia cordata. The sequence goes on from CM077506.1 coordinate 16,498,603, forward strand.
ACCAAGGGACTAATAGATTTATACGCATGGAAAGCAACGGAGATCTTCTGGTGGAAGTGTGGCTTTGACTGCGGGTGATAGGCCGACAAGAACGGCGACACAATATGCACATGGAGTGCAGCAAAGAAATAAGCAGTGACGCGCTCCGGCGATGAGCCAAACGGAGAAGACAGCTCGGCGAGCTCGGGAAGCAAGTCGGTTGCCTCATCAAGGTTGTCCATCGACACGGCCTCGATGCACTAGAGGATGAGACCAAGAAACCTGAAGCCATCTCCTCTGGTGTAGGTGACATCATCAGTCAGTTTGTCGGCCTTGGAGGAAGGAGGTGGTGGTCGTCGTGGTCATAGGTGGGAGAGGGGGTGAGGTTGGGGCGCTTGGAGGGGGGCTTAGAGGAGGAGGGGCCATATTTAGGATTTCAGATTAGATATCAAAATTTCATATCAATGACTTCTTAGAATTTTTAGAAGGCTTTTTAGATTCAGGTTCAGGTCAAACAAACGAACTCTAAGAGTGGATCTCCACTGCAATAAATTTTATGACCGCTCTAACAACAAATCCAAGAGTGCAGTATTGTGTGAGAAAATCCGACAAACAAACAAGATAAAAAAATTCGCAATATAAATTCTGTTTGTAAACAACTACCTACCAAATGGGTGGACCAACTTGCATGCACCCAAGAGGATTGGTGGCGGGATACGGTGCTTTCAGAGGTTTGGTGCATTCCCCCTTCTAGTCAGGTCCTAAGGACACCCCTCTTATCAAAAAAATAAAACAAAAAAGTTAACATAAGATGAGTTGATCAATACTAACGGTAAAACAAGCAGAGTTTACTTCAAAAAATACAGAAGATTCATCCAGATCTTGCATGGAAATTAAACAATCAAGGATCTGCCTCCATTCCATGGAAAATCGTCTCGCCAATATATCGCCGATATATCGGTATTGGGCGCCACCCGATACACCGATACCACCCCGTATCGATTTTTTGAAAATTTCCATATATCGCCGATATATCGGTATTTTTTGGAAAAAAATATTTTTTTTGAAACAAAAAAAAAAAAACTTTCATGTTCTAATATGCATTTTTATGCATATTTTGAAATCTATTCTTTATCTAAATTAGTATAACTCATTTTAGAAGTTAGATTGTGAAAATATATGGTAAAAACTAGTTTTTAATGACTGATATTTTTTTACACAATATCTCCGATATTTCATCTCTTTGGCCGACCGATATTTTATGGATATCGGATACGATATTCCTTGCTCCATTCACGTAGCAACAAGAAACGGGCATTTGGGCGTCATATTTGAGCTTGTATGCATTGAAAGTAACAGCTTTTTTTTCTTTTTTCTTTTTTGGTGTTGCCAACTCACTCCCGTGAGTTTTCTACGTAAGATGTTTGAAGTTCTTGGTCAAACTTCCTCTCCAAAACCAGTTTAATACCGGAATTTTCAAATCTGTTCAAACCGATTCCTCTTCTCCTAAATAAACCACAAATCCAAAACATCACGTAAGTTATTCCTGCTGTTTATCAACATGGCTTTCAACTCCCCCACCATTCCATCCCCGGCCATCTCTCGACATCTCTTTTTTCCTTTCACTTGTTCCCGGAACCCGGTCCGGCCAGGATGGCCGCCGCTCAAGTATTCTTGCTGGCCTTCCTCCTTGGGTGCGTTGCCGCTGCCGATAACTCTGTCCCGTCAGCGGACCTCCCCAAGGGTAGAGAGTTCAAGGACATGGTGGAGGACAAACCCTCAGTTGATATAGGCGGATATACGGCCCCTCCGGGCGGTATGCCGGACTTTCCTGATTTCTTATCCGGCAATGACACGTCGCCGGACTATGATTACAAGGACTATACTCCGGCGGAAAAAGATGAGATGTTCAAGGAACTGGATCAACTGGGGCTGGCAATGTCTACGATACTGGCACCAGCTCCGGCGGAGGAGGAGGCGGAGGAGGAGAGGGAGCTTAACGATCAGAACAAGTCGCGTCAAGAATTCATGGAGGCAATGTACATGTACTTAGTCTACAAGAACTCTCGCGCTCCGATGTCCTCCATGCCCAAGGGCTTCAGGGAAGCCAGCAGTGACGATTTTGCAAGCGGTGCAGGAGGGGGAAGGCCTAGTTCCTTTGCCGCTGCCGCCATTCTTGCTGCCTTTCTTATTGCAGGTTTTGTTGCTTGATTGAGTTTAAACAATAATTGGGTTTCCTGGTCTCGATCTTGGTGGAACTGGAACCTCTGCTTGTGATTGATATCTATATGGTTTTGTTTCGATCAAATCTTTAGTTAGGATGGTGCAGTTGTATACTTTTTATTACTACCATTTATGATTATGATTTTACGTGACATTTGGAACTGCATGTGTAAGCAGTTCAAGAACATATATGTATGAACTGCTGGCATTGATGTCCGCTATGATTTCATAGCCAAGCATACATGCATGCTATGCTTCTAGCTGTTAATTCAATTTTCAAACGCTTAGTAAGTAATTTTTTTTATATATGCTTAGTAAGTAATTACTTTCAACTAAAAAGCAACTCTATATATGCTCGTTCACGGACCTAAGTTCAAGTCAATCCTTCCAAATCTCCTCTAATTTTGAAAAGATGAAGTCACGTGATTTGGCAAAATATACATAGTATTTTTGAACAGTGAATATTTCCTTACATAGTATTTTAGAATGGAAGGAGCATAAAATTACAAAAGCCTCATAGGATTAAACACTTGTAAGAAGAGTTCAGTGGCCAGTAAACTACGAATATTTAGAAATCAGGTAGCTACCTAAATGCTACATTCGTGCCCCCGCTCACGCATGTAGGTGTCTTTGTGCATGCCAACGCACGTGAGCCAGGGCACATGTCAACTTTTTCCTTCATATAAACTTCAGCTTGGATTAGAAGGGTAAATATGAGAGGTATATTTTTGGTAAAAAAATACTGAAAATATTGTGTCCTTATGACAATTGACAATTAAGTTTGTATCAAATTGAAGCGCCTCCAAATCAATTTTCTCTTCTTTAGATTTCATTACCTTCAGCATCTTGGCTGCTAAGAACCTGAGTTATCTAAGGTTGGAAAATGGAAATTCCAATGCTTTTCATCAATGTGTTTCCCCTTGTTTTGTTAGAAATTTTGAGTTGGATAATTGTGGATGCCCTTAACCTTTGATAGACAATGGTGTCAACAGCTTCTCCCCCCCGGCCCTCTCTCTCTCGCAAACGTGCACGACCTAATACCCATAAATAGCCTATCTTCTGTTCGAGTGACTCCAACCTCTACCTGTTGTACCCCAAAACAAAAACTCCAACCTCCACGTGCTGTTATGAAATTTCAACATCCTGCACATCGACCTCACTTAATTTAGTTTGTCTTGTCATGGACCCTTTTCCTACTTGCGTAAATTGCTGCAACACAGATACTCAATTAGCCAAGATTTTGGTAGTTTAGTATCTTGTGTCGCCATCGGTTCAACTTTTATTAAGAGTCACTACAAGATACAAACTGTATGTATCATACTGCGATGGCTCAAGATAATTCCAACAGAGACAGGTGTACCATGGTTGTCCGTCCTACACTGAGAATTTGACTTTGAGTAGAATAGGCCATATGGGGTGACACTAATGAAGATTTGTTTTATTATTTTTTAATATTCGATCTTTTGCCAGGATAAGGGGCTGTTTGGAGAATGAAAAATCATTTTGTGGATGTTGTGGTTAGTGGATTATATTCACTTGGATTTTGACATGATGCGGGCATGAAAAAAAATGCACCTAATGATTTTACCTTTGACCATGTGCTTTTAACGGGATAATCCACTAATCAGCTGAAACACCTCAACACCTCATGATTATCCACTCTTTAGTTAGATTTTTCTAAATCAAGCCCCAAATACTTTGTGGGCAATCTACTCTGGATTTTGGGATAATCCAAGTGGATGGAGCTGATTTTTCACGCCCCAAAAGGCCCCTAATAAAGGCTTGATGGGGTGGATGAAAACACATCACTTCATGCATGGGCTACAAAATCCTGTAATATGTTGGATTAATCATGAAATATTGTTTATAACTGCATTTAGCCGGTAAAGGGATTCGTCCAGCTTGCCTATGGTTGATTAAATTAAACATAGAACTATGATTTAGATAAATTGTTTCAACACATGAGAAATGGATTAGATGCGTTTATATATGTCTAAGCATGTGTAGGCTATCAGGCTATGTAAAGGAATATGTAGATCGTAGAAAATATAAATGGTTTAGAAGGAGGAATGCTATCAGCTGGGGAGTTGAGGTACTTCTATTTATATAGCAGTGGGAAAGCTTAAACTGGTAGACAAAAAAATTGTATAAACACTTTGCTAGAAGTGGTCTTGATAATTGTGAATCATATCATTTCATCTAATTGTCCACAAAAATTACATGTAAAATAGTCACCGACTCTCCTTGACATAATAAATCAGCCCATTGATTAAGAAGAATATCTATATATATATTTCAATGTTCAATGTGAACAATTTAGACACTATAGTCCAGAAAATTCCACTCGTCAGCAGGGGTAGCCCATTGTGCAAGAAAGAACCCCAGCGGAGCTGGTGATGGAACCCACAAGAGAGGATGGCCGGGCGTTCAAGCTCAATACCTTTGCATAACTTGAAGAGGCTCGCTCACCTGACTCTGTGAAAAAGGCACCATTCAGCATGAGGTCTCCTTCAGATGTCCAGTTCCACTTCTTCCATTCACTCTCCGGAGCATCCTCATGCTTGGTCACCTTACATCAACAAAATACCCATTACCACAAGCAGTCCCAATATTCTACCAATGATGTACCAGGCAATTCAGTGTTTTCGTCCTTTCGAGGTGTATACTCAACAACATGCAGGAGCAAAAGAAAGATAAAAAAGAGTACGTATATCACCTCCTTGCTGAATATGTTATCCGGTGCAAGAAACCTGTTCCCTTGACTGTAGATGGTAGGGTTTGCACTCCCTCCAATAGCATACATTTCCCAGTGTGTATAGTCATTGTTCACCACATGAAAATAACCATGTCTACACCTGCAAGATAAGAAATTAAACCCAAGGAATGCAAACTGTGAGCTTGAAAACCAAAACGAGGAATATGCACGTTAAAAGAGCATCAAATACAAGCAAAATTAATCAAAAGAGAGAGTACAGTTTGATTAGTTCACCTGGGCATCCTCTGTACAAGCCCCTCACCAAAGTGGTTAAATGCTATAGTCACTTGCATGTCCTTATCCTCAGTGAAATTGTCACTGTGCCCCAGCAACATTACCTCGTCATGGTGGCTCATGTAATTGTTGGAGATAGTAATGGCAGTGGAGCCATAGATGGCGTCGATGAGCCCGTCGTGGCAGTTGGAGAGCGTGCAATGATCAATCCAGACATCCGAGCCTCCGAAGATAGAGACACCGTCGCCGTCCGCCTTGATCTGCCACCCAGAGTGGTTGAGGGAGTCCCTCACATAGGCATTCCCCCCCTTCTTGCAGTCATGGATGTGGAGACCATGTATAATAACATGGGACACAAACTGAACCGTGATGCAAGGCCCACCGGCTATGTGTACCGTTGCCCCACGGCCATCCAGGGTCTTGAACGAGTTCATCAGCAGCTCCTCCTTGAGCTGAATGACCATGTCCTGATTGAAGATGATCCACAGGGCCTCGTCCTGGATGGCCCCATACCGGAGAGTCCCCGGTTTGGGGTCAATTGGGTCGTCGCCGGGGTCCTTCACCCTGTAGACCTTCCCATGCCTGCCACCTATTGCATTTTTCCCAAAGCCGATGGCGCAATCTGCTAGGCGACGGCGGTGGCGGTGCCAATCAGGGTCGCACCGCCAGCAGTCGTCAATTGGATTGCCAGTGTTGCAGGTGTAGTTTCCCAATTGCCTCCGGAAGCCCTTGATGCTCCTGAAACCATAAACATAGTAAAAGGTATGTGACAGTATCCATGCTAGCTAGGTTAAGTCCATGCCAGAGTGTTGCTTGAATACTGAAGACTTTAAGAAAAATGGTACCTACCTCTCCACCTCATGGACTACTGCTTCAGGCTCTTGATGAATAGAACAGGATGAGATGGGAAATGGGAAGAGAAAACATGTAACAATTAAGAGGACGAAAGAGTGCAAGGTGCTTGCCATTTTTCTTCTATCTTCTTTCTTAGTGTATGGAGTGTGGTGGCCAGGGAGAAGTCCTGGTATATATATATGAGGAGGCCGGGAAGGCTGGAGTGATTAAACTAAATAGATGCAAGGAGAGAGGCAAATTACCTACTTCACATGTAGTTGTCAACGTGTAAATGGAAATTGTCTTACATATTAAGCTCTCCCACATCCTACATGTTGTGTGCTTGTGGCCCAAGCCTGCTAGAAATAATCACCTGGCGTGCCCAGCTATGCTGGATTCTCCGGTCAGGTTCAGTATGACATTGATCCTTGATTTCAAAGGCAGGATGATTGGCTGTGGGTGTGGGAGACTCAGTGCCCAACTGAGAGATTTGGGGATGGTTTTCAGGTCCACACACGTTGTACAGATTCCATAAATGATTTGCTAAACGCTGCTGGATACGACATGAGAAAAAACTTCCTAAATTTTGTGCATATTTGCAACGTACGGCAGTATTAGTGGCAGTGGACATACACTGACAAATTTCGTAATGGACAATCTCTCATGCTAAAATGGATTTGAAAGGCAAATTAGTTGCTGTAATCAATCTATAACTTCTCATGTGGCTGGATTTTGAAGCCTTACCCCCTTTCTAATCTGCTTTTAGTTTTTGCTGATTTCTCTAGGCAAGCTCTCCCTCCCCTTCGCCATTCTTCCAACATTTTGGCCTCTTTTGGAAGATTTTTATAACTCCTGCTGTCCCGCTTTAATAATTTGATTTTATTTTGTTAAATGAATTAATTTTAAGACTATTTCCAGAAACAAAGTCGCCTTATTAATGCAGGACGAAGGGAGAATAAAAAATAGAGAGGCAAATGGATTAGTAGTTCATTACCGCACAGTCAAGCCAGCCCACCCCATCTATACGCAAACGTGTATGTCCATCTATTCACGGGCGACGGACAAACACCGATCGTGTGACTAATAAAACTGGGAGATATTATTGACATTGTTAATAAAGACAATGGATGGGTTAGGGGTTAATGAAAATTAGAAATGGAAAACTATTTTACGTGAAAATAGTTTTTTCACCGGATTAGGGGTTAAAAAAAAAACAAGGCTGCTGAAAATTTGCTTTTCCGGAGGGTCCGAAAATGGCCCTGAAAAAGGTCCGAAAATACTCCAAAATTTTCAAACCTCCGAGGGTACGAAAGTTGTTTTCTGGACGGAAAAAAAGGTCGGGGCCCAGGGGTTTGGGCTTCTCCTCCCTCCCTGCCTAGCCGCTCCTCCGAGGGCGAATCGACCTCGCCGGCGACGATCGCCGGACCTTCTCCTCTCTACAGCCGGACCTCGACACCTGTCTTCTCCCTGGCCACCTTGTCTCCAGGGCGGCGCCACCTCTTTGATCACCGCCATATTTCTGGCCGGCACCATCCGGTGCTCGACACCGTTCCTTCCTTTTCGGCCTGTACTTCTAGATTAGGAGAGGAATACGAAGAAGAAGACGAGGAGGAAGAGGACGCAAAGCAACTCGGCGATTCGCTGGAAAGATCTGTCACAATTGGAGAGACTCTTATTTCATTTCATCCGCCATGACTCTGCTCCACGTCAAGGCCGCCATCTTCCCTTCCCTTGTTCTTCGCGTCTCAGTCCCTCAGAACCGAGAGGGCATTGACCCACAAAATTTGGGAGAGATGGATAAGCAAAAGGAAGAGTTTTTGAGAGAATTTAGGGACGATTACGGCTACCCAAATGGCCCCATGACTATCCAACAGATTCGAGACTCCAAATTCAACAGATTAGATGGTTCCCTCCCTACTTCCCTTCTCCTTAGACAGAATTTCTCTATTTTTTTTTCGAAAAAATTTAATGACTGAGAGGCAATGAATGGTGTCATGCCCCGGGCACCGCCCGATTCGAACCAAAAACGGTCCAAGAGTCGAACCGGCACACGGGGGCGACGTTAAGAGATATAGCGGAAGGCTTATGCCCCTCTTACGAGCAGTCTCACTAACAGAGTTACGCATAAACAGTTTTGAGCAAGAGTAAATAAGAGGAATAAATGTAGAGTCTAACTCAAAGTAGATCGACAAGTCATTAAACCCACAAAATACAAATTTGAGCCAACACACCAGCTCGAATCAAAAGGGTCTACAAGTCTCAACATACCAAATATAACTCCAAAAGATAAACTAATCAAGTCTAAGGCATCCACACCCAATCCCGCTCTCTCTACGATCGCTCCTCAAATAGAGGATCCTGTCCGTCTGCGTGTCGCACCACGCAGCCCCAAAACAAAACAAAGAAAGAGGGGTGAGTATAAAACTCAGTAATGGTTTTATATAATCGACAATAATCCGAAATCACAAGGCATCATAACATAGCTAAAAATCCATAATCGACATGATTATTCCATTATCTAGTCATGCATGTACAACACATAAACCTGCATAACCATATCACATTCACATGCTATCATATCATGCATTCATAACACATAATCCTGCAACATGATATCTCCTCCACATACTTCCATCCAATCCTCTGTAATATTCTCTCATGATTTACTCCCAATCTGGGATCCTCTGTAATATTCTCTCATGATCTACAGGGATTCACCCCGGATTTGTCTCCATGGGTCTTCCCTATAAATACTGTACACAACACAGGTCTTTACATCATTGAAAATTCTTCTTCTTCTCAATAATTCTTAAGCAGAATCAGTAATCAACGTCTCCTTTGGAAGCCTAGCCCAGTTGAGTGCTGAGCAGATGGAGGAGATAGCATGGGCTCTTAAAGAAAGCCCCTATTACTTTCTATGGGCGATAAGAGCTTCGGAAGAGAGCAAGCTCCCAGATCGCTTTGCAGAGGAGGCCACAATAGGGAAGGGGTTAACGGTGAGATGGGCCCCACAGATTGAGGTGCTGGCCCATGAGGCGATTGGATGCTTTGTTCCACAATGTGGCTGAAACTCGACCTTGGAGGGGATCAGCCTGGGGGTGCCCATGGTTGCTGTTCCACATTGGTCTGACCAGCCAACAAATGCCAAGTACATAGAGGAAGTGTGGAAGGTGGGAGTTAGAGCTAGAGCTGATGAGAAGAAAATAGTAGGAAAACATGACATGATGAGGTGTATAAGGGAACTGATGGAAGGTTAAACAAGGGAAAAGGTGATGGTCAGTGCTTCCAAATGGAAGGAGTTGTCTGTGAGAGCGCAGGTCGAAGGCGGAAGCTCGGATAAGAACACAGACGAATTTGTGGCCGCTATTGAGATGCATTTATATTAAACCTATCATTTTTTGTCCTTTAGGCCTCATGCTTATTGATAAAGGTACCTATCAAGTCTGAGAAGTCTGGATTTCTCAATTTAAATTCTACATCATTGGTTTTTAACATTATTTTAGCATTAAAAAAGTCAAGTCATGTATCAAAAAGAAAATGGCAAGCCACAAAAATGTTTCTAGACATAGTATTCATAATCAACCTCAAAATGCATCCATAAGTTTTGCAGAAGTGGGCTTTTAATCAGATAAATTAAAAGGAAAAAGTTGCGCATAAGCCAATAGTCAAGCATTCAGTAAGTCTTAGAGAGAGACTGATTAGTTCCAAGATGTTTTCAACTCCCAGCGTTTTAACATTGGTCGCCTGTGGAAGGGGAACAAAATTGCCTACACCTCTTTTCTCCTCTTTCTTTGATGAGATTGATTGTGGGGGTGAAGGGAGGTCTATGTGGGAATGTTTGAGAGCCAATTTGTCGAGCTTCTCATCATTCCCCGGTTCACGGTTCACAACTCTTTGGCTGTTGTTTCCCCTCTGGGTGTTCTGTTGATTCTGGTTTAACGAGCTCAACTTGGTGGTCATTGATGCCTGGTTCCTGGCTAGGCTTGGTGACTCTAGTCGGAAGCTTTCCGTCCTACTTGGTTCCGTGGCTTGTTGGTCCTTTGATTGTTCTGTTTGAATAATTGAAAATTTTATTAACTAAACAAGGGAAGAAAAAAAAGAATCGGACACTACAGAGCATTTCCAACGAAAAGAAAACTACAAAAGCCAAAAACAAATAATTCTAAATAAAAACTACTTAATCTTCCAAAAAATAGTAAGAAAATAGCAATGATCCACGATTGTTCTTTGAATTCCAAAAGCTCGGATGACATGGATCCCTTGCTTAATAATGGCTTGAGCTAACACCATAAATGGGACAGATTTGCCTTCAAAGATTCTTCTTATTTCTTTCTGTCCAAACAAATGTGACATAGATTGGTAATAAGCACTTTAGAAGAATCCCGACATACTTGTTCCAAGATATAAAATCCGTAATCCAAGAAAGTTCCACTTGGAAGTCTAACATAAGACGAAGAATATTGCATTTAAGTAATATATGTGTCCAAACCAAGGATATTCAAAGAAGATGTGATCTCGGGTTCCTTCATGACGCCCACATAGGAAACAAATATTAGCAAGATGGAAACCACGTTTACATAGATTCTCTTGAGTGAGCAGATCATCATTTAAGGCCAATCGAGAAAAGAAGGCATATCTTTTAACCATGTACTTATGCCAAACCAAATTAAACCAAAGTACAGGAGGGTGATGATGTCTAACGAAATTTTAGGCTGATTTATACGTGAATCTATCTTTCTCCTTAACCCAGTCATAGCTATCCAAATTGTCATGAAGGGACAGAAAATTCAAAACCAAAACAGTCCTTTGATTGTAAGTTGTCGAATTTTCTTCAAACCTACTACTTGTTGGGTTCTTGGTGGGAACTTGCTTGGTGTGATGTTTGGGTATTATACTCAGTTTAGGTGGACAGGGATGATGATTGTGTTGTAAATCAAATGGAAATCAGTAGTCCGGTGAAGGAGTTCCTTAAGATCATATAGAAGCCTTTTTTTTCAATCTAATGATAAGATCATATAGAAGCCTACCGGCCCAAGGAGTGATAAAATATGGTCCCCCTTCATATCACTTTGTTAAAGCAGCCACAAATTCTTCAATGTCCTTGTCCGAGCTGCCACCTTCATCCAATGCATGTACAGCCAACTCTCTCCATTTCATAGCATTTCTCAACATCTCTCCTCTTCTCTCTCTCTCCCCCAAAGTCCCTTCTCATCAACCCTGGCTCTAATACCCACTCCCCACACCTCCTCTATGGGTGCATTTGGTTTCTAATTATTTGAAAAAAATCAGGCTGAAAGGGGTTGAATCATCTGATTGGCGTTTGGTATCTGATTTTACTGATAGGAGCTGCTGATGGTGATAGGTGAAAAAAATCACCTATCACCCAATCAGCCTGCTGATGGCATTTGGTTTCTGATTTATCAAATTATCAGTCCTGACTGTGATTCGAGAAAAAAATCACCAAATCAGCAGAAAAAACCCGAAAATTACTGATTCTCGTTCGAACAAAAATCGGCTAACTGATGAAAAAAATCACTCTAGCCTTTGGTTTCTGTTTCACCTCCCACTGCCCCTCGCTCGACTGCCCTCCTCTCATCACCCCCCCCCGCGTTCTGGCGGTCTTGCCGGCGGTCCTCAATCGTCTCACCCAGATGCAAGCTCTTTCCTGCTGTTGTGAAAGATAGAAGCTTTTTTATTTCCTCTCATCTCCTCCCCTCCCCGCGAGCCGACAGTCCTCGATCGGCCACTGCCTTGCAAGCCTCCTCGATTTGGGTCGCAAGTCGCGGTCCTCATCCTCAGCTGCTGCTACCGTGTTCACCATCGCCGTCGGTCGGCCACCGCAGGTAAACTCACCCCTCTATCCCTATCACTTGAGCTACACCCACACTACTACCGTCCCTTTTACCTTTCATCAACCCTCGCCTTGCCCCTGCCCCTCCCTCAGTATCACCAAAACGGTTGAAAGATACAAGTTTTTTCATTTCACGTGTGGTGTGTGTCTTTTAAATATTTTGAGAGTGATTTGTTATGGTAAAAGATTTCGATTCTTATGCTGTTTCAGTGTTTCACTAGAAATTACTGGTATGAGTCATATATGTCATGAAATCTGAATGTGATTAGATTGGGATGTGTGATTGATGTGGGTGTAATAATTCATCAAATATCTGATTATTTAAGCATTTGTTTTCATTTATGTTGATAAGTGTGTTTGGTTGATCAGTTTAGATTAGTGTGTTTGTTATTTTCTATCTGTCTATTATATCCTTGGTTGATCAGCTTATGTTGTGACTTCATGCAATTTGTTGCAGTTTTCATATCATGGTTTTGGGGTCTGATTCTAGTGCCAATGTGTCCAGAGAGCGACCCTCAATGCATCTACAGAGCAGCCCCTGATAATCCTATCCATCATTTGCGGTTTCAAAATTTTACTCTTGTTGTAGTTTTGAAAGTAAATAAAGTAGTTTCAATAAGCTTTTCTAACTGGGTTATTGTTGATTTTCATATCCTTGGGAAAACTAGAATTAGTGTATGGCCATAGTGAAGTAAGTCAAAGAACATTTGTAGAAATGTCAATGGGGGTTTTTGCCTGCATGTCTAGAATAACTTGGTTTATAGTTTAGTTTTCTGAAAGCAAAAAATCCTGCTACCAGAAACTGATATACTGCCACCATCCAGAAATAATAGATGCATTTGGTTTTCCAAAATAAACTAATCATTTAGTTAAATATTGGAAAACTATATATACTTATTAATTCTGGATAGAGGAAGTAAAAATGTGAGGGAAGATATAAGAAGGAAAAGGGTTATCATCTATCTATTAGTAAATATGAATGTATTGTGTGCAAACACATGGAAGGAAAGGGGGTTCTAATTGTGTCAATTGTATCTATCTTCTACCAGAATAAAGAAATGAAGGGGTGCATTCTAAGTTGTAACATTGGTCACGATTTCTAATAGCTGAGAGTGATTAAAACTTGCCGGAATCATTTTAAGGTTTGACGTAAAGAAGAATATGCCGTTTTGAGTGTCTTATTTATCAATCATATGCCTTGGCTATTCATGTTTCTGATAACATTTAGGCATTGATATTTGTTCCAACCTTGTTTTTGAAAAGTTTTGCAGTGTTATACTAGCGAAAGCTGATTTATTAACACAATTTATTGATCAAACTAGTTGTTAATTATAAGTTTAACTTGTACTAAAGAACCACTTCTATTTTTTGTAGCCAGTCAGTCACCTAAAGTTCTTCATAATTACCTTGCATTATACATTTAGCATCCTGATAGCAATAATTATATTATGGAAGCAGATGGATACCTCAAATGTATTAATGGATGATCAATATACCGTGGATGGCTCTAATACTCTAATATTGGCTGCGCAATTTTAATAATGGATGAAATAACAAGTCTTATTCAACAAGTTCTTTCCTGCATACCTTTTAAAGTAGTTAACAGAAAGACTTGTAGAAGTAAGTGTTTGAGTCGGAGGTTTAAGAAATAGTAGAAGTAAGACTGAATATATGGTGTGCAATTTTAAATAATAAGGTTATCCACACTTTGAGATGCAGCTTGATAAGATGATATACTTTTTTTGTCTATTGCTTGATGTTTTCGGTTTATGAAATACATGTGTCTGGTCCTCAGATGTAAGTAGGTGCATGTTGTGTTTCACCTCCTAGGTGTGCCTTCCCTCCTAGGTGTTGGGGCCTGCTTTCTCTGTTCATACATCACTCTGCAGTGATTGTAGGTGACGTTTTGTATAATGATGTTATCTTACATCTCATTTACATGCATTTTTTAGGTTGGTAGTTATGCACCACATTATTGCCCATTTAGGCATTGTGGCATGCCCTGTGTTGCTTCCTTCTTTAGATCAACAATTTTTTTATTAAAGGATGATATGACAAAATGTATGTAGATTTGTGGTCTATGGTATTTGAATAAGTCAATATATTTTGTATTTGTTGTCTAGTGTATATGATTTGTTTTGTATTAATATGGATTGCTCTTTATGCCTTTCCTCTCATATGTCCCCTTTATTGAGATGGCAAGCCCAACCAAGAAAGGGAAGTATGTGAAACAAGTAGATTGTTGGGGTAAGGAGGAGCACTATGCATGGATCAGAGCATACTCTAATGCTTTGATTGTTGGACATAAAAAGGGCAAGGGACTTGAACCCACTGGCTATGCACTTGTGAGTGAGGAATTGAGCAAAAGGGACATACACGTGAAAGCTGATGCAATCAAGACTCATTACGACAAGGCTAGGTACCTCTACAATGCTTGGAAGTGGATGTCTAATCACACTGGAAGTGGATGTTTTTATGCCTTTCCTCTCATATGTCCCCTTTATTGAGATGGCAAGCCCAACCAAGAAAGAGAAGTACGTGAAACAGGTAGATTGTTGGGGTAAGGAAGAGCACTATGCATGGATCATAGCATACTCTAATGCTTTGATTGCTGGACATAGAAAGGGCAAGGGACTTGAACCCACTGGCTATGCACTTGTGAGTGAGGAATTGAGCAAAAAGGGACATACACATGAATGCTGATGCGATCAAGATTCATTACGACAAGGCTAGGAACCTCTACAATGCTTGGAAGTGGATGTCTAATCACACTGGATGTGGGTTTAACGCATCTACTGGTACCTACACATCTGGAAATCCAGATTTTTGGAAGCAATTTAAGGAGGTGAATCTTTTTGTTCCCAATTCCACATGTCTTTTGAATGTAGCTTTCACATTGATATATATTAGTAGGCCTCATTTCAATTTATGAATTGTTACATATATGTTTTGAAGTGTCACTTATGATCATCACGTATTGATCCATGTAATATCACAATAATGTGTATGACCTATGATGTGATAACACAAGGGTGTTGTATTATGAGCAGTATGTGTCATAGCACTTTTGTGTTGACTTCCAATTTTCCATGTCATAACTAACTGTAGCTAATGCATATTTTTCTCAATATATATCTCCTTCATGTACATATGTTGTCCTCATTTTTCTAATGTCAAACTCGATAATATTTGTCTGTGCTGTTGTTGCAGAAGCACCCTAAGGCAATGCGCCTAAAGAGTTGGGGATACACAGATGATCTAGTGCAACTACTTAAGATTATATACGATGGCAACCATGCTACAGGGGACCATGCTTATGTTGGGCGTCCTAAGCAGAAGCAGGATGACAATGTAGCTGAAGCATCAAATCAGCCGCATGCGAAGGATTACACAGACGACGAAATACCACAGATGTAACCTAACGACTTTGATTAGTACTTGGGAGAGGATATTAGAGACAACCAATATGGACCCTTCACCAGTCTCCTTCATGAAGATAATGAATCAACTCCCTTCCCCATGCACTCACCAACTATTCCTACATTTGTCAACCCATCCCAGGTGCAAGCATTTGTCAGTTGTTACAGTGAAAATGTAATACCCGGAATTTTTTATTTATTAAAATGGGAAAATCTTATGCAAGGTAAGCAGGTAATTCTCTTAATTTGATGAATTATGATTGGTGGTTTGAAAAGATTTGAAATAGAATTAAAAACCCGGTTTGAATTTGATTAGAATTGGGACTTTTAAATTGGAAATTTAAGGAATCCGAAGGAAGGAAATTTTGGACATGATTAGTAGGGTAATTGGCAGTTACTAAACTCATTAGTGACACGTATGGAGATGGGAGAAGATGGTGGAATTGGTTTTCAATTAGGAAGTTACAAATCCTATTTTAAGTAACTACTTGATTTGACTTAATCCCCTAACTAAATGGGATAGGTTACGTCAATTAGTATGAAGAGTCAATTAGAGTTTAATAAAGAGGTTACCCAAGATTTACTAGCCAATTTTAGACGAGATGATCAAGGCAATTGGGCGTCCATTGGAATTGGGAAACTGCTAGAAGCAGTGATGGCATTCAAGAGGGAGATCGTTCCTTGATTTAGGTTAGATCGTGGCCTTAGATTAGGTAGCCATCAATGGTGGAAGGTTGAATCCAATTTGGGAAAAAATTGTCTTAAGTATGTGTAACCGTATTAGAGTTTTGAAACTCCTTAATTAAAGAAAATCCTAACTAAATGAGGAATTAATTTGGGGGAACGTCTTGGGCAAGTGGAAGGCTTGTTTTTGGTGATCATTCGTGGCCTTTGGATTAGGAGAAAATCGACAGTGGAGATGTGTCCTAGGAGAATAGGACACTTGCTATTTAAACTCGCAAAGTGAGAGACCGCCATCCCTTTGAGACTTTGAGAGATGTACAAACCAGCAAAGGGGGTCTCGTCCATTCTCCTTTCAGCCTTCTACAGTGACCTAAGGGGTGGTAATGCGAGCCGTAGTGCTTGGATCGCGAAAGCAAGAGAAGTGATTCGAAGGAGACAACTCGCGTAAAAGAAAAATCGGATTTTTTTGTCTTGCGAGGTAGGTGCTCTTTTTCCCACAATTCCATACTATAAATTGTGATATTTTGTGATGAATATGATACTTGAGCACTGATGTGAATACCTATATGAATGATGATCCGTTTGATATTGGTGTCGTTCAATTCAATGGTTTACCATTTATTATTTTGAACATGATGACTATTGCACCCGATCCTAATAAATTAAATACTTCTCATGCATGGCTCCACTTAGATCTCACCGTATGCTTGCTGCTTTGGTCGAGATGAGTACATTCTGTTGGACGTTGTACAATTGTATGTCCTTATATGGATGTCTTCTTTCCTTAGTTTCGTTGTTATATGTCATCGATGATCATGTGGTGTCATACCGGATTCCAGATTTCAATCATATGCTGTGATTAATCCTTTAAGTTTGAAACTTGTGGTTAATGCATACTGGTATTCAGATGTTTCAGCCTCCAAGATTAGCTTTGGGTCGTCAATTTTCCTGTCTCACATTAATTGTCTATTTTGGGTCATATCAGCCGATAAACAGAAGTATTGGTACAAAACTGTTTTGGCATAATGATACATACCTTATGATACTAATTATTAAAGTAACAATTTTTGTGAAAAAGAGTTACTGGAGTTTGAGATTTATTGTACCCTAATTATATCATGATTTAGTATGGGTATGTCCTGAATTAATAGTCCTAATTGCAGTCTACATGTCTAAACCGTATGAATATGTACAATTAGTTTTGGGATTAACAATGTAGTTAAGAATCTAATTAATTGCAGAACAATTGGGAGTTAGTAAATGCCCAGGAGAATAATGTAATAAGTCTAGAATGCATTAATAAGTGTTTAATTGAGTAATAGACTGTATTGATTAAGTAAGTTTATAATTAATGATCTCGGCCAGACTTAGTCTTGTGCCAACAGACTGTGATAGAAAAATTATAATTAAATGTAAAAAACTCGGAAAATTATGCTGTCAATTGGGTTAGAAACTAGAGACATGTAGCTGTCTGTCATAAAAAGTGCAGACTAGAATATGTTCTGTGCAGACCGTGGTGAGCCATAGAATGGAGCTGTTGTGCAGATAACAGTATATTTCCAGGTTGTTTAAACTATACCTTATATTAAAACCTATGTGATATACCTAATGATAAATTGTAGTAACTATATAAAATCCAGAGAGATGAAGTTAGTAACGTCTAGTAATTGATCCAATCCAGAAAGTGAGTCATGTCAGACCGAGTCATTCCCTCGTGGGGCATTGTTCTACCAATATAGTATCTTTGGCGTCGAACTTGAAATCTTAGATTCTCGGTTAGGGTTTAGTTTCCTAGACCCTACCATCTTATACCAACGTCATATAATCCTCAATATTATCAGAATCGATGATGTCTTGATTGGAGCTATGCATGGTGAAGGTGTTTAATGAGTTATTTCTGATGAGTCTCAATCTTGAGTTATCCTGTGATTGAACATTGAGAATTCTTTTGTTACTCCTATGTGAGTCAATTCAGACTGTATTTCTTGAGTACTCACTCCTATGAGAGTCAATTCAGATTGTATCAATGAGATTGTTACTTTACTCCTCGGTGAGTTATATTTTGGAAGATTGATGTTTGAGTCTCTAGATGAGAGAGCACTTGATATTTCTAGATTGATTCAGTTCTATGTAAATTGTTTCTCCACTAGGAGTTCTGATGAACACTCTTAGTTGGATTCATAGTATGCTCACGAGCCATTGCTAGATCCTTTGTGATCTCAGATGATATATGAACCTATGTAGTTCAGCCGATGACGGCAACGCGTGCGCTTTAGACTGTGTGATATTACGGAAGGTCTACAGTCTCAGCCCATTGTGCCCGTAAGCACCGATGGGGCCAGCATCCCTAGACGCATGGCCGGGTTCCTCTGTATAACCTCTAGGATGATCTGGTATTGATGTCCATAGGGGAAGTGGACTGAACAGAGAGCAGAAATTGTTATCTCTGACACTCTGTATGTTTGGAGTCAGTATTCATTATTATTTCCTCCCGATGCTCTATACGTTTGGGATCTGAGTTAATGTTTGTTTATTCTCGACCGTTGATTGTCTTTGATGATGAGTATAGTCCAGGTAAGTGAACTCCGTATTTGTTCAACCTGATCTTTCTAGACATGTCTTTATACCATGTTGTCAGCATTTCCTTTATTATTATTATATTGTGGGTTTTTCTTGGCTCCTACTGGGTATTTCTTTCGAAATACTCATGCATCTCTCGATGCTGGACTCAAAGTGGAAAGGAACTAACAAGGTACGTGCGAAGGAGCTCGATGGTGGATAGTTGATAGTAGTGGATTTATTTATCGTTTTTAATTTCTTGTTCATAGAGAACTAATCAGCCTGCGTGCTGAATTGCATTTACGATTGCTGATTGTTAAGACTGAATTATTGTAATAGCGTAGTTAAACTCGAAGTAGTT
The DNA here is from genome assembly GCA_039654745.1 of Houttuynia cordata. Lineage (NCBI taxonomy): Eukaryota > Viridiplantae > Streptophyta > Magnoliopsida > Piperales > Saururaceae > Houttuynia > Houttuynia cordata. The sequence goes on from CM077506.1 coordinate 16,517,502, forward strand.
TTATTATTTAAGATTCTTGTATAACGGAAATTGGTTAACCATTCTGGAATGAGAAAGTGGTGTGATCGAGTATTCGGTCGCGTCCCGGGTTTCAGTCTCATGACCTTAAATGAGTTAGTGCTTCCGCGCATTATTCGAGGTTTTGAAATTTGGGGCGTGACAGAAAATCCATTTAGATTTCGTGTGTTCATGTCAGCTGATATAGTTAGTATACAACAGCTATTTAATTGCTTCTTAGTGGTTCAAAATTAGTAATAACTCCATCCCTCCAACGAAGCCTGTCTGCCTGCATGAAAAAATATGGGGATAAGTGCATCAGCCTTAGCGGGTCAAAGAGTTAGTATACATCAGCCTTACAAGTCCCATAAATCTACTTCATTTTCAATTGCATGCAGGCTTAATTGGACGAGGGAGTAGTTATAAATGTATTTGAAAAAAAAAAGTCTCCCTGATTGTGCAGAGTCAGACGGAAATATGGGGATAAGTGTCATCTTGTCTTACTGATGAATGTTGTCTTGTATAGTTTAAACTGCAATCGTATGAGTATAAGTGTCATCTCCCTTCTATTGTTTGCATGTATGAGTATCTGTTGTATTATGATTATGAATCTTCATTGTGTATATATCTTTTGGGTGCTTTAATTTTTTGTAGGCACCCTCTGCTGACCACGTATCCCCCCGTCAATTGCCCCCTCATGCTCACAGTACTCCAGTGAACCCTTCACCTGTGGACAAGTCGACTAGTAGTAGGCCAAAGAGGAAGGCTGGTGAAGCTTCAGAAGTATCCACTGCCTTCCATGGGATTTGTGACGCTATGTGTGCTCGTAATGCCATAGCATTGAGGCAAGTCAACATCCAAGCTGATCCGGCAGCACGAGAAATGGCACTTGCTGCGAAGGAGAGTGAAGAATACCGAAGATCACAAGATCTGATGCGCCGGATGCCAGAGTTTGATGTGACTAATCCGATGTACACAGAAGGCTTGTCATTGATGCTTGATGAACATAAATGGCGTATGTGGCTGACAATGGAGCACGATGTTGTATATGCCAAAGCTTGGCTGTGGGGTCAGTAGAAGGCGATGAATCCACCATCGTAGGTGTGACAGCTTATGGTATTGTGAGAAACTAAGGAACGGTATTCTTTATTTCAGCAATTTGACTTGTGTGTTATGATTAATTGTCTAGTGTAGGGACATTTGTGATAATGCATGTGGAGATTCTAATTTGTGACATGTGACTGGTGACTTGTGATTTGTGACTTGTGACTTGTGTAAGGCATGTGACTTGTGACTTGTGTAGACATTAGATTAATTACATGTGTAATGCATGTGACAAATTTGTGACTTGTGACTTGTGTAATGCATGTGACGAATTGTGGAGAATATTGACTGTATTCCATGTGAAGTTATCGACTATTGCCATGTGAATATGGACTATTGCCTGCTGTGTTTGGTTATAAATTAGACTCACAGTCACAAATCTCAGTGGTGTGGAGCCTTGTGTAGTTTAAAAACAGCTCTCCTCTATCTGCAAACTACCCCTTCATCAGGTATCCCGATCATCTTCGTCTCTTATTTGCTGTTTTATTTCTGTTCTCTTGCATGGTTGAGTTATCAATGATGTTATACATTGCCCTTTTTATTTGCCCTAGAGTAGCATTCTTTGTTTCCCTTTTTATTTGCCCTAAAACTGTGTTACCTCTGTTGAAAGAAAGCTCAAACTCTCCCGTTTAGTGGTTAAAACTTTGTTAATTAGACTTGTCATGTGAAAGATGAGATTGTAGTTATAGTAATTGAAGGGGGCTAATAGTAGTCCCACTGTAATGGTTTCGCTGCTGCCGACAAACCTTGGATTTGGAAGAGTCCCAATGTAAGTTTTTCAGCATAGATGTAAGGTTCAGATGTAGAGAAATAAGCTTGATACATCTTTGACGAGGGTCTTGCATGTTGTTGGTGTTGTCCTTTTTAGATGCTGATCACAAACTAGTAAAACCCCTGCCAAACTTTCTATTTCACTGTTATTAGTAATCCTTTGTAGGTCCCTCTCTCTAGCACCGATGAAACCCCTGCCAAACTTTCTATTTAACTAGAGCTAAAAAGAAGACAAGGGTCCCCCCCCCAGTTTCCAATTTGGATCACAAATTGATTGCTGACTTCAGTGGTTCACGCTTCTCAGCGAGGTTGAAAACAAGTTCCTATCTCTCAAGTGCCAATGTATTATGAGCAGTCAAACAAAAAAAACTGAAAAGTATGATGACTGAGTTGTGGTGATCATGAATGATGTTAGTGCTGCAAGTCTGTCCTTGCTATGTTTCAGAAGTGTATATATCTCCTGATGCTGATTTTTACTACTATGATTTTCACTGATTCAGTCCTAGATACTGCAATGGAAGCATCTGAAACATGCTGCCCAACCCCAAACATGATTCAGTCCTAGCTAAGCTAGTCTCAGGTTTGGTAACCTGTCTCGTAACTCTGTCAAAATGCATCATTTTCCTTAATAAGCCTGACTAGAAGTCTTAATCATAAAATTAAAACTCATGTTTCGCATATGGGCAATATGGGTCCCTTCTAGACGATGGGTCAGGCCAATGATAATCGACAAGCCAACTGTTTAAGCATATGCTTTGACGGGTAGAGGCACATGGCCTGGTTGGATGTCTTTCTTTGGAATTTGAATTGGTGGTGGTTTGATTTTCTCACACGCCAAGGGGAAAAGGGCAATTGCGATGTGGGGCATGCATGCTAATGACAGCCCTAATGCGGCAGTTAGACGTCTGTTTATGAAAAATTATTAGTCATGTTCAGCTAGAAAAATCGATTGAGGCGTAACGTGTAACTCCATTACGTGATTAAAAAGGTGATTATAGTTGAGGCCTCATCTTCTTCAATGGCTACTGGTAACATTTCTTAATCTAAAGTAATTTTTAGTTCTTACATGTTTTAGTCAGTGCGATGCTAACAAAGAAATTTAACCACATATTGCACGCAAAAGTAGAGATAGCCTGGGTTCTTAGACTCTTCGGAATCAAAGTTTGAAATTGTGAAGTAGGATTTCTTTAAATTCACCTAATTAATTAACTATCTTTTTAGAAGAGAGATTTTGGGATCAGGTAGAGTCTGGAGAGATAATTAGCTAAGTAGTAGCTATCTAATTGGCAATCCTGTATTTTATGATATTGATTGTTAATTAGCTAAGCAGTAGCTATCTAATTGGCAGGAGAAGCCTTGAATGCTCCTTAACCACTTCCAAGTCCTCATCACTTCTATTGTTTGCTCTAATAACAAGAATTTGCATGAACCTCATGGAGCAACATTTTGACGACTATACAACAAACGGACGTTAAATTCTAAAAGTAGACAATTTATTATTTGCGCTTCCTGTACATGCTATTTGTAGATGGACACTCAAAAGTCAGGAAGTTCTCTACTGATAAGAACTATCCTGGGCTATATCCAATAATTTACTACTATCATCATTGTAGAATATGTTTGATGGCGACGACGATGACGAGATAGTAATGTGACTTGCATGGTATTGGGAGCAACTGGTGAGCAGTCCTCTGCCTCGAAATATTGTCCACCCACATAGAACGAGGGGAGAGGAAATAGTGGGTGACATGCTATACAACGTAACGAATAATAGAATGTGTAGGGACTAGGTGAGAATGAACAAAATATCATTCATAGAATTATGCAAGCAAGCCAAACTATCTGGTCTAAAAGACAGCCGAGGAGTTTCGGTCGAACAACAACTAATGATATTTTGTGAGCTATTGGGTCACGGAACTTCAGTGCGTAAACTGGGGCACGAATTTTCTCTCTCCGAGGAAACTATTCACAGGCATATTTACAACGTTTATGAGGCATTAGAGCCATGGTTAGCGTCAAAAATAAATAATATTGTGCCACTCGATGTAGTCCCAAATTACATTAGGAACAACACCATGTATTGGCCATGGTTTAAGGATTGTGTGGGAGCGATTGATGGAACGCATGTCATGGCGAAGGTGGCGGCGGATGTGAACAATGCCTATAGAGGGAAAGAAAAAAACACAACACAAAATGTCATGTGTGTGTGTGATTTTAGCATGCGCTTCACATATGTCGTCACAGGTTGGGAGGGGTCTGCGCATGATCAACGGGTTTTAGATTCGGCCTTCCAAGATCCCACTTTCGGTTTTCCAATGCCACCACATGGCAAGTAGTATGTCGTTGACGCAGGATATGCGCAAAAGGTTGGCTTCTTGGGCCCGTACAAGGGTACAGGTCATAGGTATCATATAGCACAATTTCAACAGCGACGTGGAAGTGGTCGGAATGAGACGTACAACTATAGGCACGCTTCCTTACGGAATATAGTTGAATGGGCATTTGGAGCATTGAAGAAACGTTGGCACATCTTGGACAATATGCCCACTTATCCAATAGAGATGCAGTCAAAACTTGTGTACGCCTATGCAGCATTGCATAATTTTGTCCATGAGAACACCATGGTAGCACTAACCCCGACATGAGGGACTGGCTACTTCTAGAATTCGAAGGAGATGCACCATACATTGACAATAGTCTCACAAGTAATGTGGATGGTGCGTCTTCTAGTGGTGAAGGGGAAGATCAGATGCAAGTAAATGATGATCGGGTCATGTTGAGGCTGCGTGATGCAATTGCTGACTCGCTTAATATACAATCTTGATCAACATTCACAAAGGTGACAACAGCAACGGGAACACCACAATTGTTCACATCATGTACCTTCTTGATCAATGCATATGTTTTGTCAATACTACATATTATGTGAGAAATACATCATGTACAACTCGATAATATTTGAATCCGTCAAAGTTATTTCCTTCAATGACTTACTACACATTAACATAACAAGTTTGCGAACATGATATTAAAGCAAAACAAAATAATTTGCTCGACTCACATACATATAATAATAATTAACAGAAAGCATAAAAGCATGCACGAAACGAATAGGGAAGTGCATGGGTTGTCTCTAATGAACTCTTCCATGACCGTAGTGCATGCTTGCAATAGATTTTCCCCGTTTAAACTGATTGGGTTGCGAACTCTTCTGCCGTGGATATGGGGGACCGGCGGGTCGGTCCACACAAAGTATCCACAACCATGCTCCCCTTACAATCCACACTTATATTTGATCATGCAGAGGTTCAATTAATAATACAAACAATGCTAAGGAATCCAATAATGGAAGAAAGTACTTACATAGAGATCCTGACATTTGAGGAACCTCCGGCTTGAATTGTCACGCGTGTGTGATATGTACATATTCAACTGGTTGTCTCTACAATTGTCTCCATTAGTGAACCTTAGCCTTCAGTTTACAATAGTTGGTAACAAGCGCCTGACGTAATACCCACAGGTTAAAAGCCAATGGAAGCAACTTATAAAGGCAAACTCAAAGGATTAAACCACTTTCCTTAGCCAACGTTTATGGGGCCCCTAAGCATTTGTGGAAGGTGGGTTATCCCTCCTTATTAATTCTGTTGATGTTCCAAATGATAAATGCAAATTTAACAGCATATTAACAACACTGAAACCATGGCAATAGCTCAACAGGAAATTCATAGAGCAGAAACGCTATGGAATCCCAAGCACTCATGGAGGAGCAAACACAGCTTGGCCAGAGGAGAGCCATTAATGGACACTACAATCTCACCAGCAACTTGAACACATTAAGAAACGCCAAAAAAATACAAGAAAGATGCTAACTGCTAGTTTCAAATCTTTGAAGGTACCGAAACCTTGATTTAGCAAGGATACATTAACCCGATTGGGACATGAAGAGTGTTAAAAAACATACTGAACTAGTTTCACGTCTTGCTAATCAAGGAAATGTCCAGATGACAAAGCACTTGCGTATTACTTTCATAAAAATAAAAATAAAAAAAAGAAAAAAATAAAAAAAAATTAATTAGTTTTTTAAAATGTTTGTTAGTACTTTTTTATTAGGTTTTGATAGTTTATCCCGTAATAATGCATGTCACAATTTTTAGGAGATTAATTTACATTGGCAGTGTGAGTAAGTATACTGGAGGATAGATAAACTTAACTGAGCAATACCTTTCTGTTACAGTCCTCTTGGAACAGGTGCTTGAGTTAAGAAAATTCACTCACACACACTAGTACATAAAGTAATACCATCTAGAGATTTGTTGAATGCTAATTTACAGTGGGATGTCTTTAGTCATAGCCATTGGATGATGTGTAGTTATCTGTTGAGCTTAAAAGATCATGATAGACCATTTACTTGGCTATGGCAAGGGATTGCAACCTGAAATAGGTTGAGAGTATAATACAGCCTGGACAGAATAAACATGTGCTGAAAAAAAAATGAATGCTGAAAAAAAATGTGAAAATAAAAATGAGAAAAATAAAATGAAAGAAAGGGGCTGCTTGACTTTATAGGATTAACTTAGGCTGATGCTCGGGCCCGAAGCGGTCTCTTAAAACCTAATGCCCTAAGCCAACTGGCTGGGAGTCATTAGCCTGAGTCATTGCTAAACCTAAGCATCTTGAAGTCAGGCCTTACATAGTCCTATTGAAAAAAAAAGTCTATGGTGTATTATCCTCTCAAACCTAGAATGTTGGACCCGAAGGAGGCGCGCAGATCTGTGCTATCATGAACCTAAAGATTTTGATAACTATGTAGATTCTGATGTTCTTTCGTTAATGGGTAACACTGGATTTGTATAAAATAGAAATTTAGAATGTATTGCTATAATGTTCTACGCTTTTACTATTTACATTATCACGCTATATTATATTGAGCAGAAATTTCCAAGATGAAAGTGTGGAATAAAAAACCACTTACTTGAGGACTTCTATATTCCTGTTGATTATGAACTAAGTAGGTGTGGTTAATTCTCTTAAGCATTGTAGTTTGTATTTGTCGGGATAATAAGTTTGCTTGTTTTGCAATGTTTTAATTTTTGCTTTGTTTTCACTTGGGTTAATTAGATTCATAAATACATGTTTGTAGGTAGCATGGCTACAAATCCTCACGAGACACAACTCGTCCTACTGGGGACACCCAGAGGTTTAACGTCTTGTTGCATACACTCAATGCAATCGTGTTCCCTACAAAAGTGGTGTTTACTTTTCTGCATTAGTTCCTTTAATTGTTTATTTGATTTTGTTTTGTTTTGCTAGGGACTAGCAAAATCTAGGTTGGGGGTGTGATTTACACATGAAATATACATTTTATTATCTCCTAAACTTATGATTATGCTAGTGTTTAATTAGAATAACTACTACTTTAATATAGTTTTTGGTTTTTGTAGGAAACAAGAGTAATACACATAAATAAGGTGAAAAGTAACTCAAATAGTGAAATCATCATAACTTCGTGTACAAATGTCGAATTGGACTGATTCAAGCTTCATGTTAAAGATTAAGAAGTCATCTTTCTAACACCACCAACCACGCGTAATTCGGAGTTCGGAGCAGAAAGTTATAGCCATTTGAAGTTCATGAATAGTAACTACGATCGATCGGCTATCAATGCGATCGATCGCCATAGCCGCAAAAGCAGTGTATTAAAGGAAACGATCCATCGGACTTCAAAATGATCGATCATATCTACTGAAATTTTTGATCCGTCCAAGATAGTAACTACGATTGATCGGCATTATATGGTATCGATCGGCAAAGCGATCGATCGGAGGAAAATAACGAAGGAATTGCGATTGATCGATAGACGAACGATCGGCAATACGGAGCGATCAATCGCCGTATGCGGCAAACCGAAATAAGACCTATTTCGACTCGGATTTGGAAGGGGACTTCGTAGTTTCTCTTCACTCTTATAAATAGGCCTTATGGGAGAACGTTTTGGGCACCCGAGAATAGATCTTGGAAAAACCCTTGGAGACTTTAGAGCAAAATTGGAGGCTAGAGCAAAGGAGAGAAGAAGATGAAGAACACGATGGTAATTTCTCTTCCGATGCGAGGCTAAACACCTTTCCAAGGCGTAGATGAAGCCCAATAATCTGGTTGTGTAGTTTCTTTTCTCTCATCTTATGTTTTTACTTTAGTTGGTATATGGATTTTATTGTGTAATCATTGTTAATTCATTAAAGATTTGTTCTTTGTACTCGAGAGAGACAAGAGTGAATTCTTGTGAGTTTCAATCCGAAGAATACTTGCGTATCCGAGAGGAACGTAAGTAGACTGAGATGTTATATATCAATAAAATTTCATTGGTTTATACTCGAGAGAGATAGATCACAATTCCATAGTTTAATTGTTTTATGTGTTACATCCGAGAGGAGAGCACTATATTTTGAGTTGACAAGTGTATGTCTGAGAGGAATATGCTAGCTAATTGGAAATCTTTATTCAAAAGAGAGAGAGAAACGATACACTAGTTTATTGTGGTGGATTCGAAGCCTTGGTCTTCTCCACATTGATTAATTCTCAATTAGTTTAGTTAAAGTTCATTGCTTTATTAGTCTAGAATCAACACTGCTGTTTTCTCTTAAATTTGGTAAAATATTAATCCGTCCCGCAACCCTTATTAATACTCGCCGTAGTACAATTACCTTATGTACTTGTAAGGGTTTTATATTTAAACGATCAATTTTTTGTATTTATTTGTGATAGGGAACCATACTGTTGACAAGGCATTATTAGATTTGGGGGCCAGTGTAAATTTGTTGCCTTACTCTGTGTATGAGCAACTTGGGTTGGGAGAGTTAAAACCAACTACCATAACACTACAACTTGCAGAATGATCCATTAAAGTTCCACGTGGTGTTATTGAAGATGTTCTGGTATAGGTTGACAATTTTTTCTTTCCTGTGGACTTCATTGTCTTAGATACAGAACCTGTACCGAACATTGGTAGTCAAATTCCAGTAATTTTGGGACGTCCATTCCTGGCGACATCCAATGCTATTATAAACTATCGGGATGGGGTGCTGAAATTATCTTTTGGAAATTTAAATGTCAAACTGAATGTTTTTAATGCCCAAAAACAACATCCACCGCCAGATGATTATTATGCAGTTCATATGATTGATACTCTGGTAGATGGTGCACCCCCCATGGTTTTGTCCTACTGATCCACTTGCTACTTCTTTCATTAACTTTAATGTGTGCAGTAGAACCACAGAGGGACTGAATGTTGGTTTAAAAGACCATGGATAAGTTGGATTAATGGAGTTTCGTCTGGCTGACGATGTTAAACTTAGCGCTTGGTGGGAGGCAACCCACGTAATCAGGTGTATTCACTCCTTTATTTAATTTTCTTTGTTATATGCTCATTGTCATGTTATATTTTGTTCACATTGAGAACAATGTTCATAATAGGTTTGGGGGAGGGAATATTACTTTCATAAAAATAAAAATCTGAAAAAGAAAAAAATAAAATAAATTGATTAGTTTTTAGGTTGTTTGTTAGTACTTTTTTATAGGTTTTGATAGTTTATCCCGTAATGATGCATGTTACAATTCTTAGGAGATTAATTTGCATTGGAAGTGTGAGTAAGTATACTGGAGGATAGATACACTTAATTGAGCATATCTTTCTGATTACAGTCCTCTTGGAATAAGTGCTTGAACCAAGGAAACTCACTCACACATAGTCGTTACATAAAGAAATACCATCTAGAGATTTGTTGAATACTAATTTACAGTGGGATGTCTTTAGTCATAGAGATGAAGAGTGCAATGGGATGAAGAGTATTACCTCAATAAGTGCGAGACTAATGAAATTGGACTTCATAGAAGGAGTTGAAATTGATGATGTTGAGGATGAAGAAAAAGTAAGAGAATCTATCACTTAAGACAATAAACATAGCAAAAAAAGGAATTAAGCATGTCCATATGTAAATTAACCTTCATTGGACAAATGTACTTTTCTTTTCTTTTCTTTGACAAGTAGCCTATTAGGTGCCTAAAGATTGGGAACCATGTCACTCATAACATCCAATCCACTCAATGAGTACATGAATCCATTAGAAAAACAAAGAAGAAACAATAATCCTAAATGAGAGCAGTAACTTAAGTTATCTTATGCTCATATTATCATCATCAATTCTACAAACACATTCATTACCAATATTCAAGATGTCAACAAATATTCCAGAGACATCTGCAAAGTTTAAAAGTAACATAAATAGTTCACTATTATGGGGACTGCCTATAAAATACAATATACACCTGAATTGTAGCAGTTGATATTTTTTGAGCTGATACATATGATAAGTTCTTTGCTTTGACTTTTTTCACTATATCGTTAGGCTGGATAAGAATGTATTCTTTTTTCCATGTTCTTCTTCAACTCTTAGAATTTGCAGCTATTGAAGTTAAAGCATAATTATGTGAGACCTATGTGAATTATGCTTTCTTCATTTACTTTTCTGATAAAACTACTTTATATGATGCTTTAAAAAAAGTATTATGGTAGTCCTCATATGAGGAGAACTAATAGACCTGACACAAGCAAATCTGCAGAATCCTTCAATTTTTCAAGGATGGGGTACAATGGTCGCCCATGACCATACTTGATTTGAGACTTTGAATTGATAATGGCTAAATTGCTGCTTACTTTTTGTGTTCATTGTGCCAATAGTTGACAAAGTTTGGATTTTTTTAATGAGGCTGGATTTCTAACTCTAATATCTTGGTGGGTAATGTATAATCCAACTCTGACTGCAGTTTTCTGAGCCTGGTAGGGTGTAAATGCAATGAATATTAGGTACTCTTTCTTGGGTGCTAATTATTTTTTGGTTTAAAAAATAACTACCACAAAATGAAAGGACATAAAATTAAAAGCCTCCTTGCAAGCAATTAGATTGACAAGGAGTAGATTACTTCCCTCCCACACTTTTGTTCACAATATATTATATAACGAGAAATCCAAATCTAAATACAAACATCTGAATGATATATTATAGAACTGACACAAGCAGATATGCAAAATCCTTCAATTTTCTTTACAATCGAACATTTATTAAATCTGCAAACGTGTCTTTAACTATAGTTGCATTTCCTGTTTCCCATTTCATTTCTCAAATAGACACAAACACAATAAAGTCCATTATTCAAGCATTAGTATTGAACTGAGTCAGCAATGTAAGGTTTAAAATTAATGAAAGAATATCCATATTATTCACGTACCAGAATCTTTTGGCGAATGAACAGGGGTTTCCATTCCCACTTTACCTAGACCTGACTAACATCTACATGTAGTCAAATAACTAACATTTATGTAATTATGCCATGTGTGAAAAGTGTGTTAGTCTCCTGTTCTTTTTTTCCCTCAATACATTTAGCCCATCCCTAGAAATCATTAATCTGAAGAGCATGTGCACATATCTTTGAGGCTATATAGACGATATAGGCCTCAGCTTTGTGTCATCAGATTATCAGTGCCCATGAAAAATTTCAATCAAAAATGTAAAAAGAAGATCCAATAGATAGAAGGTACATGAAGGAATGAAAGAAGATTATCTTCAGACGATGATGGGTGGAAAGGGCGGGGAGCTGTCTCACAGTCTGAGAAGTGAACCAATTTTCATGTACTCGAATTTCGAATCTTGCGGGTAGCTGGACAGGATTAAAATTTCACTTTTTTCTTTTCTTTTGCCGGTGGCTGGACAGGATTACAAACCTGAGGGTCGACGTCGTGGAGGTGACGGTGTCGGTGGAGGAGGTCAGCGCCGTGGAGGGGGAATAGATGAGACCGGGGAGGAACCGGTTAGCTGGGCTATGGAAGAAAGCTCCGACGGTCTCTACGAGTGGTCGTCGGAGGTCGCCGAGAAAAAAAGACGAGAGAGAAGGGAGAGGTCGAGTGGTGGCGGTCAGAGCTGCTATCACGAATGAGATGAGCGGCGGTCTTGCCCTAATTTTTGTGTTTCAATTTGCGGTGCAGATAGAGGGGTATTTCTGTCCCAAGAAGCTTAAATCCTACCTTTTTCACAAACACATGCAAATCAGTAACCAAACAAAAATCACACAAATCAAAGCTGTTTTTTTTATATTCCAAACGCACCAATCAAGAATCAGGTTGATGGTGAAAGGTTGAAAATATGATTATTTTCAAGTTCCCAAATAAGTTTTCTACAATAAAAAAAATCATAAAAAAATCACCTTGATTATTTTTAGCCTGATTTTTTTTTACTTTTCACAATAAAAAACCAAACGCACCCTATATACTTGGCATTGGTGGGCTGGTCAGACAACTGTGTAAAACCCACCATAGGCACCCCCAAGCTCAGCTCTTCCAGTGTTGAGTTCCACCCACAATGTGTGACAAAGCATCCAACTGCCTCATGGGCCAGCACCTCCAGTTGTGGGGCCCACCTCACTATTACCCGCTTCCCTGTTGTGACCTCCTCTTAGAACCCCTCTGGCAGTTTGGCCTCTTCTGATGCTCTCACCACCCACAGAAAATGATGGTTACTTCCTATCAGAGCAGGCAATCTCCTCCACACCCAATTTGGCTAAGCTTCCGAAGGAGACATAGACGACCGATCCAGCTTCCTTGTCCTGCAGCCACTTCTTGCATACTGCATCCTCTTTCTTCCAAAGGCTCAGGCCATAGTCCCTATTGCCTTCGCACGATTGTCCAAGTACATTGATGGCAATGTTGGCCTAATTGCCTTCACAAGCCAAAACTCCCTATGTTGGAGTAATTATCTAATTAGCTACAAACTAATAGATAAGATTGTGTAGAAGTTACCAAATTTTTAATGTAGAACAATCAATAGATAAGAACCAGCCCTTGAAATTATAAAACTTCCTCCTTTTGAATACTAAATAATCCGAAATAAGAAATTCGAACTCAATGCATTCCGAGGCTCCCTTTAGGACTGTTCTTTAACGAATATTCGTCGTCCAGTGGAAGGCTTCACTGACAATCAATCAATAGATACAACATACCTCTCTCGAACCTTGGTGCACTCCAAAGAATTCGATCAAAAACCCAAAAAAAGTGTATTGCCCACACACAAAATCGACGCAAAAATCCGACTCTAAGAACACCAATTGAGAACTAAAAAATAGCGGAGAGAAGAGTAGAGCAATTGGAGAAGAAGGATACCTTTTTTTTGGCCAGATTTATAAAACCCACATTCAAGAGGATAAATATGGAAAGGCGTCTTAAAATGGCTCATCAATTAGCCAGTTTTGTTTTTTTCTTTTCTTTTGAAACACATTTATTTCTAACACCCTCGTCCAACTTAATTCCTGCACGTCACAATTTATACAATAAGTAGATGAAAACTAGAAAAATAAAATGGAAAATGCTTTCCAGACCAAGCTCCATGACTACAGTCAATGACCCTGGTATATCGTGACACATTATAGCTACTGGATGACCATGCTAAAGGACCATGATTTTTTTTAAAAGCTATAGGCTATAGCACCATGGTATTCAGATATATACCAGTCAAAGCCTCTATGTACCATGCTAGGTACCCTATGTACAATGGTACTAGAAAGAGATATGTGGAGGAGCAGAGAGACTTACATGGACCTCTAGCTCATGGAAAGAGTTGCAAAGCACCCAGTCAGCCTGGTCCATGCTGCTGAACTGTTTCACTGCCAGCTACAAGACCCCCGGTGTGCGATCAGGTGTTGCAACAAAAGATGGCAATTCAGACGAATCGAGCTGGGGCAATCCGGGCAATCATACTGTCTTGTCGATCGGTGGGGTGCTTAGTCTCCCCTCAAACACGTTGTAGTAGATCAAATTAAGTGCACATGATTGAGTGAGAAACGAAGCTGCAAGCAGTCCACATTCCTTAGCCACATCCAGAGCCCATGTAATGAACGAGTCATACACGAGGCAATTGGCTGGACAGTGCAAGGCATTCAGCCTCTGTATCAGATTCAGCAGGGATTGCATCCCAACAGATCTGAATCTCTCCTGGTAGATCGCCGCACTTGCAGCCGATTCTCGGCCACCTTCGTCGATGCCATAATCGGAGATGGACTCGACATTGATGGGATCCATGTGGGCTTCCATGGACTTTGTAACGAAAACTGTGGACGCCAGTCGCTTGGCAAACTGGAGCATAGGGTTGATGTGGTCTTGAGCTGGGCAGGCGAAGATGAGAACGTGGGCACTATGTCCTTTGTCACTCATCTCAACTTGTATGCATGCATGGCTCAAGGAGAAACGATAGGTTCATTTTTATAGACCTAGTAAGACAATCACATGCGTCATTTTGTATATGCATGGTCATATAGCTGTTTGGCCGCCGACTTTTTTTTTTGGAGGAGGAGGATGTGAAGGACTCATGCATGGACCAGGACTGGATAGGAAGATGTATTTGTTCTTTCTTCTTGATGTCTCTTCAAGTGATATTTACCTCAAGAATACGACGTGACCTTACAAAGAAAAGAAAAAAGATGTGACCTGTTTTGCTGCATACGTTGACAACTAATGCCAGGATGCATAGCTAGGAGAGGGCGGATTGCGTACACGACAGAATGAATAGATCCAATGCGGCAAAATTATGGCAATTGTGACATCACCATTTTCGTTGTTCAACAAAAGGAATTCGAAAGACATCACCACTTACGCAGGAGCCTCAGAAGAAACGTGGATCCTGGAAACTTGCATCGGCTGATACGTAAATCGCACAAGCAATGCAGCAAATCATATCCCGGAATCATATATTAGAGAGATCTTGGTCCTCTGCAAGCTTGACTGTAGGTTCATGGAACCATAATAACATAAAGCTCAAGCACAGGGCTGCACAAAAAACCCGGACCTGACCCAACCCAGATGGAACCGACCCGAGATTGACCCGGGTCGGGTCGGGTCGGGTCAGGTCCTATCTCGGGTAGGATCGGTTCCAAAGTTTTAAAACCCGGGTTCTATTTCGGGTCGGGTCGGGTTTTTCTTTAAAATACCTAAGAACCGACCCAACCTGAGATATATTATTTAAATCACTTATTTTTTAATATATATAATTTATTATTATTATTATATAAATTATTTTATTAAAATTTTTTATAATTATATTAATTATTTTATTAAAATCTCGGGTTTTCTCGGGTAGGGTCGGGTATTGTGGGTTTTATCTCGGGTCCGGGTCGGGTTTAGGATCTCGGATTTTATCTCGGCTCTGGGTCGGGTTTAAAATCTCGGGTCCGGGTTGGGTTTAGTAAAACCCGACCCTACCCGACGCGAGATGCAGCCCTACTCAAGCATATCCCACTGCCGAAATAACACCTGATATGATTTGGCTGAGTTAACTTTGCTAAACCTCATTACCTCTAGCAGGAAGTCACCATTAACGTAACATGCGAATTTGGTTCGAATTTTGATACGGGAAATTTCAGGGAAAATGGGCACTAAATTAAGGTATAAACAATGACACAACAATAAATATGGTAAGTATAACCCAGATATAAAATAATAAAGTCTTAGATTGGAGGAGAAACCACGATTTATGCAATATAAGAAACAAACATTAAGCAACAAGTTACAACTTCATTGGGTAGGACCGTAGGAATATTTCTCCTAGTGCATACTTATGAAATGTGCCAAATATTAGGAAAACAATAATATTTTTCAAAAAATCGTAAAATTCATAGATTTGGAAAATTGAGGGTGTAGTTGCATACTATTAGTTTGAGCTGCTATTCCGAGTTTTTTTATAATATTCGACAAAACTTATTTTTGTCATTAAGTGATTGATTGATTTTTAACTATTTATTTACTCGCAATCGCACGAGACTCAGTATAGTCTAGTGGTAACGAGGTCGAACCCAAAGGACTTGGACTGATTCAACTTAATTCTGATGAAAGATTTGATTTTTTTATGAAACTAGTTATAACAGAATGAAAAGTTCTAATTTAACAAAGCAACGAAATTTATGAGAAAATAATATGATGAGAAATATACTAAGACTTCGAATCCACCCAAACCAAATAGCTATCCTCTCCGTTAAACCCGTACAATTCTAAGTGATCAATTACCCGTGCCCCTCTCGAAGTCACGAATAATCGTAATGTGTGCAGCTCTCTCGAACATGCAACTAAATAATTAAATCTAACTTAATTAATCTCCCTCTCTCGAGCAAAGATCAATCATAAAAATGCAATTTTTATTCAAATAGTACCTTGGAATTCGCTAAGATCTCTCGAACATTAACAAACCCTTAGTTTAATTTCACTAACAATTACTCTACCCTCTCTCGAGCAACAGAATAATCGTAACAAAATATTAAGCATATGGAGTAAAAATCACAACTTTAGAATTACAAATAAGTATTGAGAGTCAAACAATCAGCAGGGCTTCATCTAATCTTAGTACAATGAAATTTAGCTAGACATGAAAAGAAGGGAAGAAAAAGCCCGATTCATTGGATTGGTCGCAGGTACACTGTTCACTATTCACCCGGCACTGTTCACGCGCACTGTAGCACTATTCATCGTCTTCTCCGGCGGAACGCGGTTACTGTAGCAATTCGAACAGCACTGTAGCAGATCCAAATCCTCCCAAAATCAGTCCTTTTGCTCCCGGCGTTCGACTCCTCTTGCTCCGGCGAAGACCCACCTCTTCTTCCGGCCAAAGACCTGCCGGATTCCGGCCAAAATCCCGACGGAAAAGGCTCTGTTTTTTCTCTGTCGGCGGCTCTGTTTTCGCTCCTTCTGTCCGCTGTTTTGCTCTGTGTTTTCTGTCCGCTGTTTTTTTTCTATATCCCCCAAAGCTCTCTCCTTTTCTTCGTTTTCATAGCAGATTCGGAGTCCAAATCCTAATTGAAGTCGAATCGAGTCCAAATCCAGACTTCCCATATCGAGCACGCCTGTTTATTTTTTTGTTTCCTGATTTAGCACGGCTCTGTTCCGTGGGATGCTCCTCTTTCGAGTCTTCAATCCACTGCCATCGCCGTCGCTGTTCTTCGCCGCTAACCGTCAATGGAGCTCAGCCGCCTCCGCCGTCTTCTCAGTCACCGCCGTCGTCTTCCATCGTCTGAGCTCGAGCAGAACCATCGCCTGAGCTCAGGACCACCGTCGTCTTCCATCGTCTGAGCTCGAGCAGAACCATCGCCTGAGCTCAGGACCACCGTCGCTCCAGTCCATTTCATCCCCTTCGCCGGCGTCGCCCCAGCCGCCGTCCTCCGGCCTCGCCCAGCTCCGGCGCCGTCGTCTCAGCCCAGTCGATCCGCCGCTGCCTCGCCCAGCTCCGGCAAAAACAAAGCATCGCTCTGTAACAGCCGAAAGCCCGAGCGCCCGAGCGCCCGAGCTTCGGCTCGGGCCGGGTTTTTTTTTTTATTTTATTTTAACTGAACCGGCACTGAACCAGCCGGTTCAACGCTCATTTTTTTTTCTTTTTCTTCTTTAAAACCCGTCGTCATAATCTCAGCCGCCGGATATAATCTGAACGGATCTTCTCTTTCATTGTGTCTCTTTCGCGCGCGATATTTCAAATGATCATAACTTTTTGCTCAGAACTCCGAATTGCGAACAGTCAGTGGCGTTGGAAAGCTGACTTCGTGTACTTTAACATGAAGCTTAAATCAGTCCCATCAGAGATATGCAATCGAAGTTGTAAATATTCAATCATTAGAGTCGCGTTTTATCCCATTTCTGCGTTTTGCTCTTGTTTCCTACAAAAACTAAAACTATATTAAAATTGCAATAATTCTAAACAAACACTAGCAGAAACATAAGTTTAGGAGATAATAAAATGCATATTTCATGTACAGATCACACCCCTAAACCTAGATTTTGCTAGTCCCTAGCAAAACAAAACAAAATAAAATCAAACAAACTAATGAACTAATGCATAAAAGTAAACACCACTTTCGTAGGGAACACGATTGCATTGAGCATATGCAACAAGCCGTTAAACCTCTAGGTGGCCCTAGTAGGACGAGTGTTGTTTCGTGAGGGTTTGCAGCCATGCTACCCACAAACATGTATTTATGAAATTAACCTAATTAACCTAAATGTAAAAACAAATCAAAACACTGCAAAACAAACAAACCTATTATCCCTTCAAATGCAGACTACAATGCTTAAGAGAATTAACCACACGTACTTGGTTCATAATCAACAGGAATATAGAAGCCCTCAAGTAAGTGGTTTTATTCCACACTTTCATCTTGGAAATTTCTGCTCAATATGATATAGCATTATAATGTAAATAGTAAAAGTGTAGAACATTGTAGCAATACATTCTAAATTTCTGTCTTACACATTTCCAGTGTTACCCATTAACCAAAGAACATCAGAATCTACGTAGTCATCCCAATCTTTAGGTTCATGATAGCACAGATCTGCGCGCCTCATTCGGGTCCAACATTCTAGATTTGAGAGTATAATACACCACAGACTTTTTTTTTTCTTATTTTTTTTTCGCTAGGACTGTGTAAGGCCTGACTTCAAGATGCTTAGGTTTAGCAATGACTCAGGCCAATGACTCCCAGCCAGTTGGCTTAGGGCATTAGGTTTTAAGAGACCGCTTCGGGCCTGAGCATCAGCCTAAGTTAATCCTATAAAGTCAAGCAGCCCCTTTCTTTCATTTTGTTTTCATTTTATTCGCATTTTTTTTTATTTTCAGCATTCATATTTTCAGCACATCTTTATTCTGTCCAGGCTGTATTATACTCTCAACCTATTTCCGGTTCCAGCCCTTGCCATAGCCAAGTAAATGGTCTATCATGATCTTTTAAGCTCAAAGGATAACCACATATCACCCAATGACTCTGACTAAAGACATCCCACTGAAGATTAGTATTCAACAAATCTCTAGAGGGTATTACTTTATGTACTAGTGTGTGTGAGTGAATTTTCTTAGCTCAAGCACAGGTTCCAAGAGGACTGTAGCAGAAAGATATGCTCAGTTAAGTTCTCTATCCTCCAGTATACTTACTCACACTTCCAATGTAAATTAATCTCTTAAGAATTGTAAAATGCATCATCACGGGATAAACTATCAAAACCTATAAAAATACTAACAAACAACCTAAAAACTAATTTTTTTTTTCGTTTTTTTTTTATTTTTATTTTTTTTTTCAAAAGCAAAAACATATGATAAACACTTCTTTTCTACACCCCCAAACCTAAACTAAACATTGTCCTCAATGTTGACCAAAATAATACTACAATGAATAGTAAAAGAAAAGGAGTGAGGAAGGAAGTCACCTGAATGGAGAGCCTCATGGTAGATGTAAAGCATGAAATACATAAGCGAAGAATGAGGAGATAATATAAATATGGAAAAATTAAATACACCCCCAAACCTCGTCGGTAGCATCCCCACACAGGTAATAAATAGCCTACAATAACAAAAACAAATAGAAAACAAACAAGAACATAAAATTTGGGTTGCCTCCCAAGAGCGCTAAGTTTTACGTCTTCAGCCAGACGTAACCCCCAACAAGTCAACCTGGATCAATTAAATGATTGCCCCACACACTCCTATCCTTGTTACTTAAGTACGGATCATATCGTGGAATGAAGGGGTGGAGTGGTGGGTGGGTAAGCTTTGGGAATAGAGCCCCCTTCATTAGCCATGGAAAGAGGTCATTAGAGAATTTTAAAATGAAGGGCTCCTCTTCCACATCACCCAATTTGGCCTTAGTGGCCTCCTCTCTTAACACATTTTGGGGAGGACTCTCAAATGATGGATTGACTGGGCAATCGATAGAACACTCTAAGTCACGTTCAACAATCCAAGGGGAAGGTTGGTCTAGACATTGTATGGGTGGTGCTTCAGGAACAGAAGGTTCCGTTAATATTGTCGTAGACGGTGACTCCCCAAAGATTGAAGATTTAAAAATTGGTTCTAACGACTCATTCATTTCTTCTTCAATTTCTACCCCTCCTTGCTTATTTCCTGCACTGTATCCAACCTCATTGTCAAATTTCTGTGTACTCCGAAGGGTTGTACCATTTTGAACATGGTCAGGGGAAAAACATATCCCCTCTTCAACAAATTGGCCCATCGGGTATTGTGGTCGGATAGGTAAAGTGTTTACTTCATTACTAACGCCCCATGCACTACTATAAATCCCAATTAGAGTATCTAACATTGACAAGATATTATCTTCAAAGCTAGGATTCCATGTGGGTTGGGCATATTGGAGTTGGGGTTGTGGTGGTGGTGGAACAGGGCATGACATACCTTGTAATGGTGGAGTAGTGATTGGTTTAAACATTGCCCTTTCATTGAGTGTGTGCCAAGAAAAATTAGATTGATCATCCCACCTATGAAGACCTTGGGCCGCACGTACATGATCGCGCACCAATTCCGGATACTCATGGGCCGAAGGGCACTCCACTAGGGTATGGGTAGGGCTTAAGCAAATGGCACATGGTTCCAAAATAAAAGGGGTCGTGGGTTGTAGGGAAGATATGTTACTCCCAAAGTTGGATTGATTTTCCCACCCATTGTTATAAGTATCAAGATATGAGTGACATGGAGGGAATGATACTTCAAAGAGAGGGGAAGTAGCTGTGTGTGAGGAATAATAATTATTAAAGTACATGTATGGGTTATTATGGCTAAATCCATATGAAGGTGAAGTCATTTTTTCTTTATTTCACCAAACAATCACCAACACCATAATCACACCATCACATATCCCAATACAAAACAACCCTAGATATCCACGACTAGCAATCACAGTCCTAAATATCAACGACTAACAATCCTATCTATCCACAATTAGCACTGCATGCTATCACATAAATAAAGAGAAAAACAAAAAACAACACTTAAATTTACTTAAAAAGAGAGGTGAATAGAGGGCAAACGAGGGGAAGGAGTGTCCTTTCCAACGTCGGCGAGTTCCAAGTGTCACTATCTGCCTCTCCAAATTGACTCCTACAAAGACAAGAAAATAAAGTATCAAAATCCTACAAGAAAAATATGAACAAAAATAGAATTAAGTCAAACCGTTACCAAGTCCCCGGCAACGGCGCCAATTGATTGATTGATTTTTAACTATTTATTTACTCGCAATCGCACGAGACTCAGTATAGTCTAGTGGTAACGAGGTCGAACCCAAAGGACTTGGACTGATTCAACTTAATTCTGATGAAAGATTTGATTTTTTTATGAAACTAGTTATAACAGAATGAAAAGTTCTAATTTAACAAAGCAATGAAATTTATGAGAAAATAATATGATGAGAAATATACTAAGACTTCGAATCCACCCAAACCAAATAGCTATCCTCTCCGTTAAACCCGTACAATTCTAAGTGATCAATTACCCGTGCCCCTCTCGAAGTCACGAATAATCGTAATGTGTGCAGCTCTCTCGAACATGCAACTAAATAATTAAATCTAACTTAATTAATCTCCCTTTCTCGAGCAAAGATCAATCATAAAAATGCAATTTTTATTCAAATAGTACCTTGGAATTCGCTAAGATCTCTCGAACATTAACAAACCCTTAGTTTAATTTCACTAACAATTACTCTACCCTCTCTCGAGCAACAGAATAATCGTAACAAAATATTAAGCATATGGAGTAAAAATCACAACTTTAGAATTACAAATAAGTATTGAGAGTCAAACAATCAGCAGGGCTTCATCTAATCTTAGTACAATGAAATTTAGCTAGACATGAAAAGAAGGGAAGAAAAAGCCCGATTCATTGGATTGGTCGCAGGTACACTGTTCACTATTCACCCGGCACTGTTCACGCGCACTGTAGCACTATTCATCGTCTTCTCCGGCGGAACGCGGTTACTGTAGCAATTCGAACAGCACTGTAGCAGATCCAAATCCTCCCAAAATCAGTCCTTTTGCTCCCGGCGTTCGACTCCTCTTGCTCCGGCGAAGACCCACCTCTTCTTCCGGCCAAAGACCTGCCGGATTCCGGCCAAAATCCCGACGGAAAAGGCTCTGTTTTTTCCCTGTCGGCGGCTCTGTTTTCGCTCCTTCTGTCCGCTGTTTTGCTCTGTGTTTTCTGTCCGCTGTTTTTTTTCTATATCCCCCAAAGCTCTCTCCTTTTCTTCGTTTTCATAGCAGATTCGGAGTCCAAATCCTAATTGAAGTCGAATCGAGTCCAAATCCAGACTTCCCATATCGAGCACGCCTGTTTATTTTTTTGTTTCCTGATTTAGCACGGCTCTGTTCCGTGGGATGCTCCTCTTTCGAGTCTTCAATCCACTGCCATCGCCGTCGCTGTTCTTCGCCGCTAACCGTCAATGGAGCTCAGCCGCCTCCGCCGTCTTCTCAGTCACCGCCGTCGTCTTCCATCGTCTGAGCTCGAGCGAAACCATCGCCTGAGCTCAGGACCACCGTCGCTCCAGTCCATTTCAGCCCCTTCGCCGGCGTCGCCCCAGCCGCCGTCCTCCGGCCTCGCCCAGCTCCGGCGCCGTCGTCTCAGCCCAGTCGATCCGCCGCTGCCTCGCCCAGCTCCGGCAAAAACAAAGCATCGCTCTGTAACAGCCGAAAGCCCAAGCGCCCGAGCTTCGGCTCGGGCCGGGTTTTTTTATTTTTTTTTATTTTAACTGAACCGGCACTGAACCAGCCGGTTCAGCGCTCATTTTCTTTTCTTTTTTTTTCTTTTTCTTCTTTAAAACCCGTCGTCATAATCTCAGCCGCCGGATATAATCTGAACGGATCTTCTCTTTCATTGTGTCTCTTTCGCGCGCGATATTTCAAATGATCATAACTTTTTGCTCAGAACTCCGAATTGCGAACAGTCAGTGGCGTTGGAAAGCTGACTTCGTGTACTTTAATATGAAGCTTAAATCAGTCCCATCAGAGATATGCAATCAAAGTTGTAAATATTCAATCATTAGAGTCGCGTTTTATCCCATTTCTGCGTTTTGCTCTTGTTTCCTACAAAAACCAAAAACTATATTAAAATAGCAATAATTCTAAACAAACACTAGCAGAAACATAAGTTTAGGAGATAATAAAATGCATATTTCATGTACAGATCATTAAGCACATACCAAGACAAAATTAGTATAAGTGTAAGATAACCAAGTTTTCCAAAAACGCGAGCAGTTAGAACTTAGGAAATAGAAATCTTATGCATACAAGCGAGATAAACACCTCCAGCAAGTGCAAGAGTAGAAGTCAGGACCTTCTAGAACTTGGAGCTAAGATAACCTAAAGCTTTTGAAAAACATGGTTATCTTATAATAAGAACTAAAATATTTTTTCAAACACGAAAAAGAAAATGAAAAGATCAGACATCCTAGAGGTCATTAGGGCAGCATCTCGGTTCTTGTAGGAACCGAACCGAATTAGGAACCACTATGGGAGGAACAGAACCGAAATGACTTAAAGAACCCCCATAGTATGAACCGACTGGAACCGAAAATTGAGTGTAGAGATCAGTGGAGATCAGCAAAGGTGGCAGCAAAGCATGCGCGACCAGACAAGTCTTTGGTCGTCGCCTACCAAAGTTTAAAAAAGCGATGGCTTTTTGGTTGAATGAAGGGAGACTAGGCCGAACCTGGCATTGCGGTGGAGAGACAAAGGGCCAATGAGGAGGAGGTTCAGCGGTGGTGGGGGATTGAGTGTGGGAGGAAGCAAGGAGGAGCCGTAGTGGAGGAGAGGGAGGGTTAAGGTGGAGATATGGGCGGTGGTGGTTGCCGCTGGGGAGGAGTACGGCGGTGGCATTACAAAGGAGATAATGGATAGAGTGGAAGAGCAGAGAGGTTGGACGGAGTAGATGCCTGATACAGGTAAAGCAACTTTAGTTAATAAAAATATTTCTACTAAGATTGCACAATTCAAAGACACTCTTGATCTCTTGATGGCCATGTTTTGGAGTCACAGTTAATGCCTGACATTATTAACAGTCATAAGGAAACGGAAGGGGAAGTTATTAGTAATTTATGCAACACAATTGGATGCTCGAAGTAAAAAGAACACCGATGGTGTGAAATAACACCAATTTTAATTGACATGGTGGATCTTGCTATGCACGTTTGTTTAGAAGATTTCCAAGACACTGCTGCATCTCCAAGAGTAAAGACATATCCACTTGTGGATTTGGAGTCTTTTGTATCAAATATCCAGTTGGCATCACAGTAACCCTCTAGTACTGGTGGATACCTTGTATAGTGCAGTCCATAGTTCAAGGTATATCTTAGATATCTAAGAACCCTGACTACAGCGTTCCAGTGGTCTGCCCCTGGGTTGCTATTATATCTACTCAGTTTACTTACTGAGGATGCTATGTCTGGTCTCGTACAATTCATGATGTAATTGAGACTTTCAATAATTTGAGAATATTGAAGTTGTGATATGCTATCTCTCGTGTTTTTGCTTAAGTGCAATGTCACATTCACATATGTCTTGGTTAGACGATTATCATTCTAATTAAAATTTTCTATGATTTTTGTAATGTAATGAGATTGAGATAATATATATCCATCAGATGTTCTAGTGATTTTCATCCCTAGTATAACATCTGCAACACCTATATCCATCATGTCAAACTGTTTGTTTAACATCCTCTTCATAGCTTTAATGATATTATCATTGCTACTAATAATGAGCATATAATTCACATATAGGCATATAATCACATAGCTATTAGATCTTTCTTTGACATAAACACATTTGTTACATTTATTAATTTTTAATCCATTTGACATCATCATTTTGTCAAATTTTTTATGTCATTGCTTCGATGCTTGTTTAAGCCCATAGAGAGATTTAATAAGTCTGCACACTTCAGGTTATTGCATATATATTTCCTTATTCAAGTCACCATTCAAGAATGTTATTTTCACATCCATTTGATGTATTTCAAGATTATACAAAGAAGCAATAGCGATTAACATCATAATGAAAGTTATTCTTGTGACTGGTGAATATGTATCAAAATAATCTTGACCTTCCTTTTGCTTGTATCCTTTGATAACAAGTCTCGCTTTATATTTTTCAATTGATCCATCAGCCTTCATCTTCCTATTGAATATCCACTTGTATCCTAGAGGTTTACTCCCTGGTAGTAAATCTACCAACTCCCAAGCATGATTTTGCATAACTGCCTCCTTCCAGTATTGTGCTTCAGGAGAGGATATGACTTCCTTAAAGCTTTAATGCTCATTTTCTAACAAATAAGTTATAAAGTCTAGACTAAAGGATTTTACTATTCTAGCACATTAGCTATATCTAGCTGTATCTAGGTTCACCATCTTGGTCTTCATTATTGTCCTTTGCAACATCCAAAGTTCTTTTAAGAGAACTTTCCTTTTGTGTAGAATTCTACAGAAAAATATGTTAAAAAATGAAGCATTCCTAGATTCAATCACAGTATTGACATTTACATTAGGAATATCTGATTTATGAACAAGAAAGTGATATGCACACTATAATGAACATAACCAATGAATACACAATCAATGGTATTTGGTCCAATTTTAATCCTCTTGGGATTAGGGACCGCCACTTTCTCTAGACACCCCACACCTTTAAGAATTTGTAGGAAGGCTTTCGACATTTCCATAATTCATATGGTGTCTGCATGGTTTTCTTATGAGGTATTTTGTTGAGAATATAATTTGCTGAAAACTTCCCCCCACATGTTCTGGGGTAACCCAGAACTTATTAACATGATATTCATCATTTCTTTTAAAGTTCTATTTTTTCGTTCATCAACTCCATTTTGTTATGGTGAATAAGG
Source organism: Houttuynia cordata (assembly GCA_039654745.1). Lineage (NCBI taxonomy): Eukaryota > Viridiplantae > Streptophyta > Magnoliopsida > Piperales > Saururaceae > Houttuynia > Houttuynia cordata. Next base: position 16,543,112 of record CM077506.1, read on the forward strand.
TGTCTTAATTTGGTATATAATACCATGTTGTGAACAAAATTCACCAAAAGGTGATTCATATTCCCCACCTCTATCACTTCTTAGAACTTTTATTTTCTTGCCAAGTTGATTCTCAACCTCTGTTTTATATAATATAAACATGTTTATTGCCTCATCTTTACTTCTCAGCAAGTATACATAATAATAACGAGCAATAGTTAATAAAGTACTTTTTACCTCCTCTTGTTCGAACAAGTTTTAAGTCACAGACATTGCTGTGAATTAACTCAAGAGGTTCAGTACATCTCTCAATACTTTGGAAAGATTTTCTTGTTAATTTTGATGCCACATAAGTTTCACATTTATGATTAGAGTCAATATTAAATTTAGGAAGATATTATATATTAATCAATCTTCGTAAAATGTCATAATTAACATGTCCTAATCTACCATGCCACACATCAAATGATTCAATCATATAAGAGGAAGAAACATTCTCATTAATATTAGCCACAGGTACAATAGTTAGTACATTGAGCTTGAAAAACCCCTCATTAAGATACTATTTCCCCACATACATCACACCCTTAGTTAAAACAAATTATCTGACTCAAACACCAACTTGAACCCATTCTTGCTCAACAATGATCCAGACACTAAATTCTTTTGGCATATATAGCACATTATTGAGCATGAGTTCCTTGCCCGAAGTCATCTTGAGCACCACCTTTCCAATTTCTTCAACCTTTGCGGTAGAAGAGTTGCCCATAAATAGCTGTTCTCCATTTTCCACGGAGTGATAAGTGGAGAAGATTTTCCTGTTTGAGCACACATGACGAGTAGCCCCGGTGTCCACCCACCATTCTTTAGCGTTCGTGACCATGCTCACTTCCGAAATTACAGCGGAAAGGTTGATGTCATTCACATTAGTGGAGAGATTCTCCACTTCAGTTATATGGGCTTCTGCATTCTTCTTCTTGGAATCATCCTGTTTCTTCCGTTTGCAACAATCCTTAGCCTTGTGGTCCACCTTGTCACAAACATAGCACTTGCCCTTGAACTTAACTTTGTTGGAGTCATTGTTTGACTGTCTAGCAGGATGCTCTAGGGCTTCTTATGGGTTATCTTGTGCGGATTATCTTTTCTTTCTCTCTAGGCTTTGAGCTTTGATAGGCTTGAGGCATTGATGCATAAAGCTTGTTTATGCCCAAGGTTGTAAAGGATTACGGTATCAGTGCTTGTATCTCAAGGCATTTCTGAGAGAGAGTCATTATACTTTTTGGTTCTACAATAAAGAGGAATGAAAACTCTTTCTTGGTCATGACATGGTTTTGCCAAACCATGCCAGTCTATTGTGCTAATTCGTTCATCATTTATTTTCCTTGTCAAATTCTCAGGTCCATCTCCGGCTACTTGATCATATATATATAACAAGTCCCATAACAAAACATAATAGAAGCAAGGAGGCAGAGAAGGGAAGTTTGTCTAATAAACTATATTCTCTCATTAGACAAAAAAATGTTAAGATCTACTACTAATTGAAATTCTCCGGTCTTATGCTTCAGACTGCATGTCAACCATAATAAATAAGGAAACAATATTTGTACATCAGATTTTCTACATATTTTCATACACAGCTGTTGCGTATGGAAATGAGTGGGTGAACTGATGTTGGGTCGAATCTGATGTAGGGTTATCACTGCCCTAATAAATAAGCATGCACACCAATGGCCGTGTTAAAAAAAATGTTCAAACCATTTCGAAAAATGAAGTTTACTAATGGAGCTATAAAGTTATTACATCCCAATAGCTGCGACAAATTCTTCCATGTCTTCATCCGAATTTCCTCCTTCTAGGTGGGCTTGAACAGCCAACTCCCTCCATTTTAGAGCATTAGCCATCACCTTTTCCCTTGTTTCTCCTTCCATTAGTTCCCTTATACACCTCAACAACTCCTCTCTTCCAACAAGGCTCCTCTCATCGGCTCTAGCTCTAACTCCCACCTTCCACACATCCTCTATGTACTTGGCATTGGTGGGCTGGTCAAACAGTTGTGGAACAGCCACCATGGGCACGCCTAGGCTCAACGCCTCCAGGGTCGAGTTCCAGCCACAATGTGTAACAAAACATCCAATGGCCTCGTGGGCCAGCACCTCAAGCTGTAGGGCCCATCTCACCATCAACCCCTGATTACCTAGCCTAACCTCCTCTGGAAAGCAAACCGGGAGTTTGCTTTCTTCCGACGCTCTTACCACCCACAGAAAGTAATAGTGGCTTTCTTTAAGTGCACAAGCTATCTCCTCAATCTGCTCCGCACTCACCTTGATATAGCTTCCAAAGGAAATATAGATGACAGAACCTACTTCCTTGTCTTGAAGCCATTCCTTGCATGCTACATCATCTCTCTTGTACAGGCTTAAGCCATAGTCTACATTTCCTTCCACGCGCTTGTCCAGGTACATGGATGGCACTAAGGGGCCAATTGCCTTAACTTGCCAGTATCTCCTCATCCAACTTAGTTCCTGCATGGTACGAAGCTCTGAAAAAGATCTACTTAAAAAAATCTTAGAGAGAGCTAGAGAGAGAGAGAGACCTCTGGCTCCAATTCATGAAAAGTGTTGCAAAGAACCAAATCAACCTCATCCAAGTTGCTAAATTGCCCGACGGTAAACTCCAGCACCCCAGGAAACTGATCAGGATACAAGACAATGGACGGCAAATCTGATAACTCGAGCTTAGGTAATACTGACAAGGAAATTGTTTTAGCTCGAGGAGGAGCTTCCAGTGTCCCCTTGTACACACTGTAGTAGATCATTTCAACGCCACAGAATTGAGTAAAGAAGGAAGCTGACAACAGCCCATACCTCTTGGCTATGTCCAACGCCCATGGGATATGCGAGTCATACACAAGGCAATTGACTGGGCAGTCTGAGGCAATAAGCCTTTGAATGAGATCTAACAAGTTTCTCGACGCAACAGCTTTGAATGTCGCATGGTATGTGGCTGCGCTTACCCCCTCGTGGCCATCATCAAAGCCATCAGAGATTATCTCCACCTTGATGGAGCCTGTGTTGGCTACCATGGATTTGCTGATGAAGACTGTGGTTACGACAGAGACCGGAATTCCTCTGGATGCTACTCGCTTGGCAAACTGGAGCATGGGATTGATGTGGCCTTGGAGTGGCACCGGGAAGAAGAGAACATGGGATTTCTGGCCATCCTTGCCCATGGATCAGCTTGTTTCGTCTTAACGCACTGAAACTAACTTTGGTGATGGTGAGAAAGGGCTTAATTAACGAAAAAGTAGACAAAATAGGAGATTTTTTTTTATTAGAAGAGGACTGAGTCGAATATAGAACCAACATACTTAAAGACTGAGAACTGGACACATTGGCTTCTTTGGCGACGGAAGGCATTGAATTGTATTTTCTTCCCATCGTGGTCCTTATGATTGGACGTGTTGATTGTAACAAAACCCGGCTTTAGAGGATAACTCCATGAGCTGAATGACGGAATAACGGTCTTATGTGATATCATGTTTTAGGCAGGATCTAGCGGCCTAAATGGACTTCATACTGTACGAAAGAGAGACGGAGTTGAAACAGAACACAATGCTGACTACCATACTCGACAACTCATTGAGATAATCAAAAGGTGATGTGGTTGTCACATAATGATCAAAGTGGTATTCCCCTAATCTTCCTTGACGATATCATAAGTTTATACTTAAGAAGCATGGATACTGCCACACGATACCATACGGGTATGGCGATACAACAAATTTTGAAAAGGCACATGAGATGTAGCTGGGTAGGCGCACAAGCCATCTTGGACCGTCAAATTTTGATTTGACGATGGGTGTCAAATTAGTAGGTGGGTGAATATGAATATCACTCAGCTTGTAGCCGGCAAATCAAGATCTGACGGCTCCAGATTACTCGGGTTCATGCAAGCTGCATGAGACAAGTCTCATTTGAAATTTTCCTTTATACGAGGGCCGGTAGTTTGCGACTGATTAGATAGTGCTCTCTCTAGTTAGTTTTGTAAGTGACTATCATATCAGAATCCTACGAGCATGAAAGAACACCTTTAATCAAAAGGAAATAACTCAAGTTAAGCCCCAGTTTTGGGTTAACACCTCCCCCTTGCCTCAACATCTCCCTTCGTCTTCCCTCCCTTGCCGCTCGGCGCTGCCCCTGTCCTTCGTCGTCTAACCGAAATCCACTAGCTCCTTTAAATGTTCAACCTTTTCGAGCCCCCAGTGCTTGGACGATTGGAGGGGAGATGCAGGAAGGAGGAGATTGAATTGTATTGAAATCTGGTGACCTCTATTTCTTTTTTCTTTTTTTCTTTTTTTTTTTAAATTTAGGGCTTCTTTCTTTTCACCATATAACTTCATTGTAAATAGTACATGCATCTCTACCCGATAAAATATTTATTCTTTGTTTTCTCACAATTATATAAAAAAATTGTAATTGTTATTTAGTTTGCTAGGGTTACTTATTGCACTCCGTCCTCCATCAACATGCTAGAAAAAGTTTAGTGTGAGGCTAGTTTATCTCTCTCTCTCAATCTCATAGTTTAGCGTGTCATTGGTCACATATTTTGGTTAGATCTTTGAAGAATATGTATAGATATGTAGCATTAGAAATTCTAATTATATCTTTTTCAAATATCCCTGAAGTGAAGAAGCATTTAATATCAACTCATCGGATTTTATGGCTGTCCAATATTGGGTTACTAACTTACTATCTTATCAAATTTAAATTACTAGAAATATGATATTTAAATGTAATGCTGACTGTTTCAAAAAGTTCAATTTTTTTTTCAAGTACTGTCCATCTCAAAATGGATTTCGGTATTGCATATTCAATCTAAGGACATTTGTACTCTTCACCTAAGTAGAATTTTAGCTTTATCACAACAATATCAGATATTTGGTCCTTTTTCCAATTTACTGTTCACATTTCTGAACTGCTTTGCATTCCAATGTTCCCCAAACATGAATTGCAACTCAGTCAAATTTAAATGTTTGATTGCAGCATTTCTCTTCAGCTTTTATTGGGGACAACGAAAAAGTTTGGCATTTTTATGCTGCTTGTTCTGTTGTAGATCTGGCATTTGGTTCCTAGAGATTAGTGTTTTGACTTCAATCAAACAATCCGACCTATCCAACTTAATTTGTGCTATGCCATAGTACATATGGACTTCAATCCCACCAAATACATGGCTTTGATTTTGGTTTATGCTGTCTTATCAAAATATTAGATGTCAGTCGAAAATGAATTGTATGAACTTTAATGTTGTGTTGATCATCTCCCTAATTTATTCTAGCATCTGCACCAGCCTCTTATATGACTCTCTGAGTCATTGGCTGTGGCCGTATGTCTTTTTAGTCAGTTTTGCTGTGTTCTGTTTCATCTTGATCAGTTTGGTTTAAATTGGGCAACCCAAACTCTGCTCGATGGGTGTTCGTTGAAATGCCTACAATGTATTTCTAATAGTGCTAACAGTTTGCAATGAGAACTGCTATTCTTTTCTAATAGTGTTTGTTAAAATGCTAATCTTGAGAAATGGTGGATCTTTTGCTTAAATAGAAAAAGCGCTCAAGATTGTGTGTTAGTGATCCTGGGAAATGGTTGTTCAAATCCACCAAGATCCGATTCAAATCTCTGGACACATATATTCCTCAAGTTTTTGGTAGAGATATTGTTTAGCTTTGTTTTATGTAGGTACGTAACATGAGACAAGAGCAAAAACAAAGAGCTCTATTCTTTTGTTGCTCTGTGAGTTGCACATTTGAAGAGCTCAATTAGTTGGCCTTATGTTGAACTCTTTATTCTGGAGGTAGATCCCATGGAAAAATTTTCCATCTTTCAACGCAGGTAGATACAATGAAGAGAGGTAAGAAATACTTGGCAAAAATAATGAAGCCTGAGCAAAAATAATTTTTTTTGCAAGGACTCAATTATATGCCTTGTTTAAACCTTATGAAGGACCAATGAGAGCATTTATAGGGCTCTTGGTGGACTCGAACGACCATGCTCATAGGAATATAATTTCCAAATCTTTCCCATTAAGGTAAAGAGCCATTCCCTTGAATTATTTATATAGATATATGTCAGCATATGAACATAGTTAGAGGAAATCGTAGATTGTATCATACTTATCCGGTGAACATATTTGCAAAAGAAGAGATTAATGATTGTAGGTAATTCCAATCATCATCAAACAGAGAAAAGTAATCCTAATTGCACCTAAAAAATATCAATATAAATATAATCCTAATAGAGACCTAAGCTACTGAGGATGAAACTTAGTAGAGAAGTTGCAATTCCAATCATCATCAAACAGAGAAAAGTAATCCTAATTGCACCTAAAAAATATCAATATAAATATAATCCTAATAGAGACCTAAGCTACTGAGGATGAAACTTAGTAGAGAAGTTGCAATTTTCACAATCAAACTAGCTAATTGAGCTAAAATTTGAAAATCTAAAGGTGAAAGATGTAGTTATAGTACACTTAGACCATTATACTCAAATTTTTATTTTATTTTGTTCTACTTATTCGAAGAATCTAGTGCGTAATTGTGCCACACAAGCAGAGGGGGAAAAGAAAAAGAAAAGTCCTGCTCTCATATCAGATTGTGGAAAGAAGCTCACCCAAGAAGGAAAACATATTGTCCAGTTAGGTTGTCAACTAGATAAGGAATTCTTTTTAACCACAACGTCTCCAAGCGAATTGGCTTTTCCAAAAATGTGTCAAATGGAGATGTCTTCGGAATGAAATTAGTGATCTCTTGAGCAAAGGAGGAAACTGCCCGGCGAATTGAGATTGGGCTATGAAGTATGAATCATACGCACTAAAAAAAGGGAACCAATTCAACAATCGAAGGAAAGCAATTAAACACAAGGGCATTTCTAATACCTTCTGCCATTGCATTAGCTTCATCAATCATGTTTGAGGCAAGGCTGCAATAATGAGAGAAGCCCAAAAATATATCTCATAAGTGATTTCTAATTGTTCCTCATCCACCAGAGTGACTCAGATTAGAACTGAAAGTTCCAAGCAAGGTTTTACTTCCAATAGAATAACAGGGGCCTATAACACTGCGTCTTGATAATTCAAATTATTTCTTCGACTCCTTATTGATTAGAAGATTTAGCTTGTATATATGAATCACTATTGGTTTGATGCAACTAATGGAAGTTGTTTCAGTATGTCAAGGATACATATGTATCCATGGTAAAGAATGATGGTCAATTTTCTATATATACTCATTGTGCAAAGAAATGTATACATGTCGTGTTACTTGGCATTCTGCCATTAATATTTAATTCTGCTTCGATGACCTATCAATTACATCTAGTAATGAATTGGAGAAATCCTTTGAAATCCATTTTAACTTTATTCGAATTGAATTTTTAAGATTTATTAAGGTTGGAAAAAGTGTTCTTTTTTCCAATTAAATTTATAACTCAGTTTCTTAATTTAATCAATTTTTTGGATCTTGAAAGAGGGAAGATTAACCCTTTAACATAGATGCAATTCATTGCTCCTCAAGAGAAAGCTGACACATAGGTGGGATTTCTTCACCTTTAACTCAGTTTCTTTTACGTTCCAAGTAATATTTCTGATAGAAGAAATTTTATTATTAAATTTTACTGAGTACCTTGCCACCCAAAGAAACCAAACGTTGATGTGATAGAACTTAATGCAAAAGAGAGATTTAGGCATACCTGTAGCCATCAGAACCTTCAATGGAGTTTCTGGTTTAGAACTTCGTTGAGAGCAATCTCACTTAAGACACCGTATTAGGATGGCTAATGGTGTATTTATAACTAAACCAGGACACCACTGTTAAGAACCTTAGAATCCTGACCGTCCATCCATAGGTCATCCAATGGTTCAGATCTGCCACTCAAAACCACAACTTAATGGGTATTCTAACTCAAGCCCATTACCGAGACAGTTCTAAAAGCCCAAAACAGTGTCAATTGAGATAGTTGAACCACTTTATGTTTTATTACAAAAACAAGCCCAACATGATGAAATAGACAAACGCTGAAGGTGGCAAGTGATGGATTTTTACACTAAAGAAATAATGAAACTAGGTATTGAGGTCGTGGTTAGGATTGAAGTGCAAACCATTCAACTCATCAAAATATTATTTGGATTGGGTTGCTATTTGGTGGGTAAATGTTACCCGATCGGACGACTACGAATATAAATTAGGTTTATTTTCTTGAATGTACATATTTAATATTGGCCACCAAAAAATGATTTCAAAACTCATGTTTTATTATATGGATATCGGCTGCCACATGGTTATTCCATTAGCTAGTTGACATTTTAGCTCGAGTCTCTCATTACTCGATTAGTGAATGGGAGAAGAGAAAAAGCTTTTTTTGGGGTGAGGATTATGAGAAAATTGGTAGGGGAAGGATGGGATATTGGAGTAATAAAAGAACAGCAATATACATTGTTTCTTGTTTCAGTGAATACGACTCTACTTGGGTCGAATCAGCCGCGTTCTATCACTCATGAAAAAAACTATACATTGCTTAATTATTTTCAAAAGATGGTTTGTTTTCTCTTTTTTTTTTGGACTGATTTAAAATTTGTTTTACTAGGGGGACAACATCCCAGTGCCATCTAAATGGCCCTGACTAGAGGGTCCCACCAAGGAACCTGTACAGTACTCCTTTTTTGCCGTCTGCGGTACAAACAAAATTCATTGACTTTCATGATGAATGTGAAATTCGTTTGGATAGTGAAATTCTTAATATGAATGTAATTTGCTGTGTGTTTGGACAGTGAATGTGATACAGTAAGTGAATTTTTAGGATGTGTCCATTTTACCCCTGCCTAACCTCTTCCCCTCAAAACCCTATATCCAAATACACTTCTTCCTCGAAACCCCATTTCTCTCCCCACCGGCGTCCTCCACCTCCGTCTCCTATCGACTGAATATGATACAATAATTCCAACAAAATAAACACACACCGGAGGAGGGTAGAAACTTTGCGCCGCTCCGTGATGCCTGCTGTACGGGTGAGGTAGGCCACTGGCATAATGAGAGTACCCACCATCCTCAGGTCCCCACTCTCGCTCCTGCTCCCCAACAATGGCCCGCTCCCGAACTGCTGTAGCTGCGACAATGCCGCAACCACCGCCGGATTCAACCCCGGCGGCACAGGCGACGACTACAAGCACTGTTGCTGCTGGTGTGGGTAATGGGAGTAGTAATCTTGCGCATAATATGGGTGGGTCCCGATGTCTAGCGCATAATGCGGAGCCCCATGGTGAGCCCCGGTGTCCTACACCGTCGAGACGCCCGGTGGGTGGGGCGTGGGGTCGGAGCAAGCGGAGGAGGCGTAAGAGGAAGCGTAAGGGTGAGAAAGAAAGGATTTTTGCAACCAAGAAGTGATATTCAGAGAGGCCAGAAGTGATCATTTGGGCATGAGTTTGCAAATGTCCCATTGATTTACATCGTCCTATCAGCGAGACCAGGGAATGATTTAAATTGGTGCTTTTGTTCATCCAAATAGAGCTGAACTATGTCCGTTATATATACAGAGACAAATTTGGTCTAACATGCCACCCGAGGAATAAGAAGCTACCCATATCGATATGCAGGGCTAATCCAGAACCTCTAACTAATGATTTCCAGGAAAACACAACCCTTTGATATATATGTTCACAAGAGAAAACGCTGAAGAGAAACCAAGTAGTACCTACTTTTGAATAAGCTTTCCAGCTAATCTCAACATCCTTATTGGTTGGTCCCCAAGCCTCTATCTTCTTCCACTTTTCTCCCTTCCTGTCGTGCTTTCTGATTTGCTTCGGAGAATGGAAAGGGAAAAAGTTGTTTCTTGTCGCTGTTGTGTTTCCTTTTAAAACGGCATGATGGGAATGGAAGGAGTAGTGGGCAGCGGAATCGGCGGCGTAGGAGGACGGGAGCTGCTGGGCCGGATCGTAGGAGGGAGGCCGCTGCTGGACGGGGTACTGGTCGGTCACGGAGTAGTAGTCTATGGCCGAGAGGAAAAGAATGGGAGAAGAACACTTTGAGGGCAGAATTGTATTTTTTGAAGATGAATTAAATTCATCTGCCATACAGTGAAAGTCCTCTCGAAGTGAATTTCCTATTTCAGGTGAAATTCACTAAATAAACTTGTTTCACCATCTTTCACGTGAAAGAGATTCAGCCCTTTTTCACTATCCAAACGGCCCCTTAATTGTGCACCTCCATGTTATTTCCGCCTACACAATAGGTAATTTTCTTTAGCAAAATTCTACAATTTTCTATTTGTATCCGGTTCTTGTTTAGATCATAGAGTACAAAAGGAGCTTCCCCATCTATGCATCTGAAGACAACCAATCCAAAATGGCCAACCAAGCCAAGAAATCCCATGGTCTACTCTTCCCAATGTCTGTCCAAGGCCACATCAACCCCATGCTCCAGTTTGCCAAGCGACTAACATCAAGAGGAATCCCCGTCTCTCTCGTCGTTAACAGTCTTCGTCACCAAAAGCATGGAAGCCCATACGGGCTCTATCAAGGTCGAATACATCTCTGATGGCTTTGATGATGTCTATGATGTAGCAGGAAATGCACAGAATTATGTCGAGACGTTCATAGCCGTTGGGTCGAAGGACCTGTTCGATCTCATTCAGAGGCTGACTGCCTCAAACTGCCCTGTCAACTGCCGTGTGTGTGATTCCCATATCCCATGGGCTCTGGATGTGGCCAAAAGTTGTGTCCTAGTGGCTGCATCCTTCTTCACTCTAGTCTTGTGCGGTTGATATCACCTATTACAGTGTGCATGAGGAAGATTGGAAGCTCCCCCTAGAGCTAAAACCATTTCCTTACCTGGATTACCTCAGCTTGATTCGTCCGACTTGCCGTCTTTCGTGACCAGATGCCTGGAATTCTGCAGGCTATCTTGATCCAGTTCACCAACATGGATGAAGCTGATTTTGTTCTCCGCAACACTTTTCATGAGTGAGAGGCCGAGGTCTCTCTCCCTATCTCACTCATTCTCTCTTCGGTGTTTATCTTGTCATCTTTAAATGCTATATATTCATCTCTAAATATTTGTGGGATGCAGGAACTGAACTTCATGAGGGCATACTGGAAAGTTAAGGCAATTGGACCAACAGTGCCATCGACTGTACCTAGACAAGCGAATTGAAAGGGACATGACAGACTGGCCTGAGCCTGTGGTGAAGAAACTAGTAATCTTGCATTTTCATTAAAGACGAACGTTGCTATACATAGTTTATGTATAGAGAATACAGGATTACAGTTGGAGACAGTTATGTCCTAAGGGTGCGTTTGGAAACTGATAGTGATTGGTAAAAAAAAAATCTGGCTGAAAATAATCAAGGTCATTCATAGATGATTTTTTTTATTGTGGAAAATCCGTTTGGGAACCTGAAGGCTGAAATTAATCATATTTTCAGTCTTTCACCATCAGCCTAACTCTTGATTAATGACTTGCGTTTGGGAACCTAAAAAAAAATCAGGCCTGATTTTTGTTTGGCAAAGCCGGTGAAAAATTTCTTTTTTGGATAGCGGATGGCGGCGTTGGTGGGTGGTGCCGGCGGCGAGTGGGCAGTGGCCGACGATGGTGTTTGTGGGTGGCGGCGGGTGGCCGGTGGTTGGCGATGGCGGTGGTAGTGGTCGGCGGCCGACAGTGGGTGGCGGTTAGGTGGCCGGCGACGCCGACGGTGGTGGTCAGCGGCGATGGTGGCCGACGGCAGGTGGTCGGTGGCCGGCGACGAAGGCAGTGGTGGCGGCGGCGGTTGGGCTGTGGCGGTGGCTCTGGTCGATGGTCGGCGGTGGTCGGTGGTGGTCGGTGGTCGGCGGCGGTGGTGGTCGATGGCGTTGGCGGGCGGTGGTGGTCCGCAGCGATGGTGGGTGGTGGCCGTCGGCGGGTACCAGTGGTCGACGACGATGGTCATGGTCGACGGCAATGGTGGTGGCTGGCGACGGGCGGTAGCAGACGTTGGTAGTGGGCGGTGGGTGGTGGTAGTGTTAGGTGGTGCTGGCCGTGGGCGGTGGCCGACGACGACGGCGGTGGTGGTCGGCGGCGATGGTGGGTGATGGCCAACTACGACAGCGGTGGTGGTCGGTGGCGATGGTGGTAGTGAGTGGTGGCCAATGACGGGCGGTGGCGATGGTGGAGGTGACAAAAAAAATTTTTTAGGCTAATACTCTTTCGAATGAGAATTAGCAAAATCACCTCTTTCAGGGGTGATTTGCTGATTTTTTTCAGTTTTCACCATCAGGAGTGAAAATTGAGCAAATCAGTAACCAAACACCCTATCAGGTGATAGGTAAAAATAGGTAATTTTTTTCACTTATCACCATCAGCAGCTCCTATCAGTAAAATTAGTAAACAAACACGAATTAGAAGAATCAGGCCGAATCAGCTTGATTTTTTTCAGAGAATCAGTAAACAAACGCACCCTGACCTGGACAATACTAATTAACTACTAACATGTGGAAGAAAGAGGATGCAGTCTGCAAGGAATGGCTTCAGAATAAGAAAGCAGGATCCGTCATCTCTGTCTCCTTTGTAAGCCTAGCCAAGTTGAGTGTGGAACAGATGGAGATTGCATGGGGCCTTAAAGAAAGCCACTATTACTTTTATGGGTGGTAAGAACTCCGGAAGAGAGCAAGCTACAGATAGCTTTGCAGAGGAGGTCACATTAGACAAGAAGGGGCTGATGGTGAGGTGGGCTCCACAGCTTGAGGTGCTGGCCCATGACGCGATTGGATGCTTTGTTCCACAATGTAGCTGGAACTCGACCTTGGAGGGGATCAGCGTGGGGTGCCCATGGTTGCTGTTCCACATTGGTCTGACCAGCCAACAAATGCCAAGTAGATAGAGGAAGTGTGGAAGGTGGGAGTTAGAGCTATAGCTGATGAGAAGAAAATAGTAGGAAAACATGATATGATGAGGTGTATAAGGGAACTGATGGAAGGACAAACATGGGAAAAGGTGATGGTTAGTGCTTCCAAATGGAAGGAGTTGTCTGTGAGAGCGCAGGTCGAAGGCGGAAGCTCGGATAAGAACATAGACGAATTTGTGGCCGCTATTGAGATGCATTTATATTAAACCAATCATTTTTTGTCCCTTAGTCCTCATGCTTATTGATAAGTCTGAGATGTCTGGATTTCTCAATATAAATTCTACATCATTGGTTTTTAACATTATTTTAGCATTAAAAAAGTCAAGTCATGTATCAAAAAGAAAATGGCAAGCCACAAAAATGTTTCTAGACATGCTCCCTAGTATTCATAATCAACCTCAAAATGCATCCATAAGTTTTGGAGAAGTGGGCTTTTAATCAAACAAATTAAAAGGAAAAAGTTGCGCATAAGCCAATAGTCAAGCATTCGGTAAGTCTTAGAGAGAGATTGATTAGCTTCAAGATGTTTTCAACTCCCAGCATTTTAACATTGGTCGCCTGTGGAAGGGGAACAAATTGCCTACACCTCTTTTCTTCCCTTTCTTTGATGAGATTGATTGTGGGGGGTGAAGGGAGGTATATGTGGGAATGTTTGAGAGCCAATTTGTCGAGCTTCTCATCATTCCCCGGTTCACGGTTCACAACCCTCTTTGGCGGTTGTTTCCCCTCTGGGTGTTCTGTTGATTCTGGTTTAACGAGCTCAACTTGGTGGTCATTGATGCCTGGTTCCTGGCTAGGCCTGGTGACTCAAGTCGGAAGCTTTCCGTCCTACTTGGTTCCCTGGCTTGTTGGTCCTTTGATTGTTCTGCTTGAATAATTGAAAATTTATTAACTAAACAAGGGAAGAAAAAAAAAGAATCGGACACTACAGAGCATTTCCAACGAAAAGAAAACTACATAAGCCAAAAATAAATAACTCTAAATAAAAACTACTTAATCTTCCAAAAAATAGTAAGAAAAGAGCAATGATCCACGATTGTTCTTTGAATTCCAAAAGCTCGGATGACATGGATCCCTTGCTTAATAATGGCTTGAGCTAAGACCATAAATGGGACAGATTTGCCTTCAAAGATTCTTCTTATTTCTTTCTGTCCAAACAAATGTGACATAGATTGGTAATAAGCACTTCAGAAGAATACCGACATACTTGTTCCAAGATATAAAATCCGTAATCCAAGAAAGTTACACTTGGAAGTCCAACATAAGACGAAGAACATTGCATTTAAGTAATATATGTGTCCAAACCAAGGATATTCAAAGAAGATGTGATCTCGGGTTCCTTCATGACGCCCACATAGGAAACAAATATTAGCAAGATGGAAACCACGTTTACATAGATTCTCTTGAGTGAGCAGATCATCATTTAAGGCCAATCGAGAAAAGAAGGCATATCTTTTAACCATGTACTTATGCCAAACCAAATTAAACCAAAGTACAGGAGGGTGATGATGTCTAACGAAATTCTAGGCTGATTTATATGTGAATCTATCTTTCTTCTTAACCCAGTCATAGCTATCCAAATTGTCATGAAGGGACAGAGAATTCAAAACCAAAACAGTCCTTTGATTGTTATTTGTCGAATTTTCTTCAAACCTACTACTTGTTGGGTTCTTGGTGGGAACTTGCTTGGTGTGATGTTTGGGTATTATACTCAGTTTAGGTGGACAGGGTTGATGATTGTGTTCTAAATCAAATGGAAATCAGTAGTCCGGTGAAGGAGTTCCTTAAGATCATATAGAAGCCTTTTTTTTTTCAATCTAATGATAAGATCATATAGAAGCCTACCGGCCCAAGGAGTGATAAAATATGGTCCCCCCTTCATATCACTTTGTTAAAGCAGCCACAAATTCTTCAATGTCCTTGTCCGAGCTGCCACCTTCATCCAATGCATGTACAGCCAACTCTCTCCATTTCATAGCATTTCTCAACATCTCTCATCTTCTCTCTCCCCCAAAGTCCCTTCCATCAATGGCTCTAATTCCCACTCCCCACACCTCCTCTTTATACTTGGCATTGGTGGGCTGGTCAGACAACTGTGTAAAACCCACCATAGGCACCCCCAAGCTCAGCCCTTCCAGTGTTGAGTTCCACCCACAATGTGTGACAAAGCATCCAACTGCTTCATGGGCCAGCACCTCCAGTTGTGGGGCCCACCTCACTATTAGCACCTTCCCTGTTGTGGCCTCCTCTTAGAACCCCTCTGGCAGTTTGGCCGCTTCTGATGCTCTCACCACCCACAGAAAATGATGGTTACTTCCTATCAGAGCAGGCAATCTCCTCCACACCCAATTTGGCTAAGCTTCCCTAGGAGACATAGACGACCGATCCAGCTTCCTTGTCCTGCAGCCACTTCTTGCATACTGCATCCTCTTTCTTCCAAAGGCTCAGGCCATAGTCCCTATTGCCTTTGCACAATTGTCCAAGTACATAGTGCCATCAATGTACTAATTGCCTTCATAAGCCAAAACCCCCTATGTTGGAATAATTATCTAATTAGCTACAAACTAATAGATAAGATTGTGTAGAAGTTACCAAATTCTTACTGTAGAACAATCAATAGATAAGAACAAGCCCTTGAAATTATAAAACTTCCTCCTTTTGAATACTAAATACTCCGAAATAAGAAAATCGAACTCAATGCGTTCCGAGGCGCCCTTTAGGACTGTTCTTTAATGAATATTCATTGCCCAGTGGAAGGCAACACTAACGATCAATTAAGAGATACAACAGACCTCTCTCGAACGTTAGTGCACTCCAAAGAATTCGATCACAAACCTGAAAAAAGTGTATTGCCCACACACAAAATCGACGCAAAAATCCGACTCCAAGAACACCAATTGAGAACTAAAAAATAGCGGAGAGAAGAGGAGAGCAATTAGAGAAGAAGGATACCTCTTTTTTTGGTTAAATTTCTAAAACCCACATTCAAGAGGATAAATATGGAAAGGCGTCTTAAAATGGCTCATCAATGACCACATTTTGTTTTTTTCTTTTCTTTTGAAACACATTTATTTCTAACGCCCTCATCCAACTTAATTCCTGCACGTCACAATTTATACAATAAGTAGATGAAAACTAGAAAAATAAAATGGAAAATGCTTTCCTGACCAAGCTCCATGACTACAGTCAATGACCATGGTATATCGTGACACATTATAGCTACTGGATGACCATGCTAAAGGACCATGATTTTTTTTTAAAAGCTATAGCACCATGATATTCAGATATATACCAGTCAAAGCCTCTATGTACCATGCTAGGTACCCTATGTACAATGGTACTAGAAAGAGATATGTGGGGGAGCAGAGAGACTTACATGGACCTCTAGCTCATGGAAAGAGTTGCAAAGCACCCAGTCAGCCTGGTCCATGCTGCTGAACTGTTTCACTGCCAGCTACAAGACCCCCGGTGTGCGATCAGGTGTTGCAACAAAAGATGGCAATTCAGACGAATCGAGCTGGGGCAATCCGGGCAATGATACTGTCTTGTCGATCGGTGGGGCGCTTAGTCTCCCCTCAAACACGTTGTAGTAGATCAAATTAACTGCACATGATTGAGTGAGAAACGAAGCTGCAAGCAGTCCACATTCCTTATCCACATCCAGAGCCCATGTAATGAACGAGTCATACACGAGGCAATTGGCCGGACAGTGCGAGGCATTCAGCCTCTGTATCAGATTCAGCAGGGATTGCATCCCAACAGATCTGAATCTCTCCAGGTAGATAGCCGCACTTGCAGCCGATTCCCGGCCACCTTCGTCGAAGCCATCGGAGATGGACTCGACATTGATGGGATCCATGTGGGCTTCCATGGACTTTGTGACGAAAACTGTGGTGACCAGAGAGACTCTGATGCCTTTGGACGCCAGTCGCTTGGCAAACTGGAGCATAGGGTTGATGTGGTCTTGAGCTGGGCAGGCGAAGATTGTAAGATATTTTAATATCTCACTTAATGTGGCCCACGTGCCACGTAAATGGGTCAACATGAAAAGATAACGTTCCTGATATATACGTTTATAATTAAAAGTATTTATCTTGGACAGTTACAGTCCACATATATAACACTATCAGGAACGGTCATCTCTCTGCCTATGAAAGAATAACAGAGGTTTAATTTCCATCAACTTAAGTATTCTCTGTGAAACAGAAAAGGCTAAGAGAGAGAAACTAATTTCCTTATTGAGGCTTGGATTTCTTCTATGGCTCAAGGTATGTTTTCTATAACTAAGGTTTATAATATTTTATTATATTATGAGATTAAAGTTTTGTCATTATGATGATTTATTATGAAGTACAAAATAAATCCTAACAATTGGTATCGGAGCATGTTTGATTCTAGTACATTATACGCTTCCGCAAAAGACTTGCCGGTGCATCACCAGACGTATCACCGGCAACATAAAAGTTAAGCCGGATGTTGACTGTCGGCACATGTCTATGTCGTGGCGGTGGAAGATCTGTATTTGCTCTTTCGACCGCAGCTATGACTGACCCCGATGTAGACTAATTGCCAGCGGTGTAGCAACTGGTTGGACCACCAGCCGTTAGCACGCTGGCGGCGCAAGCCAGTCATCGGCGTATGATAAAAAAAAACAAGGGGCAGCGGCGGCAGTGAATGTGAAAGGAAGGACACGACGTGGAAGTCGCCATGGCCGGAGCCGTCGACGATCACGAATGCGGCGACCGATCTAGACAGAGGCCGTAGTGGCGGTGTCACGCCCCAAAATTCCCGGCATCGTCGGAGTGCGGAAGTCTGCAAAAATACCATCTTTGGTGAGGTAGGTACTCTGGGACGCGACTCAGATAGTCGAACCAATCAGCCAATTACATCATCACAAAAGGATATGCAATCAACATTACCAGGAACTCTCATGAACAAGGAAACTCATCATCCAATCTCAAAATAAAACCTTGTAAATGTATCAAATGAATCCTACTTAGTTATTATTACAGCAAAGAACTTAAATTGTCAATTAAAAGAAATCATTAAAACTATGGCACACAATGGCCAGCAATGACATCAAGTTTATCAAACTAATTGAAAACTCTCCAATCATCCTCGAGCTTCAGCGTCACCTTCTTGCTCCTGCACCCGTCCTGTCTGAGTTATCTTTCGCGCCTGCATCAGAGGATGCATGAGTATTTCATAGAAACACTCAGTAGGATGTAAAAACCCACTGAAAATGAATCAAGCAGAAAGAAGAGAAATAAAGACAATAAAGGATTATGGATATTCAACAACATCTAGACTGAACCAAAGGTCTATACGCCTGAAAAAGAAAGGTCAGTCAACAAGGCTCCTGGCTCTCAAGTATAGAGGAAGGATGTAGACTATACGACTCCAAACAAATACCGGTGTAAGGAGATAATGGTCAAAATACCAAAGGCTCCAGGCATCTATAGTACAAAGAGTTACAATTTCTGCTCGCTGAATTTACCAACCCCGTGTGGTAAAATATACCAGAATCATTCTAGAGGTTCTCCCTTCGGAACCCGGCCACGCGTCTAGGCATGCTAGCTCCATCTGTGCATACGGACACAATGGGCGGAGACTGCAGACCTTCTGTAATGTCATACAGCCTAAACGTACGTATTTGCCTCCCTTTGGGCAATAAGGAATCAAAATTCCATAAATACCAGAGGTCACGCTGGACCTAGCAATGGCTCGTGAGCATACTATGATTCCACCGAACAATTAGTGGAGAAATAGGTCAATGTCAAACTGGACAATGTTTCAACAATAGCAGAGGTCTCAACTTTCTGAGAATAGGGTAACTCTTACTACAATGACTCACTCATGGAGTATGAATAGAATATCAAAGTTTTTTGACAATATATAACTCACTCTCTGAAGTATGAATAGAACAGCAAAGACTCTCAATAATGTATGACTCACGTTCTGGAGTATGAATAGAATAACAAAGACTCTCAACAACATATGACTCACTCTATGAAGTAACAAGGAAGTTCATATCTCAAATAATAACAAAACTCACCATAGGACTAGAAATAAAAGAACCAATACTTTGAGACACATATGTTCATGCATAGCCTTAGATAGGAATATTCTAGAAAACAATTGGGTTTATAATATGAATACATATCCAAAGTCAAGATTTAAGGATAGGTCCTTGATGATTTGATTTCCAAGTGGAATTTCAAACCGATACAAACGTTTATCGGAAAAACAAAAATCTTAGCTTATTTACTCACTTAAACTTGCCCCATATGATTAGTCTTTTTACTTATCCAACTTTATTGTGATAATCCATATTAAGAAATATAGTAAATAGTAATAACACTTTTTAGTTCATATTATACAATATCAGTAGTGTTAATAAGTATTAGTGCATAGTCTTAATTATACACCACCTGTGTCCAAGAAACACTTATTCAAACTCAATATCAGAATACGGACAGATAGAGTTGAGAATTGCATACTCCTATTAGAGACTTAAACCGAATTGACACACAAACAAAGTACTAAAGACATTCGAATTCTCAAGACACCGTGAATTATATACTTGATATTAATCCTCAACTGAATTATGACACATTGGGTCTAGACTTCAAAGATCACTATTTTAGAAGATGAAGAATGATGATTCGAGTTCCAATTGGAAAGTCGAATCGAGTCGACACTACAAGTGAAGCACACGACTTATCAAATACCAGGCCACCCTTCATTAGCCCATGATATTAATTCTTATACATAGTCCATTCTACTGCAATAGTTACTGAAAAATCTTATATATATATATATATATATATATATATATATTTATATATATATAAAATTCTTAGTATACTTATTATAGCATATGCTATTGCTTTGATAATATTTTCCTAACTTTTACCTTAATTACAATGTTCTATTTTTACATAACAGTTGACTTCCAACGCCTCTCAGTATTAGCACAGATTGAATTTAACCTTAAAACTTTTACTGTAGATATTCCTTGGAGACTAGTTTCTAACCCCACTGATTTTATATTTTTTTAATTTTATTTGAATTAGTTATGAATTATTTACTACAAATTGTCAGCACAGAAATAGTTCTGGCCGAGATTAAGATTCTTAATTAAACTCGATTATCTTCCTTAGTAACACTTTATAGATGATAATATATTATTAACAAACATTATTACTCCCCTCCTAGAACAATTATAGACCTTAGGATTGTCTGGAATTACTAAAGTACCCTCTTTTATCATGTCTTTTACCATACCTAGCAGCTTTAAGTAACTACCCTTTAGAATATTGACAATTAAATTAGGGCAGCACTTGCGACTACTTGAACCAACGAAATCAAGGAACTAATAGAGAAATATTAGAACTTTAGACTTTAATATAATCAGTAGATATCAAACATTGATAGTATTCCCATCTAAGAACATAGTATGGATATAGCATGAACATAGCGAAGAACATAACCAACAATAAGATTAGTATAACCAATCGTAAACTAAATTCTATCTAAATCAGTATATATATTAATAATAAGAATGAATGAATCAATATTCATAGATGAGAAGAAAAAGAATAGGAATAGAATAGGGAACAACCATCCTACTCTTAATTCACCGAAAATTCCACTTTTTACGCGTTGTTCGTCTCCTCCGCTTCTTCCAAAGCTCCCGCTCCAAGCTCTTGTAAATCTCCCATAAGAAGAAGCTTTATAGGAGAAGGGTGAACATATGAAGGAGAAGAAAAAGGTCTCTAGACGTTCTAGGGCTAGGATTTCAATAGCACAAGCCAACACTACAAGGGTTTATATAGAGTTTGGGAAAATCTCTTTTACAAATATTCTTCCTAAATTATGGACTCTTTCCACCAATAAAAATCCTCCAAAATCCTTAGGTAAACGTCATCTCTAAGTTTGGTTAAGATTGATATCTTTTCCCCCAAGAAAATCCACTCAAAATCACAATTTCCGTATTCAATCTCGGCGGTTGCGATCGATTGCGTACCCCGATCGCGTACTAAACTTCAAACTAGCATAACTTTTTGCTCTGAACTCCGAATTAATCACCGTCGGTGGCGTTGGAAAGCTCTCTTCATGCTCTTTAACACATGTACCAAAATAAAATGAAAACAAACATCAAAATTTCATACTTTTGGATCAATATCAATTTTAATAAGCATACAAATTTTTCGGGTGTTACAGGCGGTGGCGTTCATAGTGTCACTGCAAAACACAGAAAGGGCGGCCCTTTCGGCAACCATAGTGTTGCTCATCGGCGGCGAAGTCCATGGTCGCTGCTCTTGATGCCGTCGCATGTCCATGGCCGCCGCACATGCTACATCCGCGGGTCCGATCGCCGTTGCAGCCGCTCTCGCAGTGCTCCAACGAGAATAATGGGGAAACGAAAGGAGGAAAGCGGCCTTTGGCCGCTGAAGGAGGAAGGCGGCGACGGCGGTGACACCCATAGCGTCTGTCGCCGCCGCTACTGTAAAAAAAACAAAAAAAATTTAGGGCATCCTCGTGAAGAGGATGACCCTTTGAACCCTTTTAAGGTGAACCGGACCAAATCGGTCCGGTCCTTATTAAAAAAAAGGCCCGACTTAAGAGCTAAACCAAGCTAAGAACTGAGCTGGACCGACCCGATTTATTTTATTCCGGTTCGGTCCAATATTAAGAAATCCAGTTCGGGTTTATATTAATGATTTCGGTTCAATATTATTTATTACGGTTTGGATTATGTTAATGCTTTCGGTTCAGCCCATTATTTTGAGCATGTTATATCTTGTATTTTAAATTAATACCAGTTAAGGACAAGATAAACCTGTACGGTTATTGATATATTATGATGATGATGATGATTATTGACATTATACAATTTAAATTTACCTTATGTTGGTATGTTAATCACCAAAGTGGTCGAACCATAAGGTCAAGTAAATTTTAGATTGTATAATTGATAATTTAATTACTCATAAGTATGTGATGCTTAGAATTGAAATGATCTTATAGAATATTATGGGTAATTAAAAATTCATGATTATAAGACATTTATGGATCGCCCAAAGGTTGATCAATTGTCCTTATAATTTATTAATATGAAGGTGGTAATTAATATATTTCATTAGATTACTTTTGTATATCCAAAGATAGCAAACTAATTTAAGTGGGATATATTAAATTACAAAATTACAGTAAATTTATAAGCATCATTATGTTTATCATGGTATGCCGTTGTATCACCCAAAGGAGAACACCGGTATATACTTATTGTTTTATTTGAATTAAGTGTCTGAATTTGTATTCTGTGTTTAAGTTACAACTCAAAGCGTTAATATATGAGCATTATATTATTCTTGCAGTACCTGTTCCCATTTCTCTTCATTCGCATGCTTCGTGTGTTCCAATGTTTAATGGGTTTAATCTCTCTGATTGGAGTGAACAAATGCAATTTCACTTAGGTGTTTTGGATCTTGATTTGTCATTTCGAATTGCAAAACCTGCTACTATTACTGATACTAGCAGTGATGAAGAAAAAACTTTCCATGATGCTTGGGAAAGATCAAACAGATTAAGCTTAATGTTTATGCGAATGAGTGTAACAAACAACATCAAGTCTACTCTTCCCAAAACTGATAGTGCTAAAGAATTTATGAAACTTGTGGAAGAACGCTCCCAAACTGCTGATAAGTCACTTGCTGGGACATTAATGACCACCTTAACCACCATGAAGTTCGATGGTTCTTGTAGCATGCATGAGCACGTCATTGAAATGACAAATATTGCAGCAAGAACAATACAGACTTTCGAAGAGGACAATTGAGTCTGGGAACTCAACTGAACTGAGACCACAGATTGTCAGTTTTAGTACAGCTTTTCATCCACAGAGTGACGGACAGTCAGAAAGGACAATACAGACTTTAGAAGACATGCTCAGAGCTTGTGCTATCGATTGGAAGGGCAATTGGGACGATCATCTGCCACTGATCGAGTTTGCCTACAACAACAGTTACCACTCTAGTATTGGAATGGCACCATTCGAAGCACTGTATGGAAGACCGTGCAGATCGCCCACCTGTTAGACAGAGATCGAAGAAAGTCAAGTAATGAAGTTAGAATTAGTACAGTACTATGCAGAGAAGGTGAAGCAGATTCGGCAAAGGTTACAGACAGCGCAAAGCCGACAAAAGAGTTATGCAGATTGCCGAAGACGGGAATTGGAGTTTCAGGAAGGAGACAATGTGTTCTTGAAGGTTTCTCCATCGAAGGGAGTTATAAGGTTTGGTAAAAAGGGGAAACTAAGTCCAAGATTCGTAGGACCATTTGAGATCTTAGAATGGGTTGGGCCAGTTGCCTACAGGTTGGCCTTACCCCCACAGTTATCAGATGTGCACAACACATTCCATGTGTCTATGTTGAGAAAGTATGTGCCGGATACATCGCATGTGTTAGATTACACAACTATGGAACTAGAAGCAGACTTATCTTTTTCGATGAAGCCTATCAAAATACGAGATAAGAAGGATCAGGTGCTACGAAGAAAGACAATACCCTTGGTGAAAATTTTGTGGCAAAACCAGCACTCCGAGGAAATGACCTGGGAAACCGAAGATGAGATGAAGAAATCCTACCCTCAACTCTTTGAAGATTAATTTGCGGCATTTCGGGGACGAAATGTTCTTTAAGGAGGGGAGGATGTAGCGACCGTAAATTTTATAATAATAAAGTGGAATTTTATTGACCAAAGGGAGTGATTTTGAGTTCTAGAAACTCTTTAAAATTGAAATTTTAAAGTTTTTTCATCAGACCGATCAATCGCTTTTGTATGGCATCGATCACAGGATGATCGATCACGTATATCGATCGCCATTAATTTCATGTTTTTCGAGGCAATCCGTTGGGGAACCTCTTGGGCTGATTTTGGGGGATCTTTGGAGGACATGTCTTACTTAATTAGCCCTATTCAACGGATTTATATCTTGGTAAGTGTTTCAAAGTTGAAAACCCTAATTCCTAACTAATTGACAATCTATTTAAATAAAGAATTAGTTATGATAAAGAATGAGATTTTTTTTGGGAGATTGTGAACGTGATTGGGATGAAATTATGGCCCTTTCTATGTGAGTGAAGGATGCCATATGTCAAGGAAATAAAATAGGAATAATTATTTTCAATTGAGATTTTTACTTAAAATCGATTTGGTAACTAAATGATTTGGTCAAAGATACTTACCAACCAAGGTGTGAATCTGTTGGGATGGATTGATCACATCCCTAACTGAGGGATTCACCTTTATTACTTGTGGATTGTGGCCCTTGGATGAGGGTTTGATCAATGGTGGAGGTTTGCCCTAGAGATTTAAGCTTTTTCTATTTAAACCCTCCATAAGAGAGACCGGCACCCTTTTTGGTGAGCTTTGGAGAACGTGCCAGCAAGAGGGAAGAGCAACTAGCCTCCTTCTTTGTTCGTCCAAGGTGGAGGTGTATCCGTCGGTGGTTTTCGTGGTGCTTGCGCGAAGAAGAAGAGTCTCAAGATCGAGTAGAAACCGATTTACAATTTTTGGGTATCGGTTTCCACAAGGTAGGACAATCTTTTACCACAATTCATTTCTCTAATTTTTGTATGATCATGAGTATATCATGTTGCTGATTTCATATTCTACAGCATGTTCTATTTACATGTCTTACCATCGTTGTTAATGCGATGAAAGTTATATGCTTTAGTTTGCATGTTCTAATGTATTTGATCGCACGCGCATGCCAATACTTCTCGTTTCATGCCTAGATGACAACCCCACTTCACTCGACTTGAAAAGATATGTTCTTTATGCTCTGTGAATTGTATATGACATCTGTCCAGATTTAGTTGTCCAATTTCTTTGATGGTTGTGCATCATGTTGATTGTAAGCATAACTGATTGCCTAAAATTGGAGTGATCCTTTGTCATACATCTTTAAAATGTAATCAAAGTACCTATCTAAGTCTCTGATGTTGTAAAGTTGTAACCTTTAAGTCAGAGTTCAGCATGATAGAATGTTTGTATGTCTAAGTTTAGGTGTCCTAATTATGATTACATAAGACTATCATACTAGAATGCACGTTAGCAAATCGAGTAATGTATCTAAGTACTTACTATGCTAAATAATGAATTAATTAGTACAAAATTTATAAGAGTCTCTCTATCATACCGAATGGGGTCTGACATCATGTCAGTACATCCCTGTTCACAGTAGTGTCCGGGAATACATGGCACATTTGGTATGAAGTGAGCAATGGATTAAGGGAAGGGAATCACTAATCGGGTTATGATTGTGTATTAGAAAATGAATTAATTTAATGAGTTTCAGAACCATTTGGGTTCTGAAAAAGTTATTAAGAAGGTTAATATATATCAGAAAGGGTCATTAAGGAATTAATTAAGTTTGTAACAACAGTTAATTAGTATAACTTAAGTTAATTGTTCTCGGCCAGGACTGGTCCTGCACTAGCGAACCCTAATCGGAAAATGATAACTAATTGTACAAAAATCTAAAAATTATGCCATCTATTAGGTTGTAAACTAGACTCCCAGGGATATCTGTAATAAAAATTTTAGAGGTTGATTCGATCTGTACAAAAAGTGGTGGTTGTTTGAAGTGGACTGTTCTGTTTGGGACAGCACACTATTTTGGGTCTAAAAACCCTAAACCGTAATAATGCTATTAATTGTGAATTAAAGTAATAATTAAACCACTAATTATAAGTGATAAGACCTCTAAGGCCTTTGTAACAGTAACTATAAAAGTTTACTTTTGGGTCTTAGAGCAGATAACATTTGTCCGTAATTAATCATCCTTTGTGTCTATTATCTTGAACAATCCTTTGTTCAAGAGGCCTCATTGCTTGATCTGTATTTAATGTCTATGATATGATCCATTATGGACATGTCATTCAATCGTTTCAGTGTCGGGGATTGTCAACTCTAGGGCTAGGCACGGTGAAGGTGGCAGAGCGTGATTTTTGGCGAATCTTGTGGCGTATCTCGTTAATGAGTCATTTTGTCGGGTCTCAGTTGAGTTCCCAGACTCAATTGTTTCAAGATATTGAACACTCCTTTATGAGTCAATTCGAGTTATGTCCAAGCATGGTCTAGCACTCCTATGAAGAGTCGAATTTAGAAAGTCATGTTTCGAGCCTCTTAATGAGATGGCTCAGATATATTCAGTGTCACTCAGTTGAAATATTTGTTTCTCCGCTAAGAGTCATTTATGAGAACTCTTAGTTGGAATCATAGTATGCTCATGAGCCATAGCTAGACCCATAGTGGTATCAGATTTATTGAACCTCTGTAGTTCAGCCGATGACGGCAATCGCGTGCGCTTTAGATTGTATGACATTACGGAAGGTCTGCAATCTCCGCCCATTGTGCCCGTAAGCACCGATGGGGCCAGCATCCCTAGACGCATGGCCGGGTTCCTCTGTAGAACCTCTAGGATGTTCTTGTTTTGATGTCCATAGGGGAAGTGGACAGAGCTGAGAGCAGAAATTATTATCTCCAACCCTTTTGACGTTTAGAGCAGATACTCTTGTGACATTTCCTTACTCTTTGTAAGTTTGGAATCCTATATATTGAATTTAACCTCCCTTGACCTTTGAGAGTCTAGGATGATGATTAGTTCCTGGTAAGCGAAATGCATAATTGCTGATCCTGAGTAAATTTGTACTTGTCTTCAATCTTTGAATCTTGTTGCATTTGAATTATTATTCTATTGTGGGTTTTCTTGTATCCTACTGGGTATTTCCTACGGAATACTCATGCATTCTCTGATGCAGAGATTAAGCTGGAACGGAAGTGATCGACTAATGCTGAAAGTGGTGTTGGGCGTTGAAGTCAGAAGACGAGTTATCTTTAATTTATTATTTATGTTGATGATTGTGGACTTGTGGCCTGTGTGCCATTTTATTTTATTTTATTTTATTTTTAGTTGTGGAGACTTGTCGAATAATGTAATAATTAAATTAGACTTCCTTTTGTTATTCTATATCATGTGCGTGGATATGGTTTAAGTCTTATCGATCCAGTATAACCCAAGCATGTAATTGGGTATGTGATGATTCGAGTATTTGGTCCGTCCCAGATTCCTACCCTTATAACCTTAATTGGATTATTGCTTCCGCGCATATTGGGGTTATGGAATTTGGGGCGTGACAGATCAGTTATCCTTATAATTTATTAATATGAAGGTGGTAATTAATATATTTCATTAGATTACTTTTGTATATCCAAAGATAGCAAACTGATTTAAGTGGGATATATTAAATTACTAAATTACAGTAAATTTATAAGCATCATTATGTTTATCATGGTATGCCGTTGTATCACCCAAAGGAGAACATCGGTATATACTTATTGTTTTATTTGAATTAAGTGTCTGAATTTGTATTCTGTGTTTAAGTTACAACTCAAAGCGTTAATATATGAGCATTATATTATTCTTGCAGTACCTGTTCCCATTTCTCTTCATTCGCATGCTTCGTATGTTCCAATGTTTAATGGGCTTAATCTCTCTGATTGGAGTGAACAAATCCAATTTCACTTAGGTGTTTTAGATCTTGATTTGTCACTTCAAATTGCAAAACCTGCTACTATTACTGATACTAGCAGTGATGAAGAAAAAACTTTCCATGATGCTTGGGAAAGATCAAACAGATTAAGCTTAATGTTTATATGAATGAGTGTAGCAAACAACATCAAGTCTACTCTTCCCAAAACTGATAGTACTAAAGAATTTATGAAACTTGTGGAAGAATGCTCCCAAACTGCTGATAAGTCACTTGCTGGGACATTAATGGCCGCCTTAACCACCATGAAGTTCGATGGTTCTTGTAGCATGCATGAGCACGTCATTGAAATGACAAATATTGCAGCAAGACTTAAGTCTCTAGGAATGAATGTGGATGAGAATTTCCTCGTACAGTTTATTATAAACTCACTTCCTCCTGAATATGGTCCGTTCCAAATGAATTACAACACCATGAAAGATAAATGGAATGTGAATGAACTTCACCATATGCTTGTTCAGGAGGAAACGAGGCTTAAGAGTCAAGGAACTCATACTATTCATTTCGTAAGTAACCAAGGAGCTAGAAAGAAAGCCGGAAAGGAGCATAGAAAGGGCAAGCAAGGACCATTGAAAGTGAATCGGTCATCTGCTCAAATCTAGAAAAAGGAACATAAAAATGATAAGTGTCATTTTTGCAAGAAAGTTGGACACTTTCAGAAAGATTGCTTGAAACGTAAGGCATGGTTTGAAAAGAAAGGTAAGCCTAGTGCTTTCGTATGTTTCAAATCAAATTTAGTTGAAGTTCCTTATCATACTTGGTGGCTTGATTCTGGTTGTACCACTCATGTTTCAAATACGATGCAGGGATTTCTTACGACCCAAACCACAAATCCAAATGAAAAGTTTGTTTTTATGGGGAATCATGTCAAAGCTCGAGTTGAAGCTATTGGAACTTATCGTTTGATTTTAGACACAGGACATCACTTAGATTTATGTCAAACTCTTTATGTACCTTCTGTTTCTCGTAATTTAGTTTCTTTGTCTAAACTTGATTCAGCTGGATACTCTTTTAAATTTGGGAATGGATGTTTCAGTTTACTTAAGAAAAATCATTTCATTGGTTCTGGTAATCTTTGTGATGGTTTATACAAATTGAAACTCGATGATCTTTTTGTTGAGACTCTTTTAACTCTGCATCATAATGTTGGAACTAAACGTGGTCTAGTCAATGAAAGTTCAGCTTACTTGTGGCATAAATGTCTGGGTCATGTTTCAAAAGAAAGATTAAAAAGGTTGGTAATGAATGAAATCCTCCCAGACTTGGATTTTACCGATCTTAGTATTTGTGTGGATTGTATTAAAGGAAAACAAACAAAACACACAAAGAAAGGAGCCACAAGGAGCACACAACTCCTTGAAATAATACTCACTGATATATGTGGACCTTTTGATGTTTCATTTTTTAGTGGAGAAAAATATTTTATCACTTTTATTGATGATTTTTCACATTATGGTTATGTCTATTTGTTGCATGAAAAATCTCAATCGATAAATGCTCTCGAGGTATTTATTAATGAAGTTGAGAGACAATTAGACAGAAAGGTAAAAATTGTCAGGTCTGATAGAGGTGGTGAATTTTATGAAAAGTATAATGAAACCGGGCAATGCCCAGGTCCATTTGCTAAATTCCTTGAAAAGCGTGGCATATGTACTCAATACACTATGCCCGATACACCACAACAAAATGGTGTAGCAGAAAGGCGTAATTGTACCTTACTGGACATGGTTAGGAGTATGATAAGCAATACGTCTTTACCCATATCATTGTGGATGCATGCATTGAAAACTGCCATGTATTTATTAAACAGGGTTCCTAGTAATGCAGTTCCTAAGACTCCTTTTGAACTGTGGACCAAAAGCAAGCCCAGTTTAAGGCAACTGCATGTTTGGGGTTGCCAGGCAGAAGTAAGAACCTATAATCCACAAGAAAAGAAATTAGATTCAAGAACAACCAGTGGTTTCTTCATTGGTTATCTAGAAAAGTCTAAAGGGTATAGATTTTATTGTCCTAACCATAGTATAAGAATTGCTGAAACTGGAAATGCTAGGTTCATTGAGAATGGTGAAGTTAGTGGGAGTCAGGAACCACGAAAAGTGGAAATTCAAGAAGTTAGGGTACAAGTTCCTTTACCGTTAACTTCTTCTAAAGTTGTTGGTCATCCAATTATTGAACCGTTGAACAATGGACAAGAACAACAAATAAATTATCAGATTACTCACAATAACGATAATGAACCTACAATAGATGAACCACAAGAAATAGCATTAAGAAGGTCTCAAAGGCAAAGAAGGTCTGCTATTTCTTATGATTATTTGGTATATCTACAAGAGTCAGAATTTGACTTGAGAATTGATGAAGATCCAGTTTCATTTTCACAAGCCATAAAAAGTGTTAATTCTACTGAATGGGTAGATGCCATGAAAGATGATTTAAAATCAATGGAACAGAATGATGTTTGGGACCTTGTTGAATTACCTGGAAGTAGTAAAAGAGTCGGGTGTAAATGGGTCTTTAAGACCAAACATGACTCAAATGGCAATATAGAATGATACAAGGCTAGACTTGTTGCCAAAGACTTTACTCAAAAAGATGGTATTGACTATAAAGAGACTTTCTCACCTGTATCTAAGAAAGACTCTCTTGGAATTATTATGGCTTCTCACCTGTATCTAAGAAAGACTCTCTTAGAATTATTATGGCTTTGGTAGCTCATTATGACTTGGAGTTACATCAAATGGATGTGAAAACTACCTTTCTGAATGGGAATTTAGAGGAAGAAGTTTATATGGATCAACCTGAAGGTTTTTCTATTGAAGGAAAAGAACATATGGTGTGTAAACTTAAGAAATCAATATACGGACTTAAACAAGCTTCCCGCCAATGGTATCTTAAGTTCAATGATACCATTACTTCTTTTGGTTTTAAGGAAAATATTGTTGATCGGTGTATATACCTGAAGATCAGTGGGAGCAAGTTTATATTTTTGATTCTGTATGTTGATGACATCTTATTTACTACTAATGATCTTGGCTTATTATATGAGACCAAGAAATTTCTCTCTATGAACTTTAAAATGAAGGATATGGGAGAGGCAACTTATGTGATTGGAATAGAAATATTCTGGGATAGAACACAATGATTGTTCGGGTTGTCTCAGAAAGCATATATCGATAAAGTTCTAGAGAGATTTAAAATGGAAAAGTGCTCATCAAGTGTTATTCCAATTCAGAAAGGAGATAAATTCAGCATTATGCAATGCCCACAGAATGAATTGGAATGCAAACAAATGGAAGAAATTCCTTATGCATCAATTGTTGGGAGCTTAATGTTTGCCCAGACTTGTACGAGGCCAGACATTAGTTTTGTTGTTGGAATGCTTGGCCGATATCAAAGTAATCCTGGATTAGATCACTGGAAAGCTGCAAAGAAAGTATTGAGATACTTGCAAGGAACGAAAAATTACATGCTCACTTATAGGAGATTTGATCATCTTGAGGTGATTGGATATTCAGATTCAGATTTTACTGGATGTGTTGATACAAGAAAATCCACATTTGGCTACTTGTTCCTACTTGCTGGAGGAGCAATTTCATGGAAAAGTGCGAAGCAATCTATCATTGCTGCATCCACTATGGAAGCTGAGTTTGTGGTATGCTTTGAGGCCACAATTTAAGGATTATGGTTGCGGAACTTTATTTCAGGACTAAGAATTGTCGACAGTATTGCAAAGCCACTGAAAATTTATTGTGATAATTATTCAGTAGTCTTATTCTCCAAAAACGACAAGTATTCCAAGGGTGCTAAACATATGGAATTAAAATACCTTGCCGTTAAAGAAGAAGTTCAGAAACAAAAAGTGTCTATTGAAAATATTAGCACCAATCTTATGATTGCTGATCCAATGACTAAAGGATTGCCTCCAAAGACATTTACTGGACATGTCGA
This sequence comes from Houttuynia cordata, assembly GCA_039654745.1. Taxonomy (NCBI): domain Eukaryota; kingdom Viridiplantae; phylum Streptophyta; class Magnoliopsida; order Piperales; family Saururaceae; genus Houttuynia; species Houttuynia cordata. Next base: position 16,574,584 of record CM077506.1, read on the forward strand.
AAGGATGGGCATTATTGTAAAGTTTTAATGAGTTTATAATAATTAATGTGTTTGATACTTTGAGCTCATTTATATATTGTTTCTGATACTTATGATATCCTGTTTTAATACCATTAGTATATACATAAATGTTTGACAGGATTTTAGTCTCTAACAAAGACATTAAAGTAGACCATTATTGATCTTTTTCACTTATAGATCATATTAAGTACAAAACTAATATTGTGGTACATAGAAGGAACTATGTCGATTTAATGATATGGAACCGCTATGATCCGTATTAGTCTATACTTAATAATGATACTATGATATGACCAATGTAGAATAATTTATCTTTATGATATGCACATTATGTTTTGGAAGATAAATTCTGTCATATGGGCTAAGTGGGAGAATGTAAGATATTTTAATATCTCACTTAATGTGGCCCATGTGCCACGTAAACGGGTCAACATGAAAAGATAACGTTTCTGATATATACGTTGATGGAAAGTATAATTAAGAGTATTTATCTTGGACAGTTACAGTCCACATATATAACACTATTAGGAACGGTCCTCTCTCTACCTATAAAAGAATAACAGAGGTTTAATTTCCATCAACTTAAGCATTCTCTATCAAACAGAAAAGGCTAAGAGAGAGAAACTGATTTCCTTATTGAGGCTTGGATTTCTTCTATAGCTCCAGGTATGTTTTCTATAACTAAGGTTTATAATATTTTATTATATTATGAGATTAAAGTTTTGTTATTATGATGATTTAATATGAAGTACAAAATAAATCCTAACAAAGATGAGAACGTGGGGTCTATGTCCTTTGTCACTCATCTCAACTTGTATGCATGCATGGCTCAAGGAGAAACGATAGTTTCATTTTTATAGACCTAGTAAGACAATCACATGCGTCATTTTGTATATGCACGATCATATAGCTGTTTGGCCGCCGACTTTTTTTTGAAGGAGGATGTGAAGGACTCGTGCATGGACCAGGACTAGATAGGAAGATGTATTTGCTCTTTCTTGATGTCTCTTCAAGTGATATTTACCTCAAGATTATGACGTGATCTTACAAAGAAAAGAAAAAAGATGTGACCTGTTTTGCTGCATATGTTGACAACTAATGCCAGGATGCATAGCTAGGAGAGGGAGGATTGCGTACACGACAGAATGAATAGATCCAAGGCAGCAAAATTATGGCATTTGTGACATCACCACTTACGTTGTTCAACAAAAGGAATTCGAAAGATATCACCACTTATGCAGCAGCCTCAGAAGAAACGTGGATCCTGGAAACTTGCATCGGCTGATACGTAAATCTCACAAGCAATGCAGCAAATCATATCCCGGAATCCTATATTAGAGAGATCTTGGTCCTCTGCAAGCTTGACTGTAGGTTTATGGAACCATAATAACATAAAGCTCAAGCATAATGGATCCCATTGCCTAAATAACACCTGATACGATTTGGCTGAGTTAACTTTGCTAAGCCTCATTACCTCTTGCAGGAAGTCACCATTAAGGTAACATGCGAATTTGGTTCGAATTTTGATACGGGAAATTTCAGGGAAAATGGGCACTAAATTAAGGTATAAACAATGACACAACAATAAATATGGCAAGTATAACCCAGATATAAAATAATAAAGTCTTAGATTGGAGGAGAACCCACGATTTATGCAATACAAGAAACAAACATTAAGCAACAAGTTACAACTTCATTGGGTAGGACCGTAGGAATATTTCTCCTAGTGCATACTTGTAAAATATGCCAAATATTTAGAAAAAATTAATATTTTCCAAAAAATCATAAAATTCATAGATTTGGAAAATTCAGAGTGTAGTTGCGGACTAGTAGTTTGAGCTGCTATTCCGAGCATTTTTATAATATTTGGCAAAACTTATTTTTGTCATTAAGCACATACCAAGACAAAATTAGTATAAGTGTAAGATAACCAAGTTTTCCAACAACCCGAGCAGTTAGGAAATAGAAATTTTATGCATACAAGCGAGATAAACACCTCCAGCAGGAGTAGAAGTCAGGACCTTCTAGAACTTGAAGCTAAGATAACCTAAAGCTTTTGAAAAACTTGGTTATCTTACAATAAGAACTAAAATATTTTTTCAAACATGAAAAAGAAAATGAAAAGATCAGACATCCTAGAGATCATTAGGGCAGCATCTCGGTTCTTGTAGGAACCGAACCGAATTAGGAACCACTATGAGAGGAACAGAACCGAAACGACTTAAAGAACTCCCATAGTATGAACCGACTGGAACCGAAAATCGAGTGTAGAGATCAGTGGAGATCAGCAAAGGTGGTAGCAAAGCATGCGCGACCAGACAAGTCTTTGGTGGTCGTCTACCAAAGTTGAAAAAAGCGATGGCTTTTTGGTTGAATGAAGGGAGACTAGGCCGAACTCGGCATTGCGGTGGAGAGACAAAGGTATATGGGCTCTTCTCCCATTTTACTTGTCATGTTTAGAGGAGTCGTCCCTCTCATGTGGAGTGTGTGCATATGTGGAGATGATAGGCTCCCGTGGGCCTAAGGTGGGGCCCACTTAGATGGAAGAGACACCTTTACTAGTTTGTAACCGTTATGGAAAAAGGATCATGAAAAGGAAATAATTCAGAAAATATCACCCGAATTGGAAATACCCCAAATTGGAAATAGCCAATTTGGAAATGCGTGATAGGAGTTGTAACTCCCCAATTTGGGGAATCGTGATGAGAGATTAAAGGGGGACGTGAACGTCCCCCTACCTTATGGGTGCTCTCTCTCTCCCTTGAGATCTTTTTCTTCTCCTTCTTCTCCCTTGGGGCTTTGGCTTAATGTGTGATTGATCTGGGAGATCATATCAAAACAAAACTTCGGAGGAACGTAGGAAGTGATATTGGTACCTCGTGGAGAAAAGCAAGTCGCAGATCCACACATGAACAGTTGCAAAAAGGGTGATCTCCGACATATTCTATTTCTCCACGAAAAATGGTTACAAAGGCTGCAGGTTAGTAGTACACGTTCTTGGATTTAATTTGATTGCTCATGATATTAATCCTTGATCATTTATATTGCTCATAAACTTGTACTCCATATTGTATTTTGTGTTTGTGAGTACAAGGGATTTCCTCATCAATCAGAATTTGGAGAATTCAACACCAAAATGGACGCAAGATTTGCTTCCGCTGCGGCACGATTACCCTTTAGTGGTATCGGAGCCACGGTTCGTTTATGGTGTTAGAATTCCTAAAGATTTGTGAGGAATTCTGAGCAATCGAAATCAAAAATCGTGTTTTTTTATTTGGCGATCGATCGGCAAACCAGACGCGATTGATCGCTAAAGGTTTTCGAACGAAGAAGACGACTGGTAATGATCGATCGGTGCCGTCCGCGATCGATCGTATCTACTGTTAAAAACCGAAATCGAAATTGCGTTAGAAACGATCGACCGACACTAGTTGCGATCGATCGTATCTATTGAAAAATCTGGTTTTGTGAAGCGATCGATCGGGTGTGAGAATGATCGATCGCATATATTGGTTCGACCAGTTTAAGGTACGCAATCGATCGGCTTGAGGAAGCGATCGATCAGGTGTAACATTTGAATATTGTATTACAAGGGGAGCGATTGATTGGCTGAGTATACGATCGATCGTATCTACTGTAAGTTGTGCAAAGTCGCCAGGGGCTATTGCGATCGATCGGCTAATTGGACGTGATCGATCGACAGCACGATCAATCGGGTATTTTGACACGATCGATCAACGAGAAAAGATTTGAAAAACCAATTATTTTGAAGCAGTATTTTGTGCCATATAATTATCTAATTATTGATAGTTATTTAGTGAATCAAATTGTGTTGTTTAACACTTATTGTCCTATTTCACTGGTTGTAGATTTTTTTTTCTTCACCTTGTTGCACAACTTGCTGATTTTTCACCTAAGTTGAAATGACATCACAAATGGTCTCCAGTGAGTTGGCAAAAACTGAAAAGTTGAATGCTACAAATTTTGTTACCTAGAAAAGGTGTATCTGTCACATTCTGTTCCTTAATAGCTTGGGTCATCTGTTAGACCAAGTTGTTGAACTTTCAGGTGATGGTAGTACTACTGCTCAAAAGAGAGAGTACGAGAAGTTCAAACTGGAGGATGCACGAGCAAGGACCACGATGCTTATCTTTATGGAGCCTACTATTGAGTTGCTTTTTAAGAAGCACAAAACAGCCAAAGAAATGTATGAGGCTATAGAGAGGAGGCATGGAGAGCATACTGAGGCTCACATCAAGTTGCTCCACACTCGCTATCCCAACATGTGGATGGAGGAGGGCAAGAATGTGCTTGAGCACATAAATGTCATGACCATTATCGCTAGTGAGTTGGAGATGCTTGGAGATCCAATTTCATTGGGGGTCCAAGTGTCAACGATACTCACTAATCTCCCTCCATCATGGGAAGCAGTTGTGGTGGCTTTAAACCTGAGTGATAAGAAGCTCACTCTCGATGATCTTACTGCCAAGCTGGGCTTGGAGCAGGAGAGGAGAGAGCATATGAAGGCCTATAATGCATGGCATATTTTATTATGTTCATAGATGACTATTCGAGATATGGATATGTGTACTTGTTATCAAGAAAGTCCGATGCCTTAGAGAAATTCAAGAAATTTAAGGTTGAGGTTGAGAACCAATTAGGACGGAAGATTAAAGTTCTGAGAATAGATAGATGTGGTGAGTACACATTTGATTTGTTCAAGGACTATTGTACAAACCATGGAATAGTGCATCAGTATAATTTATCGTATACTCCTCAACAGAATGGAGTCGCTGAAAGACGTAATAGGACTTTGTTGGACATGGTAAGGTCCATGTTAAACCACTCTGAACTAGGAACGCAGTTTTGGGGTGAAACACTAGACACCGCTATTTATGTACTAAATCGAATACCTTCTAAGTCGATCAAATTGACCCCATATGAGTTATGGATGGGAAGACGTCCAAACTTTTCGAACTTGAAAGTGTGGGGGTCAAAGGCCCATGTGAGGGAGCCTGATCAATTAAGATCTAAGTTGGATCCTAAGACCATAAAATGCAATTTTATAGGTTATTGTGATCATTCGAAAGGGTATCGATTTATTGTACACCATGATGATGGGACAGTGGGGGTTATAGAGTCTAGAGATGCTTATTTTCTTGAGGAAGATATAGACCTTAAAACTCTTAGTCAAAGAGTGGAAGTCTTTGAAATTGAAAAAGAGAAGTTTACTCTAACACCCGAAAATTAGTAAGTATATTAAAACCAAAATTTGACCCTCTTAATGTTTGATTTGGTTATGTTTTGCTTTATGGGAATTAAAGTTGGTGAGAAGAGCTTTCCAACGCCACCAACTATGCGCAATTTGGAGTTCGGAGTGAAAAGATATGAGAAATTGAATTTTGTTTGGGCGTGGCTGCGATCGATCTTCATAACAAACTATCGATTGGCAAATTGAACCGATCGACCGCTTATCAAAACGATCGATCGTAGTTACTGTGATTATTGATTGTTTTGTTTTGGAGAAAACGATCGATCGGAAATAATTGCAATCAATTGACTGTAACGCGGTAGTTTAGAAAAGGGCATGCGATGATTGATCTATACATGAATTATGCATTTTATTATCTCTTAAACTTATGTTTTTGCTAGTGTTTGAGTAGAATAAATGCTACTTTAATATAGTTTTTGGTTTTTGTAGGAAACCAGAGTAAAATGCAGAAATGGGATGAAACGTGACTCTAATGATTGAATATTCATAACTTCGATTGCATATCTCTGATGGGACTGATTTAAGCTTCATGTTAAAGTTACGAAGTCAGCTTTCCAACGCCACTGACTGTGCGCAATTCGGAGTTCTGAGCAAAAAGTTATGATCATTTGAAATATAGCACGCAAAAGAGACACGATTAAAGAGAAGAACCGTTACGATGAGATTGGATAGATGAGATCGATACAACGGGTTTTATTTAATAAAAAAAGAAAGAGAAAAGAAATATGAATCGGTTCCGTTCCGATCCGGTTCAGTTAAAAGAAAAAAAAAAGAAAAAAAACCGGCCCGAACCAAAGCTCGGGCTTTTCGTCCAGAAACAGACTAGAGGCGCTCGAGCTCTGCTTGAGCGCTGGTGAAGAGGAAGGCTGGGCTGAGCTCTGGTGGCAGCTTGGGTTGGCGGCGATCTTGATGGCGGAAGGCGACAGACAAGATGTCGGCGGCGAGACTCGACGAGCGGAAAAAAAAAAGAGAACAGAGCTCTGTTTGAGAGAGACGACGACGGCGGCGCTGATGACGGAGGACTGGGCCATGGGCGAGGCTGACGACGGCGACGGATTCAGGGCAGAGCAGCCCACGACGAGAGCTGATCTCAATCGGGAAAACAGGAACATTGCCGTGCGCAATCAGGAAACAAAAAAAATAACAGTCGGCCCGAATAGGAAAGTCGGTGCCAGATTTGGGCTCGATTCCACTTCAAATTGGACTTGGGATTGTGTTCGATTTGGGACGGGGCAGAGGTCTATAAAAACATAGCAAAAGGCCGGAAAAGGAGAGCTTTAATGGAGAAATTTCAGAGTTTTAGTGTGGACAACCGGCCGGAAAAACTGAGCGGAGGAGAGAAAAAAACGAGGGGCTTTCCGGTGCGATTGTGGCCAGATTCCGGTAGTGCTTCGCCGGAATACGAGGGGGAAGAAGAAGCAGGTGGCTGGAGGAGAGATTTTGGGAAGAAAGGAGGCATTTTTGGGCTGATCTGAAAAAATCGACATATTGCTACAGTGCATGGCTGCGCGAGGAAGATGATGAATAGTGCATGAACAGTACCCGTGAACAGTGTTTGGTGAATAGTGATTTTTGGTGAATTGTGCAAAATGACTCCGTCAAATCAACAGCGTTCTCCTTGCCCGATGGCCAGCTAAATTCGCGTCCAAGGTGTAGATGAAACCCGAATAAATTGGTTGTATCGTTTTCTTTCATCTTAATCTTAATTTTACTTTGATTGGTGTATGAATTTTATTATAGAATCACTGTTAATTTATTGAGGTTTATTCTATGTGCTCGAGAGAGGCTACAATGAATTCTTGTTAATTTCAATCCGATGAATACTTGCGTGTCCGAGATGAACGTGAGTAGCCTGAGGTGTTATAAAGGAATAAGATTTCATTGGTTTATGCTCAAGAGAGATAGATCACATTTCCATATTTTAATTGCTTATGTGTTACGTCCAAGAGGAGAGCACTACAATTTGAATTGACAAGTATATGTCTGAGAGGAATATGCTAGCCAATTAGGAATTTATTCAAAAGAGAGAGACGATAAGCTGGTTTATTGTGTGGTGGATTCGAAGCTTTGGCACTTCTCCATATTAGTTAAAATCCATTTTTAAGTAAACTTTCTTTCAATTGAATTTGGTAAAATATTAATCCGTCCCTAAGGTTCGACAACCCTTTAATACTCACTGTAGTACAATTGCCTTGTGCACTTGCAAGAGTTTATATTTAAATGATCAACGATCGATCGCCGGTTGTGATTTTGTGATTTTTAGCTTATTTTTGGGGTGGATTTGCATGGGAAAGATGCTAAATCCCAACTGGACTTAATTTGCACGTCTCTAGAAGGATCTTGAGGCCTTCTCATTGGTGGGAAGTGTCCCTGATATAGAAAATTGGTTTAAGAAGGGATTCTCCCCAAACTCTATATTAACCCTAGAAAGTTGGCTTGTGCTATTAGAAAACCTAGCCCTAGAACGTCCAGAGACTTTTCCTTCTCCTTCCCACGTTCACCCACCTCCTATAAGGCTTCTTCTTGTAGGAGTTTTGCAAGAGCTTGGAGCGGGAGCTTTGGAGGAAGCGGAGGAGACAAGCAACGCATAAAAAGACAGAATTTTCGGTGAATTAAGAGTAGGATGGTTTTTCCCCTTTCTTCTCTTCTGTTATATGATATTTATAAGTGTTTTAATTCAGTACCTTCGAGTATTGCTTTAATTCTTATGAGATGAATGAATCGTGTCATTATTTCTATGCTTAGTGCATCATAATCATATGTGCATTCATGCTACGTTTCTAGCTGGGAATTCACACCTAAAGTTTGATGCTTTATTAATTTTCCAGAAACTAGAAGTTCTAATATTGCTTGGTTGACCATGATCCACGTTGAGTTTTGTGTCATAATGTGTGTCTAGTATTAATTGTCTTATTTGGGATGTATTAATGTTCAAAACTGTGTTATATGTAAAGGAACATGAGAAAAGAGTGTACTTTAGTAATTCCAGACAATCCTAGAGTCTGTAATTGATCTAGGAGGGGAGTATATGGTCTGTTAATGATATATTATCATCTATAATGTGTTATTCTATGAGCTAATTAAGTTTAATTAAGAGTCTTAATCTCAGCCAAAACTGTTTCTGTGCTGACAGTCGGTAGTAAATAATTCATAACAAATTCAAATAAAACCGAAAAAATATAAAATCAGTGGGGTTAGAAACTAGACTCATGAGTATCAGTAAAAATTTTAGAGGTTAAACATTACTGTACATAGCACAGTATTCGTCGGAAGAGGACTGTTATGTAGGAGGCAGTGAGCTGAATCTAATAGAAAATACTAAGTATACAAATAACATCATATAATATGATATGATAATAATTAACGTGTCAATACCAGTAACTGGACTATATACTTATGGAATATCACAGTAAGAATTGGGTTAGAAGTAATCTAATTGGGAGGGATAATCCTTTGAATAAGTGATTTATAACTATCTACCTTGAGGCGTTGATGTCGATTTGATATTCCACTTGGAATTCAAATCATCTAAGATTCTTTAGTTTCTTATCTTTGATATTTGTATTATAAAATTCCAATGCATATGAGGAATTCCTATCTAGGGCTTAGCATGAAAGGTAGGTATTGATTGTATGGTACTCCTTGGGTTTGTTGTTATTATTTGAAGTGTTTGGGTTGTCTTGTTATTCCAAGAGTGATTTGCATGCATTTAAGAAGCTTGTTATTCTTTTCTACTCCAATGAGTGAGTTATGTGCTGACCAAAGACCTTGACACTTCTATCCATACTCGGTGAGAGAGTCTATTCTGGTAAGAGATACCTTATGATCTTAGAGTGTTGCGACCTCTATTCCCTTGAGATATTGCTCATATTAATTACATGATTGTTTCTTCCACTGGAGATCTTGCGAGACTCTCCCCATGGTAGATTCATAGTATGCTCAATTAAGCCATTGCTAGATCTTGCGAGGTCACTTATATTTATGGAGTTGCGATTCCATATTGCCCGAAGGGAGGCACTATACGTACGTTAGATTGTGGACATTACGGAAGGTCCTCAGTCTCTGCCCATCGTGTTCGTAAGCACTGGTGGGGCCAGCATCCTAGACGCATGGTAGGTTTCCAAAGAGCTAGGGTGGTTCTGGTATATTAATTAAGTCACTTGCAAGCGACCAGTTCAGCGAGCAGAAATTATAACTCCTTTCACTTTAGATGTCTGGAGCCTTTGATATGATTGTTATTCTCTCCTTACACATATGTTTGTTCGGAGTCTTATTGATGTTTTCCTATACTTGTGAGTTAGGATTGTCATTATTGACTAACCGTTCAGGTGTATAGACCTTGGTTCAGTCCAGATGTTGTGGAATGTTCACAATCCTTTATTATTCTTATTCTCTTCATACTACTTGTTTTAATTTAGTGGGTTTTTATATCCTACTGAGTGTTTCTATGAAATACTCATGCATCCTCTGATGCAGATGTAAATAAAAATTGAGATCCGAAAGTGCAATAGTGGAAAGGCAGTTGCAGGAGCCGTGAAGAGTTTTAAAGACTATCTAGTTATTTGCTTTGCTTTTATTGATGCTTATGACATTACTGGCAACTGTGTGCCATAGACTTATAGTTTTATTCTATTTCAGTTTTTATTGAAGAATCATTAATGGATTATTTTTAAGTAAATTCATTTCATATTATTTATTGATGTCTGTTATTGTATTACACTGATTGCAGGCATAATCGGTTACACATTCTTTTGAGATGATTGTAATCAGTGGTGAAATCGACTGTTCGGTCGCGTGCCCGGAATCTCTACCTCGAAATGTATCTCACTTGTTGGCTTCCGCACTCCGATCAAGGTTTGGGATTTTCGGGGCATGATAATTACTGTCACTTGTAATGAACAAGTGGTAGGTAACACATCCAATGAGGATGTTGAAACTTGAGCATTAAGAGAGCGTAGACCTTCAATGTTGTTGAAGGATTACTATGCCATGCTTGGTGAAGATGAGATATCGGTAGATGAACAGGTACTTAGTGATCCAGTCACGTTTGAGTAGGCTATGAGTAGTCCAGATTCCAAGGAATGGCAGAAGGCTATTCACGAAGAAATGGATTCGATCTTGAAGAACAAAGTCTGGGAGATTGTTGATTTACCAGACGAACGGAAACCCATTGGGTGTAAGTGGATCTTCAAGAAGAAGCTCAAAGCTGATGGATCAATAGAGAAGTACAAAGCTAGACTTGTGGCGAAAGGTTTCACACAAGTAGAAGGCATAAACTTTAAGGAGACGTATTCTCCTGTGTCTAGGTTCATCTTGATCCGATGTTTGTTGGCAATTGTGTCATACTTAGATTTAGAGTTGCACCAGATGGATGTAAAGACTGCCTTTCTAAATGGTGATTTAGAGGAAGAGATTTACATGGAACAACCCGAGGAGTTTGTTGTTTCCGGGGAGGAAACTAAAGTGTGCAAACTTATTAAATCATTGTATGGACTGAAACAATCGTCAAGACAATGGTATTTCACTTTTCACAAGGTGATAAGTGAATATGGCTTCGTGGGCAATGACTATGACCATTGTGTATACTCCTTTAGAGATGAGAGTAGATTTATGATATTGTCACTATATGTAGATGACATATTATTGATGAGGAATGACATTAATATGATACTCAGTCTTAAAGAATGGCTTAATGCCCAATTTGAAATGAAAGATATGGGTGAAACATCTTACGTCCTCGGGATGAAGATTGAGAGAGATAGAAAAGCGATGAGGCTAAGTATATCTCAGGAATCATATATAGAGAGTGTATTGAAATGCTTTGACGTGATTGGTTGGAAGACCATAGATTCGCCCATCTATAAAGGGACAGTTTTGTCTGAGAGAATGGCACCTGCATCAGATGAGAAACGTTTGAAGATACAATCTGTGCCATATGCGCAGGCTATTGGCAGCTTGATGTATGCCATGAACTGGACTCGACCTGATTTGTCTTTTGTAGTAAGCCTTGTGAGTCAATATCAGGCTAACCCAGGTATGCAACACTGGTAGGCTATTAAGCGGGTGTTTAGATACTTGTTGGGTACTAATGATATGAAACTCACATATCAGGCCGAGAACCTGTCATTGGAAGGCTATAATGATTCAACTATGCCGGGTGTAAGGATGACAGAAAATCCATTGCCGGTTATGTGTTTATGCTTGGTGGTGGCGCCGTAGCATGGGCTAGTAAGAAGTAGAAATGCGTTACTAAGTCCACGATGAAAGCTGAGTTTGTTGCATGCAGATTAGCAGCTTCCGAGGCAGTATAGATTAAAGAGTTTCTAACTGGGTTACAGTTAGAACAGTGGACTGATGCTCCTATCCAAATTTATTATGATAATTCGGAACTATGTCGACACTCCGTAATAGGGAGATCAGTTCTAGAGTAAAGCACATTGAAGTGCACTACTTTTATATATTTGACATGCTACAATGGGGAAAGTTGACGGTGAGTCATCTTCTTACGGTTGAGATGTTGGCTGATCCGTTAATGAAAGCCTTAACGATGGATCTATTTGTAAAACATGTTCATAGTTTTAGATTACGACAGGACTAGTGCATTAGTCACTGTTGGATCGCAAATATGAGCACAGAACCCATAGTGGGGGATGTAAGTAAATATGGGTTCTTGTCCCATTTTACTTATCATGTTTAGAGGAATCATCCCTCTCATGTGGAGTGTGTGCACATGTGGAGATGATAGGCTCCCGTGGGCCCAAGGTGGGGCCCACTTAGATGGAAGAGACACCTTTACTGTTTGTAACCGTTATAGAAAAAGGATCATGAAAAGGGAATAATTCAGGAAATATCCCCGAATTGGAAATACCTAAATTGGAAATAACCAATTTGGAAATAGCCAAATTGAAAATGCGTGATGGGAGTTGTAACTCCCCAATTTGGGGAATCGTGATGAGAGATTAAAGAGGGACGTGAACAGTAACGTCCCCCCAACCTTATGGGTGCTCTCTCTCTCCCTTGAGATCCTTTTCTTCTCCTTCATCTCTCTTGGAGCTTTAGCTTAATGTGTGATTGATCTGGGAGATCATATCAAAGAAAAGCTTCGGAGGAATGTAGGAAGTGATATTGGTATCTCGGGGAGAAAAGCAAGTCACAGATCCACACACGAACGGTTACAAAAAGGGTGATCTCCGACATATTCTATTTCTCTACGAAAAATAGTATAATCTTGGGCATAAAAGCCGCAGGTTAGTAGTACACGTTCTTCGATTTAATTTGATTGCTCATGATATTAATCTTTGTTCATTTATATTGCTCATAAACGTGTGCTCCATATTGTATTTTGTGTTTGTGAGTACAAGGGATTTCCTCATCAATAAGAATTTGGAGAATTCAACACCAAAACGGAGGCAAGATCCTCTTCCGCTGCGGCACGGTTACCCTTCAAAAGGGCCAATGAGGAGGAGGTTCAGCGGTGGTGGGGGACTGAGTGTGGGAGGAAGCACGCTGAAGGAGGAGCCGTAGTGGAGGAGAGGGAGGGTTAAGGTAGAGGTATGGGCGGTGGTGCAAGGGGGCAAGGTGGTGGTTGCCGCCGGGGAGGAGTACAACGGAGGCATTACATGAGGAGATAATGTATAAAGTGAAAGAGCAGAGAGGTTGGACGGAGCATATGCCTGACACAGGTAATAAAAATATTTCTTCTATGATTGCACAATTCAAAGACACTCTTGATGGCCATGTTTTGGAGTCAAAGTCAATGCCTGACATTATTAACAGTCATAAGGAAACGGAAGGGGAAGTTATTACTGATTTATGCAACACAATTGGATGCACGAAGCAAAGAGAACACTGAAGGTGCTAGTGAAATAACACCAATTTTAACTGACATGATTGAAAATGGTTTAAACCCAAAGATGGATATGGAGGGTGTTACATTATTTGACCCAATGGTGGAGGAAACTCCTCCTAAGGATGAGTCATTTTCCAGGTTACTTGCGGAGACATTTTCTCAAGTATGGCATGTCTTGCCATAAATACAGATATCTAAAGTCCAAGCAAGTCTTCCCATAAATATAGATATCCAAAGTCCACGCATGTTTTGCGTCGAGAGAAAGCTAATTTAACTACTACTCTTCCTAATTGCTCAAGAGGAATTGCAAGCGTATTAAATTTATATCCCAATAGCAGTTACAAATTCTTCTATATTCTTATCTGAGCTTCCGCCTTCTACCAATGCTTGCACAGCCAATTCCTTCCATTTGCATACATTAACCATCACCTTCTCTCTTGTTTCTCCTTCCATCAATTCCCTTATACTCCTCGTTATCTCCTCTACCTATTAGGCTGTTTTCATCAGCTCTAGCTCTAACGCCCACCCCCCACACTTCCTCTATGTACTTGGCATTGGTAGGCTGGTCAGACCAATGTGGAAAAGCTACCATGAGCACACCCAGACTAATCCCCTCCATGGGCACCCCTTCCCTATTGTGGCCTCCTCTGCAAAACGATCTGGGAGCTTGCTCTCTTCCGAAGCTCTTACCGCCCATAGAAAGTAATAGGGGCTTTCTTTAAGAGCCCATGCTATCTCCTCCATCTGCTCAGCACTCAACTGGGCTCGGCTTCCAAAGGAGACGTAGATTACTGATTCTGCTTATTTGTTTTGAAGCCATTCCTTGCATACTTCATCCTCTTTCTTCCACAGGCTCAGGCCATAGTCTTTTTCCCCTTCCACGCGCTTGTCTAGATACATAGATGGTACCAAGGGTCCGATTGCCTTAACTTTCCAGTATGCCTTCATCAAACTCAATTCCTGCACGTCCCAAAGCTTTAGAAATAAATATAGATCTAGGGAGAGAGAGAGAGAGAGAGAGAAGAGAGAGAGAGACCTCAGCCCTCCAACTCATGAAAAGTGTTGCCGACAACTAAATCAGCCTCAAACAAGTTGCTGAATTGAGTCAAGAGAAACTTCAGAATCCCAGGAATCTGCTCAGGATGTACCAAGAAAGACGGCAAATCAGACAACTCAAGCTTAGGTAATCCTGGCATGGAAATGGGCTCAACTCCTTCAACGGGAGTTTCCAATCCCCCCTCATGCACACTGTAGTAGATCAAACCAACAGCACAGGACTGAGTGAAAAACGAAACTGCCACTAGTCCACACCTTTTGGCCACATCCAAAGCCCACGGAATCAGGGAGTCATACACAAGGCAACAGGCAGGGCAGTCTGAGAAACTAAGCCTCTGAATTAGATCGAACAGGTTCTGCGACCCAACAACTTTGAACGTCTCGAGATATTCATCGTTGTTTCCTGCTGTCTCGTAGCCGTCATCAAAGCCGTCGGAGATTGCCTCCACCTTGATAGAGCTAGTGTGAACTTTCATTAATTTGGTGACGGAGACTGTAGTGACGAGAGATACTGGGATTCCTCTGGATGCCAATCGCTTGGCAAACTGGAGCATGGGGTTGAGATTGCCTTGGAAAGGCATGGGGAAGAGCAGAACCTTTGATTTGTTGCCTTCTTTGCCCATCTCAACTTGCTTTCTTCTACGCAGATTGCAAGTTTTTTTTTTAACGAGAAATGGAACTTAGGCAACAATGGGGGATAAGATTGTTAGGCCTGACATGAGGTTGCTAGATATTATTGTCCTCAAGGGAAAAGAAGGGACATTTTATTTAATTATTGGCTAGATAAGGAAATCTCTGTGTTTGCCTGCGAAATCAGCATTCCATGAACTAGATACAGAAGAAAGTGTCCTTTTCCCATGCACATGATTAGAGGTGTTGATTATATAAGTAATCCGGCAGGAGAAGACAAGTACAGGAGCAAAATACGGTAAGGGCCTTCTTCGGCATCACCTTTCCACCATAAGCCACCGGCGGCGGAGAAGGAGAGTCGAAGACTAAGGGCCTGTTTGGTATAGGATTTATATAGTGGAAATCTGAATTTAGGGAACAAGAAGAGGGGAAGAATCATGGTCTTTGGTTGGGAAGAAATAAATTTTGAAGAAGAATTTAAGTCCCGATGACATGTTTTATAAATAAACATAAAAGACATGAGCATATAATAAAAAAAATATGTTTTTAATTATGAAAATGTATTTTTTCTTATTATGTGCCCTTGTCTTTTTTACAAAATTATAAAAAATGCTATTTAAAAAAGTCAATGAAGTGACAGCTGAATTCTTTTAAAAAATTTCCTCCATGAAGAAGCTGGATTCTTCTAAAATTCAAGTATGTAGTTGTTGCCAAACAGGCCCTAAGATATACAATGGTTTCATAATGGGCCGGACTGTGAGTCTGTGAACCACTAACCATATATGAAATAGGCGAGAGACCACTAGTTTAAGATATTAGCAACAAACTGGTTCATTGCTAGAATGTGGAGATTTTGTTGCTAATACTAATAACATCTTCTCAAATAAATTTTACTCCATCCTATGAAGCTTGTCTGCATTACAAAATGATTGAAATTCATTGGATTGTAAGGCCTGTACAATAAAAGAGAGTTTCTCTCCCTCTCCCCATGTTTTTGGTCTTCATAGAGCAAACCTTACCACGTGTTGGATTTTGGATCCAAATGAGCTTCATTGGACCGAGGGAGTAGAAAATACATTTTCTTAATTAATCACATTCTGTTCCAAAATCCACTTCTAGCAACGAATTTTCTTGTGTCACGAAACGTTGCAAAAGCCCCATTTGTTGTAGTCATGATCCCCTTCAAATAACATGCAACATTGGATCAAGATCCTACAGCTCTCAGTGGCAAACTCAAAATAATGATGCCATCATTTCCCTTGGCTTCTTTCTTCACAAGATTTCTTCTCCTAATAGGCTACCAAATCAGTGCCTAAGGGGCATATATACGGGTTCTAGGGCTTCTTATTAGTTATCTTGTGTGGATTCTCTTGTCTTCTCTCTCTAGGATTAGAGTTTTGATAGGCTTGAGGCATAAAGCTTGTTTATGCCCAAGGTTGTGGAAGGATTACCGGTATCAGTGCTTGTATCTCAAGGCATTTCTGAGAGAGTATCCTTGTACTTTTTGGTTCTGCGATAAAGTGGAATGAAAACTCTTTCTTGGTCGTGACATGGTTTTGCTAAACCACGCCAGTCTATTGTACTAATTCATTCATCATTTATTTTCCTTGTCAAATTGTCAGGTCCATCTCCGGCTACTTGGTCATATACAACAAGTCCCATAACAAAACATAATAGGAGCAAGGAGGGAGAGAAGGGAAGTTTGTCTAATAAAATATACTCTCTCATTAGACAAAAAAATGTTAAGATCTACTACTAATTGAAATTCTCCGGTCTTATGCTTCAGACTGCATGGCAACCATAATAAATAAGCATGCACACCAATGGCCGTGTTAAAAAAAATGTTCAAACCATTTCGAAAAATGAACTTCACCAATGGAGCTACAAAGTTATTACATCCCAATAGCAGCCACAAATTCTACCATGTCTTCATCCGAATTTCCTCCTTCTAGGTGGGCTTGAACAGCCAACTCCCTCCATTTTAGAGCATTGGCCATCAATTTTTCCCTTGTTTCTCCTTCCATTAGTTCCCTTATACACCTCAACAACTCCTCTCTTCCAACAAGGCTCCTCTTATCGGCTCTAGCTCTAACTCCCACCTTCCACACATCCTCTATGTACTTGGCATTGGTGGGCTGGTCAAACAGTTGTGGAACAGCCACCATCGGCACGCCTAGGCTCAACGCCTCCAGGGTCGAGTTCCAGCCACAATGTGTAACAAAACATCCAATGGCCTCGTGGGCCAGCACCTCAAGCTGTAGGGCCCATCTCACCATCAACCCCTTATTACCTAGCATAACCTCCTCTGGAAAGCCAACCGGGAGTTTGCTTTCTTCCGAAGCTCTTACCACCCACAGAAAGTTATACTGGCTTTCTTTAAGAGCACAAGCTATCTCCTCAATCTGCTCCGCACTCACCTTGATATAGCTTCCAAAGGAAATATAGATGACAGATCCTACTTCCTTGTTTTGAAGCCATTCCTTGCATGCCACATCATCTCTTTTGTACAGGCTTAAGCCATAGTCTACATCCCCTTCCACGCGCTTGTCCAGGTACATGGATGGCACTAAGGGGCCAATTGCCTTAACTTGCCAGTATCTCCTCATCCAACTTAGTTCCTGCATGGTACGAAACTCTGAAAGAGATCTACTTAAAAAATTTTAGAGAGACCTAGAGAGAGAGAGAGAGACCTCTGGCTCCAAGTCATGAAAAGTGTTGCAAAGAACCAAATCAACCTCATCCAAGTTGCTAAATTGCCCGAAGGTAAACTCCAGCACCCCAGGAAACTGATCAGGATGCAAGACAAAGGATGGCAAATCTGATAACTCGAGCTTAGGTAATACTGGCAAGGAAATTGTTTTAGCTCGAGGAGGAGCTTCCAGTGCCCCTTTGTACACACTGTAGTAGATCATTTCAACGCCACAGAATTGAGTAAAGAAGGAAGCTGACAGCAGCCCATACCTCTTGGCTATGTCCAACGCCCATGGGATATGCGAGTCATACACAAGGCAATTGACTGGGCAGTCTGGGGCAATAAGCCTTTGAATGAGATCTAACAAGTTTCGCGACGCAACAGCTTTGAATGTCGCATGGTAAGTGGCTGCGCTTACCCCCTCGTGGCCATCATCAAAGCCATCAGAGATTATCTCCACCTTGATGGAGCCTGTGTTGGCTACCATGGATTTGCTGATGAAGACTGTGGTTACGACAGAGAACGGAATTCCTCTGGATGCTACTCGTTTGGCAAACTGGAGCATGGGATTGATGTGGCCTTGGAATGGCAACGGGAAGAAGAGAACATGGGATTTCTGGCCATCCTTGCCCATGGATCAGCTTGTTTCGTCTTAACACACTGAAACTAACTTGGGTGATGGTGAGAATGGGCTTAATTAACGAAAAAGTAGACAAAATAGGAGATATTTTTTTATTAGAAGAGGACTGAGTCGAATATAGAACCAACAGACTTAAAGACTGAGAACTGGACATATTGTCTTCTTTGACGACTGAAGGCCTTGAATTGATATTTTCTTCCCATCCTGGTCCTTATGATTGGATGTGTTGATTGTAACAAAAACCAGCTTTAGAGGATAACTTCATGAGCTGAAAGACGGAATAACGGTCTTATGTGATATCATGTTTTAGGCAGGATCTAGCGGCCTAAATGGACTTTATACTGTACGAAAGAGAGACGGAGTTGAAACAGAACACTATGCTGACTACCATACTCGACAACTCATTGAGATAATCAAAAGGTGATGTGGTTGTCACATAATGATCAAAGAGGTATTCGCCTAAGCTTCCTTGACGATATCACAAGTTTATACTTACGAAGCATGGATACTGCAATACGACACGATACGGGTATGCGATACAACAAATTTTGAAAAGCACATGAGATGTAGCTGAGTAGGGCACAAGCCATCTTGGACCGTTGAATTTTGATCTGACGATGGGTGTCAAATTAGTAGGTAGGTGAATATGGATATCACTCACCCTTGTAGCCGTCAAATCAAGATCTGATGGCTCCAAATTACTCTGGGTCCATGCAAGCTGCATGAGACAAGTCTCATTTAAAATTTTCCTTTATATGAGGGCCGGTACTCTGCAACCGATTAGATAGAGCTCTCTCTAGTCAGTTTTGTAAGTGACTATCATATCATAATCCTGCGAGCATGAAAGAACACCCTTGATCATAAGGAAATAACTCAAGTTAAGCCCCAGTTTTGTGTTAACACCTCCCCCCGTCCTCCCTCGCCTCAACATCTCCCTTCGTCTTCCCTCCCTTGCCGCTCGGCGCTGCCCCCGTCCTTTGTCGCCAAACCAAAATCCACTGGCTCCTCTAAATGTTCAACCTTTTCGAGCCCCTAGTGCTTGGACGATTGGAGGGGAGATGCAGGAAGGAGGAGATTGACTTGTATTGAAATTTGGTGACCTTTATTTCTTTTTCTTTTTTTTTTTTTAATTTAGGGAGTCTTTCTTTTCAACCGAACTTCATTGTAAATAGTACATGCATATCTACCTGATAAAATATTTATTCTTTGTTTTCTCACAGTTATATAAAAAGTTGTAATTGTTATTTAGTTTGCTAGGGTTACTTATTGCACTCCGTCAAAAAGTTTGTGAGACTAGTTTATCTCTCTCTCTCAATCTCATAGTTTAGCGTGTCATTGGTCACATATTTTGGTTAGACCTTTGAAGAATATGTATAGATACGTAGCATTAGAAATTCTAATTATATCTTTTTCAAATATCCCTGAAGTGAAGAAGCATTAATATCAACTCATCGGATTTTATGGCTGTCCAATATTGGGTTACTATCTTATCAAATTTAAATTACTGGAAATATGATATTTTTAAAATGTAATGCTGACTGTTTCAAAAAGTTCAATTTTTTTTCAAGTACTGTCCATCTCAAAATGGATTTCGGTATTGCATATTCAATCTAAGGACATTTGTACTCTTCACCTAAGTAAAATTTTGGCTTTGTCACAACAATATCAGATATTTGGTCCTTTTCCAGTTTACTGTTCACATTTCTGAACTGCTTTGCATTCCAAAGTTATCGGCCTCAAACATGAATTGAAACTCAGTCAAATTTAATATATGAATTGAAACTCTTCAGCTTTTAGTGGAGACAAAACGAAAAAGTTTGGCATTTTTATGCTGCTTGTTCTGTTGTAGATGTGGCATTTGGTTCCTAGAGATTAGTGTTTTGACTTCAATCAAACAATCCCACCTATCCAACTTAATTTGTGCTATGCCATAGTACGTATGGACTTCAATCCCACCAAATACATGGCTTTGATTTTGGTTTATGCTGTCTTATCAAAATATTAGATGTCAGTCGAAAATGAATTGTATGAACTTTAGTGTTGTGTTGATCATTTTCCCAAAAGCAATATTCCATATCTCCCGAATTTATTCTAGTATCAGTACCAGCCTCTTATATGACTCTCTGAGTAATTGGCTGTGGCAGTATGTCTTTTTAGTCAGTTTTGTTATGTTCTGTTTCATCTTGATCAGTTTGGTTTAAATTGGGTAACCCAAACTCTGCTCGATGGGTGTTCGTTGAAATGCCTACAATTGTATTTCTAATAGTGCTAACAGTTTGCGATGAGAACTGCTATTCTTTTTTAATAGTGTTTGTTAAAATGATAATCTTGAGAAATGGTGGATCTTTTGCTTAAATAGAAAAAACATTGTGTGTTAGTGATGGTTGTTCAAATCCACCAAGATCCGATTCAAATTTCTGGACGCATATATTCCTCAAGTTTTTTGAAGAGATATTGTTTAGCTTTGTTTTATGTAGGTACGTAACATGAGACAAGAGCAAAAGCAAAGAGCTCTATGCTTTTGTTGCTTTGTGAGTTGCACATTTGAAGAGCTCAATTAGTTGGCCTTATGTTGAACTCTTTATTCTGGAGGTAGATCCCGTGGAAAAATTTGCAATCTTTCAACACAGGTAAATACAATGAAGAGAGGCAAGAAATACTTGGCCAAAATAATGAAGCTTGAGCAAAAATAAATTTTTTTTGGAAGGACTCAGATATTATGCCTTGTTTAAACCTTATGAAGGACCAATGAGAGCATTTATAGGGCCCTTGGTAGACTCGAACCACCGTGTTCTTAGGAATATAATTTCCAAATCTTTCCCATTAAGCTAAAGAGCCATTCCCTAGCTTGAATTATTTATATGATATATGTCATCCTATGAATATAGTTAGAGGAAATCATAAATTGTATCATACTTATCCAATGAACATATTTGCAAAAGAAGAGATTAATGATTCCAGACAATTCCAATCATCATCAAACAGAGAGAAGTAATCCTAATTGCACCTAAAAAATATCAATATAAATATAATCCTAACAGAGACCTAAGCTACTGAGGAAGAAACTTAGCTGAGAAGTTGCAATTTTCACAATCAAACTAGCTAATTGAGCTAAAATTTTAAAATCTAAAGGTGAAAGAAATAGTTATAGTACTTAGACCATTATACTCAAATTTTTATTTTATTTTGTTCTACTTATTCGAAGAATCTAGTGGGTAATTGTGCCACACAAGCAGAGGGGGAAAAGAAAAAGAAAAATCCTGCTATCTTATCAGATTGTGGAAGGAAGCTCACCCAAGAAGGAAAACATATTGTCGAGTTAGGTTGTCAACTAGATAAGGAATTCTTTGTAGCCACAAAGTCTGCAAGCAAATTGGCTTTTCCAAAAATGTGTCAAATGGAGATGTCTTCGGAAAGAAATTAGTGATCTCTTGAGCAAAGGAGGAAACTGCCCGACGAATTGAGATTGGACTATGAAGTATGAATCATACGCACTAAAAAAAGGGAACCAATTCAACAATCAAAGGAAAGCAATTAAACACAAGGGCTTTTCTAATACCTTCTGCCATTGCATTAGC
Organism: Houttuynia cordata; assembly: GCA_039654745.1. Lineage (NCBI taxonomy): Eukaryota > Viridiplantae > Streptophyta > Magnoliopsida > Piperales > Saururaceae > Houttuynia > Houttuynia cordata. Next base: position 16,596,322 of record CM077506.1, read on the forward strand.
TTCATCAATCATGAGAAGCCCAAAAATACATCTCATAAGTTATTTCTAATTGTTCCTCATCCACCATAGTGACTAAGATTAGCACTGACTGTTCCAAGCAATGTTTTACTTCCAATAGAATAACAGGGGCTTATACCATTGCGTCTTGATAATTCAAATTATTTCTTCGGCCCCTTATTGATTAGAAGATTTAGCTTGTATATATGAATCACTATTGGTTTGATGCAACTAATATGGAAGTTGTTTCAGTATGTCAAGGATACATATGTATCCACGGTAAAGAATGATGGCCAATTTTCTATATATACTCATTGTTATATCTAGTATACAAAGGCAAATAGATGTATACATGTCGTGTTACTTGGCATTCTGCCATTAATATTTAATTCTGCTTCAATGACCTATCAATTACATTTAGTAATGAATTGGAGAAATCCTTTGAAATCCATTTTAACTTTATTCGAATTGAATTTTCAAGATTTATTAAGGTTGGAAAAAATGTCCTTTTTTTATTCCAATTAAATTTCTATCTCAGTTTCTTAATTTAATCAAGTTTTTGGATCTTGAAAGAGGGAAGATTAACCCTTTAACATAGATGCAATGCATTGCTCCTCAAGAGAAAGCTGACACATAGGTGGAATATTTCTTCACCTTTAACTCAGTTTCTTTTACGTTCCAAGTAATATTTCTGATAGAAGACATTTTATTATTAAATTTCACCAAGTACTTTGCCATACAAAGAAACCAAACGTTGATGAACATAGACAAATGCTGAAGGCGGCAAGTGATGGATTTTTAAAGACACTCTAAGGGTGCTTTTGGCAACCTTCATTTGAATTTAGAGGTGTGATTCTTGGAATTACGTCATTGAAAGAATCTCGTGTGATTTGGCAAATGACAGGGTCGGCCCGATTATTTTGTGCGACCCTCTTTCACGTTATAGAGGCCGTTTGGGGCATGAAAAAAGCAAAATATCAAGTGTGGATGTTTTGCTGTACTGTAGCATCCAGGTTTTTTCCACTTTTGGCTGAAACACCTCAGGACGTATTTCACGCTCGATAGTGAAAAAACTGGAATGCTATAGTGGACGTGGAAAATCCACTGTAGATATTTTGGTTTTTTTACGCCCCAAACCGCCCCTTAATCAGAATCGCGTCATTCTAGGGTGAGATTTTGGGGAAGAATCAAATCGTATCAAAAAAAGAGTTGTCAAACGCAGGATTTAGACAAATCACGTGATTCTTAAAATCACAGGGTCTAAATCCACGTTGCCAAATGCACCCTAAAGAAATAATGAAACCAGGTATTGAGGTCGTGGTTAGGATTGAAGTGCAAACCATACAACTCATCAAAATATTATTTGGATTGGCTTGCTATTTGGTGGTTAAATGTTACCTGATCGCACTACTACGAATATAAATTAGGTTTATATCTTGAATACATATTTAATATTGGCCACCCAAAAATGATTTCAAAACTCGTGTTTTATTTTATGGATATAGGCTGCCACCTGGTTATTCTATTAGCTAGTTGACATTTTAGCCCAGTCTTTAATTGCTTGATTAGTGAATGGGAGAAGAGAAAAGCTTTTTTTGGGGTGAGGATTATGAGAAAATTAGTAGGGGAAGGATGGGATATTAGAGTAATAAAAGAACAACAATATACATTGTTTCTTGTTTCCGTGAACACGAGTCAACTGGGGTCGAATTAGGGGCGTTCTATCACTCATGGCAAAAACTATACATTGCTTAATTTTCTTCAAAAATGGTTTGTTTTCTCTTTTTTCTGTTGGACTGATTTAAAATTTGTTTTACGAGGGGACAACAGGCCAGTGCCACTCTAAATCGCCCTGACCAGAGGGTCCCACCAAGGAACCTGTCCAGTCCTCTTTTGCCGTCTGCGGTACAAAAAGCTCAATTGCTTTAGACGTTGAAAGTACTCTTTCACTTACCTTAATTGTGCACCTCCATGTTATTTCCGCCTACACAATAGGTAATTTTCTTTAGCAAAAATCTACAATTTTCTATTTGTATCCAGTTCTTGTTTAGATCATAGAGTACAAAAGGAGCTTCCCCATCTATGCATCTGAAGACAACCAATCCAAAATGGCCAACCAAGCCAAGAAATCCCATGGTCTACTCTTCCCAATGTCTGTCCAAGGCCACATCAACCCCATGCCCCAGTTTGCCAAGCGACTAACATCAAGAGGAATCCCCGTCTCTCTCGTCGTTAACAGTCTTCGTCACCAAAAGCATGGAAGCCCGTACGGGCTCTATCAAGGTCGATGGCTTTGATGACGGCTATGATGTAGCAGGAAATGCACAGAATTACGTCGAGACGTTCCAAGCAGTTGGGTCGAAGGACCTGTTCGATCTCATGTTAGAAGTTGGTATAATAACCTATATTAAAACCCACTTTTGATATCAATTAGTGAATTGGGTGAAGGATGAATAGTCTCACATCCACACCAAGAAGGTGTTGTGGATGGTATATAAGGTCCAAGTTTCGCCTTAGAAGTTAGGCCCAAGGGCCACCCCACTTTTGTGGGGGAGAGAGATGTTGGACCCATGCACCTAGGTGGGCTAACTCACACGCGCGCGCCGCTGCCATCCGGCCGGCCGGTTCGGTTCGCACGCACGACTGGTCGGGTTGGGTTGGGTCAACAAGATAATATTATTTTGGGACAAATTCAATTGATTTGGTTTTTTAATTTATTTTGGTTCAACTAAAATGGGTCCGATTTATTTTCTTATGACCGTTAATGGAAAGACGTGTTCGTTTAACGGGAAAGGGTGTTTTCAACGAGCCTTTAACGGGATTTCTATAAAAAGGGGTTTTTCTGGACAGTTTTTATTGTACTTCATCTTCCTCCTTCATCCTCTCTTCTGTGAAAGCATTACACATTTGTAATTCGCTGCGCGTGCTGTTTGAAGTGCTCCTACAATACGTGGTTGATCGTCTTATCCTGGGAGGCAGACGCCCACGAGTTCAAGCACTGTATGGAAGGCGCATTCTGTCTTAAAGACAAAGTGCTTCACTTGATTCGATCATAACGTTCTTTTAACGGATCTATTATCATCTTTGCAAAGGTACAGATCTATCATCCTTGAGACCTAACGGATTTATTATCATCTTTGCAAAGTTACAGATATATCATCTTTGAGACGAGACAGTAATAGTAAAATAATATTATTAACATCTCATTCAAAGGCTTACTGCCTCAAACTGCCCTGTCAAGTGCCTTGTGTACGATTCCCATATCCCATGGGCTCTGGATGTCGCCAAAAGTTGTGGCCTAGTGGCTGCATCCTTCTTCACTCCAGTCTTGTGCGGTTGATATCACCTATTACAGTGTGCATGAGGAAGATTGGAAGCTCCCCCTAGAGTAAAACCATTTCCTTACCTGGATTACCTCAGCTTGATTCATCTGATCGACTTGCCGTCTTTCGTGTCGCATCCTGACCAGATGCCTGGAATTCTGCAGGCTATCTTGATCCAGTTCACCAACATGGATCAAGCTGATTTTGCTCTCCGCAACACTTTTCATGAGTGAGAGGCCGAGGTCTCTCTCCCTATCTCACTCAGTCTCTCTTCGGTGTTTATCTTGTCATCTTTAAATGCTATATATTCATCTCTAAGTCTTTGTGGGATGCAGGAACTGAACTTCATGAGGGCATACTGGAAAGTTAAGGCAATTGGACCAACAGTGCCATCGACTGTACCTAGACAAGCGAATTGAAAGGGACATGACAGACTCTTGCCTGAGCCTGTGGTGAAGAAACTAGTAATCTTGTATTTTCATTAAAGACGAACGTTGCTATATAGAGTTTATGTATAGAGAATACAGGATTACAGTTGGAGACAGTTATGTCCTAAGCTGACCTGGACAATACTAATTAACTACTAACATGTGGAAGAAAGAGGATGCAGTCTGCAAGGAATGGCTTCAGAATAAGAAAGCAGGATCCGTCATCTCTGTCTCCTTTGGAAGCGTGTGGAACAGATGGAGGAGATTGCATGGGGGCTTAAAGAAAGCCACAATTACTTTTTATGGATGGTAAGAACTCCGGAAGAGAGCAAGCTACAGATAGCTTTGCAGAGGAGGTCACATTAGACAAGAAGGGGCTGATGGTGAGGTGGGCTCCACAGCTTGAGGTGCTGGCCCATGAGGCGATTGGATGCTTTGTTCCACAATGTGGCTGGAACTCGACCTTGGAGGGGATCAGCCTGGGGGTGCCCATGGTTGCTGTTCCACATTGGTCTGACCAGCCAACAAATGCCAAGTAGATAGAGGAAGTGTGGAAGGTGGGAGTTAGAGCTAGAGCTGATGAGAAGAAAATAGTAGGAAAACATGACATGATGAGGTGTATAAGGGAACTGATGGAAGGATAAACAAGGGAAAAGGTGATGGTTAGTGCTTCCAAATGGAAGGAGTTGTCTGTGAGAGCGCAGGTCGAAGGCGCTCGGATAAGAACATATATAGACGAATTTGTGGCCGCTATTGAGATGCATTTATATTAAACCAATCATTTTTTGTCCCTTAGTCCTCATGCTTATTGATAATGGTATCTATCAAGTCTGAGAAGTCTGGATTTCTCAATATAAATTCTACATCATTGGTTTTTAACATTATTTTAGCATTAAAAAAGTCAAGTCATGTATCAAAAAGAAAATGGCAAGCCACAAAAATGTTTCTAGACATGCTCCCTAGTATTCATAATCAACCTCAAAATGCATCCATAAGTTTTGCAGAAGTGGGCTTTTAATCAAACAAATTAAAAGGAAAAAGTTGCGCATAAACCAATAGTCAAGCATTCGGTAAGTCTTAGAGAGAGACTGATTAGCTCCAAGATGTTTTCAACTCCCAGCGTTTTAACATTGGTCGCCTGTGGAAGGGGAACAAAATTGCCTACACCTCTTTTCTCCTCTTTCTTTGATGAGATTGATTGTGGGGGTGAAGGGAGGTCTTTGTGGGAATGTTTGAGAGCCAATTTGTCGAGCTTCTCATCATTCCCCGGTTCACGGTTCACAACCCTCTTTGGCTGTTGTTTCCCCTCTGGGTGTTCTGTTGATTCTGGATTAACGAGCTCAACTTGGTGGTCATTGATGCCTGGTTCCTGGCTAGGCCTGGTGACTCTAGTCGGAAGCTTTCCGTCCTACTTGGTTCCATGGCTTGTTGGTCCTTTGATTGTTCTGTTTAAATAATTGAAAATTTTATTAACTAAACAAGGGAAGAAAAAAAATCGGACACTACACAGCATTGCCAACGAAAAGAAAACTACAAAAGCCAAAAACAAATAACTCTAAATAAAAACTACTTAATCTTCCAAAAAATAGTAAGAAAAGAGCAATGATCCACGATTGTTCTTTGAATTCCAAAAGCTCGGATGACATGGATCCCTTGCTTAATAATGGCTTGAGCTAAGACCATAAATGGGACAGATTTGCCTTCTAAGATTCTTCTTATTTCTTTCTGTCCAAACAAATGTGACATAGATTGGTAATAAGCACTTTAGAAGAATACCGACATACTTGTTCCAAGATATAAAATCCGTAATCCAAGAAAGTTACACTTGGAAGTCCAACATAAGACGAACATCGCATTTAAGTAATATATGTGTCCAAACCAAGGATATTCAAAGAAGATGTGATCTCGGGTTTCTTCATGACGCCCACATAGGAAACAAATATTAGCAAGATGGAAACCACGTTTACATAGATTCTCTTGAGTGAGCAGATCATTATTTAACGCCAATCGAGAAAAGAAGGCATATCTTTTAACCATGTACTTATGCCAAACCAAATTAAAGCAAAGTACAGGAGGGTGATGATGTCTAACGAAATTCTAGGCTGATTTATATGTGAATCTATCTTTCTCCTTAACCCAGTCATAGCTATCCAAATTGTCATGAAGGGACAGAGAATTCAAAACTAAAACAGTCCTTTGATTGTTATTTGTCGAATTTTCTTCAAACCTGACTACTTGTTGGGTTCTTGGTGGGAACTTGCTTGGTGTGATGTTTGGGTATTATACTCAGTTTAGGTGGACAGGGATGATGATTGTGTTGTAAATCAAATGGAAATCAGTAGTCCGGTGAAGGAGTTCCTTAAGATCATATAGAAGCCTTTTTTTTCAATCTAATAATAAGATCATATAGAAGCCTACCGGCCCAAGGAGTGATAAAATATGGTCCCCCCTTCATATCACTTTGTTAAAGCGGCCACAAATTCTTCAATGTCCTTGTCCGAGCTGCCACCTTCATCCAATGCATGTATAGCCAACTCTCTCCATTTCATAGCATTTCTCAACATCTCTCCTCTTCTCTCTCCCCCAAAGTCCCTTCTCATCAACCCTGGCTCTAATTCCCACTCCCCACACCTCCTCTATATACTTGGCATTGGTGGGCTGGTCAGACAACTGTGTAAAACCCACCATAGGCACCCCCAAGCTCAGCCCTTCCAGTGTTGAGTTCCACCCACAATGTGTGACAAAGCATCCAACTGCTTCATGGGCCAGCACCTCCAGTTGTGGGGCCCACCTCACTATTAGCCCCTTCCCTGTTGTGGCCTCCTCTTAGAACCCCTCTGGCAGTTTGGCCTCTTCTGATGCTCTCACCACCAACAGAAAATGATGGTTACTTCCTATCAGAGCACAGGCAATCTCCTCCACACCCAATTTGGCTAAGCTTCCGAAGGAGACATAGACGACCGATCCGGCTTCCTTGTCCTGCAGCCACTTCTTGCATATTGCATCCCCTTTCTTCCAAAGGCTAAGGCCATAGTCCCTATTGCCTTCGCACGATTGTCCAAGTACATTGATGGCACTGTTGGCCCAATTGCCTTCACAGGCCAAAACTCCCTATGTTGGAATAATTATCTAATTAGCCACAAACTAATAGATAGAATTGTGTAAAAGTTACTAAATTATTAATGTAGAACAATCAATAGATAAGAACCAGCCCTTGAAATCATAAAATTTCATCCTTTTAAATACAAAATAATCCGAAATAAGAAATTCGAACTCAATGCGATCTGAGGCGCCTTTTAGGACTCTTCTTTAACGAATATTCGCCGCCTAGTGCAAGGCTTCACCAACGATCAATCAAGAGTTACAACAGACCTCTCTCGAACCTTGGTGCACTCTAAAGAATTCGATCACAAACCCAGAAAGAGCGTATTGCCCACACACAAAATCAATGCAAAAATCCGACTCCAAGAACACTAATTGAGAACTAAAAAATAGTGGAGAGAAGAGGAGAGCAATTGGAGAAGAAGGATACCTCTTTTTTTTGTTAGATTTCTAAAACCCACATTCAAGAGGATAAATATGGAAAGGCGTCTTAAAATGGCTCATCAATTAGCCGTTTTAAAACAGCTAATTGAGCCAGTTTTGTTTTTTTTTTCTACTGAAACACATTTATTTCTAACACCCTCATCCAACTTAATTCCTGCACTTCACAATTTATACAATAAGTAGATGAAAACTAGAAAAATAAAATGGAAAATACTTTCCTGACCAAGCTCCATGACTACAGTCAATGACCATGGTATATCATGACACATTATAGCTACTGGATGACCATGCTAAAGGACCATGATTTTTTTTTTTTTTTTTTTTGTAAAAGCTATAGCACCATGGTATTCAGATATATACCAATCAAAGCCTCTATGTACCATGCTAGGTACCCTATGTACAATGGTACTAGAAAGAGATATGTGGGGGAGCAGAGAGACTTGCATGGACCTCTAGCTCATGGAAACAGTTGCAAAGCACCCAGTCAGCCTGGTCCATGTTGCTGAACTGTTTCACTGCCAGCTACAAGACCCCCGGTATGCGATCAGGTGTTGCAACAAAAGATGGCAATTCAGACGAATCGAGCTGGGGCAATCCGGGCAATGATACTGTCTTGTCGATCGGTGGGGCGCTTAGTCTCCCCTCAAACACGTTGTAGTAGATCAAATTAACTGCACATGATTGAGTGAAAAACGAAGCTGCAAGCAGTCCACATTCCTTAGCCACATCCAGAGCCCATGTAATGAACGAGTCATACACGAGGCAATTGGCTGGACAGTGCGAGGCATTCGGCCTCTGTATCAGATTCAGCAGGGATTGCATCCCAACATATCTGAATCTCTCCAGGTAGATCGCCGCACTTGCAGCTGATTCCCGGCCACCTTCGTCGAAAAGCCATCGGAGATGACTCGACATTGATGTGTCCTTTGGCCGCAGACTTTTTTTGGAGGAGGATGTGAAGAACTCATGGACAAGAACTGGATAGGAAGATGTATTTGCTCTTTCTTGATGTCTCTTCAACTGATATTTACCTCAAGAATACGACTTGACCTTAAAGAGAAAAGAAAAAAGATGTCACCTGTTTTGCTGCGTATGTTAACAAGTAATGCCAGGATGCATAGCTAGGAGAGGGAGGATTGCGTCCACGACAGAATGAATAGATCCAAGGCGGCAAAATTATGGCATTTGTGACAACACCACTTACGTTGTTCAACAAAAGGAATTCGAAAGACATCACCACTTATGCAGCAGCCTCAGAAGAAACGTGAATCCTGGAAACTTACATCGGCGATACGTAAATCTCACAAGCAATGCCGCAAATCATATCCCGGAATCCTATATTAGAGAGATCTTGGTCCTCTGCAAGCTTGAGGTTTATGGAACCATAATAACATAAAGCTCAAGCATAATGGATCCCATTGCCTAAATAACACCTGATACGATTTGGCTGAGTTAACTTTGCTAAACCTCATTACCTCTAGCAGGAAGTCACCATTAACGTAACATGCGAATTTGGTTCGAATTTTGATACGGGAAATTTCAGGGAAAATGGGCACTAAATTAAGGTATAAACAATGACACAACAATAAATATGGCAAGTATAACCCAGATATAAAATAATAAAGTCTCAGATTGGAGGAGAACCCACGATTTATGCAATACAAGAAACAAACATTAAGCAACAAGTTACAACTTCATTGGGTAGGACCGTAGGAATATTTCTCCTAGTGCATACTTGTGAAATGTGCCAAATATTTGGAAAAAATTAATATTTTCCAAAAAATCGTAAAATTCATAGATTTGGAAAATGGAGAGTGTAGTTGCGGACTATTAGTTTGAGCTGCTATTCCGAGCTTTTTTATAAGGAGAAAGGTAATGTCCGGGCGACCGGAGAGAAGCTCTCTCCGGTTGCTTTGATTTTCATCCGTCGGATGAGATCCGACGGATGAAAATTACCCCCCAAAAAAACCCGCCCTCCCACTCCCTCTCTCCCACTCCCTCCCTCACTCCCTCCACGGTCACCGCCCCCCCCCCCCCCCCCCCCAATTCCCTCCCTCCCTCCCTCCCTCCCACTCCCTCCCTCACTCCCTCCACGCTCGCCGCCGCCCACCGAACCTCACTCCCGATCCTGCTCGTCGCTCGCTGCCTCCCCCCGAACCCCGTCGCCGCTCGCCGCTAACCAAGGGCTGCCCTTGTCATCGAAGTAAGGTATCATCTTTTTCTTTGATTGCTTTGAATTTCAGAAAAAATTACTTCTTTTTGTGCTTATGATATGCTGTTATGGATAGTCTGTTTATGGTGTTTATGATATGCTGTAATGTATTGAGATAGCCATTGTTGGGATCTTATGATAAGAATATAAGCCTTCATTGGTTTCCTGCATCTTCATTTGTGCTGGATAAAGATGGTCATGTGAAACTATTGGACAGCAATCTATGAGACAAATAAATTTCATATGTATTTCTTAGTAGAGTTCTATCTTAGTTGGCACAAAATTGTTCCTTGGTTTTTATTCTACAGAAATGAGTCTTTATGTATCTTGTGAGTTCTCTTACATAGATGTAATGCTTCACACACTTAACTTTATCCGCGTTGTAGGTAGCACCCCAAGTAGTTGGCTTCAAATATTAAAGTTAGTAGATCTTATTATTAAATTTTCAAGTTTGAACGCATCCTTCTTGTCTTATGTGCTAGTCGAACTGCAACAGAAGGTTCACTTGCGAAAGAGGAAAGAGCAAAAATGGAAAAATTGACATCGCCTACAGGGTAATTATTGATAGGTCAGTTTGCATAATCCTTCCAATTATTTGTCTAATTATTTTTTCTTGGATGCTTATGGTACCTTGGAATGACGTGAACAGGGAATGAGGACCGTGAATATGTTCTCAGATGCATTTTGCGACCTGCAGTTAGTTATGGAAGAGACTTTCTGTTGCCTTTTTTGACCTGAGTGCAGGAAGTACTTGGAAATCATGTTGATAAAAAAGGCTCCTATGTGGGTCCTAAAAAATTAAGCTTTGATTTTTCTCACGGTAAGATTGATTATTCAATTAGGAGGCGTGTTAATTTTAGCCTCTTGCTTTTTTCTTGATGTTGTTTATTCTTAAACAGGGAAGCCTATTGATCCCAAGGATCTTAAAAAAATAGAGGATATAGTAAATCAGCAAATAAAAGATGAGTTGGATGTATTTGCTAGTGAAGCTAAACTTGATTTTGCAGATGGTCGCATAGTCTTTGGGTTATTATTCTTTGCCCTTGGAAAGAGAGTTTTGTAAATAAGATGTTTTTTTCCTTGAAATTGTAGGGAGTGTCAGTATTGGTGTTCAGCAAGGATAAGGCATCAAACAAGGCAGTTGGGTGTGCTGGGGTTCCAGCTGATATTAAGAAAAAAGTTCCAAATGCTGCTGAATGGTTGAAGGCAGCCATGGAACCTGTTAAAGGGAAAGCTGGGGGGAAACTTGGTTTTGCCCAAGGCCAGGCCAGTAACAATAGTTTTACCATCTTTACTTTTTCTAAGTAGGTTATGATACTGACTTAGCTTTTAGAACCTGGTTTTTTGAATGATGAGATTATGAATGTGACCTGATGACTTTTTATGTGATCTGGATGCAGGCAACTGATGCATCACAGCTTGAGGATGTCGTTAAGGTTGCAAAACAATTTGCAGCCTTGAAGCTGAACGAGAACTAGCAGTACTGCTACACAATTGACTAATTATTTTATCATTTCATCATATATTGTTTCTACATTGGATGAAGATCAACAGTAGAGAATTATTCTGTAGCCACAAAAAAGACATAATTATGTAATTAGACTGGATCGTTGTTTACTTGTGAATTTATGAAGTATCTTAACATTTATTTGTTGCTCTCTTATCGTGGTTTTAGTGCCAGTTCATTTTATATTGATCACTGCTTGCAAAATTGATAGGCATTTCACCTTGACTTGAAATGGATCTAATGTTTACTACCAAAAAAAGTTAATAGGCATTTCACCTTTCTGTGTGAAACAGTAATTTTGTTTGGTACATAGGATGATTTTTCTAGTTAGTATGTGTCGCATGCTAGTAATTTTGCATGGGGCAGTAAGCCCTGCTATTCGATCAACCTTCTAAGACTGTCATCTATGGCTTGTGAAAGTAGGTCTCGTTATTATAGGCAGACATGCTGTCTGTTCCTTCCAGTGAACAAGTAGAGCTGGTGGGCAGTAAATCTTCTTCAGAGTTTGAAGACATGGTCGTTACTTCTCACTCAATATACAATCCAAATAGAACTGAGAGCATCCTGATTGCTCTATTTATCTTTTCTATCATGTACGTCGTTGATGAGCTAGATAGCTGAACCCCTGCGTTCTGAGAATGAAGTAGTTAACCCCTGCTTGGACAAAGGCTTACAAGACTCCACCTTCCTAAGTTGCAGCCACATGGTGGTAGCTGGTAGATTTGACATAGTCACGTCCTTCCCTAAACTCTAGTAACGTATACATCTAATGTACGCCTTTCATCACAAGAGAATGAATTTCTAGCACAGTGATTAGTCAATCATAAAAAAGAAAAATTTTATATGATAAGTATATGTACACTTTCTTTCCCTTTTTTCTTTTCTCACCAGAGATCATACAATTTTGTTCCTCTTTTTTTCTTTTCTCGCCAGAGCACATACTCGAACACGAGTTATGTTTAACAAACAAAGGACAGGCTTTCACATGGAAAGGGTGCAACTAGGTTGGGCGAGTATTATTGTCTTATCAACCCGATATCAAACCCCTCTTCATATCAAACCTTCTCCTGCAATCAAGTCATGGAAGTTTTAAAAGAAAAAAAATTCATGGACGATGGCTTCCATCATCATTTTTGTTTTTTCAGCTTTTTTCGGTGCTTTGAGACTTTGCCAATACCAGTGTCAAGTGTTTTCTGCATTTCAAGAAAGTGAATATTAGAAAAGAAACTGCATCTATTGTTCAAAAATGTATATCATCATCACCAAATTACATAATTTAAAGCAAACTGTTTTCTCTCAAAATGATTCAGACAAAAGATCCAGTTTTGCACATACCACCAAGGTCAGATCTCAAATTTACGCATGCTGCAAGACTGTCGGGAGAACATTGACACCAATGCTGACAGGTTTTCAAAAAAAGTTTCATCCTAGAATAGTGGAGAACAAAAAAGTAACTAACGTGAAAAACCATTGGCTCTCAAAGACATTAGTTCAAAGTAACTAACGTAATTTACGCATGCTGCAAGAACTCTTCTTTTGTTGCTTCCTATGTTTTTTAATCTTCATTTCTTATTTCATCTCATTGCTTCCTGTGTTTTTTAATCTTCATTTCTTATTTCATCTCATTGCTTTCTCCTTCACTCCGATCAATTTCCTGATTTTTAAACCATCAGTTGAAAACTAGCATTTCTAAGGTCGTCATTCCAAAGAAATGGCACAAACTAGTTTTTTTCTTGTGCAGCCTTACTGTCCATGACCACGTTCAATACATAAAATTGGGATACAATTTACAAAAGCAGCAGAAAAACTACTTGGATCAACATGGGTGTGCATTGCAAAATCACCATAGAATATATAATTCGAATAAACAAAGATCATTTCTTCCAATTGGATCAGATTGAAATGTTTGAACTAATGAAGCAATATCTCAGATTTAGACATGCTACAAAAGCACTCTGTAGCAATGGAAGAATTGCGGCACATCAATGCTTAGGGCTCTAAAACAAAACCCAGATCCTATAGAAGTGAAAAACAAGAAAATAAGAAAAAAATTCGATAATACTCTGATACTTAACATGAATATTGAGCTACTAATAACTGTTGCTAAATTTAAGTATTCTAAAATTTTATTTTTATTTTTAACACTGGTATATATATTTCAAACACTCTTTGTTCAGATCATAGAACATGTGGCCACTTAACCATAATGCATAACTGATATTGCCCAAGAATGAACATTCTATTAAGGCAGGGGTTATCATCAATGTTTTCTAATGCAAAATCAATAGGCAGCAAAGTACCAAACCTGCAATTTGTTTGAATCTGGTTGTACAGAAGTCAGTCTAGAAATTTGAAAGAGATGCAAGACAAAATGCATAGCTATACAATCTCCTAGATGATTTATATAAGGATGCAAGATGAATGCACCATATATCAGAAATCACACATGTTGCACAAGTAAATGATTTTTTTTTTAAGTTTTTTCCATCATTTGAAGTCATATTTAATACGGCTTAAATATTAAATGACATTTTCTACTCCCCCTAACAATCGTTTGAAAGACATTTTTAAAAAGTAGACAACTTTGAAATCGAAATGTAACTACGACCCTGTTATGAAGCAACAAACAAGATCCAATCTATTGGCAAGGAGAAGTAAGAGTATTCTATTAGCATAAATAGGTTCTTTCTGTGTTAAAGAAAGTTTCACAATAAGCTCATCGGCAAGCTGGAAGGGCTGACCACTATTGGTCTTCTCCGTTAGCCGATCAAGCCTCCTCAGTCAGAAATTACAAAAAAAAAAGAAACTTTAATAATCACATATTAAGCGACGAACCTTTTGGTGGGGAGGACGGGGGCGGCGCCGAGCGGCGGGATCGGGAGGGAGGGAGGGAATGAGGTAGGCCGGAGAGGGCGGGATCGGGAAGGAGGGCGGGGCGGGATCGAGTGGGATTAGGAGGGAAGGAGGGCGGGCCAGGGTCGGGGTCGGGAGGGAGGGAGGGAATGAGGGTGGTTTTTTTTTAAATACCTCCCAACCGTCGGATGAGATCCGACGGTTGAAAATAAAGGCGACCGGAGAGAGCTTCTCTCCGGTCGCCCGGAGGCTACCGGGACTCTTTTTATAATATTCGGCAAAACTTATTTTTATCATTAAGCACATACCAAGACAAAATTAGTATAAGTGTAAGATAACCAGTTTTCCAAAAATGCGAGCAGTTAGGAAATAGAAATCTTATGCATACAAGCGAGATAAACACCTCCAGCAAGAGCAAGAGTAGAAGTCAGGACCTTCTAGAACTTGGAGCTAAGATAACCTAAAGCTTTTAAAAAACTTGGTTATCTTATAATAAGAACTAAAATATTTTTTCAAACACGAAAAAGAAAATGAAAACATCAGACATCCTAGAGGTCATTAGGGCAGCATCTCGATTCTTGTAGGAACCGAACCGAATTAGGAACCACTATGGGAGGAACAGAACCGAAACGACTTAAAGAACTCCCATAGTATGAACCGACTGGAACCGAAAATCGAGTGTAGAGATCAGTGGAGATCAGCAAAGGTGGTAGCAAAGCATGCGCGACCAGACAAGTCTTTGGTGGTTGTCTACCAAAGTTGAAAAAAGCCATGGCTTTTTGGTTGAATGAAGGGAGACTAGGCCGAACTTGGCATTGCGGTGGAGAGACAAAGGTGTAAGTAAATATGGGTTCTTGTCCCATTTTACTTGTCATGTTCAGAAGAGCCATCCCTTTTATGTGGAGTGTGTGCACATGTGGAGATGATAGGCTCCCGTGGGCCCAAGGTGGGGCCCACTTAGATGGAAAAGACACCTTTACTGTTTGTAACCGTTATGGAAAAAATGATCACGAAAAGGGAATAATTCAGAAAATATCATCCGAATTAGAAATACCTAAATTGGAAATAACTAATTTGGAAATAGCCAAATTAGAAATGCGTGATGGGAGTTGTAACTCCCCAATTTGGGGAATCTTGATGAGAGATTAAAGGGGGACATGAACAGTAACGTCCCCCTACCTTATGGATGCTCTCTCTCCCTTGAGATCCTTTTCTTCTCCTTCTTCTCCCTTGGAGCTTTGGCTTAATGTGTGATTGATCTGGGAGATCATATCAAAACAAAGCTTCGGAGGAACGTAGGAAGTGATATTACTATCTCGTGGAGAAAAGCAAGTCGCAGATCCACACACGAACGGTTGCAAAAAGGGTGATCTCTGACATATTCTATTTCTCTACGAAGAACGGTATAATTTTGGACACAAAGGCCGCAGGTTAGTAGTACACGTTCTTTAATTTAATTTAATTGCTCATGATATTAATCTTTATTCATTTATATTACTCATAAACTTGTACTCCATATTGTATTTTGTATTTATGAGTACAAGGGATTTCCTCATCAATCAGAATTTAGAGAATTTAACACCAAAACGGACGCAAGATCCGCTTCCGCTGCGACACGATTACCCTTCAAAAGGGCCAATGAGGAGGAGGTTCAGCGGTGGTGGGGGATTGAGTGTGGGAAGAAGCAAGCTGAAGGAGGAGCTGTAGAGGAGGAGAGGGAGGGCTAAGGTGGAGGTATGGGCGGTGGTGCAAGGGGGCAAGGTGGTGGTTGCCGCCAGGGAGGAGTACGACGGAGGCATTACACGAGGAGATAATGGATAGAGTGAAAGAGCAGAGAGGTTGGACGGGGCATATGCCTGACACATGTCAGGTAAAGCAACTTTAGTTAATAAATATATTTCTTCTATGATTGCACAATTCAAAGACACTCTTGATGGCCATGTTTTGGAGTCACAGTCAATGCCTGACACTATTAACAGTCATAAGGAAACGGAAGGGGAAGTTATTAGTGATTTATGCAACACAATTGGATCCACGAAGCAAAGAGAACACTGAATGTGCTAGTGAAATAACACCAATTTTAACTGACATGATTGAAAATGGCTTAAACCCAAAGATGGATATTGAGGGTGTTACAGTATTTGACCCAATGGTGGAGGGAACTCCCCCTAAGGATGAGTCATCTTCGAGGTTACTTGCGGAGACATGTTCTCCTCAAGTATGGCACGTCTTGCCATAAATACAGATATCTAAAGTCCAAGCAAGTCTTCCCATAAATATAGATATCCAAAGTCCACGCATGTTTTGCGTCGAGAGAAAGCTAATTTAACTACTACTCTTCCTAATTGCTCAAGAGGAATTGCAAACGTATTAAATTTATATCCCAATAGCAGTTACAAATTCTTCTATATTCTTATCTGAGCTTCCGCCTTCTGCCAATGCTTGCACAGCCAATTCCTTCCATTTGCATACATTAACCATCACCTTCTCTCTTGTTTCTCCTTCCATCAATTCCCTTATACTCCTCGTTATCTCCTCTCTACCTACTAGGCTGTTTTCATCAGCTCTAGCTCTAACGCCCACCCCCCACACTTCCTCTATGTACTTGGCATTGGTAGGCTGGTCAGACCAATGTGGAAAAGCTACCATGGGCACACCCAGGCTAATCCCCTCCAAGGTCGAGTTCCAGCCACAATGTGTAACAAAGCATCCAATCGCCTCGTGGGCCAGCACCTCAAGCTGTGGGGCCCATCTCACCATTAACCCCTTCCCTATTGTGGCCTCCTCTGCAAAGCGATCTGGGAGCTTGCTCTCTTCCGAAGCTCTTACCGCCCATAGAAAGTAATAGGGGCTTTCTTTAAGAGCCCATGCTATCTCCTCCATCTGCTCAGCACTCAACTGGGCTAGGCTTCCAAAGGAGACGTAGATTACTGATTCTGCTTGTTTGTTTTGAAGCCATTCCTTGCATACTTCATCCTCTTTCTTCCACAGGCTCAGGCCATAATCTGTGTCCCCTTCCACGCGCTTGTCTAGATACATAGATGGTACCAAGGGTCCAATTGCCTTAACTTTCCAGTATGCCTTCATCAAACTCAATTCCTGCACGTCCCAAAGCTTTAGAAATAAATATAGATCTAGGGAGAGAGAGAGAGAGAGAGAGAGAGAAGAGAGAGAGACCTCAGCCTCCAACTCATGAAAAGTGTTGCCGACAACTAAATCAGCCTCAAACAAGTTGCTGAATTGAGTCAAGAGAAACTTCAGAATCCCAGGAATCTGCTCAGGATGTACCAAGAAAAACGGCAAATCAGACAACTCAAGCTTAGGTAATCCTGGCATGGAAATGGGTTCAACTCCTTCAGCGGGAGTTTCCAATCTCCCCTCATGCACACTGTAGTAGATCAAACCAACAGCACAGGACTGAGTGAAAAACGAAACTGCCACTAGTCCACACCTTTTGGCCACATCCAAAGCCCACGGAATCAGGGAGTCATACACAAGGCAACAGGCAGGGCAGTCTGAGAAACTAAGCCTCTGAATTAGATCGAACAGGTTCTGCGACCCAACAACTTTGAACGTCTCGAGATATTCATCGTTGTTTCCTGCTGTCTCGTAGCCGTCATCAAAGCCGTCGGAGATTGCCTCCACCTTGATAGAGCTAGTGTGAACTTCCATTAATTTGGTGACGGAGACTGTAGTGACGAGAGATACTGGGATTCCTCTGGATGCCAATCGCTTGGCAAACTGGAGCATGGGGTTGAGATGGCCTTGGAAAGGCATGGGGAAGAGCAGAACCTTTGATTTGCTGCCTTCTTTGCCCATCTCAACTTGCTTTCTTCTCAGCAGATTGCAAGTTTTTTTTGTAGTGAGAAATGGAACTTAGGCAACAATGGGGGATAAGATTGTTAGGCCTGACATGAGGTCGCTAGATCTTGTTGTCCTCAAGGGAAAAGAAGGGACATTTTATTTAATTATTGGCTAGATAAGGAAATCTCTGTGTTTGCCTGCGAAATCAGCGTTCCATGAACTAGATACAAAAGAAAGTGTCCTTTTCCCATGCACATGATTAGACGTGTTGATTATATAAGTAATCCGGCAGGAGAAGACAAGTCCAGGAGCAAAAGACGGTCAGGGCCTTATTCGGCATCACCTTTCCAGCAGAAGCCACCGGCGGCAGAGAGAAGGAGAGTCGAAATGTGGATTTTATCATGGTGTTCTGCAGGGAATAAATTAATTTTGAAGAAGAATTTAAAGCCGGATGACATGTTTTGTAAATAAATATAAAAAATAGGAGCATATAATAAGAAAAAAATATATTTTTAATCATAAAAATGTATTTTTTCTTATTACGTGCCCTTGTCTTTTTTACAAACTGCCAAACAAGCCCTAAGATATACAATGGTTTCATAATGGGGCGGACTGTGAATCTGCGAACCACTAACCATGTATGAAATAGGCGAGAGACCACTAGTTTAATACATTAGCAACAAAAAAAAAAGTTGGGCCCCATGATTAAGACCATGTTTTTGCAACGAACTTGGGATATAGCAGACACATCATCACAATAGGTTTCATACAGCAAAACACGAAAGAGAGTTTGTCGCCAAAGAGTAACCCATTTGCGATGAACTGGTTCATTGCT
This sequence comes from Houttuynia cordata, assembly GCA_039654745.1. Classification (NCBI taxonomy): domain Eukaryota; kingdom Viridiplantae; phylum Streptophyta; class Magnoliopsida; order Piperales; family Saururaceae; genus Houttuynia; species Houttuynia cordata. The sequence goes on from CM077506.1 coordinate 16,614,827, forward strand.
AAAATGTGGAGATTTTGTTGCTAATACTAATAACATCTTCTCAAATAAATTTTACTCCATCCTATGAAGTTTGTCTGCATTACAAAATAAGTAAAATTCATTGGATTATAAGGCCTGTACAATAAAAGAGAGTTTCTCTCCCTCTCCCCATGTTTTTGGTCTTCATAGAGCAAACCTTGCCACGTGTTGGATTTTGGATCCAAATGACCTTCATTGGACCAAGGGAGTAGAAAATACATTTTCTTAATCACATTCTGTTCCAAAATCCACTTCTAGCAACGAATTTTCTTGTGTCACGAAACATTGCAAAAGCCCCATCTGTTGTAGTCATGATCCCCTTCAAATAACATGCAACATTGGATCAAGATCCTACAGCTCTCAGTGGCAAACTCAAAATAATGATGCCATCATTTCCCTTGTGTTCCCATTTTGGTCCGTTTTGGCTTCTTTCTTCACAAGATTTCTTCTCCTAATAGGCTACCAAATCAGTTCCTAAGGGGCATATATACGGGTTCTAGGGCTTCTTATTAGTTATCTTGTGTGGATTCTCTTGTCCTCTCTTTCTAGGATTTGAGTTTTGATAGGCTTGCGGCATAAAGCTTGTTTATGCCCAAGGTTGTGGAAGGATTACCGGTATCAGTGCTTGTATCTCAAGGCATTTCTGAGAGAGTATCCTTGTACTTTTTGGTTCTACGATAAAGTGGAATGAAAACTTTTTCTTGGTCATGACATGGTTTTGCTAAACCACGCCAGTCTATTGTACTAACTCATTCATCATTTATTTTCCTTGTCAAATTGTCAGGTCCATCTCCGGCTACTTGGTCATATATAACAAGTCCCATAACAAAACATAATAGGAGCAAGGAGGGTGTTGTGAACGTCACACACCTAAGGCACGTAGTCTATCTTAGGCAGTATTTTATTATTAAGATTAATTTCCCTTTCTAAAATCAATTAGTGATTGTAATAAAGGCCTAATTAGATGTAATGGGCTGTAATCATGGGTTATAATTATGTCATCATTTGTTGTCATGATGTCGACATATGATATCATATCATCATTATGTCGTCATTGTGACAACTAGGAGTTCCATTTATAAGGGGGTCTTCTTCCTCCTGGATGGGTATGCAATAAAGAAACTACTTTTCCTTTACATTTTCTCTTGTCTTCTTCCCTTTCTCCGGCCATGATACCTGGCCCTGTTCGTGTCCCATGCCGGGACACAACATTGGTATCAGAGCAGTTCCAATCCGCAGGAACGCGGGACGTTGTGCTCGACATGTGTAACACCATACTAAGTCAGATTCAACGAATCGAGGACAACCAAAAGGCCATCGCCGTGCAGCTCCAGTACCAGGCCCAGCCGCAGTGGGGCTACTCACAGCCACCGCTGCTATCGACTTTCTTCCAGACGCCGCCGCCGCCGGTTTCGTCACCGATGACAGGCAGGTCGCCATCACCGGCGTCAAGGAGGCTGCCACCCCAATCAACGCCAGATGCCTCTGTCCAACAGCCAGTCGCCTTCCCTTCAGCTTATACACCTCCACAATGGGCCGTCGCCACTATCACCACCATCCAGCCCTCTCCTTCAGCCCCAGCCGCCACTGTTCAGCCACCGGCCCTGCCGTCGCCGGCTCTTGTCGAGATGTATGTGGACGACGAGGATGACGTAGAAAGTGAAGAGAAGGACGACCTTGCTGACGGTGTCGATGGAGTCGTTCCCACATCCATCGCCCGGTCCCCTCCCTTCAACGGCTTCTCCATTGACTCCTCTGTCTCCTCAGCAACCGCCGACGTCTTCCCGGCGAAGATGAGCCTCCCGCCCCCGTCTCGAGACAGCAGCGCCTTGAACCCCGAGTCCCTTCTCCTTGCCCACGAGAACAAGGTTCCGACTTTTGACGATTGCATGTTTTATGACACTGGCGTCGCCGCCACCGCCGTCCCCATTCTTCTCACCCAAGGGGTAGAGCCTACCACCGTCCTCCCTCCACCAATTCCAGCAACTTCCGTCGATATCTCCAAGCCACTCATCGTCGCCTCCACCCTTCTGGCTAATATCACCAACAACGCCAGTCTGCCAAGCCGCCGGCCACAACGACCACACCGACTGCCACCCTGGCCCCTTCATCGCTGCTCACAGCACCATCGCTGGTCACAGCAACCTTGCCATCCAATGCTGTGTCCAAAGATCGAATTTTTCCATAGACTACGGGCGCCACGATGCCGCCTAAAGCTATGCCGCCACCTCCGCCTCCTTGGCCAGTGTCGCCGTCCAAGCAAGCACGACCGGATATGGCAGCATGGTAAATTCTGGCAAAAGCTGTCTTCTCAACCTTCTCATGGCCTCCTTGTGTTCGACGAAATTCCCCATCCAAACACAGAAAGAGATCACTCTCAGACACAGAGAGAGATGAAGATTGCTCCCTACAGGAGGGCCCCCAACGACTTCAAAGATGTCATTGTCGCTGTGCTCTTGATTTGGAGCCCGGCAAGGTGGAATTCATTTCGTTTGCTATGTAAGCTTCACAGCCAGATCTTTGTGGCCCTTGATATATTAAGTTCTCTACCTTCTACGAATTGGATTTCGAAGGACTCCTTTTCAGATTATCTGTTGAAGGCCGAGGACTGTTTGAAGAGGGAGAAGGATGGCGTTTCTCATTCTTTGCATTCAAGCAGTGATCAGAAACTACTAGAGGAGGTGCAACATGAACTGCTTACTGAATCTGAAGCAAGGAATACCGCTCTCGGGAACTTGAATGGTGCTGTATATGTTACTGCAATATTTAGTAAGCTCTTTCTGCAATATGTTTTTGGTACTACTGGTATGTCGCTCCCCTTCCTTGCATCCCCATTGTTTAGACCTGCACCATCTGAGAAGGGTGCTACAGGTTTTATGACTATTTTCCTCCTGAGTGCTGTATCTGCTGCTGTGTCAAAAACTGCGACTGCTCCAATTGCATGTGTTACACTCTTGATTCAGAATCAGGATGCGATGTTTCATGCTGGCAGTTTTTCTGCACCTTACAAAGGTCTTGCTGATTGTGTTGGAGCTTCGACTCTCATTTTTGTCTACTCTCTTGAATCTGCATCGCACCGTGAATATGAAATGGCTTCAATAACATTCAACTTTTGGCACAGCTTTAGCCCATTTTCCATCATGGTCGCCTTGAGGACAAGGCGTTAGCGGAAGCGTGGTGGAGTGTTGTGAACGTCACACACCTAAGGCACGTAGTCTATCTTAGGTAGTATTTTATTATTAAGATTAATTTCCCTTTCTGAAATTAATTAGTGATTGTAATAAAGGCCTAATTAGATGTAATGGGCTGTAATCATGGGTTGTAGTTATGTCATCATTTGTTGTCATGATGTCGACATATGATATCATATCATCATTATGTCGTCATTGTGACAACTAGGAGTCCCATTTATAAGGGGGTCTTCTTCCTCCTGGATGGGTATGCAATAAAGAAACTACTTTTCCTTTACATTTTCTCTTGTCTTCTTCCCTTTCTCCGGCCATGATACCTGGCCCTGTTCGTGTCCCATGCCGGGACACAACAGAGGGAGAGAAGGGAAGTTTGTCTAATAAAATATACTCTCTCATTAGACAAAAAAAATGTTAAGATCTACTACTAATTGAAATTCTCCGGTCTTATGCTTCAGACTGCATGGCAACCATAATAAATAAGCATGTACACATCATTTCGAAAAAAAAAATGAAGTTTCGAAAAAATGCTGTGGCCGTGTTAAAAAAAATGTTCAAACCATTTCGAAAAATGAAGTTTACTAATGGAGCTATAAAGTTATTACATCCCAATAGCAGCCACAAATTCTTCCATGTCTTCATCCGAACTTCCTCCTTCTAGGTGGGCTTGCACAGCTGACTCCCTCCATTTTAGAGCATCAGTCATCACCTTTTCCCTTGTTTCTCTTTCCATTAGTCCCCTTATACACCTCAACATCTCCTCTCTTCCAACAAGGCTCCTCTCATCGGCTCTAGCTCTAACTCCCACCTTCCACACATCCTCTATGTACTTGGCATTGGTGGGCTGGTCAAACAGTTGTGGAACAGCCACCATGGGCACGCCTAGGCTCAACGCCTCCAAGGTCGAGTTCCAGCCACAATGTGTAACAAAACATCCAATGGCCTCGTGGGCCAGCACCTCAAGCTGTAGGGCCCATCTCACCATCAACCCCTTATTACCTAGCCTAACCTCCTCTGGAAAGCCAACCGGGAGTTTGCTTTCTTCCGATGCTCTTACCACCCACAGAAAGTTATACTGGCTTTCTTTAAGAGCACAAGCTATCTCCTCAATCTGCTCCGCACTCACCTTGATATAGCTTCCAAAGGAAATATAGATGACAGATCCTACTTCCTTGTTTTGAAGCCATTCCTTGCATTCTACATCATCTCTCTTGTACAGGCTTAAGCCATAGTCTACATCCCCTTCCACGCGCTTGTCCAGGTACATGGATGGCACTAAGGGGCCAATTGCCTTAACTTGCCAGTATCTCCTCATCCAACTTAGTTCCTGCATGGTACGAAGCTCTGAAAGAGATCTACTTAAAAAATCTTAGAGAGAGCAAGAGAGAGAGAGAGACCTCTGGCTCCAAGTCATGAAAAGTGTTGCAAAGAACCAAATCAACCTCATCCAAGTTGCTAAATTGCCCGAAGGTAAACTCCAGCGCCCCAGGAAACTGATCAGGATGCAAGACAGAGGACGGCAAATCTGATAATTCGAGCTTAGTTAATACTGGCAAGGAAATTGTTTTGGCTCGAGGAGGAGCTTCCAGTGTCCCCTTGTACACACTGTAGTAGATCATTTCAACGCCACAGAATTGAGTAAAGAAGGAAGCTGACAACAGCCCATACCTCTTGGCTATGTCCAACGCCCATGGGATATGCGAGTCATACACAAGGCAATTGACTGGTCTGTCTGAGGCAATAAGCCTTTGGATGAGATCTAACAAGTTTCGCGACGCAACAGCTTTGAATGTCGCATGGTAAGTGGCTGCGCTTATCCCCTCGTGGCCATCATCAAAGCCATCAGAGATTATCTCCACCTTGATGGAGCCTGTGTTGGATACCATGGATTTGCTGATGAAGACTGTGGTTACGACAGAGACCGGAATTCCTCTGGATGCTACTCGCTTGGCAAACTGGAGCATGGGATTGATGTGGCCTTGGGATGGCAACGGGAAGAAGAGAACATGGGATTTCTGGCCATCCTTGCCCATGGATCAGCTTGTTTCGTCTTAACACACTGAAACTACTTTGGTGATGGTGGGAAAGGGCTTAATTAATGAAAAAGTAGACTGAGTCGAATATAGAACCAACAGACTTAAAGACTGAGAACTGAGGGCCTGTTTGGCACACCCGAGCTTAAAACTTTAATGTAAAACGTCTTTTTTCGTTCTTTTCCGTCTTTTACCGACCAACCCTGACGGAAAGTCCTGGAGCAAACAGGCCCTGATACACATTGTCTTCTTTGGCGACGGAAGACATTGAATTGATATTTTCTTCTGGACATGTTTAACAAAACGATAATGATATTGGTACAGCAGATATGTACATCGCTGATATACACAGCTTAGTTGTCCCAATAAAATTATGGTACATGAAACATCATGTCAATGCTGAGATGCCCAGAAATGATTTCATTGGGCCAAGTAAGCTGTGTATGTCAGTGATTTACAGATCTGCTATACCAATATCATTATCCTTAACAAAACCCAGCTTTAAAGGATAACTCCATGAGCTGAAAGACGGAAAACGGTCTTATGTGATATCATGTTTTAGGCAGGATCTAGCGGCCTAAATGGACTTTTTTACTGTACGAAAGAGAGACGGAGTAGAAACAAAACACTATGCTGACAACCATACTCAACAACTCATTTAGATAATCAAAAGGTGATGTGGTTGTCACATAATGATCAAAGTGGTATTCCCCTAATCTTCCTTTTTGATATCATAAGTTTATACTTAGGAAGCATGGATACTGCGATACAACGCAACAGGTATGGCGATACAACAAATTTTGAAAGACATGAGATGTAGCTGGGTGGGGCACAAGTCAACTTGGACCATCAGAATTTTGATATGATGACGGGTGTCAAATCAATAGGTGGGTGAATGTGAATCATGACCCTTGTAGCCATCAGATCAAGATCTGATGGCTCCACATTACTCGGGCTCCTCATTTAAACTTTTTCTTTATATATATATATATATTAGGGCAGTAGTTTGCAACCGATTAGAGAGAGCTCTCTCTAATCAGTTTTGTAAGTGATTGTCAGATCAGAATCCAACGAACATAAAAGAACACCCTTAACCGTAAGGAAATAACTCAAGTTAAGCACTAGTTTTGAGTTAATACCTCCCCCGTCCTCCCTCGGCTCAACATCTCCCCTCGTCTTCCCTCCCTTGCTGCTCGACGCTGCCCCCGTCCTCCCTCGTCTCAATGAAATTCCCCCGCCCTCCCTCGCCTCAACGAAATCCACCGGCTCCTCCAAATGTTCGAACTTTCCGAGCCCCCAGTACTTGATGATCGGAGGGGAGATGCAGGAAGGAGGAGATTGACTTGTATTGAATCTGGTGACCTCTATTTCTTTTTTCTCTTTTTAATTTAGGGCTTCTTTCTTTTCACGAGGACTTCAGTGTAAATAGTACACGCATCTCTACCTAATGAAATATTTATTCTTTGTTTTCTCATAGTTATATAAAAAATTGTAATTGTTATTTAGTTTGCTAGGGTTAGTTATTACACTCCGTCCTCCATAGAGTGCAAGAGAACAACGTGCCAGAAAAAGTTTAGTGTGAGGTTAGTTTATCTCTATCTCTCTCTCAATCTGATAGTTTAGTGTCTCATTGGTTACATATTTTGGTTAGACCTTTGAAGAATATGTATAGATATGTAGTATCTTTTTCAAATATCCCTGAACTGAAGAAGCATTTAATATCAACTCATCGGATTTTATGGCTGTCCAATATTGGGTTACTATCTTATCAAATTTAAATTACTAGAAATATGATATTTTTTAAATGTAATGCTGACTGTTTCAAAAAGTTCAATTTTTTTTTCAAGTACTCATGTCCATCTCAAAATGGATTGCTGTATTGCATATTCAATCTAAGGACATTTGTACTCTACACCTAAGTAGAATTTCGGCTTTATCACAACAATATCAGATATTTGGTCCTTTCCAGTTTATAGTTCACATTTCTGAACTGCTTTGCATTCCAAAGTTATCGGCCTCACACATGAATTGCGACTCATTCAAATTTAAATGCTTGATTGCAGCATTTCTCTTCAGCATTTAGTGGAGACAAAACGAAAAAGTTTGGCATTTTTATGCTGCTTGTTCTGTTGTAGATCTGGCATTTGGTTCCTAGAGATTAGTGTTTTGAAAAAAAGGTCTTTTCACCTAACCAACTTAATTTGTGCTATGCCATAGTATGGACTTCAATCCCACCAAATACATGGCTTTGATTTTGGTTTATGTTGTCTTATCAAAATATTAGATGTCAATCGAAAATGAATTGTATGAACTTTAGTGTTGTGTTGATCATTTTCCCAAAAGCAATATTCCATATCTCCTGAATTTATTCTAGTATTGGCACCAGCCTCTTATATGACTCTCTGACTCATTGGCTGTGGCAGTATGTCTTTTCAGTCAGTTTTGCTGTGTTCTGTTTCATCTTGATCAGTTTGGTTTAAATTTGGTAACCCAAACTCTGCTCGATGGGTGTTCGTTGAAATGCTTGCAATGTATTTCTAATAGTGCTAATAGTTTGTGATGAGAACAGAGAAACTATTCTTTTCTAATAGTGTTTGTCAAAATGATAATCTTGAGAAATGGTGGATCTTTTGCTTAAATGGAAAAAGCACTCAAGATTGTGTGTCAGTGATCTTGAGAAATGGTTGTTCAAACCCACCAAGATCCGATTCAAATTTCTGGACACACATGTTCCTCAAGTTTTTGGTAGAGATGTTGTTTAGCTTTGTTTTATGTAGGTACGTAACATGAGACAAGGTAAAAAGCAAAGAGCTCTATGCTTTTGTTGCACGCTGAGTTGCACATTTAAAGAGCTAAATTAGTTGACCTTATGTTGAACTCTTTATTCAGGAGGTAGATCCCGTGGAAAAATTTGCAATCTTTCAACACAGGTAGATAAAATGAAGAGAGGTAAGAAATACTTAGCCAAAATAATGAAGCTTGAGCAAAAATAATTTTTTTGTTGCAAGGACTCAGTTATCATGCCTTGTTTAAACCTTATGAAGGACCAATGATAGCATTTATAGGGCTTTTGGTGGGCTCGAACGACCATGTTCATAGGAATATAATTTCCAAATCTTTCCCATTAAGTTAAAGAGTCATTCCCTTGAATAATTTATATAGATACATGTCAGCCTATGAGCATACTTAAAGGAACTCATAGATTGTATCATACTTATCCAGTGAACACATTTGCAAAGGAAGAGATTAATGATTCCAGGCAATTCCAATCTCCATCAAACAGAGAGATGTAATCCTAATTGCACCTAAAAAATATCAATATAAATATTATCCTAATAGAGACCTAAGCTACTAAGGATGAAACTTAGCAGCGAAGCTGCATTTTTCACAATTAAACTAGCTAATTGAGCTTAAATTTGAAAATCTAAAGTTGAAAGATGTAGTTATAGTACACTTAGACCATTATACTCAAGTTTTTATTTTATTTTGTTCTACTTATCAGAAGAATCTAGTGGGTAATTGTGCCACACAAGCAGAGGGGGAAAAGAAAAATCCTGCTCTCATATCAGATTGTGGAAGGAAGCTCACCCAAGAAGGAAAACATATTATCCAGTTAGGTTGTCAACATTCCTTGTTCTGGTTCTTTACAACAAAACCACTTGAGGAAGAATGGCAACAACTTCAAGATACAATGAGAAGGCCCACATCACCTACCCCATACTAATGAAGAAAAAAATTAAATGCAAATTTCACTTCATATAAAGAAAGGAAAATAATCTAGCCAACAACTCAACCAGATACAATAAGCTTCTCCAGCATTTCATCATTCACCATAAAATAGATTTGCCAGAGCAAATTTATTTTGTAATCAAACATCTTTTTCTATTAAGTTTCTATTGAAATTTTATGTGCATTAGCAGGGTCCATTTATTAGCAGAAATTGCACCTTGCTTTATAAGAAATCTAGAAAGGGGGATTGGATGGTGACGGCGAACCAGAGGGTGGCCACGGATGATGATTCTAGTGAACACCCATGAGAGGAATAAGAACAAACATATTGTAGATGGAGCCACTAGGCCGGATTTTGACCACTGGCTGACAATCAAGCTGCGCGACTAACAGGTTTTGAAGGTGAGCCTCAGATGCTTCGACTAGGTTAGAAAGAGGTGCACGGCGTCGTGCTTAACTGAACTGGAAGGAAGCGAGGTGGAGAGGCGGTACTGCGGAAGAGAAGGAAGTGGATGATCTCCATCTGCCATTCTCGCAAGAAAAGATCAGGAAGGGAGAAATGAAGCAAGGGAGGATGGGGGCAGACAGGGGTGGGGGATTTCGTTGAGGTGAGGGAGGACTAGGGGCGCGAGGGAGGGTGGATGGTGAGGCGAGGAGGGTTGGCATGCGCCTGGTTGAGGAACATGAGCAAGGTGAGGAGGAGGGCGGAGGAGGGTTGGCCTCGGAAGAGAGTGGGTGAAGAAGAGAGATGATGAGAAAATGAGCCCTAACTTTTGGGTTATTTTCTTATGGTTAAGGAGGGCACCTTAGGATGTTGATCTGACAATGGCCGGAAACTCTGTTGGAGATTTTAATCTGTCATATATATATATATATATATATATATATATATATATATGACAATTTACATAAGATCGTTCTCATACAAGGAGCATGAGGCTAATCGTTTGGGCCGTTAGATTTTCGATCCGAGGGTGGATATCAAATCAGTGGGTAGGTGAGTTTTATATAGGTGTTTGTAACCGTCAGATCAAGATCTAACAACTACGAATGGAATTGGCCTCATATAAGCTATATGAGAGCGATCTCATTTAAACTTTGACTTGACTTCAAATCGTGCACACGATAGCACTACCTATTGTGTATCAGGTTGTGCTATTGTGTAGCACGATGACATGATTTGAAGTGAAGTCATGTCTATAAATACACTCTTTTATGACAAAATTTAAAATATTATAAATCACTCATTGTTTATCTATTTTTTCCCATTATTTTTGCGTTCTCCTTTATTTTTTCTCCTCTATCTCTATAAAGATATACCAATTTTTTAAGAACCTACTAGTGAGGATGATAGATTTGTAAAGAGTACTTTGTGGCTTGCCCACAAGTACTTTGCGACTCCACTACTTTTTTTCTCCTCTCTTCTGACAGTAATAAACGGTTTGAATATTAATGGGTAGTCGTTATAAGAATTTCTTCATTAGGAGGTCGTATATTTTGGAGTGGAGCATGTCTCCGGGCATGTAAAATAATTAAGGGAGGTCAATGTAGGCATTTTGGGAAGAATATTTGGCATTTTCAGGTGATATTGTATTTTAACAGAAACTCCATGCAATGTGGAATTTCTGGCTCATTGACTAGGTAATATTGAAAATATTTGTTTTGTGGTGAAGAAGATGCATGTATCTTTCACTCAGGATTTAAAAAAGAAAAAGGCATGGTCCCGATGTGAGTCGCCCCAAAGGTAAGTCTGTATTACTCACAACAAAAAAATCCTTTAGCGACGGCAAAATCCGTCGCTAAAAGTGCAGGTTATTATTACGACGGACAAATGCCGTCGCTAAATTCCTCGATAATACCGCGACGGATAAAAGTCAACTGCGGTAGATAAAATTCAACCGTCGGTAAATAGTTGTTCCGACGATATAGCGACAGACTTCAAACTGTCGTTAACATTTCTGCGACGGAAGAATAATCTGTCGGTAAGGTCATTAGGGATAAAATTTGCCGGTTTTCGACAGTTTTATTCTGTCGCTAGAACCATGAGTAAACGTCTAAGTGTCTATTACGACGGATTTTTTCCGTCGGTAGTGGATTTTACAATTAAAAAAAATAGCAATACGTTGCCAACTATGGTTTTTCCTTTGTATTGTCCAGATTTTCGATGTAATCAGAAGAAGAATATATGACCAAGAACATGGGCTTTTTTCATCATTAAAATAAATGGTGCTTGCATTACATAAAACACATACAAAGAAATATGCACTGAAGTAAAGTATCAGCCTTCATGTATCATACAAAAATATGTTTCCTTAACCAATAAAAAAAATCTAATAGTAAAAATATTCCAACTGTCTTTGATGTGTGGATGTGTTCTTGAAATAATAAGATTCCGCCTATATCTCATTGGAGAGATCCCAACAGTTTCCTCTAGCTTCTTTCTCCCTCTTTATCTATCATCCAAAATAAATGAGTCTATGTTAGAATATTGTATATTCCCCATGTAGTGTGATAAAAATCATTAATCTGGATACTTTAATCTAAAATAAATAATACTTGCATAGATCTAGGATAGATTTCCATATTTTTGTAGTCATTATATCAAGCCAAAAAGCATGGAAAAGTAACAATTGATGAAAGTCTGAAACAGCTACCGGATATTCCTATCTATCCAAGTATGTGGCCTATAATTTAAACTACAAGTATAACCGGCTACAAGGATGGTTTGTCAGAATTTCCTAACTCCTTAATTTTGGCTCAGACGCAAATCATTGGTTTGAAAATAGCAGTACCCTTACAGACAGTGTGACAGAATTGGCTACATTTTATAGCATAACAAACTTATCAGCCAAGGTCATAGCCACCAAACATATTTTAGTAGTTCTCTAACCAAATTTATGTCACTTACCTTATTCCAAGGTCCCCAATTGGATTATCACTTATATCGAAACTCTGTAAGTTAAGAATATAAGCCAAAATGCATTTAAGATCTTCTGCATCATTTGTATGAAAATTGTCTCCCCTGTCATGAAATGACAACTAAATTAGGTGAAGGAAGGGTAATGTCTATCCAAATACATCTAAACTGCCGAAACAATAGTTATTAACATCTTTGCACCTTAGATTAAGATATCTCGATGATTTCATAGACTTTATTTGAGGACGACAACAAGTGCTTTTGAGATATTTGGCTATCCATAGAAAGACAACCTGTAATCTGCGGCCAAAAGTAGTCAAAAAAGGTTTGCAGTGAGTTAAATGTTATCATAGAAGAGATGATAATAAAAATGGACAGGTCACCCACATTACTATCTGATATCTCAGGAGTGGCCAAATCTGGCAAAGACCCAAGAAGGATACTGAAAACCATCCTTGCAAGATCTGGGCCGACGAAGTTCTCAGAAAAAACTAGCATAAGCAAAGACCTGACAAAGTTTTTAGTCATTTCAAATGAGCCATAGACATTTTTCTATAATAAGTTTTTCTTTAAGTCAAGATTGTCTTACACAAAAAACCTCATCTTTCCTGTAATCAGCAAGGTGCATGCATTTTGGAGTCATCTTCACTGCACCCTTGTCCTATTTTAAAATGCTAGAGGATCTGATTGAGAAGTAATGAATACCATGTTTACTAATGGTACTCATGCACAAGGAATCACAAAACTTCAGTAATGAAATAAGAAGGCAGCTTACAGAGAGTAAACTCAAGAGAAAGCAATGTTTTTTTATTTTGGTCATTGAGATCCATTCACATATACCTAATATAGTGACAAACTACTGACCCAAAAAAGACAAATTGATCCTGAAGATCAGATTATGGTTCTAGAGCCAATGCACAATTACTTTCCACTATTTGACTGATAGGAGAAAAGACAGGAGATGACCTCCTTTTACAGAACATATAACATGCTCAATATGTGGAGCAAACTTTTTCTTAATAAACGATCAAGATAATAAAGAAAAGCCAATTCAAATAATCTACAATGTTCAATAACATCTCCAGACATCTTTAGGGTGCATTTGGGAGGCAGATTTTAGGTAGAAAAAACCGCTTTTAGGTAGAAAAAACCGCTTTTGAGAAAAATCCCGTATGGAAGGTAACTTTTAAAAAAAAACGATTTTTAGCCTACAAAAGCGGCTTTCACTCGAAAATTGGTGCTAAAGCCGCTTTTTAAAAAATCTCCTCCTTAGGAAATTTTCTAAAAAAGCGGCTTTTGTCTGTTAGAAATATCTACTCATTGGTAAAATTGACTGTATTTACCCTCCCCAATTTTAGAATTTCTTCGCTCGTGTCCCTCCCCCTCCCTTTCTCTGTTCGACTGACCCCTCCACTCACCTCGCCAGTGCCGTCGCCGCCCCCCTCCCCTCGCCAGCACCGCCGCCATCGCTATCGTCTCGCCAGAGTCCCCCCCTCATGTCGTCGTCCGGCAGATCGTTGTCGGAATCGAAGCTGGGGAAGATGAAGTGCTTGTTCTGATTCGGTATGTTTCCACTCCGTTCCGACGGATTGCAGTAGCTGATTTCGAAGTCGCTGCTTCAATTTTCCGGCAACCAGAGTTGTGGAAATGGAGGAGTATTTGCAGCACATGAAGAATCTGCTCTCGCAGATGAACGGTGAAACCCCTCATTCTGCTCTTTCACAGCTTCTTTCTAGTAGTTCAAATCTCTTTGCTGGCTATTAAGGGACCCAAATCCCTCCTGGGATTCTCTGTAATATTCTCACATGATCTACTCCCAATCTGGGATTCTCTGTAATATTCTCACATGATATGTAGGGATTCACCCCGGATTTGTCTCCGTGTGTCTTCCCTACAAATACTGTACACAACACAGCTTTTATTATTGAAATTCTCTTTCTCTTCATGGTATCGGAGCCAGACCAGGCTAACGCCTAACACAACGTGCGCCCAGTTTCCCTCCTCACCCTCTGTCCTATCACCCTCTGTTCTGCGTGCAGTCTACCTCTCCCTCTCTCTCGTGCAAAGAGGACTGTTTGGACACCCCCTCTCACGAGTAACAACACCAGCAGCAAGTCACCTTTGTTCCTCTCTGCTCAGCCGACCCCCCTCAATCTAGAAACAATTTTGTCTTCTTCCTTCGTCTCAAATAAGCACTGCTCTGTCTCTCTCAAATTCAAAGTAGCCCCTTTTCCTCTGACATCAGGTCCTCTCTCCCCAGCAAGCACCGAAATCAGCCGGTCTTTCTCCTTTGCACAGCCGGCTCTCTCTACTCGAGCCCATCCTCCGCCCACCTCACTATTCATCATCTCCCTCACATCCCCCCCGTCCTTTCACTGTTCATCGCCCCTCCTTCCCCGTCCCGTCCCTTCCCCTGCCCCTCACCGCCTCGCCCTTCTCCTCCTCATGGATCCCCTCGCCTCTCCAGTTCCCACCATCGCCTCCTCCTCCCCCGATGACCCTCTGCCTTCCTTCCCCCTCACCGCGGCTGACTTCCTCCAGTTCGTTCCCACCTCCATCAAATTCCTCGTCTCCAATCTGTCCAGTCTGATCACCGTCCGTCTCGATGGCTCCAACTTCCTGGTCTGGCGCACGACCACCGCCTCCGTCTTGGCCGCCTATCACCTCCTCCCCTATGTCAATGGCTCTCTGTCATTCCCCTCGCCGGCCGACTCATCTGCTCGCCCATCCTACTCCGACTGGCTCGCCACAGACCACCATCTCCTGGTCTTTCTCCGTGCCACCATTGAGCCGCATCTAGTCCGCCACTTCCTCCCTCACACAACCGCCGCTGGTCTATGGGCCGCCGTCGCTGCTCGCTATCTGTCCGCTTCTCCAGTAGCGATCATCCACCTCATGGGCGAGCTCCGCCAGTGCCGCTTTGGCTCCACAGGGATGGCGGCCTACCTCGACCAGCTCCGGCAGTTGGTAGACCATCTGGCTGCTGTTGGAGTTCTGGTAAACGATGCTGATTTACTCCACCATACGCTCGCCGGACTCCCTCCAGACTACACAGCCTTCGCCGCCGGTATTCGTGCCCGTGGTGCCCTCGTCCCCGTCGCCGAATTGTGGAATCTCCTCCTCGCCGAAGAAGCCACCCTCAAACTCCAACAGACTGCCCCCGCCGGACCACCGCTCGCTCATCCCACGGCATTTCACGTCGCCACAGGCACCTCCCCCTCCGCCCCCAGCCCACATGCTCTCCTGGGTTCTCTCACAACGGCCCTCGGCCAACTTCTCCTCGGCCCTCCCTCGGGTGCCCCTCCGGCCATCACGGCCCCCTCACCGGCTACTGCCTATGCCGCTCATGGACTCCTCCCCACTCCCCCTGTAACACCCCATCGCCCTCCCCGCCCCACCTTTCGCCGCGAGGGTGGGGGTTACCCGCGCTATGGCCGTAGGCGGAGTGGATTTCGTCCCCCTCGCACCTCCTGCCAAATATGTGGGTCCTTTGACCACAGTGCCCCAAAATGTGGTGCCCGCTATAACGCTTCCTACATGGGTTCCACCGGGAATTGCGCTGTTGCCATGACTGCGCAAGCCAATGGTGGGGTCCAATGCCCCCCAAATTGGCTCCTCGATTCTGGTGCAAGCGACCATATTACCCCGGATGCGACCAAGCTCACTTCCCCCTCTCCCTACCCTGGCCCTCATTATGTCAACATAGGTAATGGTAAATCCCTTCCCGTCTCCTCTACCGGCAGCTCCTCCCTAACCCTTCCCCACTCTACCCTCCAACTTTCTACCATCCTCCACACTCCCTCCATTGCTCACAATCTCCTCTCTGTCCACAAACTTGCACGTGACAATGATTGCTCTCCATCCTTCTCTGCCTCTGATGTGTCTATCCAGGATAACAAGACCGGTCACCTCCTCTATCGTGGTCCAAGTCAGAACGGCGTCTACCCTCTCTCTCCCACAATCCCAAGTGCCTTCACTGCTACTACCTCCTCCTCTTCCACCTGACATCAACGACTCGGTCACCCAGCCTCCGCCACTTTCCAGACCATCGTTTCTTCATTTCCTTTCCATGTTTCCAAAATAAAACACTTAGAGTGTAATAGTTGTCATGTTAGCAAGTCACATAAATTGCCCTTTCTAAAGTCTCATCACTCTACCACTCGCCCCCTCCAACTCATCCACTCTGACCTTTGGGGACCATCTCCGGTTACCTCTTTCCTTGGCTACCAATATTATATCATCTTTATAGATGACTTCAACCGCTACACTTAGCTTTAACCCCTCAAACTTAAGTCTGATGTCTTCGCCACCTTCCTTACCTTCCAATCCATGGTCGAAAATACATTCCCCTATCGTATCACCACCTTCCGTTCTGACAATGGCCGCGAATTTGTCAATTCCCACTTCACCTCTCACTTCCACACCCACGGGATCACTCACCAATTCTCTTGTCCTCATACACCTGAACAAAATGGAGTCGCCGAACGTAAACACCGCCACATTATTGAAACCACCCTTACCCTACTTACTTCTGCTCACATGCCCCCCACCTATTGGGTTGATGCCGCCTATACCGCCACCTACCTCATCAACATACTTCCCTCCCCCACCCTCCATAATGCCTCCCCCTACCAACTCCTCCATAATACCCCTCCTGACTACTCTCACCTCCTTGTTTTTGGCTGTCGATGCTACCCATGGACCCGCCCCTACTCCCAACATAAATTAGATGCCCGGTCCGTCCCTTGTGTCTTCATCGGCTACTGTCCCACCACCAAAGGCTATAGGTGTCTCGACCCCTCTAGTCACCGCGTCTACATCTCTCGCCATGTCCGCTTCATTGAACATGACTTCCCCTTCCACTCTCACTCCCTCCTTCCACAACCCCCCCCCCCCCCCCCCCCCCCCCGTCACCTCTTCTTTCCCCCCTACCCCTACCACCGGTGCCTCCTCCCCACCTCTCATCTCCTTCCTCATCCTTCTTCTGCATCCCACCCACTCCCCCCCCCCCTCTCCCCTTGAACCCTCACCTCTACCCCCTGTCTCCCCTTCCCCCATCCACACTTCCCCTCACCCTCTCCCTCCCCCTGCCCCGACCCACCACATGATTACCCGCAGCAAAGCCGGCATCTCCTGTCCCCACATCCCTCTCTCTCTCTCACCACCCAAACCCCCCCTAAAACAGAACCCACCTCCTATCGTCTAGCCGCTCAATCCCCAGAATGGCGCGCCGCCATGCGCTCTGAGTATGGTGCCCTCCTCACTCAAGGCACCTGGAGCCTCGTCCCACCCCCATCCGATTCCAACATCATTGGCTGCCGATGGACCTATAAAATCAAGCGTGGCCCTGATGGTACCATATCCAGATACAAGGCTCGCCTGGTTGCCAAAGGCTTTACTCAGGAAGAAGGCCATGACTACCATGAAACTTTTAGCCCAGTGGTCAAACCTTATACCATCCGCATTGTCCTCAGCCTTGCTCTTTCCCATGCTTGGACCATCAAATAACTTGATGTCTCCAATGCTTTTCTTCATGGCACCATTTCGGAGGAACTCTACATGGCCCAACCACCCGGTTTCATTGACCCATCCCTCCCTCACCACGTCTGTCGCCTTCACAAAGCCCTCTATGGCCTCAAACAAGCCCCTCGCCAATGGTATGCCAAACTTTCCTCCTACTTAACCCACCTTGGTTTTCGGTCATGCCACGCTGACACATCCCTCTTCCTTCACCAACAGGGCCCCAAGTAACCATCCTTGTCATTTATGTCGATGATATCCTAATCACTGGCTCTCATGCTCCCTTCGTCGATCATATCATATCCCTTCTTGGCCGTGCCTTTGCCGTCAAAGACCTGGGCCTCCTTCACCACTTCCTTGGTATTGAGTTCACCACTACCCCACACAGCCTCTTCCTCTCTCAAGCCCACTATGCTCGCGACATTCTTTATCGTGCCCAAATGGATCACTGCAAACCAACCCCCACTCCTACCAGCCACAAACGACCCCCCACCTCCCCCACCGACCCCCTATTCCCTGACCCGTCCCACTACAAAAGCATCGTCGGTGCCCTCCAATACCTCACAAACACCCCGCCCAGACATTGCCTATGCCGTGAACTATGTCTGCCAACATATGCATAACCCCACCATTACACACTACATGGTTGTTAAGCGGATTCTCAGGTATCTTCAAGGCACTCTGTCCCGCGGTATTCTTTTCCAACTCGGACCTTGTACTCTTACTGCCTACTCCGACTCTGATTGGGCCGGTGACCCCCTTGACCGCCGGTCCGTCACAGGATACTGCGTCTTCATGGGCCCTAACCTCATCATTTGGAAATCTAAAAAACAAGTCACAGTTGCCCGCTCCTCCACTGAAGCTGAGTATCGTGCGCTCTCCTCCACAGCTACAGAAATTGTTTGGGTCTCCATGGTCCTTAAGTTCCTTGGTATCCCTTCCACTACTACGCCTACACTATTGTGCTATAATCAGTCTGCCATTGCCCTCACCGCCAACCTGGTCTTCCATGCTCGCACCAAACACATTGAGATTGATCATCACTACATTCGGGAGCAAGTCCTAGCTGGCCACATGGAGGTTCGCCATGTCTCATCTCAAGATCAACTTGCAGACATACTTACCAAGCCGCTGCCCATCGCTCAGTTTCAGTCCCTCACTACCAAACTCACGGCTACTCACCCACCCTGAGTTTGCTGGGGTGTATTAAGGGACCCAAATCCCTCCTGGGATTCTCTGTAATATTCTCACATGATCTACTCCCAATCTGGGATTCTCTGTAATCTTCTCACATGATCTACTCCCAATCTGGGATTCTCTGTAATATTCTCACATGATATGTAGGGATTCACCCCGGATTTGTCTCCATGTGTCTTCCCTACAAATATTGTACACAACACAGCTTTTAGTATTGAAATTCTCTTTCTCTTCACTGGCAAACTGATCGAGTTTTTCTTTTTTCCGTTTTGCATTTGGCATTTACAGATTTTGAAGAGAAATCCGCCAGCTTCTCTGTCGAGGAGGAGAAACAACGGAGCGCAATTCAGAGCATGGAAAAAGACCGTAATTCAGGTTCATTGTCTCCCCTCTCTTAACCTCTATATGCTATTTTCCACATTTTTCTTGACTTGGAGTGAGACATAGCCCAGCCATTTTTCATCCAGTGTATGGAATTTGGTGGTAGTGTCAATAAAGAGGACTCGCTGCAATTTTATTTTTTCTGGAATGGCGCATTTGACTCTGCAAATGCATCATTGGAACTAGCACTACCGTGACACTGTCCATTTTTCACGATTTTTATTATCTTTTTTTTTTCATCTTTCTATAATGCAGGATGTATTATAGTTGTAACGTTTGACGAGGTTCTAACATACTGATGATGTTGGCTACGATCGCACTGTGCTCTTTTTATTGACAGTGAAATCTTATATGATTGTTTAGGCAGGAATAATGAGCTCTTAGAAACGTAGTTCAGCTAAGTTTAGGCAGGAATAATGAGCTCTGGACTAATACGGTTGAATGATGCAATTGCACTGATGTTACTTGGGAAGATGCATAACCGAAATTCCAAGGAAAATCTTGCCATATGATGTTAAGAAAGCATGGGACTACTGTTTGCAGCGTACTCAGTTTACTGAAAAGCAAATGAGATAACTCTTTATGTCATGAATGTAGGATACTATAATTGAGAAGTCAATGTGTCTGTATTATTGACCCTTCTGTTATTTTGATTTACAACGACAGCTAACGGGTTAGGTTCTTGTCTTTCTTGTCCATTGAAATAATTTTCTTCCTTATGGCAAAGATTGAAACCGTAGGACTGCTTTTCTTCTTATACTATAGGACTGCTTCTCTTCGTATGAACATAACAGGGAGGTAAGAGGCACTGGTTTGTCTTCGTAATCGAAATCTGTTTATAGAAATTTTTGCTTCCGATCATTCAGATCTAGAATGAATGCTAAACAGCCTACTAATTTTAGTTAAGGAGCTTGGCACAACTTCGAAAATTCCACACTCATATCTTCTCACATGCTTTAGTAAGGATAATCTTTGTTTGATGACTGCAGGTCAATGGGAAGAATGAGAAACCTGGTAAACCTTATATGATTGTTGTGCCAATGACTGTGGATGGGTGCCTAAGATCAATGAGTGTGAATGCAGAATCAGTCTATAGTCCAGAAGAAACATAATATAACACTGGCTGAGCTTATTAACACTGTAGGGCACTTCGGCCACTGTCCATGGTGGACACAGGCAGACATGGGCAATTTGTATACTACATTTCACGTGTTTCATTGTAAGAGGGAGAATTGTAATGTGAATGCTGAGAGGCTGCAGCACTACCTTCTCATATTGTTATCTAGATTTTTTTTCTTATTAAAAAACTTAGTGTGAAACTTTTAAAAGAATACTTTTTGTGGGAAGCATTCTAATAGTTGTGTCCTTACGGATTTTTGTGTGAAACTTAAAAAAAAAAACACCATCCTTTTTTCTCATCCAAAGCTGGCTGAACTTCTTGAAAGATGCTGGCAACAGGACCCAACTCTCAGACCTGATTTTGCCGCTAAAATCACAGAGATCCTGCAGAATATTAAAGAAGTACCTTCAAATTCTTGAGACCTGCTTCATTGATAGGGTTTAAGGCATGTCTAATAGTTGTGTCCTTACGGGTTGCTTTTTTTGGCCTGGGCTGGATGGTAATTTAATAATTCCTTCTTTTAATGTTACTTTTAAAATGAAAATGTGAGAAATGCTTATTATGCTACAATCCTCAGGGTTTGTGTATGGACTGCCCTCATGCTCTTTCTTTTGGCTATTTTCAATTCCTGTACTATAATCACTAGATTCACGACGGTTGTAGGAGAGCTTTTTGGCATGCTGATTGCAGTTCTATTTCTTCAACAAGCTGTCAACGTATACTTTAACATATACAACGTTTACTTTAACATATACAACGTTCACGGTTTTATGTAATACAAAGGAAGCTTGTGCTTATAAGGCTTTATAATGGCAGGCTGTGGTGAGCGAGTTTAAGGTATAAAAAAAACGAGGGCCCTAGTGCAGTTATGAATCAATTCCAATGGCTTTATGGACAATGGGTTGCTTGCAGTAATATTTTCTTTTGGACTACGACAAACCTTTTTTTAGGCACAATGGGGAGAAGCATTGTCGTGTGTGCTGGGCCTCATGTGCCTCAATGGGGAGAAGCATTGTCGCGTGTGCTTACTGACTCCTTAAATTTTGTTTATGGGTCTATCAATTGTAGTGTCTCATGTGCCTTTATTTGATGAAATTAATATGTTAACATAATATGTGCCCTTCGTCTTGGCTTTATTAGCATCGACTGTGGGGGTGTTGAAAGCTACGTCGATGAAATTGGATTTGAGTGGGTCTAAAATCTAGATCATGTATGTTTGTATGGTATGATTTTGTAAAAACAAGTTTGGATCACATATGGATATATACATGACGAGATGAGCTATTCTTTTTAATAAACAGTTTCATAGGCATTCTCCAAAAATTGTAAATATTGAGGTCAAGATTTTAGCTTACAGAATTTGAGTCGTAGATTTTTTAATAAACGGTTGATTAATGACTAAAATCTATGCCTTTGGATTATATATTGAGGTCAAGATTCAATCCTTCTTTATCTCATTAAGGGTAAAAGCGTCACAATAGCCATTTATTTTTTTCTAAAATCTGCCCCATCCAAACAAGCTTTAGGGGATGATTTTTGACAAAAGCGCTTTCAAAGTGGGCGTTACCATATGGGTCACAATTTAGCTTTTTGTTAACAAAAGCGATTTTATTAAAAAATCATTTTTTAAAAAAACAAAAGCAGTTGCCAAACGGTACCTTAATCTACAAAATGCATATACAATTACCTGATATTTACATGGCAGAGTTTGAAGGACTATGTTATCTCTTGATGGTACGGAATCGACGACGCACGGTAGTGCCTCCTACTTATAAGATAACCAAGTAGCATGGAGACAGGATCGGCTGGTGAAGCTTCACCAGCGAGGCGAGCTCACGTGCACGGAAAATGTGTGTGCTTGGTCAAACAACGCGGTTTTGACCGAGCACATGCATTTTTCGGGTGCGCCGTCGATTCCTAGATGGGATCGGCTAGTGAAGCTTCACCAGTGAGGCAGCATGTTGCTTTCTATTATGAGGGTGAGGAGCATGGAAGGCCATACCAGGTGATACAGGTGCGTATTGGCCGATACATACCCGTATTAGTCACTACTGGTATTGTGCAGGGGTTGTTACCCGATACATGGGAAATATCAATACACCAGCTGTATTTCAGTCGTATCATATCGATATGGTCAATACATATCGATTCCTATAGATAAGATGTCTTTTTTTTAGATACTTTTAGCAATTTTTCATAGACATCAAGGCGAACCTAGCGTATCATCGGTGTGTACCCCTATCAGCCGTCATTGATACTATCATCGGTATTAGTACGACCTTAATTGGTTAGGAAACACCAACCTAGCCGGTGGCTTGAAAATGATGCTGGTCCAACAAATCTATCCAAAAAGATGAAGTGGGTGGTTCTGATTTGACAAAGAGAAAGTAGACCATATGAAGCTCACTTTCTTTTTCTAACCAAAATGCACACCGTTACAATTGGATGATTTTGTTGTAGAGATTCGTTGGGCGTATATTAGCTTCTAAACGTTTGTCTACGTACAATAGTTGAAATGGGTGCTAGCAGCAATCAAGTTGCACCAAAGTAATAACGAGGATATTTTTGTAGCCTCCACCACGCACCTTTATTTATAAAATTTAAAGCTTTTTCTTCAATAGCATAGCTGTTTTATCAATTCTGTCTCCTTTCTGTTAGAAGTGATGACAACCTTAATCAATATGAATCCAAGCTAGTGGACAAATTTTTTCAGTTTCATCTTGACAAGTGAACAAATGACAGGTTTGAAATTGTCACATCCCAGTGGCAGCCACAAATTCTTCAATGGACAAATTACAGGTTTAAAGTTATTCCACCCCAATGGAAGCCACAAATTTTTCTATATCCTTATCCGAGCCTCCGCCTTCTAGTTGTGCTTGCACAGCCAATTCCCTCCATTTGACAGCATTAACCACCACTTTTTCTCTTGTTTCCCCTTCCATCATTTCCCTTATACATCTCATTATCTCTTCTCTTCCTACAAGCCCCCTCTCATCAACTCTAGCTCTAACTCCCACCTTCCACACATCCTCTATATACTTAGCATTTGTGGGCTGGTCAAACAACTGTGGAACAGCCACCATTGGCACTCCAAGACACATTGCCTCCAAAGTCGAATTCCAACCACAGTGTGTGACAAAGCATCCAACCGCCTCGTGCGCCAGCACCTCAAGCTGTAGGGCCCAGGTCACTATCAGCCCCTTCCCTAACTTGACCTCCTCGGCAAAGCCATCTGGGAGTTTGCTCTCTTCCAAAGCTCTTACCACCCAAAGGAAGTAATAGGGGCTCTCTTTGAGAGCACAGGCTATCTCCTCCATCTGCTCGGCACTCAACGTGGCAAAGCTTCCAAAAGAAACATAAATGACTGTTCCTGCTTCTTTGTTCGTAAGCCATTCTTTGCATACTACATCCTCTTTCTTCCATAGGCTTAGGCCATAGTCCACATCCCCTTCCACGCGCTTGTCTAGGTACATGGATGGCACCAAAGGCCCAATTGCCTTGACTTGCCAGTATCTCCTCATCCAACTAAGTTCCTGCATGGTGCAAATGTTTTAGAGAGAGAGGTTATGGCTCACTGCAAGTAGTCACAATCATTTATTTATATGATTATACAAAATGCATGCAATTCATTTTTTTCAGAAAACATAAAGACTGTTTCTATCAATATTTACCTGCAATGCTCCTTCCTTCGGCCATTTTAATAGTCTCATTTAAAAATACGTTTGCCACATATTTTCATATTATTCTTCTCATTGCAAGTAGTGGATGAAAAAAATGCGCGCGTGTTTGTGTGTGTGTGTGTGAGAGAGAGAGAGAGACCTCGGGCTCCAACTCATGAAAAGTGTTGCAGAGAACGAAATCAGCTTCATCCAAGTTGGTGAACTGGGTCAAAAGAAACTCTAGAACCCCAGGCATCACTTCAGGATTCGATACAAAAGACGGCAAGTCAGACAACTCAAGCTGACGTATTTCTGGTATGGAAATTGTATTAGATCGAGGGGGAGCTTCCAACCTTTCCTTGTACACACAATAGTAGATCATATCAACTACACAGGGCTGAAGGAAGAACGAACCGCCCATTATTCCACATCTTCTGGCCACATCCAAAGCCCATGTGGCATGTGAGTCATACACAAGGCAATTGACAGGGCAGTCTGTGGCACTAAGCCTCTGAATAAGATCGAACAGGTTCCGCGACCCAACTGCTTTGAATGTCTCCATGAAATCAGCTGTGCTTTTTGCTTCCGTGGTGCCGTCATCAAAGCCATCAGAGATAATCTCCACCTTGATGGAGCCTGTGTGGGATTGCATGGATTTACTGACAAAGACTGTGGTGACAAGAGTGACTGCGAGTCCTCTTGATTCTAGTCGCTTGGCAAACTGGAGCATGGGGTTGATATGGCCTTGGGCAGGCATGGGGAAGAGCAGAACATGGGATTTCCTGCCTTCGCTGCCCATTTCAACAACTTGTGTTACCTTCTCCTCATGGAGAGTAGGGCTGAGAACTTATTTATAAACTCAATTGTGGTACTGACAACTGAAATGAGGTTTTCTACTCTCACTTTGCAGTCAACTAATATGAGGTTAATACATTTTTTCTAAAAAAAACTACCTTATAAGATGACTTGTGGTCCGCCTGGGAGGATGACGCACACAATGGAGCACACAGATGAAGTTTGTGCGCCGTCGATTTTAATGGTCGGGGTCTCATATTAATGGCAGATATCCTGCCAGGCATTGTTGGAGCACACGGAACAAGTGTGGTTGCCGTTGATCTTAATGATCGAGGGCTCTTAGTAATGGAGGATATCCTGGAGGAAATTCTCTCAGGCGGACTAATGCTTTCCACCTGATTGGGGGAGGGGTCAGGCAAAGATCCCTACCCATTTACTCCCTCAGTTCCAAAATAGATACAAGAAATTCCAAGGGATACAAGCCAAATGGCATTAAGAGAACAAACGAAACAAGGCTAAGACAACTATCTAATTTCTAAGCTCCACATTTCTGCCCGATCCAGCATATTAATGGCCTGCAGATGATGATAGTCATTGGAATGAAGCAGCGACAAGAAGAAAGAAGAAATTTGGGTAAAGGTTGATACATGTTGTCTTCACTTCACAAAGAAGAAGACAGTTTTGGCCTCATTCATGTGATGAAAAAGTCCATATCTTTCCAAAGGCTCCAGACAAAGAAGTGATTTCTTCACTTCCCCCATGCCCACTGATTTTGAACATCTTGTTTTTTGTTTCACTAAAAAACCCATTTTGCACATGATTGAACGCATTGATTATTTACACACAAAAAGAAATGACGCATTGATTATAACTGATCCGGCATTGGAAGGCAAGTACAGAAGCATAAGACGGTCGAGTCCTGTTCGTGGGATCACCTTTGAGTCAGGAACCAGTGGGATGTCGGAGAAAAAAAGAACCTTTGACAAGTTCGGGCTGCCTTTCTAGACTTTTAAGATACAAGAACTTTTTATTCATGGACTCCTAAACAAATTTGCATTTTTTTTAATATACAAACAAATTTGCATTTGACGATGAACACATTAAGCAGAAGGGGATAGGTAGAGGTAGGGATGTTCACGGACGGACGCAGACAACGCGCAAACTAGATGTTATCCGCATTTGTCTATTATTGATAACATTATCTCAAATAAGTTGTAGTCCCTACAAACCAAGATATCTCATAAAAATGGAAGAGAATATGCAATAAAAATGGAAGAGAACAAACATTTTACAATTGAAAATTAATTATGTCCCCATATAATTTAATATGACCATGTCAAACACCAACATCCAAAGTTGATTGCACCTGAATTAATGAAGTTATCACAATTAAAAATTATTTCACCAATCTACCTTCTCAATAGTTGAAGTTGAATGAGGTAAACGGTGAAGTAATTGAAGCAGATGACTAATATGAGGGACCGAGACGTCCACAGATAACATTTGTGATTGCTTATTAGCTTTGGACAAAAATTGTGTTCGTGCCCACTTCTGTGTCCATCACAGACAAAGAAAACATGTCTAAATGGACGTGGAAGGAAAATGGACAAACAGACTATGGACGTCCATGGACATCCCGAGGTGAAGGCATTCTCTTGGTGGCTAACTTTCTAAAAACAACCATATACATTGAGTAAGACGCCTAGAGATGTTGGATTTCAATCCATTGGCAGATGTCAAAGGGGCAGACAAGTTTAAATCACTCACCCTGAACCTGATTCGGCGCCTTAGCTCAGACAAATGTGTGTGAACTTTGTCTCATATTAACTTCTTCCGATCATTTTACTCTATATTAGTCATTGCAGCCCAATGTTTATATACAAAAGTGTTCAACAAAAAGTCTAATATTGAAGTGTGACTAGCATGTGATTGGCTTCAAACCTGAAATGAGGAAGAAAAAGTCTTGAAGGAATCAGTCAAGGAAGGAAGAAGCTCAAGGCTCAAAACCCATGCATCTAGCAAAATGAACCACCCAAGTTAAACTGGCTCTAACCTACAAAAATTTTAAAATGGCATGTGAAGCCCCAGTGGGCCCCACCTCAAAAAAGCCACATAAAAAAAACCGCAATTATTTACGTGTGAGGTTTTCAAAACCAGACCGGTTATCGACCCGGGTTGATGGCCGGTCCGGTTGAACCGAGTTCGAACCAGAGTCGAACTGGATTGACCCGATATGGGGTGTAAGGAGTGAAGCCCATCTTAGATATGTGATAAATATATATTTTATATAATATTAACGTCAAAATGTTTGTAACTCAATTGGTAAAGGACTTGGGTACTTGTACGTAAGTCCCAATTTCGACTCCCACTCAAAGCAAAAAAAAATTCACAAAAAAAATATTGTGATATCCGATTTTGAAAACTATGGTTACCGACCTCAAAAGTTCCACTTGTCATCAAGACAAGGATGGCAAAGCTACAAAAATTTTAAAAATAGCAAGTGAGCCCAATGGGCCCGCCTCGAAAAAACCACCTAAAAAACGCAATTAGTTATGTGAGACCTCAAAAGTTTCACTTCAAAAGTAGTTCACCCAAAATTCAATAGCTTGTCATCACGACAAGGAAGGCAATGCTACAAAAATTTAAAAAATGGAATGTGAGACCCAATGGGCCCTACCTTGAAAAAAAGCCACCTAAAAAGAAAAATTCAATGGGTTACATGAGACCTTAAAAGTTTTACTTCTAAAGTAGCCCACCCAAAAATTCAATAGCTTATCACCAAAATCAAATTGGACAAGCTATAAAAATTTCAAAATGGTAAGTGAGGCACAGTGGGTCCCACCATGAAAAAGGTCAGCTTAAAACAAAAACTAAATGGACTATATGAAACCTCAAAAGTTTCACTTCAAAAATAACCTACCAGAAAATTTAATAGTTTACCACCAAAATCAAAATGGCTGAGATATAAAAAATGGCTAAGTGAGACATCAACCGGTCCTGCATCAAAATTAGCCACTTAAAAAAATCAATTTGTTTATATGAGCCCTCATAAGCCTTACATCAAAATTTGTCGCCTCAAAATAAATCAAATTGGTTTAGCAAAGCATGTTTGCCTTGCATGAAATCAACAAACCAAAAAAATCTAAATGGCTATGTGAAACATTTAAGTCTCACCAAAATCAGCCAGGCAAAACTCAAAATGGCTATGTGGGACGTGTAAGCCTCACATAAAATCAATCACCCCAAAGCATGTTTGCCCATTTTTTTGCGTTATTCCTTATTTTTCCTTCTCTTCTACCTCATCAAGATATATTAAGATGAAAACAGAAGAACAAATAAGAAGAAAGAAGAAAGTGGAAGTTTTTCGACGTCCGCTTTCTTCTTTCTTTTTTTTTATTAATTTTTCGTCCTAATATATCTTCATGAGGTGAAAGATGAGGAAAAATAAAGAAGAACGCAAAAAAAATGGACAAAAACGGATAAAAATGAGCGAGTTATGATATTTTGAATAATGCAGTAAAATCGTGTAATAGGAGTCAAGTCGTGTACTCGACGACCCAATTTTACTGAAATTTTTAAAATGTCATAACTCGCTCATTTTCTATCTATTTTTGCCCATTTTTTTCATTCTTCCTTATTTTTTCTCCTCTTCCACTGCATTATGATCACATAAAGAGTTATGATATTTAAAAATACGACTTGAATGTGTCTTCGACGACGCGATTTTACGCTCATTTTTTACTCCAGACGTCGGAAAGCTTCCACTTTCTTCCTGATTCTTTTTTTTTTCATCCTAATATATCTTTATGAGGTGGTAGAGGAAGAAAAATATAGAAGAACGAAAAAAATGGAGAAAAAATGAGCGTAAAATCGTGTCATCGAAGACAGACTTGATTCTAATGAAATGGAAGAGGAAGAAAAATAAAGAAGAACGCACAAAAAATGGGCAAAAACGGATAAAAGTGAGTGAGTTATGATATTTTCAAATTACAGTAAAATCGTGTCGTTTCAAGTCGTGTACTCGACGACACGATTTTACAGGAATTTTCAAAATGTCATAACTCGCTCGTTTTTTTATCTATTTTTGCCCTTATTTTTTGTTCTTCCCTATTTTTCCTCTTCTTTCACCTCATGAAGATATATTAGGATTAAAAAATAAGAAAAAATAAGAAGAAAGAAGAAAGCGGACGTCGAAAAACTTCCACTTTCTTCTTATTTTTTCTTATTTTTTCTTATTTTTTCATCTTAATATATTTTCATGAGGTGGAAGAGGAGAAAAAATAAAGAAGTACGAAAAAAAATGGGCAAAAACAGATAAAAAACGAGCGAGTTATGACATTTTGAATATTGCATTAAAATCGTGTCGTAGGAGACACGACTCCGACAACACAATTTTACTGCAATTTTAAAAATATCATAACTCGCTTATTTTTTATCAGTTTTTGTCCATTTTTTTTTGCGTTCTTCCTTATTTTTCCTCCTCTTCCATTTCATTAGAATCAAGTTGTGTCGTCGATAACCCGATTTTACGCTCATTTTTTCTCCATTTTTATCCATTTTTTTACGTTCTTCTATATTTTTCCTCCTCTACCGCCACATGAAGATATATATAAGATGAAAAAAGAAGAATAAGGAAGAAAGTGGAAGCTTTTTGACGTCCAAAGTAAAAATGAGCATAAAATCGTGTCGTCGAAGACACGACTTGATTCATGTCCTATTTTTAAATATCATAACTCTTTCTGTGATCCTAATGAAGTGGCACTACAACAAAAATAGCCTTTATCGACGGCAAAAACTGTCGCTAAACGTCTTTAAACTGTCGCTACAAGTTTATAGCGACAGATTTTTTCCGCCGCTAGCCCTGTCGTTATAAGTGGCGCCGCTAATGACATTTCGACGGAAAAATGGCAATCTGTCGCTAATATCTTTGCCGACAGTTTTATCGACGGATTATTTCTGTCGCAAATGTGTTTTTAGCGACGGTTTTATGCTGTCGGTATAAATATTTAGCGACCGTTTTAATAACGGACTCTAGACTCCGTTAGTTAACTATTGCAACGGTTTTATCTCATTTGTGACAGATTTTATCTGTCGGTACAGATTTCGAAAAAAACAAAAAAAAAAACAGAAGCTTGATGCTGCTGCGTTAAATATGGGTAATAAGCATTATTCATAAATGCAAAAGATATTCTCATATATTATTCATATAATTAGTACCACATTGTATACATAAACAATATATATGTACATAGTATCATCTTACAACAATATGCAGAAGAAACATAAATACTATGAAAAAAAAATTGTTTGTGACAACACCGGACACTCCAAAAGCTAAACCTTAAGCAAGAGCTTCTATTCCTTGACGGATCCCTTTACTTGATCTAGTGATTCTCCTCGTATCAGTAGCCATTATAGCAACCATTCTTGTCATTCCATGTATAGCAGCAACCCGAAGTCTTCTATCATTCTCATAACTGATACACGAAGTATAGTGCATGAAGCTCAATGACGTTCTAAACAAAAAGTAAGAGAAACAACTAAACTCTAGCAATATTTCATATCCAAATTAGGTCTATCACATGTTTTACAATATAAGAAATGAGTTACCGCTTCAGTGATGAAGGGATATCAATAGGAGATCCAGATTTAGCACTCTGTTTCCAATCTTTCTCAAGCTCTAAAACAAGTTGATAACCATCCTGCAAAGAAAAGGGAGGGAAATTGAGGTTCACATAGATTTAACTAGTAATTTATCAGTTGATCTTTTCTTTTACAACTTCCTCTACCAGGGTCTACATGCACTTATATTATCTTGCCTTCTGAATTACGATGGCATACCAAATCAGGAGGATGAATGGAGGGCTAGATTTAGTCATTTCCAAGAGTAACATCATTAAGGTGGTGATGTTAACATTTTCGGCATACCTCAATGGCCATACATCCTCCTTGACCCATGCTTGGCTGCATAGCATGAACCGAGTCACCAAGCAAAGTAACTCGGCCTCTTCCCCTGGTTAAAATGGGAAAACGGTCATATATGTCACGGTGAATAATATCATCCTCACCCGTTGCTTGGATTAAATCAATTACTTTATCACACCATCCTCCAAATAGAAACCAAAACCTTCTTTTCTTACCTGTCAACTGCAATGGTTAGTTCATTGCAACCAGCACTTTACCAAACAATATAAAGAAACTTTTACTGCTAAATTTTTTTTAATGTTGAATTGTATCATAGTAGTTGTGACAGAATGCAAGTAGAAGACCAAAGACATGTGAATTAGCTTTATTCTATCAAGCTTATTGACTCATACAAATTGAAGAAGCCAGCCAAAAGCACATACCAATCAAGAAAAACAACAATTGAAATTGCATTGTGAAATAAAGAAAATATCCGTGGTACTCCAAGCTGTATTGGGCTAAAGCCAAATAAGTCCACAATCGTAGTTCCTTGGACCATATACCATCAGCTCCAACTCCCTCACATTTTATATCTATATATTAACATGTATATGCTGACTTCACCCATTGTTTATTGCACCACAACAACTAGTGATTACATAAATGGTGGTTACCAATCATAAGGTTTTCTCTATATTAGAAACAATCACTTTATACATATAGGTTCCATAAGGAGGTTCAGTATATCGAGTCCGTGCAGTTCAGATTACAAGAGTGCATTATAACAACAAAAATGGAATAAAATCGTCACTCCCAACCCTCCCCCTCTTTTGGAGATAACATCCCAAATAGATTGCTCAACTTCCATGTTCTATCATCACAACAACATATTGAACAATACAAGAATAAGATGGCTCAGACTCCAATTATGAGAGTCTTGATCAAAATTAAGGTAATCCTTTCCCATATGAAGCTAAAACAATTCATATTGAAAAACTCTGAGAATAAACATATGATAGCAGATCCATGATCTTAAAATATCCTTCTATTCCTACTAATTTACCATTGCCTGGATTGAACACGGCAGACAGCACTAGATTGTATTCCGAGGTTTACTAGAAGATATGTTGTACTGAATTAAAAGCAGAGAAAGCATTCATGCATTTCATGCGGACAAACACCTACTTAACCATTGAGGAAAACGAAAAGACTAACCAATCACCAGATAATTCATCAACAAGCCCATTAATACGATCCCCGATAATACAGCCGGCAGCCATGATCGCCTCGACAACCTCCATGTCAATTGCCTCCAGCGCTGCCAATGCGTTGCTCTGTATCTGAATAGGCCCCCGGTACTTGCCCTCCCCTCTAATAGCACTCACATCCTTCTCAAACACCATCACTTGGAACCCTTCCCTCTTCGCGGCCAGCGCGAAGACCAGCCCACCAATCCCCCTGCCAGAAATCAGAATCCGCAGATTCTTCTGATTGGTCCCAGCTCCATCCTCAGTGGCCCCAGCTGCCGGTGCTACTATCGCATCTCCGGCAGCGGCAATTGGCTTGAAAACAGAGCTCCTCTGCTCCAACAGAGTGGTGCAGAAGTAGTGCTTCTTCTGGGATCTATGAAAGCACCGGCCAGGAAGTGGAAAGCATGTCTGGGCATTGGAAAAACCATTGAAGGAAGAGACTTGTCCAGCTTATATCCATTCGTGAGACTTGCCAAATTCATCAAACATGTTCACCGCAAAAATGTGAGACTTGTCCAGCTTATATCCATTCGTCCTCTCCTTTGCAAGTT
The DNA here is from genome assembly GCA_039654745.1 of Houttuynia cordata. Lineage (NCBI taxonomy): Eukaryota > Viridiplantae > Streptophyta > Magnoliopsida > Piperales > Saururaceae > Houttuynia > Houttuynia cordata. Next base: position 16,647,089 of record CM077506.1, read on the forward strand.
CCGCTTCCTATATAATTCCACCAACAGCCCATAAAAACACCAACAATGTCTAACCCATATCTCACTAATCCATCAGAGCCAGACTCAGACTCATTTTTTCATTAGATTGAAAGTCTAGATGCTCAACAACGTAAATTAACGTATAAAGATGCGAATTTCAATAGAAAGATTATTCCTTTCAATACCTGAGGAGTGTTAAATTCGATGAAGCAGTAACCAAGGGTTTTCTTGGTATCCTCACTAACGGGCATCCAGAACCCATCATCCTTTATCACTCCAATCTGATTGTAGATCTTCCGAATAACCGACTCCAACTTCTCGAACTTCTCCGGCGAGACCACCGGCAAATTGTCCACTGCAATCACATTGCCGAATCTGGCGTCGAACTCCAAAGGATCCTCCTACAGCAGATCCATCTCGTCATCGTCACTGCAATAACAACAACCGATCAGAAACAAATCAATGGACAATTAGGGTTTTGGAGGGAGGAAGAAAGGGAAAGTAGGACCTTGGGATGCCGAAGTCCTCGCCGGGGGGAGGGGGATGGAGTCGACGTCGACGACAGAAAGGTCGATGTCGAGGCGCTGAGCCATCGCTTCGATGCCCGCCATGGGCACGGGGGAGGGAGACCCGGAGAAGGGATGGGCAGTGGGAGGGTTTGTGTGCTGCTGGGCTACGTGAGACAGGTTGAATTTTTTCGACGGAATTTTTACTGTAGAAAAAAACTGTCGAAATAAATATTTTTATACTTACGGACAGCTTTCCGCCGTAAATATCCGTTGTAATAAATTTCAATACCAATGGATATACATCCGCCGAAAATAATCTGCCGCTAATAGCAATCGTTTTACGACAGATTTAATTCTGTCACCAATGATAATCATTATCAAAAGATTTTTTTCTGTCAAAAAATAATCCGTCGTTAAAAGCCAAATTTGTTGTAGTGGAAGAGGAGGAAAAATAAGGAAGAATACAAAAAAATGGATAAAAAATGAGCGAGGTATGACATTTTGAACATTCCAGTAAAATCTTGTCGTCAAGTACACGACTTAACGATTTTACTGCAATATTCAAAATGTCATAACTCGCTCATTTTTTATATGTTTTTATCCTTTTTTTTTCGTTTTTGCTTATTTTTTCTCATCTTCCACCTCATTAAGATATATTAGGATGAAAAAGTAACAAAAAATAAGAAAGAAAAATAGAAGCTTTCTTGCTAAGTTTTGGAAGTCGAAAAGCTTCTTCTTTCTCTTTCTTCTTATTTTTTCTTTTATTTTTATCCTAATATATCTTCATGAAGTGGAAGAGAAAGAAAAATAAAGAATAACGCAAAAAAAGGGCAAAAATAGATAAAAAATGTGCGAGTTATGATATTTTGAAAAATGCCCATTTATCATATTGTCGATGACACGACTTGATTCAAGTCGTGTACTATTTGACACGACTTGGATTCAAGTCGTGTCAAATAATACACGACTTGAACTCAAGTCGTGTCTTCAACGACATGATAAATGGGCAATTTTCAAAATATCATAACTCACTCATTTTTTTATCCATTTTTTCTAATATTTTTTGTATTCTTCCTTATTTTTCCTCCTCTTCTACTTCATTGGGATCACAGAAAGATATATAAATTGAACTTGTCACTTGCCGACGAGTATTTTACACTTTTGCCTATTTTTATCTTCTCATTTCATGTTCAAGAGCGGTCGAACACTAATGGGTGACCTTTATTTGTGTTTCTTGATATGTAGATCTTAATTTTTGTAGTTGGGTGGGCTTCCCCGCTGCTCTTACATCAAAATCCCTTCATCATAGCTTTTTTTTTCGTCTTTGCCGTTGATTTTGTTGTTTTTCAGCATGAAATTTTATTTTTTCCTGGTTGGATGACGCCGGAGGTGATTTGAACCGCGATGATGGGTGGACTTTTGCCGGAATGTATTCTTTCCCAACTTGATGCTCCTGTAAATCGCTAATTTTGGGAAGATGGAAGACTTAGGTTATATTTGAAGGAAGAAGGGAGTTTTTTCCATATTATCTGGCACCTATTTGGGAAGAAGGGCATTTTAAGTAGTTTTCAAGTCATATGGAAGAAAAGAAGAAATTCCAAATAATATAAAAAAAATGGAAGTTGGCGCCAGGTAATATGTAAAGAGCTCAGTTGTGCCTCTACTTCCCACTTCCTCCATTTGGGAGCATTAACCATCACCTTTTCCCTTGTTTATCCTTCCGTCATTTCCCTTATACACCTCATCATCTCATGTCTTCCGACTAGGTTCTTCTCATCAGCTCTAGCTCTAGCTCTAACTCCAACCTTCCACAGATCCTCTATGTAGTTAGCATTGGTCGGCTGGTCAAACAGTTGTGGAACAGCCACGATGGGTACTCCTAGGCTGATCCCCTCCAAGGTCGAGTTCCAGCCACAACGTGTCATAAAGCATCCAATCGCCTTGTGGGCCAGCACCTCAAGCTGTGGGGCCCACCTCACCAACAGCCCCTTCCCTATTCTCACCTCCTCTGCAAACCCATCCGGGAGCTTGCTCTCTTCCGAAGCTCTTACCACCCACAGAAAGTAATAGTGGCTTTCTTTAAAAGCCCAAGCAATCTCCTCCATCTGCTCGGCACTCAACTTGGCAAGGCTTCTAGAAGAAACATAGATGACAGATCCTACTTCCTTGTTTTGAAGCCATGCTTTGCAGACTACATCCTCTCTCTTCCACAGGCTCAAGCCGTAGTCCATATCCCATTCAATGCCCTTGTCTAGGTACATGGATGGCACTAAGGGTCCGATTGCCTTCACTTGCCAGAATCTCCTCATCCAACTTAGTTCCTGCACGATGCAAATCAGTAAGTTGGAAAGATACAAAAGATAGCTTCAGCGAGGGGGGGAGAGAGAGAGAGAGACCTCGGACTCCAACTCAAGAAAAGTGTTGCAGAGAACTAAATCAGCCTCATCCAAGTTGGTGAACTGGCTCAATAGAAACTCTAGAAGCCCAGGCATCAGATCAGGATATGCCACAAAAGACGGCAAGTCAGACAACTCAAGCGAAGGTAATTCTGGCAAGGAAATAGTCTCAGCTTGAGGGGGAGCTTCAACTCTCCCCTTGTGCACACTGTAGTAGATCATATTAACAGCACAGGGCTGAAGGAAGAATACAGCACCCAATATCCCACATCTTCTGGCCACATCCAAAGCCCATTTTGGTATGCGAGTCATACACAAGGCAATTGACTGGGCAGTCTGAAGCAGAAGTAAGCCTCTGAACGAGAACCAACAGGCTCTGTGAAGCAGCAGCTTTGAATGTCTCTAGCCAATTGACCATGTTTCCTGCTTTCTCGCTACCATCGTCAAAGCCATCAGAGATTATCTCTACCTTGATGGAGCCCGTTTGAGCTTGCATGGATTTACTGACGAGGACTGTGGTGACGAAGGTGACTACGAGTCCTCTAGATTCTAGTCGCTTGGCAAACTGGAGCATGGGGTGGCCTTGCAAGGGCATGGGGAAGACAAGAACATGAGATTTCTTGCCTTCTTTGGCCATCTTGCACATTCCATGTTGGGCGAGGAGATCAACTTCTTTATAGAACCAATTGGAATAAGACTGAGCACATAAATGAATGCTTTTTTCTACGTCGCTGTAAAGTCAACTGATATGAGGTAGTATGTTTGTAGGCTTGTAGCAAAAAACAAGATATGCGGTAGTATCTCGTCCTCATCGGCAAAGAAAACACCATACCTTTGGTTTTTTGTTTAGATGCTTCATCGGCATGGGATGTGAAAGCTCAGATCCCTTTTTTGTTCACTTGCCCCTTCGTGAACATATTGATCCGGCATTAGAAGGCAAGTACAAAGGCATAAGACGGTCTAGTCTTCAGTGCCCACTTTTTAGTTAGGTAGGAGCTAGCGGCACATGGGAGCAACTGAGAACCTTTGCGGGGCCGTAGCCGGCTTTATGAACTTCTAGATGGGGATGGAAGCCCAGTTTTAATAGAGGTGTATTATCACAGCCATGTTTGATTGTCTTGAAGCGAATGTCCAGGGCATATATGCATGCCAATTGAGGTCACAAAGGGGAGGAAGTAAAGGAATTTTTTTAAAAACAACAAATACTTTCTAAAGAAGAGCATCTCTGTAGTGCTCTAGATAATCTAGAATCTGAGGCTTACTTGAACGTTAGCAAGAAAAATATGGAAAATTGCTAAGGGCTGGAGTTATTATATATACCTGGCGGCTCACCAGGCTGGCCTTTTTTGCTACATTAATCTTTTGGGCACTTGATATATACATTTGCTATTGCAAAAGATGGCGGCCACCCTGGCAAGTAAAAAACTGCATGGAATTCATTTTACCCTTCATCGGTTGTAGCTACGAAACAGCGTACGTGACATACAAAATAAAATGGTAGCTAGGATGTCGCTTTAGACAGACTAGGAAGTGTACACCTAGAAATATAAAAAGTGTGCAAGTTGTTACCAAAAAATTAAAAGAAGAGTGTAACGGAAGAGCATTCTGATTTCGCAAGAAGTTGCAGTCGAGATGATTCCCAAAATATATGATTTTAATCCCGTGACAAGGAAGAAGAAGGTGGAATGGCAGTATGGAAATATTGTCAATATGAATATATTATCCATGTAAATATAGAAACTAATTAACATATAGAAACACTAGTAGAATCTCTTACTAATTAGAATCACTGATCCACCAAGTATGAAACGTGTTCCAGGATCAGGGGCATTCGTCGACGCTATGACACGAGCTTCCTCATAAGTTGCACAAGAACAATGAACATTGCAACAGGTTTCTCAAGGATTTGGAGAAGGCTCAATGGATCGCTCAGTCTGGTAGCAATGTGATTTTTTTAATTGAATTAGCAATGTGGTTTAGAGTGTTCTTTGATCAGGTATATGTATATGCGATATCAGAATGGTGGAAGTTCAATGGTACATCGCGTACCATCAGATCTCATTGTTTTGTTCCTCACACTTCACACTTGATGCCAACCTTAATCAACAGACAAAGATTATGTGACAAATTAGAGGTTTAATATTCCAACAAAAAAAAATTACTCGCTGAATAATTTTAAATTAAAAATGACATGTTTAAGGAGTACTAATAAATCCTAACGAAGCCACAAATTCGTCTATGTCCTTATCCGAGCTTCCGCCTTCTACCAATGCTTGCACAGCCAAATCCCTCCATTTGAAAGCATTAACCATCACCTTTTCCCTGATTTCTCCTTCCATCATTTCCCTTATACACCTCATCATCTCCTCTCTCCCTACAAGGCTCCTCTCATCAGGTCTAGCTCTAACTCCAACCTGCCACTCTATGTACTTGGCATTAGTTGGCGGATCAAACCATTGAGGAACGGCCACCCCCAGATTAATTGCTTCCATAATCGAGTTTCAGCCACAATGTGTAACAAAGCATCCAATGGCCTCATGGGCCAGCACCTCTAGTTGAGGTGCCCAACTCACCATCAGCCCCTTCCCTAATGTGACCTCCACTAGGAATTCTTTGGGGAGTTTGCTCTCTTCCCAGGCTCTTACAACCCACAGAAAGTGATATTGACTTTCCTTAAGAGCCGAGGCTATGTCCTCCATCTGCTCGGCACTTAACTTGGCTAGGCTTCCAAATGAGACATAGATGACTGACCCTACTTCCTTGCTCTTAAACCATTCCTTGCATACTGCATCCTCTTTCTTCCACAGGCTCAGTCCATATAGTCTGTGTCCCCTTCCACGCGCTTGTCTAGGTACTTGGATGGCACTGAGGGCCCAATTGCCATAACTTGCCAATATTTTCTCATCCAACTTAATTCCTGCATCCATGGTGCAAAGCTTTTACATTATTCTTCGGTGAAGCATTTAACGGTAATGTTCCTCAATACATGTACTTAAGTTCGAAATGTGATTCTTAGTATGGCAGGTAGTAAACTATTTTCATATTATTTTTCTGGTTGTGATTTCTAATATTTCCTCATACTTACATAATTTTCTTCATCACCATATCTCGCTCTAATAGTTTCTTTACTTTGTTTTATGTCCGTGTCTGTGTGTGTGAAGAGAGAGAGAGAGAGAGACCTTGTCCTCCAACTCATGGAAAGTGTTGCAGAAAACAAAATCAGCATCATTCAAGTTGCTGAACTGGCTCAAGGGAGTCACCAGAATACCAGGCATCTGGTCAGGACGCGACAAAAAAGACGGCAAGTCAGCTAACTCAAGCTGAGGTAATTCAGGCAAGGAAATGGTATTAGCTCCAGGGGAAACTTCCAATCTCCCCTCATGCACACTGTAGTAGATCATATCAACTGCCAGGACTGAGTGAAGAAGGAAGCAGTCACTAGCCCACACCTCTTGGCCACATCCAAAGCCCATGGAACCAGCGAGTCATACACAAGGCAGTTAACGGGGCAGTCTGAGGCACCGAGCCTCTGAATGAGATCGAATAGGTGTAGTGACCCAACAGTTTTGAACATCTCAAAGTATTCCAAGTTTTCTTCTTCTGCCTCGTAGCCATCATCAAAGCCGTCGGAGATGGTCTCCACCTTGATGGACTCCGTTTGAGCTTGCATGGATTTGCTGACGAATATTGTGGTCACGAGAGAGACTGTGATCCCTCTGCTTTCTAGTCGTTTGGCAAACTGGAGCATGGGGTTGATGTGGCCTTGGAAGGGCATGGGGAAGAGCAAAACATGGGATTTCTTGCCTTCTTTGCCCATTTCAAGTTGTTTCGCCTTCTGCAAACGAAGCTGAGGGGGCGAGGGGAGTTTTTTTTATAGAACCACAAGAAAGATGTCCAGTGCATACTGTCTTCATTTGATAAAGAACATTTTTGTAGGGAAAGCTCCATATTTGTCCAAGAACCTTTTTTGCTGATACCGTTTAAGAACTTACATAAAGAAGTGGCTTTTTCACTTCCTCATTAGATCCTTTCTGCATATGATTGGACGTAGTGAAGATAATTAGTCCGGCATTATAAGGTAAGTACATAAGCATAAGACGGCTTGATTTTCCTGTGAGGTGTGACAAGCCCATGGCCGGCCATGAGGACCGGAGAGGTCTTTATTGGCATGGGAGAGGCCGAGTTGAAATAGGAAGATGATAATTGTACGCCGGTGTGTCAGCAAAGTGGGCCTGTTTCACCGTCCAACGAGCACCTTCCATGTCACCGGTGTATGTCTACCTTGGGTACCAATATGATTTTCCTTCAAATAGGACTATAGCAGTAACTATTAAAGACCCATTTATATTAGACCCATCTCATATAAGGGGTATGAGACTAGTCTTTAGGGTCTTTAGATTCCGATCCAACGGTGCTCCTTAATATAAGGGGCAAACACACGCTTATCTGGAGTGCTATCGGATGTCAATCCAACGGCAACGACTTGAACTGGGCTCATATAAGCCAAATTGTTAAGAGTATGTAAATATAATTGTAACGAGCTGAGCTGTCATTCTTATCAAGTGTTAGTTAAGTTGACCTATGACGGTCATCTGCAATGTCTATAAATACTGGATGTACCTTCATTTGATGATTAAAGGAAAATATGATTTGTTACTTCATTATGGTATCGAGAGCTGGGGAGGGGTCTCTCAAAGAGATCCTATCCTGATCCGCTTTTTCTGTTTTCTTCCTCAAATCTCGCTCGCCATGGATAAAGCTTCATATTTTTATCATGAGCAAGGTTTCTACGTCTACAGCTGATTTGAGGTTTCCTTTGTATCTTCTCTTTCTTTGTATTTTTTTCTTTTGCCAAAAACTCCACAAATCTCGGTGCTTCTACTATCATTGATTGATTTCGCTGCAAGTTTTTTTGATGGATCAAAACATGGAATCATTGCCTATGTCAATTAAAATTCTTGTGTCGAATCTGAATTCTCTCATTTCTGTCAAACTGGATTCGTTTAATTTCTTGATTTGGCGAGAACAAATGCATAATGTGTTGTCTGCTTATGGTTTGATTGGTTATATATGTTGATGGATCGATTCCATGTCCTGTTATGCATATAGTTGATTCATCCGGGCAAATGGTTCTGAATCCATCTTATACACAATGGCGTGTTATGGATCTGTTTTTAAGAAATTGTTGAGTTGTAATGGGTGTGCTATGAGAAAATCTCATATACTGAAGTTTGATGATTCAACATCTACTACTTTGCAGCCTCTGGAAATTGTACACTATGATGTGTGGGGACCTGCCCCATCTATTTCCTTTATGGGATTTCGATACTATGTCATTTTCATTGATGACTTTTCCAGATTTACTTGGTTGTATCCAATGAAAAATAAATCGGATGTTTTTCATTGTTTAATGACTGAAAATCTATTTCAATGAAAATTTCTTTTCTGATAATGGGACATAATTTGTGAATTCTAAGTTTACAAATTTGTTTACTAGTTGTGGCATTGTTCATCAACTTTCATGTCCATATACTCCTGAGCAAAACGGAGTCGCCGAAAGAAAACACTGGCATATTGTTGAAACTGCTCTTTCTTTGTTACTCACATCACATTTACCTATCACTTTCTGGTCTGAAGCTGTCTGTACATTTGTATTTCTTATTAACAGGTTACCCTCTGTTCAATTGAATTCAATGTCTCCATTTCAAGTTCTATTCAACACAAAACCTGATTATTCAACACTAAGAGTTTTTGGAAGCAAATGTTTTCCTTGGTTACGACCGTATAATAATCACAAGTTGGAGTCTCGATCTTCCGTTTGTATTTTTCTTGGGTATTTTTCATCTTCAAAAGGCTATCGATGCTTTGATTTTAAGACACAAAAATTATATATTTCTAGACATGTGAATTTTTTTGAAGATGAGTTTCCTTATGAAAACATTTCCAAGTCTGATTCTTCTTTTAGATCTTCTGATCTTCCTGGAGTACCATTACTTGCTTCTCCCCATTCTCTTTCTCCCACTTCATTGCTTTATTCTTTTTCATTAGATAATTCATCTTCTATACCTGTAAATTCTGCATCTCCTATCTTACAACCTTCTTTTCTTGCACACATACAGTCATCTGTTACTTCACCTATTTCAACTGTTTCTGCACCATTAAATTCTACTTCTATTCATCCAATGACTACTCATAATAAGAATGGAATCTTTAAACCAAGACATCCAATGTCATTACATCTCGCTACACAAGCTACTGTGCCCCAAATAGAACCTCTGTCTTTTGCTGCTGCTTCTAAATCAAAGAATGGAATGAGGCTATGGTTTCTAAAATAACAATGTTACAACAACAGAAAACTTGAACATTGGTTCCAAAACCTGTTGACAAAAAAATTATTGATTGTCGCTGGATATACAAGATCAAGCGTCATGCAGATGGTTCAGTTACTCGTTATAAAGCTCGTTTAGTGGCTAAGGGCTATGATCAATAGGAAGGGTTAGATTTTCATGAGACTTTCAGTTCGGTGGTTAAACCTGCAACCATATGGATTGTGCTTAGTTTAGCTGTCTCACGGAAATGGGAAATTAAACAACTAGATGTCTCAAATGCTTTTTTGCATGGGTTTATCAATGAAGAAATTTATATGACTCAACCTCAGGGGTTTGAAGACAAATGGTTTCCTAATCATGTTTGTTTATTACAAAAAGCGTTATATGGTCTTAAACAGGCTCCGAGGTCCTAGTATGACAAATTGTCTTCATTTGTTATATCTCAAGGTTTCAAAGCTTGTTTTGCTGACACATCTCTTTTTATTCAACAAAATGGGGATCGGATTACTGTGCTATTGGTTTATGTTGATGATATTCTAGTCACAGGAAATGATTATGTGTATATTCAACAGTTGATTGGTGATCTTGGCAAAGAATTTACTATCAAAGATCTTGGAAAAATACACCATTTTCTTGGTTTACAGGTTTCTGAAACTACTGAGGGTTTGTTTGTATCACAGACACAATATGCACTTGAAATTTTTTCTCGGACATCTATGGTTGGTTGTAAACCGGCTCCAACTCCCTGTCATTCAAAACAGAAATTGACTAAATTTGATACCGATCTTTTGCCTTATCCTAGTACTTATCAGAGTATCATTGGAGCTTTACAATATTTGACACATACTCGACCAGATATTACATTTGCTGTGAATTCTGTGTCAATTTATGCATCAGCCGTCACATACTCATCTTTCTGCTGTTAAATGTATCTTGAGATATGTTGCAAGTACAATTAATCATGGCATTCTTGTTAAACCTGGAGATTTCTCAATTACAGATTTTACAGATGCATATTGGGCAGGAGATGTCTCAGACCGACGTTCAGTTACAGGATATTGTGTATTCATGGGTACTAAACCTATTATATGACATTCTCATAAACAAGAAACTGTTGTGAGGTCTTCTACAGAAGCAGAGTATCGTGCCTTAGCATCAGTTTCTACTGAGCTCGCCTGGGTTGAAATGATTTTTTGCAGTTTGTTGTTGCCAATGCCGTCTATACCAGTCATATGGTGTGATAATCTCTCTGCTATATCATTGTCTACAAATCCAGTTTTTCATGCTAGGACTAAGCATGTGGAGGTCGATTACCATTACATTCGCGAATGGGTTCTTGTTGGTGCAGTTCAAGTGCAACATGTTTCAACTATCTGTCAAATAGCTGATATTTTTACTAAGTCCCTTCCATCTTATCAGTTTCAGCTTCTTAAAGACAATCTCATGGTGAGCCCCTCACTTGCGATTGAGGGGGGATGTTAAGAGTATGTAAATATAATTGTAATGAGCTGAGCTGTCATCCTTATCAAGTGTTAGTTAGGTTGACCTATGACGGTCATCTGCAATGTCTATAAATACTGGATGTACCTTCATTTGATGATTAAAGGAAAATATGACTTCATTACAAATAAGACCGATCTTATTTAAATTTTTCCCTAACTATTATGTATATAATAACGAAATAAATATCCGGTGCATGCCAACATTCTAACACTAGCCGATATATTATATTAGCCCATGCTCAAAATAATAAAAATAAAAGGCTGATACTAACCAAAAAATAACATACACGTGTGACACATTTAAGGAAAATCCTAACCGTTTGTCCTTCCGAGCACATTTCAATCTCCACGCTTAAGTATTCTCATTGATTTTCAGCCCTAATTTGCTCCACTTCTACAGATGGCAGAGGGACTCTCATCCTAGTTGTCTTAACCCGGTCTAAATTCACTTCTTTTCAATTTACCTATTACAAATTCACCTTTTTATGTAGGCTAGCTAAACTTCCTATAAATTTAGCTGGATGTACATATTATTTTTCTTTTTGTATTTTGGTATCTCTAAATGTAGTCTTTTGGATGTACATATTATTTTACTCTTAATATCAAGTCAGCCTCCATTACAAGCGCGCGCTAGCGTAGAGTTGTTGTTGTCCTAGCCAACACTGATTTCCTTTGGATGAAGAGTTCACCACCCCATTGTTTAGCCAGCCCACAACCCCTATACGCATACAGTAGTGTCCACTGTCTATCGATACATGTGGACTATGGGCATCCACCGACCATATAAACGGCTGGGTTTGCTAAACCGTAGGATGGCAGACTACTCATCCATTTCCTCTTCTTGGCTGAAAATGAGACTTGGAGCTCTGTGAACCAGTTAGTAAGTAGTCTTTGCCAAATTTCCAAGGTAGGTTGAAGGTCCTAAAACCATAAAAGATGCACAAAACCTTGACCAAAAAACATTTCCACCTTCTCTACTCCCTCCATCCCACTTCAATGAGGGCGTCTAGCATGACCGAGTTTGGGAACCATATTGCAAGACCCCATGCCACATTGGCATGGGGCCCTGCAATTATGCGTGGCATGGGGTCCTGCAATCTGGTCCCCAAACTTGGTCAGCAAAACATTTTCCCACTTCAATAGTCCCATTTGTTTTTCCAAAATGAATTAAAATCACCTCCTTCCATCATAAACCAATATCAAACTACTACTGTATCAGTTTAATATTACATGTCTGCATTAAAAAACCAAAATGAACTAAAACCAATTCATTTTCTTTTTCTAATATAGATAGGTAATATTGGATGGAAGGAGTACAAGAGAAGCTATCAAAGTAGGGGTGCAAGTAGGTCGGGCTATTATAGGCCGAAGCTCGATCTTAGCTCTAAGCCAATTCCAAAAATTCAGCCTTGCCCTGGCCCTAAGTTGGCTTAGGGTCAGGCCTCAGACTTGCCAGTTTTTATTTGGCATTATTATTTTTTAATATGATAAATCTACTTTTTTATATCATTATTTTCTAATGAAGTACATCACTGTAGGCCAACCAAGGTTTTTAAAACCGGACCGGTCATCGACCCAGATTGATGGCCGGTCCGGTTGGACTGCGGTCAAACCGAAGTCGAACCAGATTGACCTGGTATGTGAGGTGAGGAGTGAAGCCCACCTTAGATATATGATAAATATATATTTTACGCAATATTAATGTCAAAGAACTCTGCCGTTGTGTTTCACAATGCCCGGTCCCAAGTCCGGGGAAAAGGAGGAGGGTTAGCTTCATGTTGATAGCCGGCTGTAAAAACTCCATCAATCTCTATGGATCTTACACCACACATTCTAGCTAGAGCTAGGGCGTTCCCTGGAAGCAACGCATTGTGCCAAAAACCGGGTGCAATGATAAGTAAGCAAGGGTTGGCTAGGGCGATCCCTAGAAGCGACGCATTGCAACAACGCCCAGTTGCAATGAAAAGTGAGCAAGGGTTCTCGCGTTGGTCTGGACGGGTGCGAGTCAAGAGATTTAGTGATAGAATTATATGAGTGAAGCTAGTGTTAGGGGATTTCATAGTTAATGTTGTTAGTGCTTATGCACCTTTAGGTAGGATTAGGAGATGACCTTAAGAAGCAATTTTGGGAGGAAATGGACTTAGTATTGCAAGGGACACCTAACGGAGAAAATGTTATTATAGGAGGCGACTTAAATGGGCATGTGGGAGAAGAATATAGGTTTTGAGAGGGTGGATGGGGGGTACGGTTTTGGGGAGCGGAATAAAATGGGAGAAGCTATTCTTGATTTTGCAATAGCAAACGATCTAAGCATAGCAAATACCTATTTCAAGAAGAGGGAAGAGCATTTAGTAAATTTCAAAAGTGGACCTCATAAGAGCCAAATAGATTTTTTCTTAGTTAGAAGCGAGGACATAACTAAGTGTAAGGATTGTAAGGTTATACCCGGTGAACCTATAACACTTCAGCATAGATTAGTTGTTTTAGATGTTCTCATAAAGGGGTGGAAGAAGCGAAATTCGGATAAAGTGGAGCCTAGGATCAAGTGGTGGAATTTGAAAGGTGAGATACTTAACACTTTTGTGGAGAGGTTGAAGTTTCAAGGGGATGGGAACTTAAATGAGGATCCAACAATATTGTGGGTAAGCATGGCTAATTATATTAAAAAAGTGGGAAAAGAAGTACTTGGTGAAGTGAGGAGGAGATTGGACGTCAAGAAAGAAACTTGGTGGTAGTGTGAGGAAGTCTAAAGAGTCACAAAGGAAAAGAAGTGTTTCTTTAATGAGTGGCAAAAGTGTAAAAATCAAAAGAATTGGGAGATATGTTAAGGGAAAGAGAGAGGCTAAAAAAATAGTGAGTGAAGCTAAATTTAAGACGTTTGATGATTTATATAATAGGCTAGGGGCGAAGGAGGGGGAGAGGGACATTTATAAGTTAGCTAAATTAAGGGATAGGAGGAGTAGGGACTTAGAGCAAGTTAGGTGTATTAAAAGTGAAGATCAAAGGGTCTTAGTGAAAGTTGAGGAAATTAGGGAGAGATAGAGTGAGTATTTTGAGCATTTATTAAATGAGAATTATAGTAGCGGGATAGAGTTTGAGTCTAGTCTTGTTAATGAGATAACTTATTTTAGGAGATTCTCCGTAGAGGAAGTAGGTGCTATGTTAAGGAAGATGGAGAAAGGCAAAGCTCTATGGCCCAATGGAATTCCTATTGAAGTGTGGAAGGCACTAGGAGGTGTGGGCTTAACTTGGTTGACTAATTTGCTTAACAAGATTTTGAAGTCTAAGAGGATGCCAGAGGAGTGGAGGAGGAGTACCCTCATACCCTTGTATAAAAATAAAGGGGATGTCCAAAGTTGTACAAACTATAAAGGTATAAAAGTTATAAGCCATACTATGAAATTATGGGAGAGAGTATTAGAAGGGCGTTTGCGAAAAGTAACTAAAGTATCAGAGAATCAATTTGGTTTCATGCTGGAAAAGTCAACAAGAGAAGCTATATTTTTACTACGGCAGTTAGTTGAGAGGTACAGAGATAGAAAATAAAACCTCTATATGGCCTTCATAGATTTGGAAAAAGCCTACGATAGAGTGTTGAGGGAGCTTATTTGGAGTGTTTTGAAGAAGAAGGGTATCATAAGAGGTTACATAGATATCATAAAGAATATGTATGAGGTGGTTGTGACTAGTATGCGGACTATTGAGGGGAAACTAAGGAGTTTTCGATTATGGTAGGTCTTCATCAAGGGTCAGCTTTAAGTCCTTATCTTTTCGCTTTAGTTATGGATGAGCTTACTAGTCATTTGCAAGATAATGTACCTTGGTGTATACTTTTTACAGATGATGTAGTTTTAATTGATGAGAGTAAAGTAGGTTTAAATGAAAAACTGGATTTGTGGAGGGATGCTTTAGAATCAAAAGATTTTAAAATAAGTAGGACTAAGACAGAGTGCATGGAATTTAATTTTAAAGAAGGTAAAACTACAGATAGAGCCTTAGTTGAAATAGATGGGCAAGAAGTGCCGAGGTGTGATCAATTCTGTTACTTAGGATCCATTATCTATAAAGAAGGGGATATTGATAGTGATGTGGTGCATAGAATAAATGCGAGGTGGGTAAAGTGGAGGGCAGCCTCGGGAATGTTGTGTGATAGGTGGGTTCCAAAAATACTTAAAGGAAAGTTCTATAGGATGACCATTAGGCTTGCAATACTCTATGGAGCGGAGTGCTGGGCACGAAAGAGGAGTCATATAGATAAGTTGAATGTAGCCGAAATAAGAATGTTAAAGTGGATGAGTGGGATAACTAGGAGAGATAAGATTAGAAATGAATATATTCATGAGAGCCTAGGAGTAGCTCCTTTAGAGGAGATGCTGAGGGAATGTAGGTTGCATTGGTATGGGCATATGCAAAGAAGACCTTTAGATGCCCCTGTGAGAAGATTAGAAGGGATACATGTAAACGATGCTAAAAGAGGGAGAGGGAGGCCTAAGAACACTTGATAGAGTTAATAAGAAAGGATTTGACTTTACTATCTCTTACAAAAGAGGTAGCCCAAAACAGGCTGAAATGGAGGAGTAAGATCCGTGTCGCCGACCCCAAATAGTTGGGAAATTGCACTACTTGATTATGATTATAATTATGATTATGATTATGATTATGAATATTAATGTCAAAGTGTTTGTAGCTCAGTTGTTTAAGGACTTAATATACTTGTATATAAGTCATAGATTCGAATCTCACTCAAAGCAAATTTTTTTCCAAAAAAAAAAGGTAATGTGTGATCTAGACCGGTCTGATCCAGTTCAATGGTTCGGGAGAAAATCGACCGGTTCAACCGGAACCAGCCGGTTTAATGAACCAGGGTAAACTGTTCTAAACGAACCGGTTCCGGTTCTTCACAGTCGGACCGGCCGGTCCGGTCCGATTTTGCCGGTCCGGTCCGATTTTGAAAACTATGAGGCCAATATACAAAATTCACAAAAGTGCAAATTTTCAATGATCACAGCCTCCATTGGCAGTTAACTATCACATCCCTTATTTCCAAAGGTCAAAACAACCAAATAATTTTATGGTATACAACAATTTCTTAAGATTCTTTGTAATGAAAAACTACACATTCACATACAAGATATATATAATTGTACAAGTCATAATTTCAGTGTAGTTAATATGTAATATGGTCTAGAAAGCATAACAATAAACACAAATAAAAAGTTTTCCTCCTATTGTTGTGTGGGCCTGCTAGCGGGCTGACATTTTTGGTCTCTTACCCTTACCCGACCATAAAATGAGTGGGCCTGAAATTTTGAAACCCCACCCTGCCCTAGGCCTCAACTTTCCGGCCCATACCAGCAATTTTACGGGGCCGGGTAGGGTTGGACTTACGGGCTAGCCCACAAAAGTTGCACCCCTAATCAATATCAAAGGGCATTACCATTTAGCACTCGATAGACTATAGGCCCATGGGCTATGAGTTGAGCCCAACAGAGAGGTCCAGTTCTCAGATCATATCTTCCCCTTTCCCACAAGTCCTCCTCCTCTAGAGGAACCCTCCAAATGGGCCCCATCTTCCCCCATACACCCTCCACACCTATCCCCCTCCCCTAGACCCCCTCCTCCGATCGCCTCAATTGTTGGAAAAACTTATAGTACTCAAGAGGGATTGTACTTTACCAGTCCGTGTTGAATTGTACTCAAATAGAACCTAAAATAGTAATTTGAAATCCAATTGTCCGAGGCACAACGATTATGCACTGCTGACTTCGAAATAGATATTGCCACCCTCTCGTGCACGGGCTTTCTCCGACAATTTATTCCCAAGATACAACGGAACAGTTGACAAGCGGTGCACTTCTACTCGTCAAACTCGAACTCAGAGAAAATATATTGTTGCTTTTTTAGAAGAAGAATCACCGATCAAAAAAATGAGAAAACAAAAAAAAATCGTGTTCTATATATTTTTTTCTTGTTTTTCTCGTTCATAATATATAGAAGGAATCAATTGGGTTCTTTTTGTAAAGAAAGGACGCAACTTTTAGAAGAAAACGGCAAGAAACCGCACAGTAACCTCCAAGGCAATCGATCGCTACAGATATTCCTTCGTTAATTTAGCACTTGCGATCGATCGCAACTCATATTTGCGATTTCACAGTAGATACGATTAATCGTTCAGTGGGTCGATCGATCGCTTCTCACAGAATTGAAAATTATAGTAGATACGATCGAACACTGCAAGTCTGATCGACACGCGATCGATGGCCTCATAATTTCTAATAAAAATTAGCCGTTTGATCAAAATCAAAGGCTCTAGATGCGAAGTGCCTAAAGTGCCACTATGCGCCCACGCCACGCGTGTGTGTATACCATTAGGTACACCAACGAATGTGTATGCCATCAATTGGGGAGAGTCTCCACAACCATAAGATATACAAAGAAGAAGATTCATTCCTCATATATACCCTATCACACTCACGTGTGCTTCCTATGTGGGACTAAAGAAAACTCTCAATTAACTGAGTACAATGTTTACATTAAATTACTAGTAATCCTATTTCAATCAATCAATAGATGATCCTCAGATGGAATTCAATTAGTGGGCTCACACCACTAAATTAATTTGGGCCCAACAACTCAAATCAAAACCCATCATAGCCATTTAGGCCCATCATCCATAACCAAAACCCAACATCAACCGCACGACCGTCTTCCCTCCCATCGTCACCTGCACCTCCTCCACCAAGCAGAAGATCGTTCGCAGCTCAGCCCTCGACCGCCATGTTGTCAAGCACAAGAAGCTACTCTTAGCCCGCAAGCACCAGACCCTCCTCCTCTCCAAGTGCCGCTCCTACCTCTCCCTCCCTCCCTGCCTCTCCCTCCTCTCCATGGTCAAGCGCTACCCGACCCTCTTCCAGCTCTTCTGCCCCCCTACTTCCGACCTCCTCTCCGTCCGCTGCTCCCCCAACGCTGCTGACCTTGCTGCCCCTGAGGCCGCGCCGCTTGCTCGCATTGTTGGCTCTCTTGCGGCCAAGCTCCAGAGGCTTCTTATCCAGTCCTCCCACTTCCACCTCCTCGCATGCTTGGCTAGGAGGAGGTGGAAGTGGGAGGACCTGGACTAAGACCACGCCCCTCCTCCGGAGCCTTCTTGGCCCGCACTCTCGAGCTCGTTGAATGGGACGCCAACACCGGCTCCTTTGTCGGCATCGATGCTCCAATCATCGAGCAGCCGCCCAAGTTCAAAACTTTGAAGCTGCGGAAAGGGCTGAATCTGAAGAAGCAGCATCGGGAGTTTCTTATCATAATAAGGGGATTGCCGGAGATCAAACCCTATGCAGAGGCAGGTGAATGGCTGGCCTTGTACACGATGGAGGGGGAGAAGTGTAAGATAGTGATATGGGTTCATCCCATATTGTCTTATTTGAGAGGAGTCGGTCCTCCCATGTGGTGTGTGGACATGATGAGTGACTAAGCTTCCGTGGGCCCGGGTGGGTCCACACCTAATTGGAAGGGACACCTAATACTAATGGACCGTTACGAGAATTGAAGGGATTGAGTTATGGGTGATTATGAATAACCATCAAGAGAGCAATTAGTGGAGGAGGTTACAGGATATTAAAATATCCATAACTCCAATTAATGGAGGAGGTTACAGGATATTAAGATATCCATAACTCCCCAATTTGTAACAGATGAGGGAGAGATATAAAAGCGGGACGTGAACAATACTCAGGACATTGGCTTTGACAGGCACTCATCTTCTCTCTCTCTCCCTCTCCCTCTTTCTCTCTCTCTCTCTCTCTCTCTCTCTCTCTCTCTCTCTCTCTCTTACTTCATGCATTCCATCTCTCCATCACTTGTTATTGGGATTAATCTTGGTGATTCAATCAAGCAATATATTAGGAGAAGTCGAAGGTGATATTGCTATCTCGTGGAGAATAGCAAATTATTGATCCACACACGAACGGTTCAAAAAGTGATCTCGGACATACTCTTATTTCTCTACGAAGAACGGTATAATCTTTGGCACAAAGGCCGCAGGTTAGTGGTACACATTCTTATATTTAATTCGATTGTGCATGAAATAAATTGTAGTTCGTATATATATTGTTCGTAATCTTGTACTCTTTCTTCGTTGTTATTTGTGAGTGCAAAGAATTCCAAATCAAGACAGATCTTAGAAGAATTCAACACCAAATGGACGATTAATTCGCTTCCTCTGTGGCTCGGTAACCCTTCAAGAAGAGGGCTTGCGCGGTGGTGAGGGAGGTGCTGGCAATGACGGTGGAGAAGAGGACGCTAGTGGACCATCTGACCCACTCCAGGAAGGAGCTGGGGCTGTCCAACAAGCTGAGGGCATGCTGGTGCACCCCGAGATGTTCTACCGAGCTTGAAGGGGATGCAGGACTCAGTGTTTATTGTCGAAGGGTACGATGAGAAGGGAAGCTGATTGAGAAAGGCGCGTCTCTGGAAATGAAGGAGAAGCTGATGGAGCTGGTCAGGGAAGGGAAGAGGATGGGGAGAGACCGGAGGAATGGCATTGGTCTTCTTGGTGATGATGATGATGGTAGTGAAGAGGAGAATGGTGTGGATGAGGAGGAAGATGGTGGATTTGGAGACTTGTTTGAGTCTGGTATTGATGGGGAGGAATGGGAAGAATTCAGTGGGGTTGAGGATGAGGAGGATCTGGTTTTTAATGGGGAATTTTGGGGTGTGAAAGCTTCTGTAATTGGCGATGGCAGGAAGATGGAATCATGGTGATAAGGTAGCAAGGATTAATTGTTTGGCAAATGAAGAGAGGATGTCTTTGTGGAATGGAAGTTTGTTTTAATAGGTTTGATCAAATGCTGGACTCAGTTCTTGCTTTCAAGGTTGCAATGAACCTAGCATTTTTGTCCTACAGTTGTATAGTAGTACACCTTGATAGTCTCACAGTTAAATGACAAAATGCTTAATTCAACTGTAAATTCTGAGCTCAAAGCTTCTGCGATTGGTGATGGTAGGGAGATGGAATCATGGTTATGAGACAGTAAGTGGGGTACTGAGGTGCATATGTATCTGAAGCGGGAATAGAAATCTCACCTAGTCAAGAGGTGGATTAAATGCTGGCCTAAGTTCTTTCTTTGAAGTTTGGAGTTGATCTCAGCATTTTGTACTTCGGTTGAGCTTATATATATGAAGGCAGCTTAGTAAGATTGTGATTTGATCAATTGCCACATTGTACATCATATTTCAACTGGTTGTTACTGGTTTAGTACTACTGTATTAGACTCTTCTGCAGATTCCTCATGGTTCAAAATAAAGGCACAGCCAGCACAAAATTGGCAAACTCATATTCATCAGTGCGAGTGAATCGTCAAAGCTATTTGTTCCGCGAATCCTTGGTACAGGATCTGTCGACAAAGAATCAATTATAGCAAAAATGTTAACAAGTAGACCAGTCAATTATGAAGCAACGGTTCCCTCCAGAACAGTCGGAGGAAAGCATTGATTCATCGACAGATTTTACAGACAAAAAATAGTGATGCTTACAATTATTACATAACATTTTATGAATGCAGTAATTGAAGTGCAAAGTGTATAAACTGGCATCAACACCCAAAAGATGCTAAAAAGAAAACACAATAGGTATGGAGCTTGGAGAGGCACAACATCCTCGGATAGGGGCCTTCTCTTAGGAAGAAAAATATAAATAAAGCAAAACAAGAAAAACTTTAGGGTGGGTACCGTCCCATAATCTGAGAATATGAGGCATTCCCTGCTTGGCTGGAAGAGAGATGAGCTTCATAAGCTCCATCATCTTTCTCATGCTTAGGTGTTAGAAACCTAAGATCAACGTCCTTGGCATGCTGCAGAAGCAACGGCTGATACACATCCATCGGTTTCCTCAGATTGCACTCGAACCCTGTCAACGGAAGACTTGCAGAAGAAAGTGGATGATCTGGGATAACATATGTAAAAGATGGGGGGTGAAGAGCTCTGTTATGTCCAAATGATCCAAATGGTATTGGAGTATGCAAGGACGGAGGCAGCTTCATATCGTAATACATGGAACCAAAGTTTCTGTCCCTGGAAAAGCTACTTAAACAACCGTGTTTGAGAAAATCGCTGCTCGATTCAGGTTTCCTTTCAAACTGAGGAGCAAGATCCTGAAATTGTTCAGGCTTCAGGATATTGTCTGAACTTGACATAGGTGGAAAGCTCTGGGCACTAGAAGAAGGCCGACCATTCCCATTACCGGTGTTCAGGTGACTGCTGTTCCTAGCTACCGGTACTTCATGGTTGTGCTTACCCTCATAAGTTGTGATCACAAACTTGAGATCGTGAGAGGCTCTCTCCACATGCTTCCTCACCGAGCAACCAGCACTCGTGCATTTGTAGTAGCTTCTGCAACAGGGAAGAGACAAGCCTAGAACTATCAAATTCACCAACATGGATGTGACCTAGTTTCAAATAATGCAGAAATAAACAGGAAGAACCATCTACCTAGGGTTAGGATTTCCTTTGACAACTTTCTGTCCATACTTGCGCCAGCGGTACCCATCGTCAAGAATGTCAATCTCACTGTCTGTTTGAACCACAACTCTTGGTTCTCGGACTGCTCTTGCTGCCAGATTTGCCTCCATGAAACAGCTCTCTTTCTTTCTGCATAAAATATGGAAAATAAAAAGTGAGGCCTGCCTGATATTGGTCTTATTCACAGATGTAATTAGCCACTTACAAGTTCAGTGTCATTGAGAAGGAAAAATTACCTTCTTTTCAGCTCAGATTCATCATCATCCCCATCATCACCATGAGATGGACTTCTCTGTGTAGCCTCATCTTCATCATCGTCATGACTGGCAAGTGTCGATGAGAGTTCAGGTGTATCTGCAGATTCAAGTACTCCCAGGTGCTTTCCATGAGCAGTAGACAACGGTTCCGAGAGTTCAGTTAGAGCAGATGTAGAACACTCCATACCATCACCCTTCCAATCCCCACTGCTCCTGTGATCCTTATTTTCTGGATGAAACCCCTTCCAGACAGACCCATTTTCTTCCTTTGCATATTCCGATAACCCAACAGAAAAGATCGATCCAGAGGATGTGCGGCGATTAAGCTGAGGCTTAGCATGATTGTGGGCCCCTTTATAAATTATCTCCGTAATTTGACCATCAAGAGAACGCTCTACTTTTTTCTTCACTGGGCAATTTTGATGAGTGCATTTATAATAACTGCGAGGATACTCACTGCCCTTCACTTGTTTTTGCCCATACTTTCTCCAACTGTAACCATCTTCTGATGGCCTCCCCAAACCCATCGAAGAAAAACTTTCTTTCTGGTCTTCTTCCCCATTCTGTTGGGAACTCGTGTCTTCTCCAGCATTTAGTGGATCCACATTTTGCATTTGTGCTTGATCACTAACTCCTGGAGGGTATGACAGGGACTCCATGTACTTTGCATTGGCAGTACAACTGTCAGAACTGTTCACGACACATCTCTTAGTATTGAAGTTGTTGCTACTCCCTTCTTTAATCAACCCTGTACAACAGTCAACAGCTAATGGCGGCATTGCATGGGTCCCTGACTGATTATTTACATCCGCCATGGTACGATGTTGGGCACCACCAGAAGTGGGAAAAACCTAGATTTTCAAATTAACACTATTAGTTAAGAAAGGAGATAACTAATCGGCTGTCATGAAACTTATTTGTTTGAAAGAGATGATCAATTCATTAAAAATTTGTAGGTACTCATACTGCATTGGAAGGAATGAGCTTCTTACCGTGAGCACAAGGACCATATCATTTTGACATTTAATTTAAGTAATAACTATAGATACCTGGTTTTGTTTCGAACAAAGGACTGGTAGGGAATTGAAATCAGAATGGGGCTTGAATACAAACGTGGAGTCATCAGTATCCACTGCCTTGACTTTCTCTTTATTTGAACCTACTGGCATTGCCACAGGACGATCCCGATCAGAGGATGGCAATGGAAATGCTCCCGTTGTTGGAGATAATTGTCCCTGGAAATGAGAATAACGGCAATAAAACAGCTTGGAGGCATGGCACAACATAAGGAACAATACATAACAATCCAGGATTAGAAAACACATGAAAATAACATAAAAAATGACTCAATTTGTAGCCGAGAAAAATAAGGGATGCAAGAGTAGCCCTCCCTTGCCCGTTATTTTCAATGTAAGAAAATATGAGTTTTCACTTCAACTCTAAATCATCTAAGATGAAGGTATAAGCCTCATATAACACAAGAAAGTAAATTAAAGAATGAAGAAGCAGCTTTCAAACACTCATTAGATGCTATCTCTTATGTGCCACTGCCACCAAAAATGTGGCATCGCAAAAGCAAAATTAAATGTTTACCCCCCCATAAAAAGCAAATTAAATCCTGAAGAGGGGTGTCCAAATCCTTAGGACCCAACTAGAAGGGGATCCCACCGCCAATCCCCTCCCCTCGCATGCATACAAGGCCCACCCATCATATGCACCGGGTAAACCGGGATATAATCCCAGGTGGGTGTAAAATCATGTTCATTTTCATTATCAAAAATACTCTGACTGAAAAATTAAGAAATCAGATCAAACAACATGTAACTAATGACAGAAGGCCTCAGAACCGTTGTGCAGAATTATTACCATTTTTTAAGGTCTATAAATCCAACAGCTAAATTGATATTATCCGCACCCCTTTGCATTATTATATGCAGTGGAGTGGACAAAAGCTCATTTCTTCCAATATTGCTGGCCATAGATCATCATACAGAAACTAATAAATCTGGCCATAGATCATCATACAGAAACTAATAAATCGACAAAGAAACTATAAAAGAACATAAACAAATGTTCCACAAGCAAATCCTAATAAAAGACAAGAATTCGAAAATTCCTCAGATAATAACCATGTTGTACCATCCACACTAAATTCAATCACGCCTAAACTCGAAAAGTATGAAATTTGGCACAAAATCCTCCATTCATAGAAGCAACATAGCATTACCTGAGAACTATGAAGCATGACAGGCGAGTCCAAAAGAGTAGTCGGACTAAGGCCAGGCGGAATTGTGATGTACGGAGACCGAACCCCCGGCGACGCCAACGGGCTCACCGTCCTAAACCTCGCCGTATTGATCCTCGGCGCGCTGAGCCCAAACCTCGCCGCCCTCCTCTCCGCGACACTCCCCCCGCTCCTCCCACTCTGCTGCTGTGAACCCCTCCATCCACTCCCCCCACCCGACACCCCTCCCTCCCCTGCCTCCCCCTCCGACAAAACCGGCGGCGGCGGGAACTGAGAGAACGGGGCTGCGGAAGACGATCCGGGGAAGCAATCAGGAAGAAGGGCCGAGTACAGGCCACGGGGGCTGGAGAAGAGCGTCCGCCAGTCGTCGACGACGGCGCCGGCGGTGTCCTCGGCCTCCGCCATTTTCGGCCTCCGGCAGTTGCCCCGAGCGCCTACTGGGGATTGGAAACCGCCATTGAAAGCGGCGGAGGAGGGGTGGGCAAGGGTTGGATTCCCGGCGAGGCGGTTCGGTTCTCGAAGGAGCTCCGCGCGTTTGCAGAGAGGCTGGACATGGGGGAGTGAGCAAGAGCGAGAGAAAAGGAAAAGGAGCGAACCTGGGGGGCTTTTTAGGAAAGTTGGCGTTTTGACGAAGCTGGGGGTTGTTTGACTGGCTTGGCTCGGCGCGGTTTATACAGCTCGGCTCACTCTCTGGCTTTAGTCACTACTTATTGGGCTCAGTACAAATTCTTCTTGCGCCGCATTTTCGCTGCTCTCAGTGTGCTCATGCGCGGCCGGCGGCCCCATACGTGTGGATGATGCGGGTCCTGTAACGGGGACGTTGTACTGTGAAGCTCGTCTGCATTACAAAATAAGTAGAACTTGGTGGACTACAGGGCGTGAAGAAGAAAAAAATAGAGTTTCTCTACCCCTGTTTTGGTCTTGAGAGGGTAAACTCAGTTATGTAATATCGGAATTTTGAATGGTCTTTTTTTTTCAAATCCAGACGAGTTTCATTAGATGGAGGCAGTAACAAACAGAGGGAGAAATGATACTTTTGGCTACACTAATTCGGATAATTAAGTGGAAACTCGTTCGGGTTTTAAGTGAAAACCAAAACATTCCATCTCGCATTACTTTCATTTTTTACCTAAGTGGAAATAAATCTCTTCACTCCTTTTTAGAAGCGGTTGTCAAACTGTCCCTCAAAATTATAAGGTTTTAGTCATTCAAAGATTAATCACTCGAGAATTCTCAAGTGCATAACTTTCTTAATTTGGGTCCTAAGGACTCATATACCCCTTGTTATAAAAATAAATTTTCTTAATTTGTAATGAACTAAAGTGTCGACCCACCTTCAAAATTGGATGTAAATCATTCCAAGTCTCAGCATGATTTTTTTTTCCAAACTAATTTCAGCATTTATTTGAACCATAGCGAGCCTCACATAATTTGTCTCGGGGCCCAATTGGGGAGCTCAGTGTAGGGATGGCGTAGGAGACTGTGGAGCAGGAAATCTCGTCATGCGTGGCACTTGGGAAATATCGGCGGCAGTTGAAAGCCAGGTGGCTTGGGCTTTCCGACATGGAGGGCCCACCGCGAATGGTGCTTTGGATTTAACCGTGCCGAGATCGTCGCTGGGCTTTGGGCGTTGAGGGGTGCAGCCTGCAGCACGTGGCTTTTACGGCCCAGGTTCTGTGCGGTTCAGTCCCTCGCCCGGCCCGAAAGAGATACGCCTGCGGCTAGGTGTCATGGGCTCCGGCCAGGGCCTCCGCTGGGCCAGGCAACGATGCCACCTATCTCTAAAGTGAACTCTTCCTTCAGACAGTGGAAAGAGGCTGTTGTTATAATAAAAACCAGTGGAGAAAGGCAGCAATCTAAAACCTTTTTTTTAACGATGGTGTCCGAGTCCTTAGGACCTATTTGGAGGGGCAGGCCAACCGGCCTTTTAAAGTATCATATCCCGCCGCCAAGACCCTCAAGCAAACACAAGACCTACCTATCATACGCATAGGGTATACAAGATATAATTTCGGGTGGGTGGGTGATATACACATAAATACACACATTTATATACCTCAATTTCTTAATTTATTAGTATTATTTCATGATAATTAAGAATAATTATGAATTATTGGAATTAATTCAATAATAAAAATTTTACTTTATTTAATAAGAAATTGTGCGTCTAAATTTAGTTTGATTGCTTGCGTAATTTTTAAAGCTCAAATATATGAAAAGGCTTAAATTAAGAGCGGAGATGATTTAGGGTGTTGATTTATTAAAGAAACGACGGGCCATGATTTAATGGAAGAGTCATTTAGATAAGATCTAATGACAAGAAGAGATACAACGGGTTTTAAACAATGAAAAGAAAGAAACCTGAACCAGACCGAACTAGTTTGGTTAGGTCGGTTCAGTTGAAAAAAAAGAAAAAATATAAAAACAAAAAAAACTTGAGCTAAAGCTCGGGAGTTCCAAAACAGAGTGCTTGAGCTCTGCTTGAGCGCTGGTGGAGATGACAGCAGTAGAGGCCTCGACTCGAGTTCGAGGGTGGTCCGACGGTGAGGCTCACACTCGGCGATGCTGACGGCGAGAGGTGACGGCAATCGGAGAAGAGGAGCTCAACCGAGATGAGGCACGGCACGATTGGGGAGAGAAACGTGCTCGATTTGGAAAGAGACATGTTCGAATGGAAGGTTCTCGATCCAATTGGATTTGGAAGGTTAGTCATTCTCAATTTGGACTCCTACTCTAGATAGACTCGTGGTTGATTTGGGCAAGATTGGGAGCAATCCGAACTAGAAAAGGCGTTGACTTTGGGTGCTTTGTTAGTAGCCTATAAAAGGGGGAGAGTTTTGCTTGATTCGGGGAAGATTTTTGGACTGATTTGGGAACGGTGAAAGAGTACTTTCCTGTAGGGTGGACTAATAAAATCATAAATAAAATTATAACGTTCACTCAGCTTCCTAATGAGCAGTTCCACAAGAGTTGGGAGAGAATACCCTACTTAGGTCTTATCCTCACCATGATGTGCCCAAGTGGCAGCTTGTTCAGTGATTCCATGACGGTGTGTGTGATCAACATAAAACCTTAATTGATACTTCGTGTAGAAGCACATTTATGAAAAAGACACCGGATGATGCCTGAGAATTACTAGAGGAATTGAGGTAAAACTCCCTTCATAGTGCAACTCTGTATAGATCCGAAGGACATTTATCTAATAGGAATGCCTCAAGGGAGGTATGTATGACGTAAAAGCCACAGGAAGTCTAGAGCACCAGGTAGCAACCTTAACAAAGAGGCTTGATTGGTTCCTATCTCAGCCTTCACCTTACCCTCAAGATGCCTACACCATATGTGCGAGTCACATGCATGCCATTGTTGACTGCCTTTCAGCCTCTCAATACCCAGACTTAGTCCAAGAGCATGTCAACATCACACAAACCTTTCCTAGGGCCACCAACAACTCATATTCCAACACATATAATCCTGGGTGGCGGAATCACCTTAACTTTTCATGGAGGCAACTTAACCAAGGTCCCATTCTTAGTCAGGCCCCTACACAGGATCTCCCAAGCTAACCATTGCCTTACCAACAACCCTCTGCCCTTTGGTTTGACCAACCCTCTAGGCGACCTACCTTGGAGGATCAAATAAGCCAATTGTTAGCTACCCAGTCTACTCTCCTTACCGTCGTGACATAAATTAAAACTGAACAAAAGGACATGGGAGGAGTTACGGACTCAAGCCCAGCTTGTCCATTCTCATACCCAGTCTATTACTAAAATAGAGACACAATTAGGACAACTTGCTCAGTCCATGAATAGGAGAGAACTAGGCACCTTACCAAGTCAACCCCAACAGAATCCTACATGCTAATTTGTAGTTGAGGCTTCTCAATACCCCCAATGAGTAGGTGCAGGTAGTAACTACCCTAAGGATGACAAACAAATGGACAATCAGGCTAAGAACTTGTCCATAGGCACCCTGAATGAGAAAACTATCCCCAAGACAATTAGAGAACCTACCCCAACCAAAACTGTTCCTGTTAGTTCTCCAATCCAGCAGGAAGCCTCAACCAAGGCCAACAACGAAGGATCCTATATCCCTAGAGCACTATTTCCCCAATGCCTTGACAAACCCTCCTCATTTAGCAAATCCCACAAAGAATTTCAGCATGTCAAAATCAATCTTTTGTTGTTAGATGCTATAAAACAAGTTCCTGCTTATGCTAAATTTTTGAAGGACCTTTGTACCCAAAAACGTAAAGCCAAATCCTTTGTTACCCAAAGAGTTTTCTTGACTGACCAAGTGAGTTCCCTCTTAACAAGTGATCTTCCACCTAAGTATAAGGACCTAGGAAGTCCCACAATTTCATGTGTTATAGGAGACCATACTGTAGAGAGGGCATTATTGGACTTAGGTGCTAATGTAAATTTGTTGTCATTTTCTGTTTATGAACAACTTGGATTAGGAGAGTTGAAACCGACTACCATAACGCTGCAACTTGCAGACAGATCAGTTAAGTCCCACGTGGTGTTATTGAGGATGTTCTTATTCAGGTTGATAAAATTTTATTCCCTATAGACTTTCATTGTCTTAAATACACAACCTGTGCAAAATCTTGGTAGTCAGATTCCTATGATTTTGGACAGGCCATTCTTGGCCACATCCAACGCCATCATAAATTGTCGAAATGGGGTTATGAAGTTGTCTTTTGGAAATTTAAAAGTCAAACTAAATGTCTTTAATATTAAACAACAACCCCCATAGTCAAATAATTTTTTCACAATTGAAATGATTGAAACTCTAGTGGAGGATGTATTCCCATTTAGTTGTTATGATGATCCACTTGCGGTGGCTTTAAGTAATCCTGATGTGCGTAGTAGGACCACAGGTGGAATGAACATTAAGTTAAAAGATCCTAGATAATTTGAGTTTGGTTGAAGACGTTAAACTTAGCGATTGATGGGAGGCAACCCAATTTTTCAGGTGTATTCTCTCATTTTCTTCCTTTCCTTCTAATGTTGTCATTATAGTTTTATATTTTTTGCACATTGAGGACAATGCTCAAGCTAGGTTTGGGGGTTTAGAGGATATTGCTTGTTAAAAAAAATAGAAAGAAAACAACAATAAAAATAAAAAAATTAGTTTTTAGATTGTTTGCTAGTATTTTCATAGGTTTTGGTAGTTTATCCCTTCATGATGCATACTTCAATTTTTAAGAAGTTAATTTACATTGGAAGCGTGAGTGAAATACTGGAGGATAGAGGCACTTAACTGAGAAGTATCATTCTGTTACAGTCCTGTTCGATCAAATGCTTGAACTAATAAAACTCACTCACACACACTTAGTTACATAAAGTAATACTTCTAGTAATTTGTGAGTATTAATCTATAGTGGGATAACTTTGGTCAAAGTTATTAGTTGATACATGATTATTGTTGAACTTAAACGATCATGATAAACCATTTACTTGGCTATATGGCGGAGGCATGGAATGGAAATAAGTTGAGAGTATAATACACCTGGACAAAATAAATGTCGCCGAAAAAAAGAAAATATATATATTATAAAAAACTCGGGACTGCCTTGACTTTATAGGATTAACTTAGGCTGATGCTCAGGTCCGAAGAGGTCCATACTTAAAACCTAATGCCCTAAGCCAACTGGGTTGGGAGCCATTGACCTGAGTTTTGTTAAACCTTAGCATCTTGAAGTTGGGCATTGCATAGTCTTGTTGCTGGAAAAAAAAAAGAAGAAAAAAGAAAGGAAAAAAAAAAGAGTTTATGGCAAGGAATTCCATATATTGATATCGGGGCCCACCCGATAAAACGATATGGCATAATATCGTTTCCCCAATTTTTTTTACAATATCATTGATACATCGGTTTCGCCATTTAAAAAATATGTTTTCAAAAAAAATTTGGAAATTTTTTTGAAATAAGAAAAAACAACTTGCCCCTTTCTTTCCCATCCTAATATGCATTTTATGTATATTTTGAAATCTATGCTTTGTCTAAATTAGTATAACTCATTTTAGAAGTTAGATTGTGTAAATATATGGTAAAAACTAGTTTTCGACCACCGATTTTTTGTCTCTTAGGCCGACAGATATTTTACCAATATCCGATACGAAATTCCTTGGTCTCTGGTGTATTA
This sequence comes from Houttuynia cordata, assembly GCA_039654745.1. Lineage (NCBI taxonomy): Eukaryota > Viridiplantae > Streptophyta > Magnoliopsida > Piperales > Saururaceae > Houttuynia > Houttuynia cordata. Next base: position 16,676,984 of record CM077506.1, read on the forward strand.
TCCTCTCATAACCTAGAATATCGATTATGGTTGAGGTGCATAAGCATTTGTTCTATCATGAACCTAGATATTGGGATGACAATGTAGATTATACTGTACTTTGATTAATGGGTCACATTGGATATGTATAAAACAGAAATTTTGAATGTATTGCTAAAATATTCTACACTTTACTATTTAAATTATTATGTCATATCATAGTGAGCAGAAATTTTCAAGATGAAGGTGTAGAATAAAACCACTTGCTTGAGGACTTCTATATTCCAATTGATTATAAATACAAGTACATGTGATTAGTTTTCTTAAGTATTGTGGCGTGTATTTGAAGGGATAATAGGATTGTTTGTTTAGTTGATTCCTTTTACACTTAGATGAATAATGTTAATTTTATAAATACATGTTTGTGGGTAGCATGACTGCAAACCCTCATGAGTATGTATGGAACTTGGGTCGGGTTTTTACCTGACCCAACTCGATCCGGCCTTATTAGGCCGATTCTGGGATTGCTTATACAGTGCCCGGTTCCGGTTTCGGGTTTGAAAGAGAAACCGACCCACCGGGTTGGGGCGGGTTTGGGTATTACATAAAAACACGACCCGACCCAGTATATATATCTCATATTCTCATAACTCATTCCCTCTCTCAATATCCTCCTCCCAATTTCTCCCTCCAGTGTCGCTACCCCATACCGCCCTGTTGCCGCCTAGTTCTGGGCGACGCCGCCCTGCCGCTATTTTAAAACAGGTCAGTTCCCCTTCCCTCCATTCTCCTTTCCATATAGAAAGTGTGCTCCTTTTTAGAGTTTCCTTCCTTGATTTGAATGTAATTGTGCTATTGTGAAAATTCACATCTTTTTTGTGCCTATAGAGTTATGCTCTTTCTATGATTAAGGTTTGTCTAGATTTGCGTAATTTTAAATATGCTCTTTCTATGATTAGGGTTTGTCTTGATACTTGGAATACTTGATTTAAGTCCATAAGAAGTTCAACCTGGTCACCATCCTTCTTCATTAGTCTTTCACTGTAAGCTTTTGAATCCTTTTCTAGTCAATTTTGATTTTATGTTACATGTAAGGTTACTATATTGGTAACAGTATACTTCTTGTGCTAGCTTGTACCCTGAGATCTTTAGAGCTAAAAGTTGTGATTTTTGGAGATAAACTTAGAATTAAATTCTAAATTACGAAGTAAACGTCAAATTATACATTTTTTACTTTTTTAAAGTAGTATATTCGTTCATGAGAAGAGGCTTTTCGATAAAATGCCTGAACGGGAAGCTGTGTTGTAGCATTTGTTCATGAGGCCGAAAGGCTTGAATCCCATATGCTCTTTGAAGAAATGCCTGAGGAAAAGGTATGTTAGTTGGAACACTTTTCCTTCTATTTACAAATGTTTTTCTCCTTAAACTTTTATGCGGATTAGGTAATGTTGCAGCTCATGTTGATCTATCAGTTATTTTTTTGCTAGAACTCATGTTAATAGATCTAATGGCATGAATTGTGTAATTTTGCCACATTGTGTTCCTATTTATTGTTGTTTGATATGGTGACGAAGATTAAGAGCTATAACCTTGGAGATTTTGTAATCTTGATTAAGGCAAACTATACAGTACTTTAATCTGTTTTACCTTACATATAGTACATTAATCTGCTTTACCTTACATTAGCATTAAATAAATTTAGTGTTTCTTCTTATTTTTGTAAGTACCACCATTAGTATTAATATAGTATATTAGTTTGTTTATTTTTTTGTTGATAGAAGTCTAAAATATTAATGTTTTCATGAAGGTTTTAAGCATGGACCATCAAGTTCCAACCACCCCAAACTCTTGATGCAACAAGGGTTGAAACTTCAGCCCCAACACCTGCTTCTACCTCCACTGGTCTCAGGCTACAGTTAGAGAAAAAAAACGTGGACCAATATCAGTAATTTGGAATGATTTTTAAGAAAATCTATCAAGATGGGAAAGTGTGGGTAAATGTAATCACTGCGGTACTGAGCTTTGTGCACCTAGTAAAAATGGTACTTCAGCTCTTTGGAAACATCTTAGAAGAAGTTGTATGAAGAAAGGTAACATAGACATACGACAACACCTTTTTGGGACTAAAGAGGTAAATGTGGATGGAGCAGTGAAGTTTGGGAACTTCATTTTCAGTAATGAAGGCTAGAATGATTGCATTACATGATTATCCTCTCAAGATAGTGGAACAATCAGGGTTTAGAGAATTCATGGCAAGTTTCTAACCCATGTTTAAAAAATATTAATCGTCCTACAATGAAGAACGATGTTGTGAAATATTATCAGAAGTTAAAGGTGAAGCTAGCATATGCATTGGAGAGGACACAAAGTCGTATAGCGATCACGACAGATTTATGGATCTCAAACCAAAAGAAGGGTTATATGGCTATAATAGCTCATTGCATTGATGATGCGTGGACTTTGCATAAGAGACTTATACGGTATAATTACATTAATCTCTCACTCTAATGTTGTTTTAACTTTTTGTAATAATAATATATTATAGCTTATGTATATGATAATTATTTTTTTTAATAATAATATGTTATATGGTATTTATTTAGGTTTGCTTATGTGCCTACCCCTCATGATGCAATAACCTTGAGAGATGTTTTAATGGACATAGTGCTTGAAATGGAATATTGATCGTAAGTTGTATGCAATTACAGTAGATAATTGTTCAATTAATGATGTTATGATTTGTCTTATAAGAGAAGCTTTGTTAGAGTCTCATTCTCTTTTACTTGATGGAAATATATTGCACATGAGCTGTTGTGCACATATCTTGAATCTGATTGTCCAAGATGGGCTCGAAGTTATCAAAGATGGGATTGAAAAAATTCGCAATAGTGTGGTCTATTGGTCGCATCACCATCAAGAGTTGAGAAGTTTGAGGTCGCGGCTCGACAATTGAGGATTCCATGTGCCAAGAAGTTGTGTTTAGATTGCAAAACTAGGTGGAATTTGACATTTGTCACGCTTCAAACAGCTTTGGAATATAAGGATGTGTTTCAACGTTTGAAGCAACGTGAAAAATGGAGGGGACCATTACCGAAGGAGTATGAATGGAAATTGGCATGGGATATTTGTGACAAGCTTAAACTATTTCATAGTGTGACTGAGATGTTTTCAAGAACAAAATATCCCATTTCCAATTTATTTTTCCTTAAGGTTTGTGAGATAAGGACAACATTGAGAATGTGGAATGACTCTTTAAATGATAAGATTTGGCTTATGGCAAACAACATGAATGAAAAATTTGAGAAGTATTGGGACATATGCTCACTTGGGTTGGGTGTAGCTGTTGTCTTGGATATATCCTAGATATAAGTTGAAAGTTGTGGAGTTTATGTATCCTAGTATGTATAAGGATCAAGATGAAGCTATTAATCAAATTGAAAATGTTCGTAGAAATGTGTATGAGCTTCTTAATGAGTATCAAGTGGCAACTCTTTCTCCAACAAGTGATAAAACTTCTCCACTTGAAGATGATCCAAATAAATCTTCAAATGTAGACCATCTTGGAGGTTTTGACACATTCATTACAAGCACTATGAGTAGCTATCAAGTAGGTTGGTGGAAGAGTAATGCAGCTAGATATCCTACCATTGCAACAGTTGCCCGAGATGTCTTAGCCATCCCTTTGTCAATAGTAGCATCTTAATCAACGTTTAGCACATATCGGAGGGAGCTTGATGACCACAGGACTAGATTGAAGCCAGGAATTATGGAGGCTTTGATGTGTACAAAAGATTGGGTAGCCATGGAAAAATAAGGTATATAATTATGTCATATGCATGTTCGTAGATAACATTTTATGTGCGTTATTTGTTGATGATTTGATGATAAGTTTATATTGTAAGGATGTTCTACCTCATCATCTGCCTCACCGATGTCATTTAATATTGACTTCGACTGGAGGTAATACATATTACTTGTGTTTTTATTTTTCTTATTTGTGTTTTTATTTCTTGAAAATTGTGATCTTGCATAGATTATCTTTTAGTACACTCTATATCAGAGGGAGATTAATGGTGTTAAGCGAGAGGCTTTGACAAGCAATTCTGATGATTACATTTTCATTGAAAAAATATTTGCGACAAGCAATGCTGATGTTTTGAAATTCCAATAACAAACTCTTACATATTTGTATTTGAGGTTCTTCTATCCATATGTTTCTCTATTGACCGACCCAAACCCTGATGACCCACTTGTGCCAGAAATTGCTCACATGTACAAAACTGGCAGAAATACTACTAGAATGTTTGAACTTTTGTGTAATCTCATTTATAGAACATGTGGGGAATAATTGTTTATAACATAAATCATGTTGCGGTACTATTGGAATGTTGCTAGTTTGCCTTATACCTTGAAAAATATTTGAACTTTTGTGAATCTCATTTTTGTTATAACAGAAATCTTGTTGTGGTACTATTGGAATGTTGTTGGTTTACCTTGTACCTTGTTAATTTTCTGTTAAGAAATGCGTTGGTTGAAATTTTCTGTTAAGAAATGCATTAGTTAAAAGCACTTTTTGAGGATAAAGAGGTTTTCGTGCTATAAGGGTGTGCATTAGAGTCACATTTTAAAATGAGTTATTATTCATAAAAAAAATAAATGAGTTACTAGCTAGTTTAATGTATATGACATTAGAGATATAGAAATTCTTGGTACCAGAGCGGGGGGCGGGGCGGGTTTGGGTTTTAAGTTCCGGTACCGGGGCGGTTCCGGGTCCTTGAAACTGGACCCGTGGTGGGTCGAGGACGGTCCTGGGTTTGAAGAATTACAATGGTTCTCGGGCTGGGTGATATACACTTGAAATATATATTTTTATTATCTCCTAAACTTGGGTTTATGCTAATGTTTAATTAGAATTACTTCTACTTTAATATAGTTTTTGGTTTTTTGTAGGAAACAAGAGTAAGATGCAAAAATATGGTAAAACATGACTTTAATGGTTAAATCATCATCACTTCATGTGTTTATATCTGATTGGACTGATTTAAGCTTCATGTGAAAGTTCAAAAAGTCAGCTTTCCAAAGCCACTGACCACATGCAATTCAGAGTTCGGAGCAGAAAGTTATAGCCATTTGAATATTATGAACAATACTTACCATCGATCGACATTCTATACATGATCGATCGCCCTGAGCCGAAAACAGTATTATTGAAGGGAAACGATTGATTGGAACTCAAAACGATCGATCATATCTACTGGAGTTGTTGGATGCGCACATTACAGTAAACACGATCGATCGGGCATAAAATGATTGATCGGTAGTCGAGACAAAACGGAACGATCGGCGCGACAACGTTGAATTTAACGAAGGAAAGCGATCGATCCGATATATGGAGCGATCGATCGGTTTATGCGGCAAAACTGAAATAAGACTTACTTCAACTCGGATTTGGAAGGGGACTTCGTGGTTTCTCTTCAAACATATAAATAGGCCTTAAGGGAGAACGTTTTGGGCTATCTTAGAGAACCTATATTGGAGGCTAGAGAGGAGCAAGAGAATGAATCTTTTGGAGCAAAGAAGAAGAAGGATTCATGACGATGGATCTACATAAACATGCTTCTCTTTTCTTTTTTTCTATATGTAACTAAACTTTTATTCAAGGCTAAATGAAGCTCTAGATGTGTATTGCTACTCTTGATAGTTTGATTTTATATAGTTGATATGATTCATGCTTAATGCTATTTCATGAGTTTCTTTGAGTGATTGACCAAAGGCTTGATTGATATGAATGAAATTAAATCTTTTTAACTCATGTGCCTAGCTAAAAGTAGGCTGGTGTTAATTCTATGCCCGACCAAGGATAGGATCATTAGTTCAAATGATAATTCTATGCCCGACCAAGGATAGAATTAGCTACAATAATTTATAGTGGATGAACTCTTGTGTTCGACCAAGAACGTGAGTGGATTCATTGTGATTTGTGTGTCTGACCATGAACACAAGTTACTATATCATATTAACTTATGCTTAATAATAATTGAGAGTAGTAATTACATGTCTAGTGGTGGATTCGCTGCCTTGATATTCTCCATATTGATTGAATCCCAATAATTTAGTTAAAAGTTCGTTGCTTTCTTAGTCTAGACTCAACACTACTGCTTTCTTTGAATTTGGTAAAATATTAATCCGTCCCTGAGGATTCGGCAACCCTTTGATACTCGCTAAAGTACGCAATTGCCTTGTGCGCTTGCAAGGGTTTAATTTTAAAACGATCACTGGGTTTGCCAATACCCGACCCGGTTCCATCCCTACTCACAAGACTTCACTCGTCCAACCCAAGGGACACCTGGGGGGTTTAAAGGCTTGTTGCATACGCTAAATGCAGGCGTGATTCCCTAAGACAGTGACATTTATTTTTGAATGGTTTTTTTGTTCTTATTTTTATTTTATGTTTTACTCGAGGACTAGCAAAATGTAGGTTTGGGGGTATTTGATATACACATTTATAATTGTTAGTGTTATTTCATGATAATTAGGAATAATTATGAATTATTGGAGTTAGTTCAATAATTAAGATTTTACTTTATTTAATAAGAATTTATGCGTCTAAATTTAGTTTGATTTCTTGCATAGGTTTCAAAGAATTCGACTTGCAGATCATGATTTATCGCGCTTCAATTGGATTTATATGCTCCAACGTTAGAAAAGCAAAAGTAGGTTTTTAAAGCTCAAATTTATGAAAAGGCTTAAATTAAAGAGCGGAGATGATTCAGGGCATTGATTTGTTATTAAAGAGACGATGGGGCAATGACTTAATTGAAGAGCCATTCAGATAAGATCTAACGACAAGAAGAGATACAACGAGTTTTAAACAAGGAAAAGAAAGAAACCTAAGCCAAACCAAACTGGTTTATTCAGGTTGGTTCGAGTCGAAAGAAAAGAAAAAATAAAAACAAAAAAAACCCCAGCCGAAGCTCGAGAGTTCTAGAACAGAGTGCTCGAGCACCGGTGGAGACGACATCGGTAGTGGCCTTAGCTCGAGTTCGGGGTGGTCCGATGGAGAGGCTCACGCTCGGCAATACGAGAGGCGACGACAACTGGAGAAGAGGAGATCAACTGAGATGAGGCGGACGCGATTGGGGGAGAGAACCGTGCTCGATTTGGAAAGAAGCGTGTTCGAATGGAAGGTTCTCGATCCAGTAGAAGCATCCATGGCAAGGATTCTGAGGCCGGGTCGGATTTGGAAGGTTAGTCATTCTCGATTTGAACTCCTACTATAGATAGACTCGTGGTTGATTTGGGTGGCAATCCAAACTAGAAACGGGCTTGATTTTGGGTGCTTTGTTAGTAGCCTATAAAAGGGGGAGAGTTCTGCTTGATTCGGGGGAGATTTTTGGACTAATTTGGGAACGGTGAACATTACTGTCGCACTACTACAATACCGCAGCTCAACGAAGAAGATGATGAATAGTGTTCCTCGTCCCATGGCTAATTAAACCGCGTCTGAGGCATAGATGAAGCCCTGATTAGATTAGTTTTACATCTTTTTTTCTCTAATCTTATTTTAGTTGATGTATGAAGTTTTATTCCGTGATTAATATTTGTTTCATTAAAGTTTATTCTATGCGCTCGAGAGATAGTAGAATAGATTTTGTGGACTTAATCCGGGGAATGCTTGCGTGTCTGAGATGAACGTATGCAAACCGAGGTGTTATTTTATAAATAAAGTTCTTACTTTTATTGATTATATGCTCGATAGTTTTCTAGTTCAATTATTTTAATTGTCTTAAGTGCTTACGTCCGAGAGGAGTTTGCATAATTATTTTGAATTAATAGCATATGTTCGAGAGGAATATGTTAATTATTTTGAATTATCTTAAGTACTTATGTTTATATGAAGACATAGTTGCAATTGACTGCCCTACCTCACATACACATTAAAAAAGTCAAGGCCATGAAACCATGAAACTTTTTTTGTTATAGAAAATCAAATCAGTGTACAATCTAGATTGATCGCAAACTTCTTGGCAAGCAGTGAAGACTACATCCAATGTGAAGGACCTCGAACTTCATCCTCGTAGACAATCTCAAAAATCAGAATGGTGTCAATTTATAACAATGTTCCAAGACCACTCGAAGGTGACTTGCGAATCAATAAACGACGGGCCAAACATCAATATGTAGACAATCCACGGACACATTCTGCTGAGTGCACGCCAAGCACAACTGAAAATACAAATTTTACTGCCTTGGGCCCTCTAGCCAACTGCCCAGCAAGCGAGGCATGCCTCGAGGAAAATCGACCATGACACAAACGCCACAACTTGCCAACATTCTGTTATGTCCGAAACACAGGTAACAAGCACTAAATCTACAGAAACACCAACAAACTGCATAAGGTAAAGATAAGTGAGCCAATTCGCTTGTCGACTTTCGGAGAAGGGGGAAAATGTGATGAATGGGTGAGAGGATAGAGAAAGATGGGCAATGGCAGAGGGGTGACGGATGGGAAGAGAGGGGTAATGGTAATGTGAAATGAATAGATGCACCTGAAGGTAGGATGATGGTGATGAAGACATAGAAGGAAGAGAAAAGAGGACTTTAATGGTGGGAGGAAAGGGGATGAGGGTGGGAATTGGCCACCGACCTAAGATATGGGGCACAATGACGAGACCGATTCCCTCGTGACGAAGTGGCGAAGGACGAAGAAGTAGAACAAATAAGAATAGTAATACATATAGATCGTGGACACAAGTAAACCAACATGCAAGCATATACGTATTGTTCGGCAATTGCCTACATCAAACAAGGATTCTATTAAAATCAAGAGGACAAGATTACATGATTTCTCACCAAAACAATCCGGAAGCCGCTTGTCCAATTACTCTATCAAGACATACAAGAGGATCTCTCAAGCTCTCCCTATGGCAATAAGATAAAATCTAACCCTAGACAACTCTAAGATATATGGTAAACACTACACGAGAAACCAATGTCTCACAAGCAAATAAGTGCCCATAGAAAACCCCCGGCCAGCTAGGGCAAGCGACCTCCTACCGGCCAAAAACCCCCAACGTCTGCTTTATTAACCCCATTGTTATTCATCCTTTTTTTCTTGGATCAATCATTGTTATTCGCCCATTTGAAATGTTTGGTCCGATCTGTTAGCTTTAGCTAAATCCGACTTCACTTTTATTTAGGGGATTTCATTAAATAGTTGTTACAGTTCATGCCATTTTTCTTGATGAAAGTCCAACTTCCCAAGTTGTTTGCCATTATAGCGTAAAAAACAAACACTCCCCCTCGGACAGCCGTCCGATTGTCCGGATAAATATTACTATCAGACACGGACAAAGCTTGTCTGAGTCCATGTGTCCGAGTACCAGCCCTACCCAAGACAGAGCTAGCCCATGCAAGACCGCTTCACCTACACGCGTCCTCACCATGAAACCCTTCCCCCACCTCTTCCCCTCCCTCCTCTCTCCTCCCATCCGAAACCCTTCCGTCGCTCTCCGATCAAGCTCCTCCCACCGCCATGTCTCAGGAAGAAGACGACGAGCCCCTGATCCTAAGGCCCGCGGAGCACATGGTCCAGCTCGTGGCCTCCCAGCTCCACCCCCTCTACGCCGGCCTCTCCTCCCTACTCTCCCTCGCGTCCGACTCCGTCCATCGTGCCGACGACGCCAAGGACCACACCCAGCAGACCCTCCGCACCACCCCGGCGCGTGCCGCCCAAGCAGGGGCCACCCTCCTGCGCCGTCTAGGCGAGGTGCTCGCCGGTGCCCTCTATGCCTGCATGGTCCTGGTGGCTGTCCTGGCAGTGGCGGCGGCCGTCGGGGTGGGACTTGTCCGGTTCTGGGCTGAGGAGCCGGTGCTTGTGCGGGAGCCACTGCGTTTCGACTACACCGAGGTGAATCCTAGTGCCACTGTCTTCCTGGGGACACCACTTGCTAGAAGGGCTAGAGCTGTTCCTGTTGGGCATACATTGGATGTGTCCATCCTGCTTGTCATGCCCGAGTCAGATTATAACCTCCATATTGGCATATTTCAGGTGAAATTTGATTTCAGTTAAAATTAATCGTTTTGAAAAACTAAGTAGGACTTTATTTTTTGGCACAATCCTAAGTAGGACATTTGATATGGCACAAAGGGTGTAATTTTTTGCCACTAATTTGTCAATTGAAGAGAAAGTGCTAAGGTGTAGAAAGAAGTACGATTGTGCCCCTGGCTATATATGATAAGTTTGATTATGAGAGGGGTTTACATGAGATCGTTCTCGTATAAGGAGCATGAGGCCAATTCTTATAGCCGTTGGATTCCGATCGGAGGATGGATATTAAATCAGTGGGTAGGTAAGTGTGTCACATCAGGGAGTGGGTGAGATCATTATGGCTATATGTAGCCGTTAGATCAAGATCGAAGGGCTACAATTCAAAGTGGCCTCATATAAGCTATATGAGAGCGATCTCATTTAAACTTTTCCCTTTTTATTTTTATCCCATTTAAACCTTTTCAACTACATAATACATATTCACACGAACTATATTTCTTATGGGCTTTCCAGCCAAATTATATTGCTCGACTTGTTTGAATCTTAGAATTACTATGAGGTTACTTTAGTTGCATAAAAGACTCCCCTTCACTTTTGAGCAATACAGCATAAGCCTATATTAACTGAGAATTTATGATCAGTTCAGTTCACATGAGACAAAGGCTCACTGCATGAGTCGAATCACCTTGAGCCATCAATTTTTTATCCGACGGCGGGAGTCAAATCAGGGGGTATATGAGTGTGAACACCACCCGGTGACTTGGCTCATGCAAATGTGTGTGAGCCGTTTCACATGTAAACTTTTCCCATTTATGATTGTGTTCCATATAAATTTTTTACCAATTATGTCAGTTATATTGAATGTGCTAAGTTGCAGCAAGAAGTGTAACTATGCCCCTTGGTATGATAAAGTTTTATTTTTTCATTTTTTTGCTCCATTTGGATCCTTTTATATTCCTATTTACATGATAAACTACATTATTTCTATTATTTTTATGTGCATTTCCAAGTTTTTTTTATATTCAAAGAGCATTTCGTTCAATAGAAACTCAAAATATATTAACTTCAGTATTACAATAAAAAACAATCGTACTCCAAAGTAAGTTCAAATAGGAGGATATCTCTTTGCACCAAGATACTGCGAGGTAACAATTCAGTGTGTCTTGATATTGATACGACAGTTTCGAACAAAAAAACCTCACTTTGAACATGGGCAAGAGAAGTTAACACAAACCATAAAATCTCCTATAATACCTTCTAAATTACCGATCCAATCCAAGGAGGGGATGAGACATTTGTTGATCCAGATACGAAAACCATCTCCTTCTTTTCTCTAACCAAATGAATCCGAAGGCCCTCATGACGAGGGATAAAACTTTATTATGAAAAAAACTTTATTTTTCAGCATGATGAAGGCGACTTCCTTACACTCCAATCTCCACAATCATCTCCCTTTTAAGAGCCCAGAAAAGATGAGTCTTGAAGAAAAAGCTTCACCACGATTCGTTGAGAGAGTACCCACCACTCAATCCAAGGAGGCTATCACTGGAAAGCTCACGCTATTGTGATTTCCCTATCTTTTCAATTAATGTAATATAGGGTTATTTTCTATATAAACTTATTTTATTCTCATACAACTTACATACATTACTGTACTACTGTGATAATTGTCATTCTTTAAAGAGTCGTACTAGCCTGCACTACAGTGCTAGTACGCTGCAGGGCTCAGATCAGTGGGGCCCACATGAGCCTTCGGCGCAGGTTAGATTTTTCCTTTTGAAAAAGCTGTATTACTCCATGTCAAACTTTTTTTTTGTTTTTTTTACTCCATGTCAAACTTCATGACTCCATCAACTAGTCAAGTCAAACTACAAAGACATAAATCTCCATTAGATGAAGTCAAGTCCATATTGTTGAAAATACTTCCTTTAGACGTTTATATGTATTGTTGTATAAAGTTGTTCTACTAGGTTTTAATCTGAATTTCTGTTGGACATTTCTATAAGATTACATCGTTCTAATTACTTCGTTGAAAAGTAATATTTCATTTGTCCCACTTTGATAGTCCGATAGTTTTTATCTAATTTTAATGCATTTTGGAAAATTAAATCTGACTATGAATGTGGAAAAGGAGGAGTAAACTAAATCGGACTATGAATGTGGAACGGAGGGAGTAAACTTTTTCAGTAAGGATTACATTACTAGTTGCCGTGTACCAAATATACCTTTTTTTTTTTTCTCATTGAAAACTTGCTTCATTATGTTTCAGCAATTTACTGATGAGAGATTTCCATTCAAAAAAATGACTTCCCTGTTTCATTCCCAGATAAGTGCAGAGGTAATATCGTCCAGTGGTAAGATACTCGCCAAGTCAAGCCAGCCGTGCATGCTACGTTTCAAGAGCCTTCCCGTCCGGCTAACAAGAGCCTTCATACTGGGCATACCTCTCCTATTAGGCATTACCCATGAGACTCAGACAATAACAGTGAGCTTACTGAAATACAAAGAAGGTTACCCCAAAACTGAAGCAATCAGAGTGAGGCTTCATCCGAGGGCCGGAACCATGTACCTCCCCGAGCTCTACGAGGCGGAAACCATCGTCAAGTCTCAGCTTCCATGGAGGAAGAACATAGTCCACAGGTGGAAATGGACTTTTTACGTGTGGACCACTTTGTATGTGTACATTATGCTCCTCATTGTCCTAGTCTGCTGGTTCAGGCCTCTTCTGTTTCCTCTTGGCTTTCATGGCGGCAGGAGGCCGGCGAGGGAGCCGCAGCCGGTGCAAGTGGTGGAGTGGCAGTATAGAGAGGAAGAAGAGCCTGATGTCACCGATGAGTCTGCCATCTTGAGGAGATGGCGCCGGCGGCGGGGCAAGAGGAAGGCGGCCCTACTGGGGGAGGCAGAAGTGGATGTTGCAGAGTCTTCTGCGTCGGGTTTTACAACAGAAGGGGCTGCAATTGAGGGGGAGGATGTTGAAGAAGATACAGTTGAATGGGCCCCTTTGGAACCTGAGGGTGAGACTAGTAATTTATGGCGCAGACAAGTCTAGTACGCTAGAATTATGCTGGAAAAGGCAAGACAATAATGGATCTTTTTCTACTTATGACCCGAAGTGCATCTTTTATGTAGGAACTTTGCCACTATCTATGCTGAAGTGACACAGTCATGTCTATCATTCTCCACTGTGTGAAGATTGGTGATCTTAAACAAGCCCCTCATTTTGATCCAATAAAAAATGAAAAACCATATTATTGAGCTGATCACCCCAGTGCTAGTCGAAGACTCAATGCCACTTACGTTTTGCACAAGTATTATCAAGATACTTCAGATAAGTCAGCCTTGATTACTCAAGAAACGCTTTCAAGTTACACCCATGAAGTCTTATTAAGCTATCTTTATTGATGAGTTAGGAATAACTCCAAATAAGCTCTTATTAAGCTATCTTTTTTTATGAGTTAGGCACAACTCCAAATAGGCTAGCGCTGCTATTCTGAGAGAGGTAAATCTCTTACGTTGGTAAAAAACTCATTGGCAGAATATTCATCCTTTATTTCATAGATGCGGCTGGACCTGATTGTGGTTAAATTACAACCTTTCTCAATAATCTCAAACCTGGTCTTGAAGGAAGTATAGCCTAGTGTTAGAACACCCCCTTCGATCACCGGCACTTCCTTGATACGATGCTCATGGCCCAGTGTCGTAACCTTCCTCTCTGAACCATGGGTGTGGTGCTCCTGCATAAGCAACATGAAATCACTTCATGTGAAATTTCTAATGAAACTTATGCTTTGGGGAAGAAATGAAGGATTAATTCGGTAATTACCTGGAGGCATGGTAAAGTCACAGAAGGTGCCGATGGAACCATCTCCGGTAACTTGAAGGTCCTTGAAGAGATTGGGTATCGTCCTGGCGATAGCTCCGTGATAATAAGAGTGCTGTAGAAATTCCAGACCTCCGAAGCCGGGAATTGAACATCAAATTTGTTTGTCTGATTCCCCTTGCCTTTCTTCTCCAACGATGTAATACAAAATCTTGATAACAATGCTTCTAATGCCTGTTTGAACTTCCTACTACTTGTATTACTTGCATTACTATATATAGGATTATGATCACAAATAAGAATGTGTATATCTAAACGTGTCTATCTTTTCTAGAGGCGTAATTACTCCATTAAGTTCATCTTTTCAGTATATATACTTACGTATGTGAAAGACACAAGAAATGGTGTAGTCAGTGGGAAGCGATGACATCACGGAGGCGTAGAGGAGTTGTCCATGTGAATGCTTCCATCTAATTGGAGAATTTAAGTTCCTTTCGAATCATGTTGTCGCATGCATGGCATGTATAAGAGTGCAACCAAGTGTTTGGTGTGATTGTCAGGACACGCTTCCTGAAGTAGAGGTCATCAGTTCTAACCCCTAGTCCTTTGGTTACCCATTTGGGATTATATCCTAACTTACTTGATGTGTATGATGGGTGAGCCTTATATGCACCTGAGGGGATTGGCAGCATGGTACAATGCTCTAAGAGGTCAGTTGCCCTGCCCCTTCGGATTCTAAGGATTCAGACACCCTTTGTTGTAAAAAAAAACCTTGGGTGCATTTGGAAGTTGATGAAAATCTTTCACAGCTAAAATTTGTCACCTCGAAAGGATAGCTAACTGCAATAAATGACTTTCAGCTGTGAAAGATTCTCGTCCCAGCTGAAGCTCACCATTGTGTATTTCAAGTTTTTCACATCTTTCGGGGTGAGATATAAAAATTATTGATGAATTCTCTGAGACAATTTTCAGATTTCACCTTCCAAACACATTTCACGTCTTTCACGCCTGAAATACCGACTTTTCACCCTCAAAAATTAATTTTTTTCAACTTCCAAATGCACCCCTTATGTGTTGATGATGCCCAAACATTTAAGACGGTGGGTGGCCCTGCTCCCCCTGTCGTTTGCAAAATTTTACTGTATGTAATGTTGGCCCCACTCCAAACGCCAATAAAACGGAGATGAACTCGCCTTGGGGCATGGAAACATATCAGGTCTCAGAGAGTCAGAGATGACCCACATAGAACAAGACTTTAGGCCAGCCAATTGGAAGAACAATAAGAACTTGGTTTATTAGAAAAGGAAAATTTGGTTGGGATGTGTGGTTCCCACCCCTCTAGATCTGTAATGAGCATAGCTAGTATTCTTTTGAAATTGACCAATCAGCTAGGATAGCTAGATATGCTTTCGAAATTGAGCTACAATACTACTCCTTAATAAGCACTCCCTCCAGTTTTTTTCAAATACACTAAAAATTTAGTGTATTTGAAAAAAATTTAATCGACTAAAAGTGACCGGAGGTAGTATTTATTATCTCGTTAAAAAATAAAAAGTTCTCGTTTTAGATTTGAGGTTTGGCACTCTTTTATGAAAAGTCATCCGAAGGGATAGAATTTATTGACTAATTAGCTATTTCAAGGATTAATGCTAGAAACTTTTTAACTGGCATTTGAATTTGGTTACACTATTTACCCCTTTCTCCTTCTTGCTCCCAAAGTTTATGGTTTTTAAGCATCCTTTTTCATCTCAATCACCCATAATAGTGAAACTTCTAAGTGGATTAAGATAAAAGTATCCTTTCCCTAATAGCTTCTGCGTACGGGAGAAGTGTTTAGTTTCCGTGGGATAAGTTTTCCCTATGTACGTGCAAATCCTTAGTTAACTTGTTAATATGTATTCTTTCCCAAAGAGCCTACCGCTTTAGGAGAACTGATTAGCCTCTTGGACATATTCCCCTAGAAGTAAACTGTGTTTTTATTATATGCTAAACCTAACCCTTCAACCTTGTATAGGTATCTCTTGTAAACCATAGTTCAAAATTCCTTATTAAATATCCAAAGTATGTGATCTGCAAGTAAATTTTAATCGTACATTTTTTCTCTTTTTTCTAGTCTGTTTCATTATGTTTTGTTAAATTGCATTACGTCCTTTTTAGAGCCAGTGCGCTTTATGCCTTAACCCCCCGCCCCCCCCCCAAAAAAAAGGTGGCGTTGTAAATTTTCCCAAACGCTTTCCGGGATATAATTGTTCTACATCTACTTGTGGCCGCTTGTGTTTGTTGTTTTTCGTGGTTTTTATTGGCTCTTTTGTTACAGAATTTCCTTCCAGATTCCACGCAGCAAACAGCAACCTTAGGGTACCATCGAACGCATGGAAATGGCGCACCATTTAACCCTAGGCGCAGATTTGGAAGTTCAATAAAAATAAAAGTTTTCAGTCATGAAATTCATCGTGGACTAGTGGAAATTTCAAGGTTTTTAGGGATAGGGCGAGTGCCCATCCCGGCCTGGCCCAATTTCAGCCTTAGTACTCCGGTATTCCAGAGGTACTAGTGAACTTCCCCCCATTAATGTACCATAGGCCTGAAAAAAGAACAGTAGTATACGTGAAGGCCAAGGAGCAGTAGTAGTGGGCGATCAACTAGTATTTTTTATTTTTTATTTTTTTGTGATTCTCTATTTATTGGAAAAATATACTCCCTCTATCCAATGAAGCTTGTCTGGATTTGGAAAAAGATGGGTTCAATTGCATGGCTGGATTTGCTCTGAAGATCAAAAACATGGGGAACAGGAGGGATGCTTTTTTATTTATGTGGGCCTTGGAGTCCAATAAAATTCACCCATTTTGTAGTTCTGATGAGCTTCATTATAATGGAGAGGGAATGCACCTCTATGCAAGTTGAGATGAGCTACAAAAAGCTTGAGTCGTATATATTGGGCCAAAACCTCATCCATAAGGTAAATGAGATCCTGAATGCCTTCCAACTTAAATTTGTCTCACATTACCCTTTTTTGCACACCTTTTAGGATGAGGGGAACCCTTGAACAGAAAGGCTGATGGGACCATGAGATTTAGAAGAACCAACAACTTTTAATCCCAATTTTGGCTTTTGCAGTTTTGGGCGATCGATCGGCTCTCTCTCCCAATCAATCGCATTCATGGGAAATTGGACAGTTCTGCAATCTCGATCGATCACGTTAGTCCCGATCGATCGTGCATGCGGGAATTGTGTGGAACTATAATCCCTATCGATCGCCTACAACCGATTGATCGTTTCTACAGGAGAAATGGATAGTGCGGACAATTGATCGATTGACCGATCGATCGCATATGCCTGATCGATCGCAACTACGAAAATATTATGAAGCCGCAATCTTGATCGATCACCTCCACCTGCTATCGATCGCGTCTGCAGGAATTGCTTAGAACTGCAATCTCGATCGATCGCCTACAACCAATCGATCGTCTCCTCAGGAATAATGGATAGTATGAACGCCTGAGCGTCACCTTCACCCGATCGATTGCATATGCGGGAATTTCATGGAGCAGCAATCTCGATCAATCACCTCTACTTGCGATCGATCGGCGATCAGCCTCCTTGTAGCAATCGATCGGCCATTAATTATTTTGACTTTGCCCTACCAGTTTGAATAACCTTTTTTTGCTTTATATTTTATTTACAAGGAGGTTGTTCATTCCCCTTGACCTGAGTCGAGTTGAGGCGAGATTCTACTGTCCTGTTTTCTTTAATATAATTTTTTAATTATCCAAAAAAAAATACTGAGATGAGCTCCCAGCAGAGGTGAGCATGCCATGGGAAACCCAGTTTGCCATCAGTTTTTACTCTGCAATTGGGAGGCTCATTTTGTTGAGTCTTCACTTTCGGATGACATAAAAATGGACAACTTGATGTTCTTGATGGTAGTCGTTACGTCCTAGGAAAAAAGACTAGCAATTGTTTAGCCCATTTATTTCATGTCAAAAGCTAGGTGCTTGTTAGTTTAACTACAAGAGTCTGCGCAGCCATAGATTGACTGAGTCTGATTTGTACCAAAAAGAGGACCGAATCCGATTGACATTTTTATTGGATGACATAAAAATGGACAACTTGGTGTTCAAAGAACTGATTATGTTTCACAAGTGTCTTCTTATAGTAAGGTGGTTAATTAATTGGATGACAAGAGATGAGAGTGGTTACGTCCGGGAAAAAAAAACGAGTGGTGAATTGGCCCATTTATTTTGTGTCAATAGCTCTAGGTGTTTGTCAGCTTTAACTACAAGTCTACAACCGTCTGCTCGAGCATCGATGGACTGAGTCGGATTTGTCCCAAAACAAGGAACACCCTGTCCGGTTGACATTTCAATTAGATAGTAAGTTTAATTGTCAAAGGAATTCGGTTATTTGATTTTGAGGTGATTAATTTCCCTATTGACTGTGAATGGTGAGAACTGGTCTAATTGGTTATTTGTCTACTCATGGCGATATATAATTGATGCTTTTTAAGGGGCAATTTTAGGGGATTGATCGCACCCTTTCCCCAGCCTTCCTCACGCTTAATGGGTTAGGCGCCGTTTGGGGCGTGAAAAAACTAAAACATCGACAGTGAAAATTTCACTGTAGATTTTTGGGATTATTCACTTTCAGCTGAAACACCTCAGGGATCACATGAACCACAAGCTCAATTGGAGTGAATGAAGCCAATATAACGAGGAAATATTTGATGCATCGGGTTGCATACTGAAAAATATGGGTCTAGTGTGTCATGAGCCGTTGGATCTTGATCCACTGCTCATGTGGAGGGCAGCCAAACTGCCTACCCCCCCTCTAAACCCGTTCTAAAGCCCACTATGATGGAAATCGCACGGCCCCAAAGTGCCCAGATGCATATGGATGTGGCTCTTAAAAAAGTTGGAATCACTAGAAATAATTCCAATCTTCTCACCCCATAAAAAGTCAATCGCCCCAATAAAATTGGCGTGAGGAATCTGTTTACGTTTAGGAGTTGCCTTTGTTTCGTTTTCTCGGACCAAAAACAGATTTTCAGAGAAAGAAACGCACAAGCAGCTCCAGATGGTCCAGACATCAAGAAGTTACGAACTTTTGCATGTAAAATGTGATTATGTGAATCCTTACTACACAATCAAGCGAGAAGTCACACACGCAAGTAAGAGAAGGTGGCACATGTGACCATTTGGCCCCAATGAACAAAAGGCCAACCTGGCTCACAAGTGACACCCTAGTCGGCCCACGTGAATGCCCCCAATGTCTGTCCCTTCCCTTGTTCTGTTTACATTCTGGCTGCCCAGGATACATCCTGGCCAGAAAAAATGTAACATGTTCTAAAAATCATGGAGTAATATAAAATTTAAATCACAGAATGTTATATTTTCTGGGTACAACAAATCACAAGTGGTTTTCAATTTGAAAATGAATCACTAACCAATGACTAATAAATAGTTGCCACCATCAACACGATTTCCTCGTTTGGCAGGCGAAAGAAGATGAAATTGAATGTAAGTAAATATGGGTTCTTGTCCCATTTTACTTGTCTTGATTTAGAGGAGTCGGCTCTCTCGTGCAAGTGTAGGCATGTGGAGTAGTTAGGCTTCCATGGGCCCGGTCCACACTAAATTGGAAGAGACACTGTAATCATCACCGATCCGGAAATCACTTATTTGGAATTAGCTATTTTGGTACGACCAAAATGGAATTGTCAAATAAGAGTCACCATCTTGGAAAACAGTTGAGCAATTTCGGGAAACCGAAAAGGCATGATTTTGTAACTGATTTTCGCCCCTTTTAAGGCCAATAGAGGGGACGCCCTCAATGACAAGAAAAATGGCGACTTTTGGTTGAAATCGATTTGGTTTTGGTGATCTTGATTTCGTTGGGTGAAAAAGCTAATTCGGGGAATCTAGCTTTTCACAACGTTCTACACTCGATCGGTGAGGGATTTGGTGTTCTCGGACATATTCTAATCCGTGGAGTGATTCGTAGGCACAAAGGCCGAAGGTTAGTGATTCCAATTTGATAATCTTTGAGCTTTATTTGTTGATTTAAGGAAAAATCCAATTTTTGAGAACCCACATCAAACGGATAAAGATCCTAAATTCGCTTCCGTTGCGGCTCGATTACCCATCAGTGGTATCGGAGCCTTGATTCCGTGGTGGTGTGAGGGTTCCAAGAAATTTGTGGGAATTTTCCTCGCGGTTTTTTCTGACTGAAAATCACGATTTTTATAGTCGCGATCGATCGGTGTCAAGAGCGATCGATCGCACGGAAGTAAAATCGGAGAAGACGACTGGTCACGATCTATCGGCTTCGATCGGCATCGATCGCCATCGTTCGCCATCGTTCGTTAAGTCTCTTAAAAAGGGAAAAACGGTCGATCGGCTTCGATCGGCATCGATCGCCATCGTTCGACATCGTTCGGCTTCGATCGGCATCGATCGCCATCGTTCGGCGTCGATCGGCGTCGATCGTTGATTTGCTTTGAAAGAGGGAAACGATCGATCGGCACGAATTGCGATCGATCGTATCTACTGGAAGTTGAGCAAAATTGACAGCGGAAAGCTGCGATCGATCGGGTATTTGACACGATCGATCGGTGGGATAAAATTTGAAAAACTAATTAATATTGAAGCAGTATTTGTGCCACTTGATTATATAATTGTTGATAGTTAATTAGTGATTCAAACTGTGCTGTTTTTACACTAATTGTCCTGTTCCATTGATTGTAGATTTTTATCTTCAATTTGATTGGAATACTTGCTTGATTTCATAAAAGTTGCAATGGCTTCCCGAATGGTCTCCAGTGAGTTGGCAAAGACTGAAAAGTTGAATGCCACTAATTTTGTTACCTGGAAGAGGCGCATCCGTCACATTCTGTTCCTTGACGACTTGGGTCATGTGCTAGACCAAGTTGTTGAACCTACGGGTGAACAGAGTACTACTGCTCAAAAGAGAGAGTACGAGAAGTTCCGGATGGAGGATGCACGTGCAAGGACCACGATGCTTACCTTTATGGAGCCTACTATGGAGTTGCTTTTTGAGAAGCACAAAACGGCCAAAGAAATGTATGAGGCCATTGAGAGGAGGTATGGAGAGCATACTGAGGCACACATCAGGTTGCTCCACACTCGCTATACCAACATGAGGATGGAGGAGGGCAAGAATGTGCTTGAGCACATAAATGCCATGACTATTATTGCTAGTGAGTTGGAGATGCTTGGAGATCCAATTTCATTGGGGTTCCAAGTGTCTACGATACTCACTAGCCTCCCTCCATCATGGGAAGCAGTTGTGGTGGCGTTGAACCTGAGTGATAAAAAACTCACTCGCGATGACCTTACTGCCAAGCTGGGCTTGGAGCAGGAAAGGAGAGAGCATATGAGGGCCTCTAATGTATCTGCCAACCTTGCCCACCATGTTGGCTCTAAGAAAGGTGGGTCATATGCAGGCACTTCAAAGAAGAACTTCAAGAGGAAAGGAAAGAAGCCTCGATTCCAGGGAGGAGACAAGGCCAAAAACAAGAAGAAGGGAGCCTGCTTTACTTGTGGCCAGATGGGTCACTTTAGCAGGAACTGTCCTAATGGCTCCCAGGGCAACGAGAAAAAGAAACAGCAGGGTGGAGGAAAGGACATAGTTTGTATGATTTCTGAGGCACTGATTGTGAACACTAACACTAGAGGTTGGTGGCTTGACTCGGCTGCAACCCGTCATGTGGCTATGGCAAAGGAGTCTTTTGCTGAGATGAAAGAGATTAGTCCCGGAGAGCACAAGATCTACATGGGGAATAACACCTATTGTGACGTGCTGGGGATTGGCTCTGTTCGTGTTCCTCTCTTAGGAGGAAACACCCTGGTCCTCACAGATGCCTTGTATGCACCTACTATTCGTAGGAATCTGATTTCAATCCCTCTTCTGACTCAAAAGGGATTTGAAGTCAGGTTCAAGGGTGGCAAGGGAACTGTGGGCAGAAGAATAATATTTTATTTACTGCTTCTTTAGTTGATGGTTTATTCAAACTTGATGTATCCAATGACTTTGCTAATAATGAAATGATTGATTCTGAGTATGTTGCTTGTGTTACTGTTGATAATGCATTGTTGTGGCATTTACGCCTTTGTCATGTGAATGCGACAAAATTACACCGAATGTCGGGTAGTGGGTTACTACCTAGAATAAGTGATAATTTGCACATGTGTGAGGATTGCCTATCTGGCAAAATGACTAGGCTACCCTTTCCGAAAGGGCAACGAGCAATTGACCTTTTAGAGGTCATTCACTCAGATATTTGTGGGCCTATAAACGTCAAGACTCAAAGGGGTATGATGTATTTCATTACATTTATAGATGACTATTCAAGATATGGTTATGTGTACTTGTTATCGAGAAAGTCTGATGCCTTAGAAAAATTCAAGGAATTTAAGGCTGAGGTTGAGAACCAATTAGGACGGAAGATCAAAGTTCTGAGAACAGACAGAGGTGGTGAGTGCACATCTGATTTGTTCAAGGACTATTGTACAAACCAAGGAATAGTGCATCAGTATACTTTACCGTATACCCCTCAGCAGAATGGAGTCGCTGAAAGACGTAATAGGACATTGATAGACATGGTAAGGTCTATGTTAAACCACTCTGAACTAGGAACGCAGTTTTGGGGTGAAGCACTAGACACCGCTGTCTATGTACTAAATCGGATACCTTCTAAGTCGATTAAATTGACCCCATATGAGTTATGGACGGGAAGACGTCCAAACTTTTCGAACTTGAGAGTGTGGGGGTCAAAGGCCCATGTAAGGGTACCTGATCAACTAAGAACTAAGTTGGATCCCAAGACCATAAAATGTAATTTTATAGGTTATTGTGACCATTCGAAAGGGTATCGATTTGTAGTACACCATGATGATGGGACAGTGGGGGTTATAGAGTCTAGAGATGCTTATTTTCTTGAACAAGATATAGACCTTAAAACTCCTAGTCAGAAAGTGGAACTCTTTGAAATTGAGAAAGAGAAAGTTACTGTCACTAGTAATGAACAAGTGATAGGTAACACATCCAATGAGGATGTTGAAACTCGAGCATCAAGAGAGCGTAGACCTTCGATTTTGTTGAAGGATTACTATGCCATGCTTGGTGAAGATGAGATATCGATAGATGAACCTGTACTTAGTGATCCAGTCACATTTGAGCAAGCGATGTGTAGTCCAGATTCCAAGGAATGGCGGAAGGCTGTTCAAGAGGAAATGGATTCAATCTTGAAGAACAAAGTTTGGGAGATTGTTGACTTACCAGACGAACGGAAACCCATTGGGTGTAAGTGGATCTTCAAGAAGAAGCTCAAAGCCGATGGATCAATAGAGAAGTACAAAGCTAGACTTGTGGCGAAAGGTTTCACACAAGTAGAGGGCATAGACTTCAAGGAGACTTATTCTCCTGTGTCCAGGTTCATCTCGATCCGATGTTTGTTGGCAATTGTGTCATACTTAGATTTAGAGTTGCACCAGATGGATGTAAAGACTGCCTTCCTAAATGGTGATTTAGAGGAGGAGATTTACATGGAACAACCCGAGGGGTTTATTGTTTCCGGAGAGGAAACTAAAGTGTGCAAGCTTATTAAATCATTGTATGGACTGAAACAGTCGCCAAGACAATGGTATTTCACTTTTCACAAGGTGATAAGTGAATATGGCTTTGTGGCCAATGACTATGACCATTGTGTATACTCCTTTAGAGATGGGAGTAGATTTATGATATTGTCACTATATGTAGATGACATATTATTAATGGGGAATGACACTAGTATGATTCTCAGTCTTAAAGAATGGCTCAAGACCCAATTTGAAATGAAAGATATGGGTGAAGCATCTTACATCCTCGGGATGAAGATTGAGAGAGATAGAAAAGCGAGGAGGCTAAGTATATCTCAAGAATCGTACATTGAGAGTGTATTGAAACGCTTTGACGTAATTGGTTGGAAGACCATAGATTCGCCCATTTATAAAGAGACACTTTTGTCTGAAAGAATGGCACCTGCATCAGACGAGGAACGTCTGAAGATGCAATCTGTGCCATATGCGCAGGCTATTGGCAGCTTGATGTATGCCATGAACTGCACTCGACCTGATTTGGCTTTTGTAGTAAGCCTTGTGAGTCGATATCAGGCTAACCCAGGTATGCAACACTGGCAAGCTATAAAGCGGGTGTTCAAATACTTGCTGGGTACCAAGGATATGAAACTCACATATCAGGCTGAGAACCTGTCATTGGAAAGCTATAGTGATTCAGACTATGCCGGGTGTAAGGATGACAGAAAATCCACTGCCGGTTATGTTTTTATGCTTGGTGGCGGCGCCGTGGCATGGGCTAGTAAGAAGCAGAAATGCGTTACTAAGTCCACGATGGAAGCTGAGTTTGTTGCATGCAGTTTAGCAGCTTCCGAGGCAGTTTGGATTAAAGAGTTTCTAGCTGGGTTACAGCTAGAACAGTGGACTGATGCTCCTGTCCAAATTTATTGTGATAATTTGGCAACTGTGTCGACACTCCGTAATGGGGAGATCAGTTCAAGAGCTAAGCACATAGAGGTGCATTACTTTTATGTGTTTGACATGCTACAACGGGGAAAGTTGACGGTGAATCATCTTCCTACGGTTGAGATGTTAGCTGATCCGTTAACGAAGGCCTTAACGACGGATCTATTTGTAAAACATGTTCATAGTTTTGGATTACGACAGGACTAGTGCACGAGTCACTGTGGATCGCAAATATGAACAAAGAACCCATAGTGGGGGATGTAAGTAAATATGGGTTCTTGTCCCATTTTACTTGTCTTGATTTAGAGGAGTCGGCTCTCTCGTGCAAGTGTAGGCATGTGGAGTAGTTAGGCTTCCATGGGCCCGGTCCACACTAAATTGGAAGAGACACTGTAATCATCACCGATCCGGAAATCACTTATTTGGAATTAGCTATTTTGGTACGACCAAAATGGAATTGTCAAATAAGAGTCACCATCTTGGAAAACAGTTGAGCAATTTCGGGAAACCGAAAAGGCATGATTTTGTAACTGATTTTCGCCCCTTTTAAGGCCAATAGAGGGGACGCCCTCAATGCCAAGAAAAATGGCGACTTTTGGTTGAAATCGATTTGGTTTTGGTGATCTTGATTTCGTTGGGTGAAAAAGCTAATTCGGGGAATCTAGCTTTTCACAACGTTCTACACTCGATCGGTGAGGGATTTGTTGTTCTCGGACATATTCTAATCCGTGGAGTGATTCGTAGGCACAAAGGCCGAAGGTTAGTGATTCCAATTTGATAATCTTTGAGCTTTATTTGTTGATTTAAGGAAAAACCCAATTTTTGAGAACCCACATCAAACGGATAAAGATCCTAAATTCGCTTCCATTGCGGCTCGATTACCCATCATTGAAAAATGGATGTTGGTCGCACCTTCGTTCATCACTCACACTAATGCAACAGTGACATGGAGGGTGAGTCAAATCAGGGTCAAGAAGGCGGAAAAAATAGTACTCTCTGGTCACTTTTAATCGATACAGCTTTTTTTCAAATGAACTGAAAATTAGTTTATTTAAAGAAAACGCAGTTCCTTTTTGTTTATATTATACAAAGTTATCTCCATCAGAGAGCCAAAATTAAATATACAAAGTTCCTTTTTGTTTTTTAATTAAGATTAAGAAGCATAATAACAACACAAAGAAATTATTTATACTCCGTCCTGTTTTAATAGCTCCAAATGCAACCAACCCCTTGGGGGACTTGTCACGGCGAAGAATCACGCCTCCGCGCTCCTCCAGCAGAGCAGCGAATATAAATTTTTGGTAACTTTTGTTTGAATTACTTGTTTTGGAAAGTGAGCTGGAAAGTCGGGAAAAGGCGTTGGGGAGATCCCTTCCCAGCGCAAATGTCGGGCTCGTGCTCGCCGGTGCGTGCCGCGTCTGATTCCACTTGTCGCCTTTTCGCATCCCATTCCTCTTCCTCTGCCCGTACGGCCGCCTCCTTCTTGGCCCTCGGCCCCGCGAAATCCGGTAGGAAGCTCCGGCTGCTCTCGTCCATGGTCTCCACGCCCCTCGACGCCGCCATGGACGCCGTCCAGAGGCGCCTCATGTTCGAAGATGAGTATGTTCTCCTGGCCGTCTTTGAGCTTTCGCATTGTTGGGTCTTATGGCATTTCGCCATTGTTCCCGCATTTTGGCAGGAATGTGAATTGAAGTTGGATTCATGGTTGATGGAGTTGATTTAATGATTATGTTGATGGAATTTGTTGAAATTCTTTTCCTTTTTTTTTTGTTGCTTCTTGGGGACTATCTTGAGTTCTACATTGAAATGTTACCAATCTCTGATTTTGATGGATGCTGCTTACTTCGATTATATTTTCATTTTTTTGGCAATACATAATTACATACTCCTTTGTAGTTTTCATATAGAGCCATGTATGCACCCGAGGGGATTATTGGCGGTGGTATTTGGTGCTCTAAGAGGCTGGTTGCCCTGCCCCTTCACCCCTCTTTATAAAAAAAAAAGAAATTATATAGATCCACATTAGTTTACGGATCATATCATAATCAACTAGCGCCTTTTTTCCAACATTAGGATACAAAAGTTAAATTAGATTGAATATTTGTTCAATAGGAGATCTCCAGCCGATGCGCTGTTTAGCTTCCTTTTTTTTGCTTGTACAGCATTTTACGAAAAATGTAAATTGCAATGCGATTTCGCTGTGAGGTTTTGCATATATTTTTTGTTCGGTTGCTATTTGGTATGATTTTGTTTGTTGTTGAGTATGGTGGTGAAAGCAAAAGTGTACTTCATATCGACAAAATTAAAAAGAAACTTTTTGTTTTGATTGATCTCTGATATTGGCCTATGTTCACAGCACTCCTAACTTTGATTGGTGTAACATAATTTTCGTTATTGTGTAAAACAAATTGGAGTTCATTATGCCAAGCTGGATTAGATGATAGAAAGGTAGATTATATGCGTCTCTCTCTTAAAGAATGTTTTTTTTTTTTTTTGGGGACTAAATTTTGCCAGAATATTTAACTTTTGTATTTATGAGAATTTTAAACATGGCTGGCCTTCCTGTCTTGTGTTATTACTGATGATGACTGTCTAAAAAATTTATGTCCTTTTTTTCTTGTGCATGGAATTACAGATGTATCCTAGTGGATGAGCAGGATTGTGTGATTGGACATGATTCGAAATATAACTGTAAGTTTGATGTACCTTTTGTTGTTGATGCTCAGTTCACCTTTTCTTTTTGTACAGTAGAAGTTTTTGGTGATCTCGTAGTTATAGAACAATCAGAAAATGATCATGCAATTCAGAGGCTGTGCACCTTGCATTTTTTCCATGTTCCTCTAAAATGTAGGCTAGCTTTGGTAAATTATTTATACCTTAATAGATATTGCTGTTTGTTATTCTTCTTGCTACTTATATAGGTCAATTACGAAAGATAGCTTTAATAGAGTAAAATATGTGAAATCAATCGATCATATAGCAGGAGGTTGGCTTTAAAAGACATGAAATATAAGGTGTACGTCTGCTTTCTTCTGGGGTCTGAGTTGATGGCTCTAGCATCTGTTTGCTTTTGTGAAGAAAGCAGTGTATGTGCTTCAGTATTCAAACGAATGTAAAGTTTTCCCATTGACAAACCCTGTTCGATTGCAAACTTGTCCCATTACATAAGGTAGATACTTGGCAAATTAAAATGTTTGTGCAGAGTTCTGCAGAAATTCGATGATTTAATGTGGAAGAGTTGCTTTTTATGCTTTTACTTTCTCTATGTGGGGAATTTAGAATTATTTTGTTTCTAATACACTATCTTGTGCAGTCTTGTAATACTATAAGTTGAATGTTGTGAACCTTGCACATAAACATTGTATTGATGGTTGATATTAATCTTTGTCCGTACATAGTAAACTGCACCTTTTATTAAAGATTTGACTTTGTACGCCTCATCTTTCTGCCGATGTGATGGTCAAAACATGCATTTGCATCAGAGAAAGCAGTAGGTAATGAAGTGGAATCACAAAATTCTAATTGTCAAGGAGAATTATGATAATTTGTGTGAGTAAGAGGCTTGATCAACAAGTAAATTATACTATGATCTTTGTATGTGATTCAAGTATAAAGTTCTTTCAATGAAGGTTTACGAGCTTTATTCTCTTCTTAAACTAACTAAGAAATGAGAACAAAAACTGTCTACATTTATGCTGTTTTAATCTAAAAAATTTCTTGTATCTCTTTTGCTAAGACACGATGGATATTTCTTGCTTATTGGTTTAGCTTGCTTTCAGGCCATTTAATGGAAAAGATTGAATCAGAAAATTTGCTGCATAGGGCTTTTAGTGTGTTTCTGTTCAACTCAAAATATGAGTTGCTCCTTCAGGTATGCTATCCTTATTTGTCATTCTGCTGAATTGTTTTTTTTTTCATCTCGATTATAGTTTTTAGATAGAAAAGTAGCATATTACGAGTCGGGAATGATTTCTGGGCAACGTAGAAGAAGCTGTGCCCTTCTTTTAAGAATTTGAAATGTTCTTTATGTGATCTGTCAGCAATGCGGATATCCATTTTGCCATGAATGTTGCCATTCGACTATTCTTTCTTGTGCAGCAACGATCTGCTTCAAAAGTAACGTTTCCATTAGTGTGGACGAATACATGTTGCAGCCACCCTCTTTATCGCGAGTCTGAGCTCATAGAGGAAAACTGTCTAGGTACTCTTATGGAATGGAAGCCGTTATCAGGCTTATTCAATAACTCCTTTTGTTTGTAAGAATTGGGTGAACTTTTTTCTTTTAGGCTAAATTGACATTCATTGGCAGGTGTAAGGAATGCTGCTCAGAGAAAGCTTTTGGATGAACTGGGTATTCCTCCTGAAGATTTACCTGTAGATCAATTTATCCCACTTGGGCGGATGTTATACAAGGCGTCATCAGATGGCAAGTGGGGAGAGCATGAAGGTATGTTGTCTTGCCTGATAGGATTAGAACAACAACTTACGTCGTTCCTCTCTATTTAAAGGCCTGTGCAGTCCTGACTTCCCAGATTTTGTGATGATCTATGGGCATGACAATGGAATATTATCTTGATTTAGCTTTGAGTGGAAGTGCCAGTTAGTTCGCTTTTGTTAGTAGAAGCAGAGCAACTCTTTGAGCTATTACATTTAAACAAAAAGCTGTTTGAGCTCTGGCACGGAGTAATGCTGTATAAGCTTGTGCCTAGGGGCAAGGACTGCTTGTGGGATGCTTTCAACGATGCGTGGGCTGCATTCCCACACGTGGGCTCTACACTACCTTTGTGGTGATTGTGTCCTGGCCACGAGCTGCGTGGCATCTGACTATATATGCTAAATTTGGTGCCCTAGTTAGTCTTTATAAGTGGTTGGTCTAATGTATTGATGCTTATTCCCGTGACCCTTTGTTTCAGTGGATTATTTGCTCTTGATTGTGCGAGGTGTTTCACATTGATGCTTATTCCCTTTACTGTGTATTTCAGTGGATTATTTGCTGTTTATTGTCCGAGATGTAAATACAAAGCCAAACCCAGATGAAGTTGCGGATGTAAAATATTTCAATCAGGAACAGTTGAAAGAGCTGTTGCGAAAAGCAGATGCAGGCGAAGATGATGTCAAGCTATCACCTTGGTTCAGGCTAGTTGTGGATAATTTCCTGCCCAAATGGTGGTCCCATGTTGAGAAAGGCACTCTCAAGGAAGCTGTTGACATGAAGACTATTCACAAGTTGTCCTAATCGAGGTCACTATCGACCTAATAAATTCCAAATCACCTTTTTTTATCAACATGAAGTTAATAAACATCGTAATGTTGAACGAATATTTGCGACTGGCGGGTTTATCTTCATTGTTGTGATAGAGTGAAATGTGAACTGGCCGATCAACTCAGACTTCAGGGATGTATTTTCTTGAATCTGTTAATGGAGATCTACTGTGTGCTTTGCTGTCAGTAGTGTCCTCACAGATCATATATATTGCTCCTAGAGAAGCAATTAAATTTCCATTTACAGCAAATTTTAGTCGCCTTAGTTGGCTCAGCCTAACAAAACGACAAAATAGGCTTTGATTTCTTATTTTTGTTTGGACAGCCTTATCGGCTATGTCTGGCTCTGGTAAGAGCATAGTCCTTGACCAGTCCGAACTTCAGTGTTTTCCTGGTAGCTATCGATCCTCTGTATCAAATGTAACGTCATATTTGTCTTACTAACCTTATTTAGAGTAGCAGCGTAGCCTCTTTCAAATCCCTTTCCTACTCTTCCTTCTTGCCTGTTTGCCTACTTGGAAATGGCATCCAAGTCAGAGAATGTTGGTGGAAGCCTTACAATAGGGAGCAGATCCCTGATTGAGGACCTTTTGTATCGAGAATCTCCTTTCACACACTCCTCGGCTACTAGACGTGTTGTCATCGTGATGGACGCTCTCAAGGAGTTCTCTCCCGAGCCACTCGAGTGGGCCCTGGCCCATGTCATCAGACCTGGCTATGTTGTGTTTCTCCTCGGGGTTATGCCATGGCTCAACCTCCCTCGTTAGCTTCCTCCGTTTTCCTTTCACAGTAGCTTCTCCAATGGAGTCTGTCTTGGCGTGGGCCAGACACTTTCGGGCCCTGCAATCAAATCGCACAATGGCCCCTGTCCCTACACGCGAGCCATCGGATCGATAGCTCGTGATGCGCCAGTCGCATATTTTACTCCCTCGTGTCACTTTTAATCGATACATTTTTTTTCAAATACACTAAAAATTTAGTTCATTTGAAAAAAAACTGTACAAGAGGGAGTAACTATTTTCTAGTAATCAACGATAGATTTGTTTCATGTTTCGAAGACTAATTTCATGGATGTTTCTTTTTCAGTCTCATGCAAAACGTGGTTAGACGTCTGGACCCTCGATTTGCAGGATTTAAATGCCTTGAGAGAGAGGAGTGAATGGAGGCACGATGTAAAATGCCAGAAAGTTCGTGCTGTAATTGAGCTCTGCAACAGTTATGGGGTAATTGCAATTTGCAAATAATTAACTCCCATTTGTGAAAAAAAATCATAAAACAGAGTTTTTCTGCGGTGAATCATTTCAATTTTCTAAATATGTTTTGCAGGTCGAGCTACATATGAAAGTTGCCATGGGCCACCCTCTCCGTTTGGTAGTTCTCGAGCAAACCACAAGCCTTACTGCTACATGGGTTGTGTTTGACAGGTAGCAATAGCGACACAAATTTGGGTGATAAATGAAATCAATTAGCATATTATGTTTATCTTATATTGTATTGTCTTTGTGTTAGGCACCATAGGAGGAACAGGGCATTCTATGCTGAAAGGATGCCATGTAACGTGGTGATGATGAACAACGAAGGAGAGGCGGACATGTTGAAGGTGCGGCCGATGATGATCGGAAGCGAACAAGGGGAGCTGGGAGAATCTCCGGCTGTGATGCAGCTTGTTCCG
This sequence comes from Houttuynia cordata, assembly GCA_039654745.1. Taxonomy (NCBI): domain Eukaryota; kingdom Viridiplantae; phylum Streptophyta; class Magnoliopsida; order Piperales; family Saururaceae; genus Houttuynia; species Houttuynia cordata. The sequence continues at coordinate 16,708,306 of CM077506.1, forward strand.
AAGGTTATGATCTCCGAGGACTTGATAAAGGTTCTAAAGGAAAACGAGGAGGACATGGAGAAGGATGGAATTAAGGGAACCTCCTCTGCTAATGGCCTAGTGGAATAGAGGAGACAAGATCAGTAATGGTTTACATGTTTAGTATAGTAGAATGGTCTAAAAGAATTTGGGTGATTGAGTGGGGGGAAAGTATAGTATTACTAGTACTATTGCCTTTGTCATATGTAGTCCCTTCGTCCCATATAGATTATATTATATGAGAAACAAGCTTGCCAAATATTAATTGTCCTATTACAAGTTATTTCTTATACTTCTTAGTGGATGGAGTAAAAGGGTTAGGGGATTGAATATAAAGATTAACGAATGGTTATTTGTCACATATTTCCGAATATTGACAAGTAGTAAGGGATGGAAGGAGTTCGCTGATAATTGGATCTTGATGAAATTGTTAGCTAATATGATGTTCATTTTAGAAATGAAAATGATAATCTCTTCGATGTGAACAATTGAGGCTTGATCAGGGGTGACAAGATATATTGCATCTAACTGTTTGAATAAATTCCTCGCCAAAGAATCAGATTATTCAAACAAATAAAAACCAGTTTATATGGAAGCCTACTCCTTTCCTTAGGCGTATCTCTTCCTATTTTAAGTGATCAGGGGTAAGAGATGGGTCCTGAGGGATAACGTCGAAGGGGGGAGGCGAATGCCAGTGCCAGAGAGTACCGGTGCATGGGGTGATTGTGTGGGGCACTAGCTACTTAGCGTCATTTGGCAACCATTTGTGGATCATTTGTGATGAATAATATTTGGATGGCTTTATTTATCCACAAATGAATTATTTGCCACCAAATGCATACTTCATCATTTATAGTCAATTCACCATTCATCTTGATGGCCTTATTTGCCAACAAAGGAACACTTGTCCACAAATTAAGGCCATTCTCGATCACTTCCGGCCCAGTCAATTCATCATTTTCTGAAGAAGAAAATTGTCTTGCCAAACAATTAAATATTTGTCTCATAATGAAAGGAATATCTTAGGGAGTAACACCCGAAAAAATAGTAAGTATTTTAAAAACTGAAATTTGACCCTCTTAATGTTTGATTTAGTCGTGTTTTGCTTTATAAGAATTAAATTTGGTGAGAAGAGCTTTCCAACGCCACCAACTATGCGCGATTTGGAGTTCGGAGTAAAAAGATATGAGAAATTGAATTTTTTTTAGCGTGGCTGCGATCGATCGCCGTAAGAAACGATCGATCGAAAAACTGAACCGATCGACGCCTTATTAAAACGTTCGATCGTAGTTACTATGATTTTTGAATATTTTGTTTCGCGTAAAGTGATCGATCGGCAATAACGCGGTAGTGTAGAATAACGCATCGTCGCATACGACGATCGATCGCCGTATAGCCGATCGATCGCCGGTTGCGGTTTTGCGATTTCTAGCTTATTTTTAGGGTGGATTTATTTACTTGGGAAAGATACCAAATCCCAATTGGACTTGATTTGCACGTCTCTAGAGGGATCTTGAGGCTTTCCTATTGGTTGGAAGTGTCCATGATTTGGAAAATTAGTTTAAGAAGGAATTCTCCCCCAACTCTATATAAACCATAGAGAGTTGGTTTGTGCTAGCCCTAGAACATCCAGAGAACTTTCCCTCTCTCCTTCTCACGTTCACCCACCTCCTTTAAGGCTTCTTCTTGTGGGAGTTTGTAAGAGCTTGGAGCAGGAGCTTTGGAGGAAGCGAATGAGACGAGCAACGCGTAAAAAAACGAAATCTTTGGTGAATTAAGTAGGATGGTTTTTCCCCTTTCCTCTCTTCTGATTATATGATATTGATAAGTGTTTTGATTCAGTACCTTAGAGTATTGTTTAGATTCTTGTGAGATGAATGAATTATGTCATTATTTCTATGTGTAGTGCATCATAATCTTATGTGCATTCATGTTCCGTTTCTAGATGGAAATTTGCACCTAAAGTCTAATGTTTTATTAATTTTTCAGAGATTAGAAGTTCTGATATTGCTTAATTGATCATGATCCAGGTTGAGTTTTGTGCCTTAAGGTGTGTCTTGCATTAAAGGTCTTATTTGAGAGGTATTAATAGTTAAAACTATGTTATATGTAAAAGAGCATAAGAAAGGAGTGAACTTTAGTAATTCCAGATAATCCTAGGTTCTGTAATTGGTCTAGGAGGGGAGTATATGGTCTGTTAATGATATATTATCATCTATAATGTGATATTAAGTGAGATAATCAAGTTTAATTAAGAGTCTTAATCTCGGCCAGAACTGTTTTTGTGCTAATAGTCGGTAGTAAATAATTCATAACTAATTTAAATAAAATCAGAAAAATATAAAATAAGTGGGATTAGAAACTAGAGTCACGAGGGCATTATCAGTAAAAATTTCAGAGGTTAAGCCTTACTGTACATAGCACAGTAGCCATCGGAAGATGACTGTTGTGTAAGAGGCAGTGAGCTAAATCTGAGAGAAAATACTAAGTAAACAAATAACATCATGAACTATGATATGATAATATCTAACGTGTTAACACCAGTAATTGAACTATATACTTATGGAATATCACAGTAAGAATTGGGTTAGAAGTAATCTAATTAGGAGAGATAATCCTTTGATCAAAGAGATTTATAACTATCTACCTTGAAGCGTTGATGTCGGTTTGTGATTCCACTTGGAATTCAAATCATCTAAGAATTCTTTGATTCTTATGTCTGATATTTGTATTATAAAATTCCAATGCGTATGAGAAATTCCTATCTAGGGCTGAACATGAATGGTATGTATTGATTGTATGGTACTCCTTGGGTGAGTTATTATTATTCGAAGTGTTTGGGTTGTCTTGTTATGCTATGCTACTCCAATGAGTGAGTTATATGTTGACCAAAGATTTTGGCACTTCTATCCATACTTCATGAGAGAGTTTATTCTGGTAAGAGATACCTTATGACATTAGAGTGTTGTGACCTCTATTCCTTTGAGATATTGCTCATATTGATTACATGATTGTTTCTTCCACTGAAAATCTTGCGAGACTCTCCCCATGGTGGATTCATAGTATGCTCAATTAAGCCATTGCTAGATCTTGCGATGTCACTTATATTTATGAAATTGCGATTTCATACTGCCCGAAGGGAGACACTATACGTACGTTAGATTGTGGACATTACGGAAGGTCCTCAGTCTCCGCCCATCGTGTCCATAAGCACTGGTGGGGCCAGCATCTTAGACGCATGGCAGGGTTCCAAAGAGAGGACTCCTAGGGTGGTTCTGGTATATTATTTTAGTCACTTGCGAGCGACCAGGTTAGCGAGCAGAAATTGTAACTCCTTTCACTTTAGATGTCTGGAGCCTTTGATATGATGGTTATTCTCTCCTTACACATATATTTGTTCGGAGTCTTATTGATGTTTCCTACACTTGCAAGTTGGAATTGTTGTTGACTAACCTTGCAGGTGTATTGACCTTGGTTCAGTTCAAATGTTGTGGGATGTTCACAATCCTTTGCTATTCTTATTCTCTTTATACTGCTTGTTTTAATTCAGTGGGTTTTTACATCCTACTGAGTGTTTCTATGAAATACTCATGCATCCTCTGATGCATGCGCAAATGAAAAGTGAGATCAGGAAGTGCAGTAGTGGAATGGCGGATTACAGGCGCCGAGAAGAGTTTAAAGACTATTTAGTTATTTGCTTTACTTTTAATGATGCTTATGACATTATTGGCAATTGTGTGCCATAGACTTATAGGTTTATTTTATTTGGCTTTCTTAAAATATATTATTATTACATAAATTCATTTCATATTATTTGTTGATGTCTGTTATTGTATTACACTGATTGCGGGCATAATCGGTTACACGTCCTTTTGAAATGATTATAATCGGTTGGAAAATCGACTGTTCGGTCACGTGCCCGGGATCTCTACCTCGAATTATATCTCTTTTGTTGGCTTCCGCACTCCGATCGAGGTATGGGATTTCGAGGAATGACATAGAGTCTCTCTAGCCGCTAGGGTTTCCTGAGGGTGGCCAAGGTGATCTCCTTCCTTCAGAACCTTGTGGTTGTGGTTTTGGTTGATGTTGCAACGTGCTCGCATCCACCTCTTGTGTCCCTCCAACTTCTTTTATCATCTTCCATCTACCTTCTCTCACAAAACACCCATATCGCGTCTACCCCTTTCACTCCTCGTCTGGCATCTTAGATCGACGCCGATCATTATCTTTTGTTAAAGTTGGAGTTTTTTGCTTTGAATAATAAGGATTTAGCTTTGACATGTGTTGTGCTTCCTCCCCCTCCCCCTTTGGATAGGACAGTTAGATCGTCGTTGATAGCAAATTGTTGGTGGTTGATCTACCTCTTAGACGTGCCCCATCTACTCCTCGAGTTAATGGGTAGAGGTTTTGGGTAGTTGTGGTTTGCGATTTTTGTTGCGGTGGGCATGCACTTCTATGTTCACAGTCCCATGTGTTGGTTATCGAAGTTGGTAGTGGCTGTTCTCCCCCAAGGGTGTTTGAGAATCAAGTATATGATGTTGTTTGGCCCTGACCATGGTGTTTCTATCTTATGATGAAGTTTACTAGTGAGGATGAAGGTTAAGGTCCTTTACAACGAACTGCTGTTAGGTGTTTGCCATCAAGATGTTCATTTTGTTTGATATTTTTGGTGCAGTTGAAGCACTTTAATTTCTATATATATTATTTGTTGCATTGAATTGTATAATACGGGGATGTGTGCCGGTGATGGTTAACTAACTGTGTTTGCCCCGTAGGTCTTTTGCATTAAAAAAAAGTTTAACAAATGAATTCCCCGTAAATGTTCCTCCTAGACTCACAAAGAGGTTGTCAACCCTTTAGTAGGGTAAATAACTAAATATGTGCACTATGAATGTAGGTTTTTTTTTACTTTTGCCTCTGCCCCATATTAGTTGTTTAAATTTTGTTTTCCTGATCCAGACAACTGATATGGTACGGGAGAGTATTATAAATATGGCAAAAAATCACGAAAAAAAGATAAATTCAAACTTAAAACAACTAACCAAAGCAATTTACCCAAAATAAACAAAGCAAGTCTTTGAACTTCTTTTTCTTCCCAGCATATATAGCCTTCAACTTAACTACAACAGCTAGCTAGGCATCCATATCAATCATGTTGTACAAAAACCGCTATTATTTTCTTCAACAGCCAGCTTCTTTTTCTCTACCTTAATCTCCTCTTCCAAAGCAGCATTCTTCTTCTTTTCCTCCTCCAATTCAGCCTTCAAATTCTTCACCTTCTGCAACAAGCCTCTCACAGTCTCCATTGCCCGATCCTGCACCATCCCTTGCATCAAATCATCCCCCACCCCACAAGTAGCTAACATGTTCCTCACCATCGCCTCCTGCATCACCAAATTCCCCAGTGTTGTAATCAGAATTTGCACAAACATCTCATTCCTCATGGTGCAACCACCCTTCCTTTCCCTTATTCCAGCTGCCCCAGCCATCATACTCTCTTCCCTCTCCTTCTCTAATATCCCTCCCTCTTGTGATGAAAAAGAGCTTATTTCCTCAATGAGTTCTTCATTGTCTTCAACAGCATCAGAGCTTCCATTATCATTCTTGTCCTCTTCAGTAGTGCTTGGAAAAACAGGATCCAGCTTCACAACATCTTCATTGAAATTCCACCCACTAATCCTGCGGCTTTTATCGACACCAAAATCATCGTCGTCATTATCCTCAACTTCCTTATAATCCGAATGGAGCTGCTTCAAGCCGACGGATGATCGAAACCGCTCCTCAACGCTCGGCAATCCCTGCAAGACATGCTTCACTAGATACTCCTGAGACTTGCAGTTCTTGAAGAAGGGATGCTTCAGAAGCTTCTCGGCGCTCGGCCTCTTGGAGGGGTCTTGCACCAGGCAAGAAGCCACCATGTCTTGGAATTGCTTTGAGAACTTCTTGTTATTGGTGATTTTATCGTCGTAGCGAACTGGCAGCCGATTCGTGATCCTTATGACGAGGGACTTTGACGGAGGAAGGTGCGACAGCGGCGGCCGGCCGTGGGCGAGTTCTAAGGCGGTGATGCCGAGAGACCAGATGTCGGCCTTGAGGCCGTAGCCGTTGTGGGAGTGAATCACCTCCGGTGCCATCCAGTAGGGCGTTCCGGCGAGGTCGCTGAACTTGGAGGAACCGACGACGTTGAGAGTAGTGTGGCCGGAGGAGAGCGGCTGCTCGTAGAGGGAGGCGGAGACGCCGAAGTCTGCTAGCTTGACGGAGCCATCAGAGTTGACGAGGATGTTTCCGGCCTTGATGTCCCGGTGGAGGTGGCCCTGGGAGTGTAGGTAACGGAGGGCGAGGAGGGTCTCACGTAGGACTAAGGCGACAGGGGCCTCGGGGAGGCCGGAGGGGAAGGCGGAGGCGATGATGGACTGGAGGGAGCCGCCGGACATGAAGGGCATGACGACCCAGAGATGGGTACCAACAGTGAAGGAGCAGTGGGCAGTGAGGATGTTGGGGTGGGAGAGGAGGGCCATGGCCTTGGCCTCGCACCGGATGGCGTCAAGGTTAGCCCGGGAGCGCTCGAGGTCGATGGACTTTATGGCGACGATTGCATTGGCCGGGAGGCAGGCGGCTTTATAGACGACCGCGCTCACGCCAACACCAATCTCGTCGAGGAGCTGGTAGGCCTCCCGGTAGGTGGGAAACAGTACCGGCGGTGGTGGTGGTGGGCGGTTGAAGTCGCGATAGAAGAGATTGCTGATGCTCCCCGTTGATCGGCTTCGGTCCATCGGGCGGTCGGAGAAACAGAGGAGAAGGTAAACTGCAGCTTCGAAATTGGTAGGAAGCAATGGAAGAGAAATTGAGTTACATGCATGGTGATGGAACAAGGGCGGTGAGAACACGTGAACATGTTTAAGCAAAGCGAAAGGTGATTGATCGCTTCTTGATTTGTGACCTGCAGCTGCAACTGCTTTTCCTTTCCTCTCTCTGTCACGTTCATAGCCTAGCTGCTATTCACGAGAATTTTGTTATGAGATTTTTATGATAATCAGGTGTGGGAGAAGGCTAACCAGGAAGATGCCGGCGACGAAATGAACTGGAAGTGAAATAAAATGGCCGGAACACAGTACGCTGCCGGAAATTGACCGGAGTGGAGCGACAATGGTCGCCGATGCTGATTGTAGGATCCGATGGGTTCGTGTGTGGGTTGCTGGACAGCGAAGCGTCGAAGTGTCAGGGGAAGAAGAAGGGTTCTGGCCGAGAGAAATTTAAATCGGGTTGGTTTATTTGGTATCCTGTTAATTTAAATCGGGTTCTGGCCCCTATTTTGATTCGTATTGTCGATGGAGTCTTAGCTCACACGTTAGGATCTCAGAAACACAATTCCCACCCAACCAATCAGTACTATCCATGGAATGTCGTATCGGATATCGGTAAAATATCGGTCGGCCAAAGAGACGAAATATCGGAGATATTACGTAAAAAAATATCGGTCGTTAAAAACTAGTTTTTACCGTATATTTTCGCAATCTAACTTCTAAAATGAGTTATACTAATTTAAACAAAGAATATATTTCAAAATATACATTATTAGGATAAAAAACAAACATGAAAGTTTTTTTTTAAATATTTTTTAATTAAAAAAATACCAATATATCGGTCCACAACCGATATATCGCCGATATTTGGAAAATTTCTAAAAACCGAAACTATATGATATCGGTGTATCGGTTTGTGTCCGATACCGATATATCGGCGAGACGATTTTCTATTGTACTATCTGCCACCAAAGTTAACGTAATCTAAAAATTAAACTAGAAGTACCCATTAAAGTCTAGTTTTTCAAGATGAGAAGTGTGAACATATAGGCCCCTTTTTTTCTTTCTCTTTTATGAAATCATGAAACATACATGCCCTTGAAAAACTTTTAAGGGTAATGTGATGCAGAAATTCAATTTGTCATTTTAACCGGCTTAGGCCATGTAAAAACATTGGGGATTCAAAAGAAATGGAAAGATAATACGGGAGCATAGAATTTGAAAACATAAAGGTGGCCTATGCGACCATCATACCCAAAAAGTAGGCACATATATTTGAGATGCCTTTTCCCCCTCGCTGTGACCTCTTTCAATAGACCTTCCTCTCCCCTCCTTTGAAACCCTCCCCGTCTACATGGAAACCATCTCCGAACGCCACTCTCGCAAACGCCGATAGCCAACGCTTTCATTGGTTGCCTCCCTCCATTGTCCGCCTATTGTCGGATGCCCTCTCCCCTCATAGCATATTCTTCTATCCGTTTACTCACTCTCCGCTACCGCCATTTGTCAGATGCCCTCTCTCCGCCAACTTCGAGTGCCACTTCTTCCCGCCGAACCCCTCTTACCAGCACACACGCACGACCGCCCTTTCCACTATCTACATCAATGGCTCGACATGATACACATGGCAAAGGCAAATAGAAAATTGTGGGGAATAAGAAGAAGGCCCAAACCAATGCTGGAGAGGAAGTCCTTATACAAAATATCTTTTTTTCTTCCTATCGCCTCTTCATTTGTGAGGTTTTGATTGAGATAGTATTATTGTCGGGAATATGAATGGTATGAATGTCTGTTATTTTTGTTTTAATTGTGGATGAGAATTATGTATAGAATAGTTGTTTATATAGCTATGAAGGTTTGAGTAGATTAAATGTATGAGTTGCGAGTTATAATTGTGTAGAATTTGCTGGGTTGTGAACTTGTGATTATGTAGGAATAATATCTCGAACTTATTTAGTTGTGAAGGTTGATATAAAATGTTACGAATTTTAATTGCAAAGGTTGCGATAATTGAGTAATTCTATATTAAGTTAAGTGAAATTAATTTAGTTGTGAAGGTTGATATAATTGTTGCGAATGTAAATTACAAAAGATACAAAGGTTAATTGTTTTGGTTGCGATGGTTGAGTAATTCTATATGAAGAGTGAAATTTATTTAGTTGCAAAATTTAATATAATTGTTGCAAAGGTAAATTGTATAAGAATGTAAGAATTAAAATTTTTTATTGATGTAATGTAAGAATGGTGTTGATTGTTATATAAGGATGCTTCTATAATTACGTTTTTTTTGTCCAACTAGTACTGGCTAAACTTGATTGTAAGTGCACAATGAAAAAATTTGTTGAATTTACCAAGACAATCAAAAGCAAAGCCCGGCCATCAATATCTCTTCAATTATGTATTTAGAGATATATTGAATATTCCTCACTTGCAAATGTGTCATTGACTAGTATGTGGGATTTTAGAGAGGAGGGTGAGTGGACTAACATTTGATATATATAGAAAGAGGGCTCAAGTTAAGGTCTTGGATGTTTTTCTAATTCTCAGGCTGTCGTTGCACAGTGCAGATGAGAAGTCTGGATTCCCATCTTCTAGTGCATTCAAGGAGAGAATATTAAAAAAGAGAATCCAAAATCACTTCAACATTAATTCGGAATTTGTTTGAAGGAAAGAAGACGAAGGTACAGGACAAGATTAGGTTGGCTATTATGTACATCATTACGGTATTCTTCCTTCCTAGGCCAAGAGACCTTATTGAAATGAGATTCTAGGCCATGATGGACGAGGAGAACTTGGGTACATTCTTAGGGCAAGGAAGTATACCTGCATCTATAAAGAGGAGTTGGAAATGCCTACGAGGACATGAGGAATGATAGGTTCAACTTGTTTGGTTGTTCAGCCATATTACAGGTATGAATGCCATCTAACAAACATGTCATGGTTTCCAATATTCTTCATTTAATATTTCATGTACCAATTGCATTCTTAATTATGTATTTATATTGTTTTGGTTCTTTGAATTAGTCGAAGGAAGGGCTAGTACATTGGATTTGTTGCATAAGGTGGATGGATTGCAACCCAGGATTTTGAAGTGGTTTGTGCAAAAGGCCCTTGACTACAAGATGAGTATTCGAGCCCTCAACAAAGCACATATTGCTAATGGGTTTGAGGTCACTGACGCCGAGTCTGCGCTTGAAGTGGTTGCCAAAGGCTTTGATGTGGAAGATGATATTGAAAAGGATCTTATAGCTAATGATTATATGTGATTTTTTTCGTACGTAGTGATTAATGTGGTTATGACTAAGTTATGATATAGCTCTGACATGTTCATATATGATTTTGAATATTTGTATATGTGAATTTTGTGACCGCTTATTATGTGATTATGGCTAGTTTGAATATTTACATATGTGCATTTGTGAAGGTTATGACAAGTTAATATATGGTTGTGAATATTTATAAACTGTGTTGTTTATATTTTTTTAATGTTGCGATGCAATTGTGATGGCCTGATGGGTTTGTGATGCATTTATAGTAGCTTTACTTTGAGAAGCAAATATAGGCACAAATATGCATATTTTGACCATTACATGAGGTTGTGAAAGGTTAATATGTGGTTGTGAATATTTGCAAACTGTGTTATTCATATTTTTTTAATAATGAGATATGATTGCATTGGGTTTGCAATGCGTTTATGGTAGTTTTACACCGAAAAGCAAGTATATGTATAAGTGTGCATGATTTGGCCATTACATGAACTTTTGACATGTTAATATGTGGTTGTGAATATTTACAAACTGTGTTCTTCATATTTTTTTTAATGTTGGGATGCGATTATGTTGGGTTTGCTATGCGTTTGTGGTAGCTTTACGTTCAAAAACAAGTATAGGCACAAGTATGCATGATTTGGCCGTTACATGAACTTTTGACATGTTAATATGTAGTTGTGAAAATTTGGTGAGCTGTATTGTTTAAATATTTTTTAGTGGTGGGAAGTGATTATGTTGGGTTTGTGATGCGTTTGTGGTAGTTTTATGGTGAAAACCAAGTATGCGTGACCATGAATCTCAACTGATGAATCTCAACTAGAACTAGGAAACTTAAGCTTTCGATCATTGTCGGTGGTGGAGAAACAAGTATACTGATGGGTGTGATTTTATAAATATATTTATACCCTTAAACTTGATTTTCTAGTTTGTTTTAGATGATAATATAGTTTGATAGTTATAAATAAGTTACAATACTCACTTTGAACGGAATTTGGCGTAAAAAGGCCTTAATTAAGTTCATGGTTTATTTTTGGAAGGAATTGCATGAATACCAAGGCATTAGTCGACACTTAAATATTGTTATGATATTGTTTTGATAGGTTAATATGTGATTCTGAATATTTCAATATGTGAATTTTGTGACAGGTTACTATGGGGTTATGACTTGTTTATGACAAAGTTATGATATAGTTCTAACAGGTTAATTGCATATGTGAAGAAATTTGAGAAGTACAAGTCCCTGAAAAAACCATCATCCTAGCAAGTATAGGCACAAGTATGTGGGAGTTGCTCATTACAATAATATTAAGGTTTTGATTTAGGTGTGATGGGTTACGAAATCATGTGGTTAGGCAGTTACAAACAATGTCGTATTAGATTCTGATTGAGGCTCTTATGTATGTCGAGATGATGTTGTCATTGGGTTTGATGGTTTGCAGTTTATATTAGGTTGCATAACATAGCTGCTGAGAATAAAAACTCTTATGGTTGTGATAATATTATGTTTAGTTTGATATTCTTTGTGATCGTGTTGTTATCTGCTGGATAAAGTTTGTAAACATTCTAGAATTCAACGGGTGGAAACACATGATAGAAAAAATACATATGATAGAAAGTATGATTGCACAACCTGATAGAAAGTATCTAAAAATTAAAAGAGCAAAGATGTAACAGTATCAAGATTATTATAGGCTTTGCTAAGTAGTTAAGTAGTCTAAGCTGAAACAAAAAAGTCCTAACTGAAACTTATTCTTCAAACAAGTTAACACGCAATTGGTGTAACACCCGAAAAATTTGTGTGCCTATTAAATTTGATTGATCTAAAAATATTAAATTTTAATGCTTGTTTTGCTATATTTGGCACTTTGGAGTTAAAGTATGTGAAGAGAACTTTCCAACGCCACCGACGGTGCACAAATCGGAGTTCGGAGCATGAAGTTATGTTAGTTTGAATTGTAGTATGCAGTCGGGGTATGCGATTGATCGCTGGGTTATATGATTGATCTGGTGGGGTACGCGATTAATCGTCGGGGTACGCGATAGATCACAACGGCATTGAATACGGAAATTGCGTTTTGAGTGGATTTTCTTGAGAAAAAGATACCAAATCCTAACCAAACTTGGAGAGGATGTTCATGAGGAGATTTTGGAGGATTTTGGGGGATTCCTATTGGTGGAAAGAGTCCATAATTTAATTTAAAAGGAATTATTTAAGAAGAGATTTCCCTAAACTCTATATAAACCCATGAGAGGGGAGTGCTTGTGGGATTCATATCAAACCCTAGCTTGTGTTTTTCTCCTTCCCACGTTCACCCCTCTCTTAAGCCTCTTCTTGGTGTGAGTCTTCATCCAAAGCTTAGAGCGGAGGCATCGCTACAAAGCGAAGAAGGCGAATGACGCGTAAAGGCCGAGACTTTGGTGAAACTAAGAGTAGGATGATTTTACTACTATTCTTTATGATTTATTTCAATCATATGAATGTTTATTATTCAAGTTCTGATGTCAAATATGTGACCTTGTTTGGGAATGAATATGTGTGGTATTTCTATTCATGAGTTGATTATGATCATGCTCTTATATATGAAGATGTAAAGGTCAATTGATATATGATATCTAACATGATAAAAGGGTATACTTTGGTAATTACAAATAATCCTAGGGTCTGTAATTGATCTAGGAGGGGAGTATGATTGTCTGTTAATAATATATTATCACCTATAATGTGTTATTAAGTGAGATAATCGAGTTTAATGAAGAGTTTTAATCTCGGCCAGAACTGTTTCTGTGCTGAGAGTCTGTAGTAAATAATTCATAACTAATTCAAATAAACTCAGAAAAATATGCCATCTGTTGGATTAGAAACTAGACTCAAAGAACTATATACAGTAAAAATGTCAGAGAGTAATTAAATCTGTGCTGACGCTGGGAAGAGCCGGAAGTCAACTGATATGTAAAAACAGAATACTATAATTAGGGTAAAAGTTAGAGAAACTTTAGCAAAACATTAACCTATGCTAAAATAAGTATACTATGAAAGTAATATGTATTATGCAAGATCTTCTAGAAAGAATTACAGCAGAATGGACTAAGTATAATACTTTAGTTTCATGGGCTAATGGTGGGTAGTTTGGTGTTTAGTCAGTCCTATGTGTTTCACTGTTGATATTGACTAGATTGTGTTTTCAATTGGAAGTTGAACCATCATTCTCTTTGACTAAAGTCTTAAACCTTGAAGTTTGGATCAATGTTTCTTTGACTGAGTTGAGTATTGGAATAGTTCCACTTATGTTAAAGTAATGTGTGACACTTCTGTTGCTGACACTTTAATTTAATATTTCTATGGTTAGTTGTGTGACGATAGAGATTAAGTAATCTCATTGGTATTCCTTTAGTGAGTCAGACTTTTGAAAGAGTATCGAAATCTTTGTTGTACTTCTTTCGTGAGCTAGTTATCAGAATGAATATGTTCTTTATAGAGGATACTTTTCCTTCGAGTAAATAGTTACATCAGAGATTCGTTATAAGAACCTTGTGAGATTTTGCCCAAGAGAGGTAAATTAGTTTCCCAGGATGAGAGATGGGTAGTCTCAATAGTACCTGAGTGAAGACATTCGTAGTTTAAAAGCCATAATAGACTCCGTCCAGTTGAGAGTTGTAGAATACTCAAAAGCACTTGGATTAGGAGAGACTCTGTCCGGTTGAGAGTTGTAGAATACTCAATAGCCCCTGTGTTAAGAGAAACTCGGCCAGGGTGAGAGCTAATGATACTCAATAGCTTAATGATACTCAACAGCCCCTGTGTTAAGGGAAACTCAGCCAGGGTGAGAGTTAATGATACTCAACAGCCCCTGTGTTAAGGGAAACTCAGCCAGGGTGAGAGTTAATGATACTCAACAGCCTCTGCGTTAAGAGAGATTCAGCTAGGGTGAGAGTTAATAATACTCAAAAGCCCCTAAGTTAAGAAATTCAGCTAGGGAGAGAGTTAATGATACTCAACAGCCCCTGTGTTAAGAGAGATTCAGCTAGGGTGAGAGTTAATAATACTCAAAAGCCCCTAAGTTAAGAAATTCAGCTAGGGAGAGAGTTAATGATACTCAACAGCCTCTGCGTTAAGAGAGATTCAGCTAGGGTCAGAGTTAATAATACTTAAAAGCCCCTAAGTTAAGAAATTCAGCTAGGGAGAGAGTTAATAATACTAAAAAAACCCTAAGTTAAGAGACCCTGCCAGGATGAGAGTTAATAAGACTCAAAAGTCCCTGTGTTAGGAGAGTATATCTTTGGACTCTTGTTAGGTTCCTGCCCAAAAAGAGGCATTCCATAAGTATTGATAGAGCCAGTATTCTAGACATGACAGAGGGTTCCAAGGAGAGAACCTCTAGGATAGTTTGGCAAGAAACTACATGGAAGTGGTGATATATAAAAATGAGAGTTGTAGCTCCATACGCTTGTGATAATTGAAGTCTCTGTGAATGATGTTTTTCTTATGCACTCTCAATGTTTGGATAATTGATTAATTATATTATCTCCATACATTCTAGCTGTTTTGGAGTCTTAGTGACTGATGATGATTTCTGGTAATGCAATTCCCTATATTGGATATTAATATTGCTGATTTGTCAGTTGTTGTTGAAATCTTATGCATTGTTATATATTGTATCTTTTATGTTTGTGTGGGTTTTGCATCCTACTGGGTATTTCTTCGGAATACTCATGCATCCTGTGATGCAGGCTTGGATAAAGATTCGATTTGGAGAACATTGTAGCAGAAGGAAAAGCTCAAGAATTGCAGTCAGAAAGATTCAAAGTTTATGTTGCCTTTGAAATAAATAGCTGTGACATTAATGGCCTGTGTGCCAAGAAGTTTTAGTGATTTTGTTAAGAGATTTTAATGACTTTTATTTTGGGATAATTTGAGATTAAGAATTTTTATTTCATATGGTTTAATGATGTTGATTCATATGACTGAGTGGGTTTCAATTACACATCCTTTTGAGATGTTGTGGTTGACTGGTGAATGGGTATTCAGTTGCGTTCCCGAAATTCGGCTTCAAGAATTTCTCACTTAAGGGTCAACTTCCGCACTCCGTCAAGGCTTGAAATTTTGGGGCGTGACAATTGGTGTCGTGCATGTGCTCATGTTGTGCCCAAGCCCACTGCATCGGCTGCAATGGAATGGTCATATAGATTTCTTTTGGGATCCAATGCACTTCTTCCTTGCCCTACCCTTGGCCTCTTGGTTACGGGTGGAAGAAAGAGATCTTCTCCTACTAGTGGCTCAGCTCGAACTGACTTTTCACCATGCAAAACTGGGAAGACAGTGTGGTTGTATATATTCCTATGCTATGCGTTGTCTAGAAGTCTCCACGACATGCATAAGCTGGTGATGATCCTCTGGCAGATATGGCAGCACATGCATAGACACTAGGTAATCTCTTGATTTGCCACCATCAGCAAGTACAAGTGAGTAGACTGAACAATGTTTGTCATCCTCAACCGCCTCTATCACAGTATCATTAGCAAACAAAACTAATCGTGATCGATATGCATTAATGGTGGTATTAACTATTTCATTTACCTCTGGGATGAGATAGGACTCCCACTTCATCTAGGTCATTATATTTATATGAATGCCATCAAGAAGGGCAAGAATGGGCATGTCTTGCTCCACCTTCAACCAGGCGTTGAAGCTTTCAGCAATGTTGTTCAACAAGTTATTGTACATGCAGCCTGGGAAGAGGGCATTGCATCAGTGTTCGGGCTTATTTGCTATAACCTAATCATATACTACCTGAGAAGCCTCGCGGAGCTTAAGTAATTCAGCCTCATATTAATGCATGTCAGTACTTGTACCAAACACTTGATCATAGTGTTGTTCCTTGACTGCTATCACTCGGGACTGAACTAACATCTTGTTTTCAAGTGTATTGTTTGGAGAACTCCCTACAATTAAATACTCTCCTTCATCACACAACAACACCTTACAAAAACCACATTGTATAAAGCAGTTCATCAACTCAGTCAATCCATGATCATTCAACACAAATGTCAAATCTTTGATGTCGAGGTATATGTATGCCAAACATAGTTTGTCTTCTGCAATGTTGAAATCTTAAGCCAACGATTTAGCAAATGAATTGAAAGTATCACTTGGGGAAATGTGTGAGCTTGGCATATCCTCCAACTATCGTCACATTGCTAGTGAGGCTATGATCAATATTGCCACCATAGCATGCCAACACCCTCAAACTGGCCCCTTTCGCCTGCAATTCAATATGTCGTAAGCTATTAGAACATCGCACTACTATCGTAATTCAAGCAAATTAACATTGCAACAGAGTCACAAATACATTGCAACTTAGCAATAAAAGTATCACAACTGCAATAATTAGGCATTGTAAATGTCAAAAATTGACTAAAAATGTGTCGCAACTTGACTATAATGTATAAGATCTGACACTAAGAGACATAGCAACTTAACTAATTTGGCATCACAAATGCAGCCACTAAGCATTACAACATAATACAAAATGCATCGCAATGAATTAAGATACAACTCATCCGAGCATATCTACTAGCCATCGCAACAAGTATTTCATTCATCAACACTTATATATAATCCATCATAACGAGTACTAGATTCATCACTACTTAGCTATAACCATGGCCACAGAGTCGTGCAGCACAACAACATGCATATGAGGCAACACATCATGTCATCACAACTTAGCAATAAATGTATTACAAATGCATTGCAAGTTGACTGTAATGTGTAACATATCTACAAGGTACCACAACAAGTATTTCATTCATCAAAACATATATATGATTCATCGTAAGGAGTACTAGAACCATCACTACTTAGCTATAACCATGACCACAGAGTCGTGCAGTACAACAACATGCATATGAGGGAACACATCATGTCATCACAGCTTAGCAATAAAGGTATCACAATTGTAATAATTAGGCATCATAAATGTAATGTAACTGACTAAAAATGTGACAACTTGACTGTAATGACTAAAAATGTGTCGCAACTTACAGTACAACAACATGCATATGAGGCAATACATTATGCAACATAACAACATGTATATGAGGCAATACACACATCCAAGGGAGAAATTAAAATATTTATTGCATCTGGTCCTAAATCACAAGGGAGCTATATTGTTATGATCCTATGTCTATTAGGATTAGGGTTAGCCTACTCCTATATCAATTAGGACTATAGCTTAGGTCTATCCTATATCAATTAGAATTATGGCTTAAGAGCCTATAAATATGTAAAGGGGTCTTCCCTCATAGATAACCAAATCAATGATCAATGGCATAGTTTATTTTCTAGTTTAGTTATTAGTCTTTCTTAGTTTTAATCCCACTTTCTCCCCTTCTTCTATGATGGATTCCTATGTAGATGACGTTCTACGTCATTGGTATCAAAGCATTCGTTCCTGCGGACCATTACACGTGCAACATGTCTTACAATCACTTAAAGCCAAGTGGAAGCGAGAAGATGAAGAGATGTACGCATACCAGAAGTGACGATATGAAGAGATGCACGCCCAATGGCAACTCGGGCAGGACCCTATCCCTGTTCCGAGTGCCGCCGTCACGACTGCTGCTGTAGACACTCCACTGCCATCGCAACCTTTTGTGCTTCCGCCATGGAATTATGGAGACAACTTGGCAAAGTTGAAGCAAGACATCGATGATATCTTTGACGAGCAACGAGCGGTACTCCAAAAAAATTTTACATCGCCAGTTCATTTGTTGCCGACTACACCCGAACCTGCTACGAAAGCCCAGTCCATCTTCCTCCTTCCCACATCAATAGAAGATCCACCAGAACAGATTGAAGACCTGCTTCTCTGTCCTGCAGATGTCGACAAACCCATGCCAGCAGACGTCGACAACACAGTTGCAAAAACGCCACCTTCAGAACCAATTTTTCCACAGCCGATGCCGTTGTCGTTGCCTCCGGCGCTGCAATATCCACCGCTAATGGCTCGACTCGTCCCCTTCCACATCGCCGATACCGCTGCTTTCTCCTCTATCACTGAGGTCACTATCGTGCGGCCGATGACTCCTCCGCCGCTGAAACTACCTCCAACTCCGGATTCGTTGAAGGAGGTCTCTGCCCAACCGCGACCAAAGCCGCTGACTTTCGACCCTCCTAGGGTCTCCGCCGGCGGCTCCCACTTCAAAACTCTCTTTCCGCCACGATCGCCGCCGCATGGGTCGCCTTCTGCAGTTTAGATGCCTCCACCTCCACCGAAGCCGCCTCTTGCAAGATGCCACATCGCCACTACCGAGTGGCCAAAATTATCTCTTTTCTCCGTCACTACCATCGCATGGTGTTATGATCCTATGTCTATTAGAATTAGGGTTAGCCTACTCCTATATCAATTAGGACTATAGCTTAGGTCTATCCTATATCAATTAGAATTATGGCTTAAGAGCCTATAATAGATAACTAAATCAATGATCAATGTCATAGCTTATTTTCTAGTTTAGTTATTAGTCTTTCTTAGTCTTAATCCCACTTTTCTCCCCCTTCTTCTACGATGGATTCCTATGTAGATGACGTTCTACATCATTGGTATCAGAGCCTATGTCTATTAGGACTATAGCTTAAGTCTATCCTATATCAATTAGAATTATGGCTTAAGAACCTATAAATATATAAAGGGGTCTTCCCTCATAGATAACCAAATCAATGATCAATGATATAGCTTATTTTCTAGTTTAGTTATTAGTCTTTCTTAGTCTTAATCCCACTTTTCTCCCCCTTCTTCTACGATGGATTCCTATGTAGATGATGTTCTACATCATATATCCTTCCAAACACCACTATAACGAAAAAAATCCCAAATTTTTTGTACTTACTGCATGGTTTATGCAAGTAGGAGCTCTCCCTCGACTATAGCAAAATTGAGTCTTCTCCGCCAATGCCTTACTGTTTGCAATAGCAGAACACATCAGCCGCAACTCTCCCTCGACTATTGCACTGATTGGGTCTTCTTCGCGAACGCCGGTCACATGGTTGCAACAACGACCAAGATGGGAGGGGGAAGAGGGAGAAGGGAGGGAAATAATAAGACAAAAGAGAATTATGGGGATAGGGGTTGACTGATGTGGTTTTTGGACGGAAAAAAAATGACGGGAAGTGGTGAGGGCATTAACGAGAGATCACATGTATTTCCCACGTTTAGGTACAAAATTATTTATATTTTAGGGTCAAGTCCTAAAGTGTATTTACATTTAATTTGTAACCTTGAACCATAATTCCTCCGAAACTTTATCCCCCCCCCCCCCCCCCGACCCCCAAAAAAAAACAATGGTGATATTTTTTAGCACCCCAAAATTTTTCAGTGACACCCACTTTCATAAGTAGGGGTGGAAAATGATCATTTTTTCTAGCATAGTCATTAACACCCAAATGTTATATTTTGACTGTAAATGTCGACCGGCAAAATTTTTTACTATTTGACAATGGCATTCCATCGACAGAAATGACAGTTAATGTTAACCCCCGTTATATCTCTGATAGTAGGGTCCGATTGTCAGGCACCTCATTATCTGACAGTAGAGTTCTACTGACAAGATGGTCAATGAGAATTGTGTGGTGTTACTCGGCAACTCTGTAAAAAAATTTATGGGTTATACTGAGCATGTGGTTTTATTGAGAAAAACGATGGTGCTGAAAAGTCTCGCCCAAAAAATAAACTTATTTTTTCAGGTAATTTTTCCAATTGCTATTCAGACCACTTAAGTGCGGCACTATGGAGCACAGAGCTATTGAGACGCTATGCGCTGTGTAACTTGAGAATTATACATATGGCAAGTTGTAGGCCTCTATAAATTTTGAAATGCACCTCATCCTTCCTAGGTTCTATTGGCAATTAGGAACTTTTTGAAGAAAGTTTTGTATGCAAAATTTCCATTTTTGAAGGTACTACCTGCTGCACTTTTCCACTAGTTTGTTGAAAGCATACATGTTTTTTTTGGAAATTTTCAATTGATCGCAGATGAACTTATCTGTGTCTTGCCTTCCCACACCGTAGATTATTGTTATTGAGAAATAGCGAGCTCCAATTGCTTTTCTCAGCTGTTGGATAGAACTGGTC
Organism: Houttuynia cordata; assembly: GCA_039654745.1. Classification (NCBI taxonomy): domain Eukaryota; kingdom Viridiplantae; phylum Streptophyta; class Magnoliopsida; order Piperales; family Saururaceae; genus Houttuynia; species Houttuynia cordata. The sequence continues at coordinate 16,728,526 of CM077506.1, forward strand.
CGTCGTCTCCTTGACAACACCTCTCTAGATGTGGCAATGGACCGGGCCTGGGCCAGCCCATTGGAGGCCCATGTAGGGCACCGGGCCAGGCCGGGCCGACCCATTGGCTGAGAGCCAGGCCCGACCCTAGCCCAAGACCCATTGACCAGGGCCATGGGCCGGCCTGTAGCCCAAAATTTTAAAAAAAATATAATTAAAATAAAATTTTATTAATGAAAATATGCTGAGTACAAAGGTTAATTAGGCGATAAAATGACATAATTACCTCTCAAAATAGTAAAAACTAGTTTTTAAGGGTTGTTTCATCCGAGCAAAGTTTTGCTTGGTAGTAAAGGCCTTCTAACGGCTCTCTGTTTTGAGCCGTTGGATGACCATCCAACGGTCGCCAATGACTTCCAACATTTCTTTTTTAGATCCGTTGGATGATCATCCAACAACTACCAACAGCTCTTTTTATGAGCGGTTGGATGATCATCCAACGGTACTTTAATTTGCATTGATTTCTTTTAAAAAAAATGGGGTTGGCCACACCTGGGCTATGGACAGGGCCTAGTCCTGGGTCGGGGGGCTAGGCCCGTGGTCCTAAAATTGAGGCCTATCTCGACCCTTATGCGAGCGGCCCCCCGTTGCCACCTCTACACCTCTCTCATCTCAAAGTTAAAATTCTTGTTGTTTTATTCTTGGGAGTTATTTTGCATACTAAAAAGTAAATCCAAACCTTAAAATGAACAAATCCATGACAATATCGTTCCCTCATTTTGTGGAGGTTGGATGTGTTGTGTTAACATTTTGTAATATATGGGTCGTACGATATCGGATTGAGGGGGATATTTGGTCTTATGAACTTAGGCCTAGTATGTCATGTGGGATCTTTTTCGTGGGGGCTATTGTGACCATTTTTCGACAACATAAATGGTTGGCATTGCATTTTTCCAATTTGGAATTAGATGGGTTAGATAGATATGTGTGAGAGCAACTGGGGGAACGATCACCTTGATGTGATCCATCAAATTTGGCCCATACCGGTCTGCAAAACACATCCAATCGACCTCATTGGCTTTAAAATACCAAGAGGTGCTTGGATTTCTTCGTGTTTAGGGATACCGCCTGACCGGTAGGTTGAATCCTGACTTTATGCTACTGGGAGTTTGATGTACCTTTTATTATTTTCATAATTAACTTGTAAAAAATATAACCAACAGGGTGTTTGGTAATACGGCCAGGACCACGAAACGGAGGTCATGAGTTCGAACTTTGAAGTCCCACTCTGTTGGGCATTAAACGGTGGTCCTCATTTACGCTATGCTTATGATGTGTGGGCCATGTGTCCGAGACGATTGTCAGTGAAATACCTCTACGAGCATCTCCAACGGAGTTCTTAAATTTAGGTTACTCAAATTTTGAGTACTCCAATGAGTCTAATCCAGATTTGACTACCATTTGCTGATGTAAGGATTTGAGTCCTCCCTCTAGTCTACTCAAGATGTGAGAAGTCCTGCCAAGAGAGTGCTCAAATTTTGTTTTTTCTTTAATATTTTTAACTACCAAAAAGACTCTCTGTGAGTACTTTTTCTTTTTTTGCCGCAATCACCCGCAGGGCAGTGACCCACACACACCACACATTCAGTCCCTAGATTGACCCCACACAATCACTTAATAATTATAGGACCCTTATAAGTAAATTCCATTTTCAAAATATGCTCACTTTGACCTTCAAACCCAGGAAGTGCTCTATTCAAGTGGAACATGACAACAACTGCGCTATGGGCCCTGTTGTGGCGGTAAAAATTTCGTAATATATATTTTTTTAATTTAATTATAATCATAATCAACTAGCTTATTTTTTAAATATTTGAAGTCGGCGACATAGATGTTACTCCTCCATTAAAGCTTGTTTTGGGTTACCTCTTTTGTAATAGATGGTAAAGTCAATTTTTTTTTATTAACTTCAGCTAAGTTCTCTTACGTCTCCATTTCCCTCTTTTAACATCATTTACATGCATCACTTTTAATCTTCTTACAGGGGTATTTATTAGTTTTCTTTGCATATGCTCATACCAACGCAACCTATATTCTCTCAACTTCTTCCATAAATGAGATACCCCTAAACTCTCACGAATATGTTTATTTTTAATTATATCTCTCCTAGTTATCTTGTTGATCCACCTTATCATTCTCATTTCGGCTACATTCAACCTATCTATATAATTTTCTCTTTGATGCATAGCATTCTACTCCATAGAGTATTGCAGGCCTAATGACTGTCCTATAGAACTTGTCTTTTAAGTCTTTTGGGAACGTGCCTATCACACAACACTCTTGAAGCTGCTCTTCACTTTACCCACCCGTATTTATCCTATGCACTACACCACTATTAATATCCAATTCTTTATGAATAATAGATCATAAGTAAAGAAATTTATCCCACTTGGCACTTCTTACCCATCTATCTTAACTAAAGCTCTACCTATAGTTCCACTTCCATTAAAATTAAATTTCATGCACTATGTCTTAGTCCTACTTATTTTAAAACCTTTTGATTCTAAAGTCTCCCTCCATAATTCAAAATTTACATTCAAACCTACTTTATTCTCATTAATTAAAATTACTTAATTTGTAAAAAATATACATTAAGGTACACCATCTTATAAATGTATAGTAAACTCATCCATAACTAAAACGAAAAGATAAGAAATAAAAATTGATAATTGATGAAGACCTACTGTAACTGAAAACTCGTTGGTTCACTCCAATCCCCTAAATAATTTGTACATTAGTCACAACCCCCTCATATATATCATTTATGATATCTATTTAACATCTTATGACTTATTTCTTATCAAAACACTCTAAATGAGCACTCTCAGCACTCTGTCATAGACTTTTTTCAAATCCATAAAGGTCATATAGAGGTCTTATTTTTTATCCTTATACCTCTCTATTAACTGCTATAAAAAAATATAGTTTCAACCTCTCCGGCATGAAACTAAATTGATTCAATATATTTTTTTAATTTAACATATAAAATTATACATCAAATTTTCGACATTTGATTGAAGTTGCATTTCCTATTTAAGGGCCGTTTGGGGCATGAAAAAGCCAAAACATCCTGTGTGGATTTTGAATGTCCACTGTAGCATCCATGTTTTTTCCATATCTAACTGAGTGTAGCAAAATATGCCTTTAATCACGCCCCAAACGGCCCCTTAGTACTGAATCTAGCTGACCTGGCCAATTGGGTCAGTTGGACAAGTGGTCAGCTGCCCTCTCCATTCTATTCACGTCCTAAGGAGTCATAACCCCTCGTTCATAATAATTAAAAAATTTTGCTTACATGCGCTGTATATCTTTGGAGTATGAACCTTTTTAGATGAGATGTGACAAAGCCCAAGTGAGACAAAATAATTGCACAAGTCTAAATCGAATCACAACCGTCCATTTTGGTCACGAGCCATCGCCTTATCCTCACGTGGTCCCAAACCGAAGATCACGCTAACTTTGCATGAGGCACGCACGTATCAATGGACATAGTTTATTAAAAACTAAACCCTCCGTCCATAAGTACCTGGCTACATTAGAAAACCAAAATAAACTGAAAATCAGTTTATTTTCTTTTTCTAATGCAGACAGCTAATAAATATTACACAAGAGGAATAAAAATAATTTTCACATCTAATATTAAAATAAATAATTAAATAAAATATCTAGATCTCTCTTCCATCATCTCTCTCTCCGCCACCCCTCCGACTTTGACGGCTAAATGGACGGCAACGACAGAGGTGGCGGCCATCTCACTCCCGCATCCTACTACCCCCACTCCTCCACCGCCTCCGCCATCGGAAACGGCGGCGCCGCTCCCTCCGCCGTCCCCGCGGGTGCCCGCTTCCTCTCCTCCGATCACCCCGTCTACTCCCACTCCTCCGTTCCCCGCGCCGATGCGGCCCCCAAGCGCAAGCGCGGTCGGCCCCGGAAGTACTTCCCCGGTGGTCCGGCGCCGTCCTCCTCTGCTGCCAAGCCTTCCACCCAGTCGTTGGGTTCTCTCCCTCTCCCCACTTCCCCCGGCTCCGCATCCGCCCATCCCAAAAAGGCCCCTCGTGTCCATCCTGGTGAGAGACAATGCCCACTTATGGAAATTATAGGGATTTTCGACTTATGTTAATCTGTAATTGTAGAAGCTCGTATACTCCTTCCGTCCGGAATTAATGGATACATTTGGTTTTCGTATACTCCCTCGGTCCGGAATTTATAGATGCATTTGGTTTTAGGAATTCACAGATAAGTTTCCGTATATTCCCTCCGTCCGGAATTAATAGTTACATGTAATCTTTGTAATTATTATATAGTTAGTTCATTTCCAAAACCAAATGTATCTACTACTTGTGGACGGAGGAAGTACTAGGCAATGCTATGTGGCATTGGAAATTTGGAATCCCATTATTGCTATTCTCGGTTGCTACATTGAAACAAGATTCGTGTTTGGGGCAACGAGCAGCTGGAAGCTTGATATGTTCAAATTTTTTCCACGAAATTCCGCCATTGATTTGCTTGGGGACTGCCGGCCTTGATGCGAATGATTATCCATTTTTCTCTTGCTAAATCTCTAGCATCAAAGTTTCTTAAATACTCCCTCTGGTCTTTTTTAATAAATGCAATTGATTTTCAAAATGAACTTGCCTCTATTAAAAAAGACAGAGGGAGTAGTATGGTATACCTTCTGGCTGTCATTAGTACTGTAATATCTGCAAAATAATTCATTTAAAAAAATGAGACGATAAACTATAGTGAGAATGTTATATTTATGTCAGTAGAAGATGCATGTTAACACATTTGCGAGTAGAATTTATCCCACATCTTTGCAAGTAGAATTCATCCCAGGCCTCTTTGGTTTCTTGAGTGACTGTTGTGCAGCGCAATGACTGGAGCTGGCAATGGGTGCTAATACTCCTTCCTTCCATTGAAGCCTGTCTGCATTTGAAAATGATCTAATTTATTGGACTTCAAGGCCCGTACAAAAAAAACATAGTTTTCTCCCCCTCTTCAGTGTTTTTGGTCGTGAGGGAGGAAAGTCAGCCATGTAATGATGGACTCGTCTTCTTTCAAATGCAGACGAGCTTCATTGGTTGAAGGGAGATGTTTTATCGGCCAAACACATTTGCTACATCGACTGAAGAGATGGGAATTTACACTAGTTGAGTGCTTAGGTTTCTCGAATGCACAAATAGATTAAAGAAGGTTTTGTCTGGAACTGCACTAGTTCCATCACTCTTCGGTTTAATGTTTTTTTTTTAAAAAAATGAGGTGGCATGTCCACCAGAAAAGAAAGAGAAATGGTACATCCAGAAGCTTAGCAGAGTAGGTACTATGCACATTATGACATTTTATACTCCCTCTGTCCAGAATTAGTAGATACATTTGTTTTTATCTTGCAATTCTGGACGGAGGGATTACGTAAAACAAATGTATCTACTAATTCTGGACAGAGGGATTACGTGATACATTACGTATATTACTTTTTATCTTGCACTCTCTTGCTTTCTTTCTTTATTCTTTTGTTCAATCCTAATGGTGTGGATACAACTTTATGTACCAAGTTGCATCTTTTCGGTCTTCGTGAAGCTCATACTGTTTGGTTCTTATATGTAGGAAGTCCTGGGCATAAATTCACACCACATATTATTACAATTCCGGCAGGCGAAGTGAGTTCTGCGTGTAAATTACATCCTCGTTTTGTTAACTAGATATATGTTTTCATTTAAATGCGTTTGTGACTAGCGCTTTGGAAGTTTAACTCCAAATGTTTCTGGTTGGAGTGCACCATGTTGAGACATATCCTTGGAGGTTTCTGCTTGTTATATCGATCAACTGATGTGCAATAATGTGACAATTTTTTCTTCCCTCTATTAGAATATTGGGCAGACACAGGAATTAAAAAAAACATAAATCTTTTTAGGTGGCTGGGTTGGGGGACAATCAGGATTGCTAAGAAGCTATAGTTTTTTTTATATAATAAGAAGCTATGGTTTTGATCTTTCATCTGTTAACTTATGTACAACTTGTAGAACTGTGTTAGGCTGTTAGCTTCTAGTTCTGATGTTATGGTTCATATACATATGTGATCATAAAACTTTATTTGTGGGACATTCCATTCTCATAATAGCTACATCTAACAGGATGTCGCTCAGAAAATTCTGCTTTTTGCACAACAACAGAAGCATGCAGTTTGCATTCTCTCGGCTTCTGGTTCACTTTCAAATGCTTCTCTTAGGCAGCCTGCTTCAGCTGGACTAAATGTGACCTATGAGGTACACACCTTATCAATTCTTTATTGCTGGTTACTCTCTCTCTTATAGCTGCTTTATAAGGTGAAAAAGCTATACAGTTGTCAAGCAACCATTATGGCGCATGGTTAACATGATTATACAGCAAACAATATTAGCATATTAAAATATCTTCGATATCAATTAATGACCTCTAAACTCTAAACGAAGAAAATGTCATTCTTCTTTGTTGCTCATTCATACTGCTTTGTTCTTGTGTTGCTTTCCTTATATTGTTGGTAGGTTTGACTTCATTGCAGTAGGTTGTTCGTTTTTATTTATTAGCTCTGGTTAGTAGTTGGTGAAGAACATTTTGCCTTGTTGCCACTTGCCAGTAGAAGCTGGCATTGTTAATGTCTGCCTTTTGTAATATGTGGGTTTTTAATGTAAAAAAGCATGTTAATGTTTGAACTCTTGTTGATAGTTCATGAAGAATATTTTGTTTTTTTACCACTAGAAGCAGGCATTGTGAATCAGTCTTTACAATTTGTAAATCGAATATGTTGAAATTGCAGTCAATCTCATTAGATAAAAGCCTTACAATTTTGTACACCGAAAATTATGAATTGAAGTAATTTCATTGAATAAATTGAACAGAGTCAAATGAAATTGGTGGCGTTGAATTGTACTTGGAAGAATTATTTTCATCTGTATTTTTAGTTTTTAGTCTTATCACCTTGATTCGTTAAGGATGTAAACTTCTTTCTATTTGCTTATTTGCAGCAATTTGTATATTCATTTAAAGGTGGTAGTAATGAATTTTCTAGTTGATCCCATGTGAAGATCTGTGATGCATGTTTGAATCTCGAGGATCTTTATTTGAATTGTACTCCCTCCATCCAAAAATATCTGTCCACATTAGAAAACCAAATTGAACTAAAATCAGTTCATTTTGGTTTTATAATGAGGACTGATATTTTTGGACGGAGGGAGTATCTAGTATCGATATTCTAAAGTGCTCAATATTGAGTGAGCTTTCATCATAGCAAGTCAATTATCTTCAATGAAATTTCAACCTTTGATCTTTTTCCAGGGACGATTTGAGATACTTTCGCTGATGGGATCTTTTTTACACACTGAAGTTGGTGGAACATCTTCAAAAACTGGTGGGCTAAGTGTCTGTCTCTCTGGTTCAGATGGCCGAATCTTTGGTGGCGGCATTGGGGGCCCACTAAAAGCTGCGGGTCCTGTACAAGTATACATATGGTTGTTTTGCTCAAATACTTTTAGATCACTTATCATATTTATTAAGAATATATATCATTCCGGTGATCATCTGTGGCTCAGGTAATTGCTGGCACTTTTGTTTTTAATGAGACTGCAAAACTGTTTGACGGAAAAGATGATGGCATGGCTTCTGCAAGAGTTGAAGCGTCTATACCGTCTAGTGGACATACTATTTCAAGTCATGGCTTTCGGCCCAATGAAGATTCATTTGCTAGAATGTCTGATAGGAGTAAAGGTGGCCATCAGAATATAGGGATAAGTGATTTCATATCCCAGCCTCGAGGAGTGCATGGAATGCCTTCACGATTGGGTGATTGGAGGGAGGGCCACATCGAGCCTGAAGGCAGAGGGTTTCCTGGTACAATTTCTGATCAAATGCTTGATATCTACTTGTGATTTTTTAAAAAAAAATGGTATGAAAAACTAGATCAGTATGAAGCATACTGGCCCACGTTTGGGGTGTGCAGGGAGAAATGATTTTTTTTCTTTTTGGTAATTTGCAGGGAGAAATGTTGCTGGACATGGTGGAGCATTTAGGTTTTCTGAAGATGGGAATGATGATGACATGCAAGATCAAGGTGAAGATGATGACTGAGTAGTTGCTGGGATGGGGGGTTTGATCTTGCTTTTGCAAGCTGTAGATGGGATGCAACACGTGTAAAGAGGTTGCTGTATTCTGTGTACAGGTTTGGCCCGAGCCCTTTAGCTCTTATTTATTTCTTTGTAAATAAGTGGGAAGGACCTTACATATAATCTACATTTTTCTCTTCAAAATGAATCGGTTGTAATATATATTATCATCATTTTATTATCCACCATCGTTTTTGTGTTGTTGCCTGCACAGTGACTCAATTACACGTATAGCTGTGAGCTTTCCAGCTTGAATTGTTTGTGTTTTTATTGTCATGACTGGCATTGTAAATCTGAGCCTTTACATGTCACTCAAATGAACATAAATGAGAGTAGGAGATTTGGAGCAGATAAATACTTTGATTCTCCTCCATGTTGTAACTGTATCCAGCTGTCTATATTATCGCTGCACTTTGCTTGTTGCATACTGTCTATAATCCAGCATCATTTTTTTGTTGTTGCCTGCAGTGAGCCAGTTACACGTATAGCTGTGAGCTTTCCAGCTTGAATAGTTTGTGTTGTTAATGTCATGACTGAAATTGTAAATCTGAGCCTTTAGTCTACATGTCACTCAAATGAACATATTTGGGGGTAGGAGATTGAGGAGATTTTGATTCTCCTCCATGTTGTAACTGTATCAAACTGTCTATATTACTACTGCACTTTGCTTGTTGCATTTGTTAAAAGGGATTATTTCATCGTTGTACAGTGAAGTTCAGATCTACATACTAAAGTAAAATCTGTCTGAAGGTTCCAGCCCTTGCTTTATGTATCATATTCAAAAGGACACAATTATAATTGGTTAGGAATATCACATCTATATGCATTTGGGTAACTAGTGTCAAGCTACATATAAAAATGATTAGGCCTAAAATTCAGGATGCTCCGTTATTAGGTTTCTAAATCTTGGTGTAAAGCTTTTTTCTGAGCAACAGAGAATGTAAGCATGAGCGAAAAAAATGCTGAAAATGGCACTTTTGTGGAAAAAGAAAGAACAATGTGACGCAGAGTTATGAAATTTTATTTTCTAGCAAGTTGATCATATGATAATGTACGACTTATCATTTTCCGGTCGGATTTTTCCAAAATTTAGTCTGATAGGACTAGGACTCTTTCCTTAATTGAGTGCATTGACTTGTAATTCTACTAAAAAATTTTAAGGGATTGTTTTTTGTTCTTTGCATAGAGAAGTCTGCGAAGTCTTCTAAACCTTTTAAAATTCTTCTCTTAGTTGTAGAGTTCATGGACTTCTCTCAGATTATGTCAAATTGATTTATTATGTTTCTGAGCAAGCTTAGTCTCTACTAAATTTTAAGTTGATATTCTGAAAGAGAGAATTTCCTTTACCCACAATCATTTTCAAAACCATCTAGTTTTAGAACGGAGTTAACTTCGGAGGAATTCAAAGTGCTTCTGACAAATTTATTAATTTCCGGTCCAGTTGAAGAGAACAGTTTTTGCAGAATGGTGGGCACGACGGAAACATGCAGTCAAGAGAAGATTTTGACGAGGGGCATGAAATGAGATTATTAAGAGTAAATCAAAAGGAGTTTTGGTTGTACTGAGGTGAATTAGTATCTGACCGTTCACAAGTGTTTCGGCTGCACAAGGTCTTGTGGTTTTCCCAGAATAGTAATTGTATTTTCCTGACAGAGTGGGTGATTATTTCTAATCTGCCTTAGTCTGCAATGTTAGGTCTTCATATTGCATGCATCTTTATGTTTGCTTGAATCAACATTTGGATCATAGCAAATGGTTGTCAACAGTTCTAACATATAACAGACGAGAGAGAAGAACCTCTAGTCTGTGATCTTTTGGAACTCAAAAGTTTGATAACTTCTCTTTAGTGTCCTAATAGCAGTCAGTGTGACCAACAAAAGTAATTCGCAAGAGTTTGAGTGACATTATAAATAGAATGAGCATCATACGGGACCATATAATAAACCGATCTGCAACCTAAAAATTCACATGTTGGAAGGAAGTTTGATCTCTCATGTGGTCCTTACGTCTCTCCAGGCCTCACTAAGATTGCATCCTATTGATCTGATTCAAAGCTGGTTGGAGAATGTTGTACAGGACCCATGCTATGGCCGGAGCTATTACGAACAACAGGAGCAATCCCCTGCTGTCATTCGACGAGGCTTCAGCGATCATGGCTACTTCATTAGCTGATGCACTTGGCGTAGACATGAAACTGGAACTGGCCCAGGCCCCAAGCCCCAGACCGAGGCCTACCATGAAACCTTTGCTCCTCATTCTGTTGAGCTGGTTGAGTGCCGGTTGGAGGATGTTGTACAAAACCCAAAGGATGGCTGGAATGAGTGGGAGCAAGAGTGCAAGACCACGGTTGTCACCTTCGGCAATTTCTGCCATCTGTTGCACAGCTAAAGCTGAATCGCAGCAGCTCAAAGAGGAGAAGATAGCCCCGGCTAAGGTGGTTCCAAGCAGCAATGGATCAGAACCTTCTGCAGGCTTGGAGGTGGTGAGGCCCTGTACTGGAAGCTTTTGGAGTGAGAGGAGGGAGATGGGTTTGATGAGCATTGGCTGTGATGGGTTGAATTGAATTGGTGATTTGGTGTTCAAGCACTTTGCATTGAGCACGGCCATTGCGGTGATGGTGGCTGCCATGGATGTCAGTGTTATTTACAGAAGGTAAGGTTTTGTGAACCTGCAGAGTGGGGAAATTGGATGGGATGCTGAAGCTAAACTAGTCAATGGTTTGTGATTGAAGTGGTTCGAGGGAAGTCATCAATTAGTTTTTGAGTCTGGGATTCTCTTCTTATCCGAAGGGCGTGACTGGGATGATATGGACCTCATATTTCACGTCCAATAGTCTTCCCTTATCTCCAACTCGCCATAGAACTAGAAGTGCCAAAGCTGACAATCATATGAACAAAAGTGCCAAAGCTGACCTTTAAGAGCTATCTGTTTAAACTGAGTTTATCCTCTGCTGCTGATGCATACTCTATAAAACATTTTTATCTGGCTATTCTAGAATGCAGCTTGAATGGATTGGTTGCTCTAGCTTTTTTTTCAATCCAAAAAAGGCTCTAATTATGTTGTTTTCCAAACTGAAAAACAAAAAACGTTGGTGCACTTTCGTTTTTGTAGATCAACATGACAATTAAGGAAAAAGAGTGGTAAAAAAAAGTAATCATGACAAATTGTGTCATCGAGAAACTTGAAAATGGTTTAGGTGATGCTTTAAGTGGCTCATCATAATGCCAAGAAAATTGTTAAAGAGTGAGTCTATGTTCCTTGAATATGAGAAGTTTCGATGAAGTAGAATCACATATAATTGGGTTCAGGTGGTTATGCCCGGAAACCTTCAAACTTCATTTACTGGAAACAAAAGTTCTAGGTTTGCTATGGGGGGCTGGAATAACTTATTGAGAATTTAAAATGGAGTTTGCACATTTCAAAATACTTCCTCTGTCCCAGAGTAAGTGACCCCCAACCCATGTTAAGTAGGATTTTACATAAGCTTCTCTTATTCAAGGTTTGCAACAATGTTGTCCTTATGGTTTTGCTACTGGTCGGAAAATAACCTCGACCATGATTAACTGCATGAGCCATTACAGCATTTCTATTGATAAAACAAATTTGTTATCGCCAAATCAACTTGTGCCTTCTCATTTTTCCTCAAATACTCATTTGCTGTCTTTGAGATCTCTCACCTTTCCCTTGTACACCTTCTTGATCACTAGTTCCAATGTTGTCATTGAGGGCATGACATTGGATGTTGATCCAACTAATGAAGAGGAAGCAATTGCCCACTTGACGTCTTTGTTATGTTAAGGATACTCCTCTTTCCTTCTTTCCCACTTCAGAGTGCAAATCGTTCACTGAATTTGGAGCTACTTCACACAACTATATACCCCCTTCATCCAACGAAGCCTGTCTACATTTTAAAAAACACAAGTCCATTATCACATGGCTCCCTCACGACCAAAATCAAAATCAAGGGAATAGGTAAGCAGGTTTCACTGGGCAGAGGAAGTATCATTTTGTAATGCAAACAGGCATCATTGGACAGAGGGAGTATCATTTTTTGCTAGTCTTCCATCCACCTCTACGATCATTGCCCATCCACTAGTCGCCTCCAATGGCCAGGGAGGATTGGATTCCGATCTAACGGTCGGTGAGTATGAGTCATCACTCACCCTTTTAGCCGTCAGATTAAGATCTTAAACTAGCTTCATATCAGCCAAATGAGAGCAATTTCATTTAAATTTTTTCCAAGCTAAATTTGTATTCTAAAAAAATTCTGAGGTATTTTCTATAATTTCAATGTCCCTTTTTAAACATAAAAAACCTTAGATAGCAATTTTTAAAAAATATGAGGCAAGTCATCTTTTACCACAAATACCCTTGAGATAAAACTTGTGATGATTTAGGCATGTGCAAAAAATTTTAATTTTTGTGGCACGTCATTTTGCACGTGGTAAGAGGAGGTTCCAAATTTCAGCCCAAAAAACATAATGCATTCGAACATTTTTCCAAATAAAAGAAGCAAAAAAAAGTTTAAATATATTATTTTTTTTAATTACCCTATCCGATCACTTTTAATTGAGACCATCAGATATTTGGTCAATTTTATTGAGACGTGAGGTCCACAATATAAGCCTAGACTGTCCAAGCGAGCAAGTGATACCTTTTATCGCAGGGGCCTCTCGACCTAAGGTCTTTACCAGGCGGCCATCGTCGCTCTCGCCAGTTTAATTTTAGAATAATTAGGCAACGGTATCATCTATTTTGGGCACACATATTTTTCTAATCATCTCGATTAAAAATGACCGAAATAAATTTTTTTTAAAAAAACACCCCCAAAAAACCCACGAGCCACTCGATGGAACTAAGGGCGGGAAAACAATTGCCCCGTTCCCGCCAATCCTAAAATGTTCCCACTAACCCTAGCCCAGCCCAATAAGTCCTCCTCCCTCCTCCATCGTCCCATTTCCACAACCAGATCTTCGTCTCCGACTTCCAAAGGCCGAAAAGCTTGAAGAAGAAGAAGATGTTGGAGCTAAGGCTGGTGCAGGGGAGCCTCCTGAAGAAGGTGATGGAGGCCATCAAAGACCTCGTCACCGAGGCCAACTTCGACTGCTCCGCCACCGGCTTCTCCCTCCAGGCCATGGACTCCAGCCACGTCGCCCTCGTCGCCCTCCTCCTCCGCTCCGAGGGCTTCGAGCACTACCGCTGCGACCGCAACATCTCCATGGGCATGAACCTCAACAACATGTCCAAGATGCTCCGCTGTGCCGGAAATGACGATATCATCACCATCAAGGGCGACGATGGCGGCGATACCGTCACCTTCATGTTCGAGAGCCCTAGTAAGTTTTTTTCTTCCCGCTTTTGGTACAACCAGGATTTGTAGAGATGAAAGTTTGTACCTTTTTAACTGATGAGGCTGCTGATCTGTGGAAAACATTTGATAAAAAATAATTGTTGTAGTTGGATATACAAATAAATCAGATGCATATGTATTATCCGAGACGTGTAGGCGATGTGTTTGATGTATTCTTGTTCACCAGAATTCAATAAAACATTACCTACAAGAAAATTGGGTTTTTCTTGAAAGCAGCATATCTTAAAGAGTTTAGTCGAACTGAGGTTCGTATAGATGAAAGTTTATACCTGTTCAGCTGCTGTAGCTGATCTGTGGAAAACATTCCATGAAAATTGATATTTGTATATAGTTGAAAATACAAAAAACAAATGAAGTTGTATGTGCGATCTGACCCTAATAGGCGATATGCTTGCAGTATCCTTATTGACAAGAAATTCAACATAAGAGTTACCAACAAGAATAGTGGTCTATATCAACATGCAATTTGTGTACCTAAAATCTCTTTTTCCTTCAGTTTCTGACAAGGTTGTTAATGGTTTCATGGGGGATGGGATTTTGTTGCATTGAGTTTTCTCTGATGTTTCTTTTACTATCTATTTGTCAGACCAAGATAAGATTGCGGATTTTGAGATGAAACTGATGGACATTGATAGTGAGCACCTGGGGATTCCAGAGGCAGAGTATCATGCCATAGTGAAAATGCCTTCTGCTGAATATGCAAGGATTTGCAAGGATCTTAGCTCCATTGGTGATACAGGTATTTCGTTATTAATATGCTATTGTTATTAAGGATCAAATTGTTAATTTTGTTTGGCTACTCAGTTATACTCCCAATTACAAATAGAAAGCTTAATGAGGCTGCTGCTGTGTAACATAACATTCATGTTTCTCTTTCTTTCCACTGATTTTCCTTTCCTTACGATGTTATTAACATGTAAATGTTGGTGCAGTTGTAATTTCTGTGACCAAAGAGGGTGTGAAGTTTTCCACTAAGGGTGATATCGGAACTGCAAATATTGTTTGCAGACAAAATTCTTCTGTTGACAAGGTGTTTATATATCTCCGCTTTTAATCTGTTTTCTGCTTATTTTTTAAACATCCTATGGCTTGATGAAGGTATTCTAAGCATCGTACAGGTCTCAAGTTGTCTTGATGCCTCATGGGTGGGTTCTAGTCATCAAATTTTAAAATCCTAGAGATGCACATCAGTTAATTTTGTTTGGACTTCACTGTGAAATGCATTATCTTGTTTTGTATTGTGATGTCTAATATTTCAATCGAAAGTAAGATTCATGCATTGGATTTGATTCTATTGTTTAGTTATTGAAGCTTGGTATACACCGCATGGACTGATAAATATTACTGAAGCTAGGAGTCTTATATGTCTTTTAAATTCAATTTAATAGAGCTTAATTTATGTTTTGTTGTAACAGCCAGAGGAGGCCACCATTATAGAGATGCGTGAGCCAGTCTCACTGACTTTTGCTCTGAGGTATATGAACTCGTTTACCAAGGCATCCTCTTTGTCAAGTACAGTCACAATAAGCTTATCCTCTGAGCTGCCAGTTGTTGTGGAATACAAGATCGCCGAAATGGGTTACATCAGATTCTATTTAGCTCCAAAAATTGAAGATGACGATGAAGAAATGAAGGAAACAACGAGGCCTAAGATGGAACAGGACTGATGGTTTATATTACGCGAATCTTTACCTTTCACTATGCGTGTTTTGTTGTGTGCTGAAAGTAAAGTGGAACATTTCCATGCTGACTATTAGAAATTGTCTCCACTATTTCTAATTTGTTTCAATGAATTAGTGTAGAATTGATTGGGTGATTTCATGGAAACTTTTTGGTAGCAGCTTGAATGAACTACGTGTCTGTGGTGAATCATATGATACTCATTAGTCTGCTCACTCACTGGTATAAAAAATTTGGCTTTAGCATACCAAATACGTTGGTTGAAGCCACTCCTGGATAGGTTATTCGCATTAGCTAGATCTTTTAAGTGGAATATGGTTTCTAATGCCACAACCATCTGAGCTTCGGAAAAAAGTGTAGAAATACTGTCATCTAAAAGTTCGGTTTTAGCAAGTGAAAAATATATGCATTTTTGGCCTCCTCTTGTTTGGTTCATAGACTACTGTGAAGAGATGTAAGACTGTCCGATCCAAGGGTAAAACAGTGATGGCCTAGCATTACTGGCGAAAGACTGATATTTCTGACATCTCAATCAATCCACACTTTGGCAAGGTGTAACCAAACATCCTCCAAGATCATGCCAATTAAGGCTTCCAGGTTTGATGCTAGATAATCTTGTAATTTAAGCGTCCTGGGTATCTCTGGACTTCAATTTTGCGATTTCGCATTTCTGTGCTCCCAAATTTAGAAGCTGTCAGTCCCAAATTTCAATCATAAGGTGCACTTGAAGTTCAAGTTTCGTTCCGGTAAGCTCGAAATTATAAGCTTGGCGAGAACAGGTATTGATCGCGATAGAGGTCAGTCCTTAAGCTAAAAGAAAGCACTACCCTCGCCCAAACCTGACTACCAATTTGCGTGGTTGTAGGACCTCTCACCTGTTGAGGGAGAGGTCCCAGGTTGAAACCATGCTCGGACCTGTGGCACGTTGAGGGCTAGGTTTAGGGACGGGTAAAAAAATAGAATAACAACAAAGCCGCTTATCCTGCCACCCAGGCATTTTGCAGGCGCTCCCACATTCACCTCCTATATGGGCAAGTTCCGAAAAAAATGAGTGATTTTTTTTCATGAGGGCACCCATGCTCTACAATCATGGCCCCCCAAAACTGCATCCGTAACTTATATGGAATCTGAAGGGCCACTAAAGGACAGAAAAAGAACAAATAAATTAAAGTCTATATAAAAAGGGCAGTGATATCCCTAAACATACCGGTTCCCTAGTCATATCCCTAAATCCTTCCGGAAGGGGTACATCCCTAAATCCTTCTGGAAGGGGTACATCAGATTACTCACTCATTGACATACACATAAAAATATAAAAATGGTTCTCGTTCCCGGAGATAACCATGGCAGCCCTTTTTCCTCGTGCTAATCTTCAATATTTCTTTGTAATCCAAAGGTTTTCTTTGGCAATACTATCATGAAAAGTTGTTTGACATACCGCATCTTGTATTTGTGGTGTAATGCAGATGGGTTCCATTAATGCATTTAGGATTTCGTTCGAGCAGTTCCTGGAGGTGCACCGGGCTAAACAATGACATCCAGACTTGCATCTTGGGCTTGCAGGTTAGACTGTTGTGAGAGGGAAGTAGCCATGAGGATTTGAAATCGAACGCATTATCACTAGCCATTTCATCCAAAAAAACGAAAGGTGTCCGCTTGTGAGTGCAGAGAAGGGTGACTTGACACCAGGGGCAATAATATTGTCATGCAAGTTTGGTAACTCTTTAAGCTGCCAAAATGACGCCTTGAAAATAAAGAGATTTTTTTCCCTTCCAGAAGGTGCCCATGCAACTTACGAATAGGACATATGGGGGCCCCTAGAAGTCGGGGGCGCCTGCAAAATGCCTGGGTGGCAGGATAGGCGACCTAACAACAAAGTCAAAGCTAATACAAGGGCCAGTTACATTATATTGAACCAAGACACGTGCAAAAACTGCAATAGCTGCCAGTTAGAAGGAAAAGCACAAGAACACTAGTTTCTTTCTTCAGTTACAGGTAATTTCCTAGCTGCACATCCCCCAGACATGGCCACTGCCTTCATCAAATTGGACTTTGCTGCATCAAGCAGAGAATCCGCCTCCAAGGCCTTCTGGAAACATGATTTAGCATCCTCCCATCTGCCCTCAGCAACAAACACCAGTCCCAAATTGTTGTATGCTGGAGCATATCCAGGGCACAGTTCAAGTGACTTTGCAAACACAGCTTTTGCTTGTTCAATACGCTTTTGCTGGCGATAGAGATTGCCAAGGTTAGAGAGGATCGCATGTGCTTGTTCGGATGTGGATAAAGAGAGTGCCCGTTTGTATACTTCTTCAGCTTTTGTGTAGTCCTCGGATAATTGTAATGAGATACCTAAAACAAGTAACAAGAATTCAGATGGCAAAACTTTGGGAGATAAACCCAAGAGATAGCCAGTTAGAGAAGAAATGAGTGAGCCATTATTTAACATTCATAAGCATACTTTCTGAACCATCTATGAAACAGGCTTCAAAATTACATATATAATCTTGCTGAACAATAAACTCAGTTTTGTCTGCAGTTCTTCGTCAGTTTGGCTTTGCCTCAGCGAAAACTGATTATTTGTAGGAAACCAGCACTTAATAACATCGCCAGAGTGCATATGCAGAATGCAGAATCCGGAAGTAGCACAAATGCTTCTAGAAACACCAACTTCGATAAAAAGCGATCTCGTACAAGCACTGAAACTTAGTTGCTATAGAGAAGGCAGAATGAGCAATCATTGTTTGATCTGAAAATTTTCAGCATGACCATATTGCAGATAAGATAGCTGCAGAATCAGAGATCATTTAGAATGCCCGAGCTCAACTATAGTTACATAAACAAGAGAAAGTTATGTTTTCGGAAAAGTCTTCACACTGCCTTTTGGATTTAGAGACAATGTGCTTGAACTGAATTTCTTTTCCTTTTCAGTTACAAAAGTTCAGAAAAAAATTTAAAAGTCGATGGATGACTTACCGAGATTAGACCATGCATAAGTGCACTCCCTATCACGAGCTACTGCTGCTTTTAAATACTTCTGCGATGTTTTGAACTGCAGCTTACAAAGATTGTGCAGCCCCAGTTGATGCCACTGTACTCCATCATTTGGGTCCACCTCTACCGCCTAGAGAAAAATTAGGCAGATGAAAGAATTTGAGAGCTGTGATATAGTAAAAATATCTCAGTCAAATATAATAGTTAAAAGTACCTGGGTCTCATCCCATCAATCGCAAGAAATGTTATAAAAATGAAAAATATAACCAAAAACGTAAGCAAATATTTAACAGGAGCACAATATTCTAATTTATCTATTATATAGTAAGAGTTAAAAAGATAATTGCACCTGCTGTAGAATGCAATGAGCCTGTTCTTCTTGTTCTGCCAAACCCTTCGCTGGAGTCCCAAAAGCAGAAGAGATTTCATGTTGGGCCCTGTGAACCATGGCCATTCCTGTCAATGCTATTTGAGGCTGGATAATCGTTGCATCCTCTTCTCTTAGTATTGAAGCCATTTCATTAACTGCCCAAGAAAGCTGCTCTGCAGGATCTTGATATCTTTCAGCATCTTTAATTCGGTGAAGTGCAGAAGCATATCTAATAGACATGCGAGTAGGCTCCAGTTTTGCTGCCTTTTGCCAAACATCCATTAAAAAAAAATGAAACTCCATATTTTTCCAAGTACGACGTAACAAAATTAATTGTAAGCGCATTACATATTTCATGACTACAAGAATATAAAAACAAATGGGATTTCTTGTATAAGAGAAGTGTGTGCTTCCAATCTGAAGAACTCTTGATTTTCTGCTATCCCTTCTTTTTTATTGTCCATTGGTGCTTGGACAAGTTTATCCCTCATTTTTTTATTGTCCATTGGTGCTTGGACATGTTTATCCCTTATTTTTTAAGGTCCATTGGTGCTTGGACATGTTTAAAAATTTCTTCATAAGCCTAAATCATCACAAGTTTCAGATAAAGGGTCTTTTTTGTACAACACTTGAAATTGTCTGTTGGATGGTAGTATAGATCTCTTGGATAAGTTTAGCCAGCAGTGGACAGACGCACATAAGGAGCATCATCCTTCTCTTGTTGATATATGCATTTCTTTTTATACACCATTTATACACTTAGACTGGGCCATAGTATTGATAAACATTTAACCAGTTGCCTATCACAAAAATCTCGAATCCATTAGAACCTCATAACTAGTACCAATTAACTACTAAAGAAAATAAATCTCAAATTTCCTTAGATTCTTTTCCCTGGCGCTGCTGGGCCATCCTGGACTTGAACCAGAGACCTCGCCCGTGAAGTAAATCATCGCAGTTACAATCCAACCAATTGGGAGAGAATCAATAGATTCTTTTTTGGGAAGGAAAGTAGCTGCCTCAGTTTCAGCCACTCGAATTTTCGATATTCCTTTTTATTTCTCATCAAACGAATGGCATCTTCTTCTGGAAATCCTAGCTATTCTTAGCATGATATTGGGGAATCTCATTGCTATTACTCAAACTAAAGAAAATATCATCAACACACCCAATCCTAACAGTCCTCAATATTGTACTCACCATCCATTAAAAAAGAACATCATCATCATCATCATACGCCTTATCCCAGCTATCTGGGGTCGGCGGCATGAATTATATACCGCATTTGACTCTTATTGGAATCAAAATGGTACAAAATCCATACAAAGAAACATAGTGATAAGTTTTTACACCGGATGCCCTTCCTGACACAACCCTCCGAAGAGGGGACAATGATAAGAAGATTCAACATCATAATATTCATCATACACCTTTCCAAATATGTGGATTGGCTTCATGACATGATGGTTGTACATGAAATATTAATATAGCCATCTTCCATCACAAAACTGGTAACAATGAAAACCAGTCTGCTTTTACATGGGAGCATGGCTTTTATCCTTATATAGATATAGATTCATCATCAGTAATAATCTGTAATACATTATCATAATCATAATCATAATCAAGTAGCGCCTTTTCCCAACTATTTGGGGTCGGCGACACGGATCTTACTCCTCCATTCCAGCCTGTTTTGGGCTACCTCTTTTGTAAGAGATAGTAAAGTCAAATCCTTTCTTATTAACTCCATCCAAGTTCTCTTAGGTCTCCCTCTCCCTCTTTTAGCATTGTTTACATGTATCCCTTCTAATCTTCTCACAGGGGCATCTAAAGGTCTTCTTTGCATATGCCCATACCAACGCAACCTACATTCCCTCGGCTTCTCCCCTAAAGGCGCTACTCCTAGGCTCTCACGAATATATTCATTTTTAATCCTATCTCTCCTAGTTATCCCACTCATCCACCTTAACATTCTCATTTCGGCTACATTCAACTTATCTATATGACTCCTCTTTGGTGCCCAGCACTCCGCTCCATAGAGTATTGCAGGCCTAATGGACGTCTTATAGAACTTGCCTTTAAGTCTTTTTGGAACCCGCCTATCACACAACACTCCCGAGGCTGCCCTCCACTTTACCCACCCCGCATTTATCCTATGCACCACATCACTATCAATATCCCCTTCTTTATGGATAATGGATCCTAAGTAACGGAATTGATCACACCTTGGCACTTCTTGTCCATCTATTTCAACTAGGGCTCTATCTATAGTTCTACCTTCCTTAAAATTAAATTCCATGCACTCTGTCTTAGTCCTACTTATTTTAAAACTTTTTGATTCTAGAGCATCCCTCCACAATTCTAATTTCGCATTTAAACCTACTTTACTCTCATTAATTAAAACTACATCATCTGCAAAAAGTATACACCAAGGTACATAATCTTGCAAATGACTAGTAAGCTCATCCATAACTAAAGCGAAAAGATACGGACTTAAGGCTGACCCTTGATGAAGACCTACCGTAACCGGAAACTCCTTAGTTTCCCCCCCAATAGTCTGCACACTAGTCACAACCCCTTCATACATATCCTTTATGATATCTATGTAACCTCTTATGACACCCTTCTTCTTCAAAACACTCGAAATAAGCTCTCTTGGCACTCTATCGTAGGCTTTTTCCAAATCTATGAAGGCCATAAAGAGGTTTTGTTTTCTATCCCTGTACCTCTCAACTAACTGCCGTAGTAAAAATATAGCTTCCGTTGTTGACCTCTCTGGCATGAAACCAAATTGATTCTCTGATACTTTAGTAACTTTTTGCAAATGCCCTTCTAATACTCTCTCCCATAATTTCATAGTATGCCCCATAACTTTTATACCTCTATAGTTTGTACAACTTTGGATATCCCCTTTATTTTTATACAAGGGTATGAGGGTACTCCTCCACTCCTCTGGCATCCTCTTAGACTTCCAAATCTTGTTGAACAAATTAGTCAACCAAGTTAAGCCCACACCTCCTAGTGCCTTCCACACTTCAATAGGAATTCCATCGGGCCCTAGAGCCTTGCCTTTTTTCATCTTCCTTAAAGCAGCACCTACTTCCTCTATGGAGAATCTCTTAAAATAAGTCATCTCTTTAACAAGACTAGACTCAAACTCTATCCCACTACTATAATTCTCATTCAATAAACGCTCAAAATACTCACGCCATCTCTCCCTAATTTCCTCATCTTTCACTAAGACCCTTTGATCTTCACTTTTAATACACCTAACTTGCTCTAAGTCCCTACTCCTCCTATCCCTTAACTTGGCTAACTTATAATCTGTAATACATTATGCAGAAATATAATTAGAACAAATTAAAGAGACTTCTTAAACATTTGGACCTTTTGATATTAAAAGAAAACAACGTAATTTTGTTCAATCTAAGTGATAGCAATATGATTTTTGCACCAAATGGAACACATCTAAGCTATCAGAATTGGCAAACATAATGTAGATTCTCCATGCAAGAAAAAGTATGACCTGCGAAAAACATTTTCCAGCAGCTTGGTGATCCCCAGCTATATAATGTGCATTGGCAAGATTCATCCAGGTATGTCCACATTTTGGGTCTGCTCGCAATGCTGCTTCTAAACAATCCTTAGCAACATGTACAGCCTCAGTTTGTGTTGCCCAAGTTCCTTTATCAGCACTGGCCCCAGGACCTGCATTACAATTTGGAGTTATTTTGGCTACTTAAACAAGTTGATGCCCAAGGTTTAAAAATCCGGTGGACGACAAATGGGTCAACCACAACTAACTGAAATTATCATTAACCAGCCAGTTGATATATAAGGATTAACTTCACATAAAGTGACAAAAAGTTGCATCATCATTTTGGATAGCAGGCCCGGCTGACGGACAAACTAAGGCCCACTTATCAGTGTTTTGTTCAAGTTATCTCCAATAATACCTTAGATACTATTCCCTTCGTTGAAAATTAACTGTCTGCATTAGAAAACCACAAATGAACTTGTGGTTTTCTAATGCAGACAAGTAATATTGGACAGAGGGAGAAATAAGATGAGTGATAGACCATCCTTTTTTTAAATATCCTACTGCGTGACAATAATAGATCTAAATCCTAGATTAAATTATTCAACTTTACAACTACATTAGATGGCAGTATGTAATAAATACAATAATAACATCACCTAGATGAACATAGTCAGTAGCTTAACACATATATCACAATTTCAAAGATAAGGTAATTTTCAAAATCCTCGAAACTATGTTATTCCTAAAACTGATAATCCTACAATGTTTCTGGAACACTTGTAAACGAAGGAACCTCATAAGAGAAAGACTATCAAATTTAAATGCATATTCTCGTACCTAATATGGCTGAAGCATATTTACATGACAAAAGCGCTCCATAATTGATTAACGCCGCAGGATGATTTTGATCTTGCAGGATTAAATCCTGAAAACATTTTTCAGCGAGCTCCAAGTTCCCACTGGAAATAAATATCTGTTAGTATCATGTCAAAGATATTAGCACAGCAATGTCCGAGTTAACTCTCTTATGGAACAATTGTAAGAGTAAAGAGAATGAATTATACAAAATCCCAAAAGCTTCCCACCTCTGTAAGTAAGCGACCCCAAGATTTGCAAGGGCATCCAAATTATCAGGTGTAACACTCAACAATGATGATAGAACAGCAATAGCACTCTGTCAAAACGAGATATTACTGGATTTATAGTAATAACAAAACAAAAAATAGCCATCTTCAAACATCCAAAACAACAGTTATCTGGATAAATAAATTCTACAGGAGGAGATGTAAACCTCCAGGCGACCAGTCCAAAGCAATATTAACCCAAGCATATTCCAAACAGATGATTGGTTGACATCAGATTGAACTGACTTCTTCAGTTTTGATAAAAGATCTTCAAGCTCTTCTAGTTCAACAATCTTATCTGCCGTATCCCCTAAACTTCCTTGCAGCAAGCACTAAACAGGAAAGTGGAGGAGTTGTGTTATCTTATATTGCTTACAAAACAAATGATAAACACTGGCAAATTGAACATTTTGACGCAATTGAAGGTTGGCATACTTGTGCATGATGGATTTGAACTAAAGATAGCAACTCTGGCCTGCTGATTTCCTCATCACATGTTAATAAGATTTCTGACGACTTTTCAAATGCTAGTACTGCCTGCAAGATACTTGCCACAAATATGAGTTACTAGATACCATGAATGACTGTCAAATGGTTCAGCTAACCTAAAAGCTACCTTCTGCGATTGCCCTAATCTTTGGTACATCAGGCCAAGGATAAAATGAGCATGAGCATTTTTTGGCATCTTTCTTGCAACATGTACTAACCCCTGAGAAGATCCATTAGTTTGGATTAGTCCAACCACAACATGCCCTTGTTAAAAACGAAACACAACATTGAGCTTCAATTAACTGCTATGAATTAATACTATGCAACAGATACAAATAAGACAAGTTGCTTCGATATGAAACTTTTAACACTTTTTTTTCTAATTCCATCCTCCATTAGAAAAGAACAATCAAATGTCACATTTCCTTCTTCATTATCTCTACTAGAATATCAATTGTGATGAAAGAATGATTCACTTTGAAGAGAAGCTGATTATTACATTACACAAATATTGCGTCAGTTTTCTTCTACTTACAGCAAACACTCGCATTTCTCTCTAGAAATTCACCCTGCAAGCCTTTCCCAAAACAGAAACTACTAAAACTACAATCAATTATTTAAAAAAGATAAAAGAAAAAAAACACGTGCATTTGGAAAAAAGCAAACATGAAAGGTTTATGAATCTTCAGTATCCATCATCTTTGTGACATCATCAATAGCAATATCTATGCCCTAATAGCTACTTACAATGACTTTCTTTACATTATGAGAGATAGACTAATGCGGGTAAGTCACAACTTTGCACGCCAAATGCATGCAAGTGCTCTAAAAGTGGGAGAACACTTAAGACTCATCTCGTTCAGTTTATTTGTTAAAGTAAAACATACAACAAAATAGTGATCAAACAATTGAATTTGAAGTTCGAGTTATAGTAGAAGAAAGGCTCAACTTTCATTCAGGAAACATGGGAAGAATCTTACATATTTAAGGCTGGTTATCTTTTCTCCTCGTGCAGTAGCAACCCCATGAATTTGCCGTTCAGCATCTGTATTAGGTCCATTCTCAAGCGGGTTTTCACCCTTAAATCCTGAAGGACATTTCTTTAGTTTGGTATATCGTTTACCTTTTTCCTCCATAACATCAATGTCTTTAATTGCTGAACTATTTTCTGTCCAATCTTCTATGCCATGCGCATGCCTGTAGATTTTTTTAGAGTTTTAGAGGATTGCATAGAAGGATGACGTCAAGCATGGGCCAATGCATAAGAAATAAGATAAGACAGTGAGCATGCAACCTAAGAGCACCGCAATTTCTTTTAAGCCTCTTAGCAATATGACAATATTGCTCTGATCTGACCTCTATAGGTCAAAACAGATAAAGAATGTTTATAATAATAACATAAACAATCATGGTAATGTCAGCTAATGAGGCTAAAATAAAGGTAACTATCATATTATGTCACTTAATGACTAGATGAAGGGCATGAGAGCCACAACAAATCGATTAAATCTCAATTTCCATATTAGATTACTCAAACTAATTCGAATCTAAACTACTAGAAGGTGTTCCCTTTCAAATACTTTATCCCTGGCTGATCTCTCAATTTTGGTGAGACAGTTTCAGAAACCCTTTTGCTTATGAACATCCATCACTTGCATTAGGAAGTCTATGCTAGTTCGTGAGCCAGATTCCTTTCCTGTTCTTTCTCACTGTTGTGCTCGCACGTCCTCTAGATCTCATCAGTACATAGGACAAAATACTAGGTGACAAAGATAATTCATAGACAGATCACAACACTTTGACGAAGATAAGGACATGGAGGTGTGGTAGGACACTTAGATGTGACAACATCCAAGAGAGATTGATCAGTCAAAATAAGGGAATGAATGTGTTACTCGAGATGGCATGACCAAAACCTACTGAAAAAGCACAGAAAAAAGACATGGGGGGAAGAGATGTTGAATGGAGTTGTAAAAGAAGACATGAGAGCAAACTCTTTGAGTTGGGATTATCTTGTGATAGAGCTGCTCAACAGACCTTATGTTGCAAGTCTCACATAACCATATGGGCCTTACATTGCTCTCGACTATCAGCATGATGTTTAACCTCTTTTCTTGCTTGCTGACGATCATTTTTTCTCTTCGATCCTTCTTTTTCACACACACGTACCTTTTTGAAAATTACTCCACTCTTTTGAGATTTAACTGAAGTGTTTTTTCTAATGCCAAAACCTCTTACTTTTGCATATGCATTATAAAATCCATATGCCTCCTCCATAGAAGAAAATTCCATCCCCTCACATGGTACCATCCTCATATCAGTGTGGTCTTCACCCATACTAATTTCATTAGCATCATGAAATGCATTTTCTTCATTGCCATCTAAACCCATTATAGATTCTTCACATCTATTTGCAGCTTCCATTTAACACCCGAGCACACAAACCTTCACCATAAGGATAAATTTTAGTGACCATATTTGGCATCATTAAGCACAGTCATGAAACTTAACTAGACTTAAACAAGAACTAGAAAACTCACAATTTAAATAGACATTACACTAAATCAGACTGATAATGGGGACAGAATCAAACACTAAATCACAATCACATCCAGCATTAATATGTAGATACATACATCTAAAAACATTATGTCCAAAGAATTATAGACATACAACAATCTTGCAAAATTCATCATCCAATACAATACACAGGCAGTTCCACTAACAACGGTACTAAAATTTTTGCATAATGTGTACATTAATGTTTGCTAAAACAGCATCTATCGCACTAAACATTTCATAATTTAGCATATCAAAATCGGATAACAGGAAACATCAATTCAAATCAGAAATGTTACAGAAAACAATAATTATACGACATAAGATAATTAAATGAGGATGTAAAAGCTTCAACTTAGCTCAAAAATTAAGATCAATTCAAGCAACGAATCTACACAACACTATGAAAGGGGGAGAAATCAGGGAAATGTGGGAGCGGGAGCAATGATCCGGATCCGAAGGGATCAGCAGAGCTTGCCTGGTATAGAAGCGACGCTAGGATTCCGGCGAAGAGCTCCGGCAATGGGCTAGGGTTCCGGCGGGGGAGGAGCGGAGGAGGGTGAGTGAGAAATGAGGAATGAAAAATGGATTCTTGAAGGGGAATAAATTGATAGACTTAAACGATTAGAATATGTCTGTGATGCATATTCTCGAACAGGTTGGAAATCGTACCTGAGGGCGGAGGAGGTTGCACGGAGGGCCGACGAGGCGTGTCCGGAGAGACGAGGGCGGAGGAGGGGCGACGACGAGGGAAGAGGGTGAGGAGGGCGGAGGAGGGGCGACGAGGGAGATGGGGGGCGGCGACGAGGGAAGAGGGTGAGGGGCGACGAGGGAGGCGATGGGAGCGGCGACAGTCGGGGGAAGAGGAGAGTGGTATACAGGCCAGGGAAAACCCGTTAAAACATGTTAAAACCCGCCTCAACCCATCACTTTGCATCCGACGGCCAATAACAAAATATAGAGTAAGTTTTTCCAAATTCGAATGGATGTCAATGTTATACTCCCTCAATTCTTGAGAAAATTCTTATATTTATAGGACCATGAAACTCACAACGAAATCATATAACTTCTTTTCCCTGATGTCCCCTCTGACTCATATACTCGCTTCTCACGAATCAAGGTCAAGCCAATCTTTTTAAGTCTCTTTTAATTTTGGAAGGAGAAAATAACATGATTGGACAAAATATACATAATATTTTAGAATAGTGAATATTTATATATATATATATAATATTTTAAAATAAAAAGAATATTTTTTTTGTGTTTTACAAACTTTCTATATATTTGCTTTGTTAATGAAAAATCATAACCGGTGTCGATTGGTCCTAATTTTTAATAGAAGACCTTCCGGGTCGACTGGTCATTGTTACAGGCCCGTTGGACGGCCTTATAACGAATAGTTTGACTATTTTTAAGCTCAAATCAATTGGGCTTTATGCCCGTAAGGACTTTAAGTATATCTAAATACGTTCCACTATGTTTGGCAATGCGGACAAGCTTCATTGCACGGAGAGAGTATAGCTCGAGCTCATTCGAGTCAAAGCAGTTTGGGCCCGCGAGGACACGAAGCATTTCTCACGTTGGAAGTTGTCTCTATAACCCACCTACCCGTAAAAGCGCACGCTATTGTATATAAAAAAAAAGCGCACGCTGTTGTCTGTGCGCCATTGGCTCATGCTATTGCTACCCCTTTCTTCTCCAAATTTCAGTCCTGGTGTCGGGACCTTCGGAAGCTCCACCACCTCCACAGACCAGAGCCAGCCATGACCGGCGCCTTCCTATCCGTACAAACCCTAGCCTCCTCCTCCCTACTTCTCCGACCCAGGCCCTCTCCTCTCTTCCGTCGGACCTCCACCCTCCCCCTCCGCCGCCGTTCCCCGGCCGGCCACTCCGCCGTCGCAAAATTCGGCTTGCAGCCTCCCTTTTTCTTCGACGCGGAAGCTTCCCAGGGCTTACTGACGGAGGTGTTCGAAAGGGCGGAGAGCCTCCTCTATACGATCGCTGATGCGGCTGTTTCATCTTCGGACTCGGCGGTCGCTGTGTCGAATCAGAGTAGTAAGGACTGGCTCTCCGGGATTACGGATTCTATGGAGACTGTGTTAAAGGTGATTTGATTGTCATATCTAGTAAGCTGAGCTTTTGTGTGTCTCTTGTTTGATTATTGTCGATGCAGAAAGGTTATTTTTTGGAGAATTTTCTTTTTGGCTTTTGCTGATGGATATGTTCAATATTGAGCCACTTTATTTGCTGTAACAAGTTTAGATCATTGCATTGAAATTCACTACATTCTTTCCACATTGATCATATTCACCTATAGCTTCTACCTATCTCATTGGGCATATCTTGAGCGTTTATGTACACAAATAAATAGTAAATGGAATAGTACAAAAATTTCTCCAGTGAATTGCGTGATATGTTTGCGAAAGTTATTCTTTTGGTGGTATGCTTTGGTATTAACATAGAAATTGAGTGTCTCTATTTGTTGCAGGTATTAAAGGGTGGACTTTCAGCAGTGCATGCTCCATATGCTTATGGTTTCGCAATAATTCTTCTCACTGTCCTAGTCAAGGCTGCGACATTTCCTTTGACTAAGAAACAGGTTTGTTTGGAGGCTGTGATATACTGTCTTAGTAGCTTCATTGCGTATTTTTACTCTTTATCTGCTGATATTTTTCAATAAGCTTATAACTTCCCATTCTACGGTTATTACTGGTGCCACTCTTGGAAAGCTGATAAAATATGACTGAGAAGATCAAATCACACTTTCCTAAATCAATTGGACCTTTATAAGAAGTTAACTTTAGATGGATTCAGTTTGAAAGATCCAGATAGGTGGGCTGAATGATGTTGTGAAAAACAACGTGTTGCTAGCTTATAGGAGGGTTGAAGGATATTGCGAGAATCAGATAGAGTCACTAGCTTATAAGCTCAAGTTCCAAGACCTACCCCTTTTCTGTAATGCTGCTCATCTTTGCTTCATGTCCTGACTGTTTGTGGGAGGAGGCCTTGGTTTTTATGATGTATTTCTTGTAATCCTCCTTCTGTTGTTTATCAATGAAATTATCAATTGTCAAAATGGTGCTGAGGATTTATTGAAAAGCCAACAGGATAAATTTTGAAAAAAAACAGAGCACAGTGTTGGTTTCTTGCCTGCGTAAATCCTAATTTATGTCGTACTCACTTGGAGCTATCAAGAAATATCACTGGCTGAGGAAAGTTTGAGCTGAATAACCTGTGCCAAATGTTTATTTCATTTTGGCTTGGCTTCGAGTGTAAAATTTCATACTATCAGGATAATAGATGCGTCGAAAATCAATGAGCTAGCAAAAGAGATACGTTCCATGTTTTATTGGTTATTCAATACTTATCTTTAAGAGAAACTTCGACTTCTTGGAAAGAGCTATGTACTGGATTTGAGCATATGATCTCCTTGAAAGTCTTCTTTTATGTTCTGCCGAGTTCTTCTTTTCTGTGCAAATTTATTGTGTGGTTGGCTAAATGCTTTTCAGTATGAGCTTATCATTTTTACCATCGTCTAGGTAAGTGACACAGTTCCTATTCTCCTAGATGAACCCACCTAAATGTCTCCTTTGCACGTGCCCAAACCATCTTAACAGAACCATGGATACCTTCTCTCACTTATTAAGGCCATCCCTGGACTTTCTATAATGCAATCATTAGAAGTACATCTTTTCTTGTCTTCACACGCATCCATCTCAATGTGCTTATCTCTTTTAAAACTCATTTGTCAAGATGGCTCTTCTTTGTCCCCCAACATTCAGCTTCCTGAATTCATGAAATATAGCTAGTCAAATAGCCATACTATAGAGCTTTGCATTCACGTTTTCGGGGATGCGTAGGTAACAAGATGATTACAGGTGTTGCGTTCAGCTACATGCAAGCTGCAATCGATATATAGTCTTATCTATTTTATATCTTTGCTATGTTTGATGCTGATGCAGCCTGATTTCAGTAGATTGCACATTCATTACAGGATTTTAGTGGGTTTAGAGAAAACTGTCGTTTCTGTTTAGTCTGAGGGCATTTCTGTAATTGACTTTGTTTTTAGTTGGTTGGTTAGAAGAGAGTCCTGTCGGCTATGAATAGCCCAGCTTAGTGTGAGATTAGTAGTTGTTGATTTCATTACGGTCTAGTCGTCCACTTCCTAAGCTAATCTCCCGGAGGAAGATGACTAGACTGTAATGAAATCAACTACTAATCTCACACTAAGCTGGGCTATTTATAGCCAGCAGGACTCTCTTCTAACCTAGCAACTAAAAATAAAGTCAATTACAGAAATGCCCTCAGTCTGAAAAGAAATGACAGTTTTCTCTAAACCCACTAAAATCCTGTAATGAATGTGTGATCTGCTGAAATCAGGCTGCATCAGATGCTGACTCGGAATATGTAGATGGATGGAAATAAAAGCCTTTACCGTATTTGGTTGATATAACCGTTCCTTTTCTTTAGTACTCCAACTTTTGTTTCAACTACATTGTTTGTTTGTTTTTATCCCCTTCCCTATTAGATGGATTGACATTTCTATGAGAAATTGGTTTGATGTCTTTTATTTGAAAAGCCATATTGTTGTTTGAAAGTTAGCAACGCTCATGGAGCAAAAAATAATAGCTGAATAATGTGTGTGCAGGTAGAGTCTGCAATGGCAATGCGATCGTTGCAACCTCAAATACAGGCCATCCAAAAACGCTATGCTGGAGATCAGGTTCTTGAATATATAATCAGTTCACAAAGCTGTGTTTTCAATTGTTTGTGATTGACAATGCATGTTTTATTGCTTCTCAGGAAAGGATACAACTTGAAACTGCTCGTTTGTATAAATTAGCTGGCATCAACCCTTTGGCAGGTGGTTACTGTAATTTAACTATCAACCATGAGTGTCAATTTTTGTGATCCTATTGACGCATTGCATGATTCTTCTGTTAGTAAATATAATGTGCAATAACGTCATTTCCCCTGTATCTGTATTCATTTGAACTTTGAAGTATATGTATTTAGCTTATTATCAAGCTATAATATAGCAATGTACGTGTATAATATCCCAATTGGTAATATAATGTAGTGAAGTCAGGTCAGTAGGCACGGTGTGTAAAGATGCCATTGATGGTCGTCATGAGGATTCATGATCAGTTTCTCGCAGACTGCATGGTATTAACAGGGCTTAAAGATGCATTCTTTGAAGTGAGGAAAATGCCTTTGGCAAAGAAAAATTAAACAAGAAGTCGGTTTAGCTGATCCCCTAGTTGGGATATAATTGGGATAGTAAGTTCATAAAATAAAGAGACAATGTTTGCTGTTTGAGCTAAATGCAAGTAGACAAAAACAATAAAACCTGATAACTTGACATATTCAAAGCAGAAACTAAATTATAATACTGGTTAAGTCTTCGTGCTGAAAATGACTTGCAGTTAGAACTAGTTCGCGGGAGAGATGTTGGATGTATCAACGGCCTGAGAATTAACTATGTTAGCTACAACTTGTACCATGAGAAACAAAGGTTGTTGAGATAAACTTGTATAGGCTTTGATCTTAATAGTTGCAAAACTGTTGTCATTTGAATGTGTAATGATTAATTTTTGTGTTTTTTAAACATCATTTATAACTTGTTTTCCATATTTGTGCAGGATGCCTACCTACTCTTGCTACTATACCAGTTTGGATTGGCCTATATAGAGCTCTTTCAAATGTGGCCAATGAGGTACTACATCACTTACATGTGCTATGATTGTGAGTGTAAGATTCTCATATTTAGTCTCAAAATTTCCACTGCTTATGTCTAATTTGTATGTTGCTTCGAGTTTTAAGGGACTTCTTACAGAAGGTTTCTTTTGGATACCATCTCTTTCTGGTCCAACCACAATTGCAGCAAAGCAGACTGGCAGTGGTATCTCTTGGCTGTTCCCTTTTGTGGTAATTATAACAAAAATTCCTTTTGGCATTTTGCTTCATGTGCTAATGAGGAATCCTGCATGAAGTCTAGCCTATAAAAAATTAGATTAAGTTATAACAGTCATTGCATGCATTGAGAGTGGTAGGAGGAAGTACGCTTACATGTAAATCTAATGTCGAATTAAATTTGTAAACTGAGAGATTCTATTTTCTTAGTTTATTTGCAGCTAAGTGGTATTGGTGTTTGCTTCCTATTGGATTTTGAACTCTTTTATTTTTCATAGACAGGATAATTGATTTTGTTGCCAATTTTTTTGCATAGTTTGAAGAATGCTTCTATATCAATCATTCTGATTTTGAGATGATAACTTTTTGTTACAGGATGGTCATCCACCCCTTGGTTGGTCGGACACCTTTGCATATCTTGTCTTACCTTTGCTGCTTGTTGTTTCACAGTATATCTCTGTCCAAATAATGCAGTCTGTACAGGTTAGTTGGTCCTCTGCTCAAGTGTTAGATGCAGTAAACTCAAATCTGCCTCCACCTGGGAGAGGTGGCTAATGACCCTTATATATTCATTATAGCATTTCATAATTTTTCCTTTATGTAATCATAGTTTACTTCGCCTCTCAGAGTAATGACCCAAACCAGAAAAGTTCTCAAGCATTGACCAAAGTTCTTCCATTGATGATTGGTTATTTTGCTCTTTCAGTTCCTTCTGGGCTTAGCTTGTATTGGTGAGTGTTTGTTATTTATCTATCAAGTTCGTTCCTCACCTTGTATCGAAACAAATGAACACATAGAGCAGCATGTTAGTAACAGCTGATGAATTAGCCATTCCCAAATGTTACAATTCTGCTGCTGGTATTGAATTTTTTTGACATTGTTTAAGGGAATCAAGGGGAGAGAACTACAAAATTTTGTGGCAATTTATTTTATTCTACTTATTATTCTCTGGTAATAAAGAATTTTATTTTATCTCAACTCTGTGATATGAACTTTGGAGTGTTTAGATAACGAGGCTCAGTTTTTAAGATAGAAGAGAAACTTATTTGTGCTGATATATTTCAGTCTCACCAACCAGTGACAAATAGATATTATGTTTTGAGAGTTTTCTTATATACCATACTAATATTGAATTTGGGTTAAACTTAGCTAAAATTTTATCATTAAATATGAAAAAACACTAATAGAAAAATTCTAATTTAATTTTGAAAAAAAAAATTCATTCTCCTAAACAGACAATCGATGATTCGAATGAAGAAGCTACTATAACAGTAGATTGTTGCCTGTCATGAGTCAGACTGGTCAGTCAATTTTTAGTAACTTTAATTTCTGCTGCAGTAAAAGGTAGCGTGAAGATAGTGGTCATTGTTTGAGTACTTTTGCTCATTGTATTTTGCTTAATTCTTCAGTGTTAGTTGTTAGTCAGCTCAACCTCTTTGTTTCTAGCAAGCTCCTCCTTTGTAATGTCTTCTTATCTCTGACACCAGTAGAATTTCTCCTCGTCTTCCTCCTTGAAACACTAACTTTTGTTATTCACGCAATCATGTTTGTTAGTACTCCCATTTTAGTGCATTTAGAAAAACCAAGTAGAACACTTGATTTGAGAGGGGAGGGATTACTATCAACAAGGAAATTAAAGTTTTGAACCGCTAAATTTGTCTGTGCATGTTTTAGTGTATTTTTATTTTGAATGGTAGTACAACTGCTAGGGGTTAGCATAAGGACACCAAAGAAACTCGGTGCAATTAACCCTGTCACTGGGGCAAAAGTCGCTTGACATGTATTTGATGTCAACCATGAACAAAATGTTGCACACTTCATTATGTCTGGCAATGTGTATCTCCGTGCTACAGGCTAGTAGACAAACTAAAGTTTCTACACATAAGCAATCCAATGCACCAACATAAAGGTTCCTTTCAATTTTTATTCTTTTTGCTGATTCTGAAACAATTTTATGCAGGCTAACAAATAACATTCTAAGTACAGTGCAGCAGATATGGCTTCAAAAACTAGGAGGTGCCAAAAATCCTATTTTGCGGTATATAGATACTAAAAGTGAAGAAGAACCACCCAAAGTTCAAATGAATGACCTTGTCAAACCCAACAAAGGGGAACATGAAGTGAAAGAAACAACACCTTCAGGAGGACCTCGTCCTGGTGAAAGGTCTTTAAACATTCAGTGTGTAGTCATTCTGTCTTCTTCCCTTTCACGAAACTAATTGTTATTTCGTAATAACCCTTAGGTTCAAACAGATAAAAGAACAAGAGGCAATGAGAAAACGTGAGAGGGAAGAGAAAAAGAGGAAAGAAGCGGAGGCAGCCAAAGAACTTGCAGTAGAAAGAGAAGAAGAAAAGCAAGAAAATGCATTGATCGTGGCCTCCAATGATGTAGAAATAGTGGCTGCAGTTAATGGCGTTAGTGCCACACAAGAATTGAAGGAACAACAATCGGAATCCATATTATCTGAGATGACCGCTGATGTTGCTGCTACAAATGGAACGGGGGCGGTTAGAGAACATCCTTCTCAGAATCTCAAAGAGGCATGTTGTCATCCAGGATTGTTTGCCATGAACTATCTGATTGACTGATTTGCAAAGATATTTTATTCTAATGCTTCAGTTTTAAACTCTAATTTTGTATTTTCAGGAAGAAACAGCTCAACCATCCACTTCCCACACTGAAAATGGGTCCACAGAAAGCTCTGCGCATGGCAGAAGTAATTAATCAATTGGGAGAGATGGATTTCAGATCTTTGGACTTTCGCCCTTTTGACCTCTGAGCCTCATGCACTGCACATTGTGGATTGTTTCTTCCTAACACCTGGAAGCTGGCCAACCATGGCTGCTATCAGAAAGTGGCCTTATAAATTACAGATAGCAGAAGAATATACTCTTCCATAATTGCTTGCTTGCTTGATCTCATCAAAACTGCTGCCTGCCAAATTCGGAGGGGGGAAACAGAAGATCATGTAAGGAAAGCTTCTTGTTCTCTATGTATAGTCATTTTTTGTTAAGATTCAGAGCCAAAATTTTGAAGAAGTGTATACAAAGTCATTTGCCGCAGAAAGGTGTCATCAGTGGAAGGCGAGGTGACTTCACTTGTCAAACAATACAAGAGGCTTGCGACCAGAAATTATTTATTTTTACAAACCAATGAAGGAAACTATCCCAGATGGAAAATTTATTGAGTTTTCTAAATCTTTCATGAACATAAAACGTCACAGCAAAAATGTTGTGAACATTTGTGGCTCCCACGAAAATAAGGAGCTGTGCAGCAGCTACATCTTCTTTTATCTGATACTGCTGCTACAAATGGGAGTCACCATATGATATAAGGATATGCAGACAACAATAAATCCAAAGGGAAAGCAGAGCATTATATTAACTAAAGAAGATTAATTTTCTTACGAAAAGCAGAAGACTGCTCCTGGACTTCCTAATATACTACCTGACCCAAAAAGAGATCTTTATTCTTCTATATTTTATAAAGCCTGTTTGAATCCTTTCGAAGTCTTACTCTGCTATTATATCCTGTTCCATTAGCAACTCTCGTTTACAAGATTAGTTTTGCTAGCTATAAATGTCATCTTAATTTTACCCAAACAGTTGCCTTTTTTAGCTTGTTAATTGTCGATCTTCAGATCAGTTGTAACTTGTAAGAACTAAGAACTATACCTGAACGTTCCCTCAAGGGAAAAATGGTTCCCGTCAGGTGCTATTCTCGTCCAAAAAAAACGTACACAAACTCAGCTAATCATCAAATAGCACGAGTTTAGTATATAAAAAATCAAATAGCATGGACACCACACTACCTGACGGGCAGATCTGAGGTAAACAAATAGGCAGTTAATTCTAAGGATATAGACTACAAATCCTTTTCCTCGTATTTCAATCTTACTTCAATCTACGTAAAAAACTGACGCACGCAGCCACATTTCCAGTCCATTCTACATTTCTACTCTGCTACGCGAGAAGTGAACATGCCATCTGCATCTTTGTCGCGAGCGGGAGGCAAATTTTAGGATCAAATTTCGGTAGTGAACATGTTCAAACAACTCCACGACTAATATCTCCACCATTTTAATAGGGTACTCATAATTCAGCATCCGGAATAAAAAAGACCGTATACATCACCAATAACGCAGCTTAAAAACGATCATCATTATTATTAACAAGCCAAAGAGAATAGCCCAGAGCTGAAATGTGTATCTAAATCTCTTATCCCTATTGCCAAAAAAAACTGCATGTCATACAGTCAATTTGTTGTTCGGTAACATTTCTTCCAAATAAATCTAAATTCCATGACCTAAATGTCAGAAGCAATTCTCCTTCAGGGGAATAGGCGCTTAAAGACCAGCAGAACAGAAAACGAGAACGAGAAACAAAACAACTCTTCGCTCCTGTAAACCTCCCAAGACTACAGATACTAACATTATAAATCAAATTTACTTATCAACAACCACCGGCTCTCTAAAGAGCTTTGGTCGGATTTGGAGATGGCAGCTCTGTATCTGATGCAAATGAGGGAAGTAACCAGCCATTCTTTTTCGCATGCTCCACATAGAACCCAAATTTCTCCTCTGCATTAGGAATGTCGAGAGCCAAATCATCAAGTCCATCCCTTATCCTCGAAAACCCTTTTGTCATCTGATTAATTGTTATTATGCCTTCGCTAAAACACTCTTGAAGCAGTATCAGCATCTTGTCGTTCTTTTTCTCCATGGCCATCACCAGTGCTTTCTTCACCACTTCATGGTTGAAGAATGGCATCCCTAGATCGCGTATGCACTGGCAAGCCTCCCCAACAACACCTCCAATTTCATACTCTTCCAACAGTTTGGTTATCTTGTCTTTCGCATCCTCCACTGCCCACCCAGTTCCACCACCCCAGCACCTGAGAATCCTTTCGCCAGCATGACGAGCTGCAAGGAGAGACTTGGCCATGTTTACGGTTACAGTTCCGCTGCAATTAGGGGGCAGTTTAGAGTTGATCTCGTCCAGATTTAGAGGAACCAAAATATCATCAATGACTGCTCGAGCTAGAAATAAAGCCAACTCATTTGAAGCATCCAGGATATCAATAGAAGTGTCATCAGCAGACTCAAGAAGCATAATGAACCCATTCACAATATCTTCATTGGAGAAAATTTCAGTATGCAGAGCAGAAAGTAGAACTGAAGCCATTTCCTTCTCTCGGTTTTTACGGTCCATGGCTAGCGTAATCAACTTTTTCAGAAATACAGAGTTTAGCTCTGGGACAGCTAGATCTTCCAGGTTGCGGATGAGTTCAGGAATGTCATCTGAGAGAAAATACTCATGGATGATCGTTACAGCTTCTTCCTTAAACATCTTTACCTTTTCATCTTCTTCATCCTTCATATCACCGAAAAAGGATTTGGAAAAAGAAGCATCCAGCCACCCTTCAGCAATTGCCTGAGGGACAAATGTGTGGAACTTGGACTTTGCCGTGGGGATATCAAGCGAAAGGTCATTAAGACTATCAACAAGCCGCCCAAAGCCCTTCACCATCTGACTAGAACTTATAAGACCTTCCTCTGCGGCTTCTTTCAGTAACTTCAACATAAGAGGCTCTGCAGGACGTATCTCCATTGCAAGGGTCAAGGCTCGCTTCACAACCTCATGGTGGAAAAAGGGAACACCAAGCTCCCTTATACATCTGCAGGCCTCAGCTGTATCTCCACTATCTGCATACTCTCTCAACAGAACAGAGATTTTCTTCTTCACCTCTTCAACAGTGATATGAGTGGTTCCACCCCACCTTTGCTCCACAAATTCAGCATGATGGGGTGCTGAAAGGTAGCTCTTTTCTGCTGTTTCTATAACCTGAATTCCTTTAGATGATTCTGGGAGTTTCTTCTTTGCCCTAATCAAGAAAGCTGGAGGCAAAATCTCATCAACAACTGCTCGAGAAATGAAAAGAGCTAGGACATCTACTGCATCAAGGATGTCCAGCGCCAGATCATCAGCAGACTCCAGAAGCATGATGAAGCCTCGGCTTATTTCATCTGAGCTGATAATATCTGCATAAAGAGCTGAGAGAAGGACAGCTGCCATTTCCTTTTCCTTGTCATGCCTATCCATAGCCATGGAGATAAGCCTTTTGACAAAATAATGATGATATTCATAAGAACCAACGTCCCTGAGATCAGAAGCTGCTAATTCAACATCTCCGGTGCTGAAATACTCCTCAATGATAGGGCTCACAGCCTTCTTAAAATCATCATATGGAGAGGAAATTGCCGCGCTGACTGGCTGATACAGTTCCTGGAGAAGTAAAAGAAAAAAGGCCAAAACAATTTATTTCATTTCCTTAATGCTTTTATAAGACCAACAAATACTAAACCAAAAATTTTACAAGGACAAAAACGTCAAACACCTATACCATGTTAACATAATCATAATCATAATCATAATCAAGTAGCACATTTTTCCAACTATTTGGGGTCAGCGACATGGATCTTACGCCTCCATTCATACCTTTTTTGTGACAACTCTTTCGTAAGAGTTAGTAAAGTCATATCCTTTTTTATTAACTCTATCCAAGTTCTCTTAGGTCTCCCTCTCCTTCTTTTGACATCATTTGCATGCATCCCCTCTAATCTTCTCACAGGGGCATCTATTAGTCTTCTTTGCATATGCTTATACCAACACAACCTACGTTCCTTTAGCTTCTCCCCTAAAGGAGGTAGCCTTAAACTCTCACGAATATATTCATTTCTAATCCTATTTCTCTTAGTTGTCCCACTCATCCACCTTAACATTCTCATTTGGGCTACATTCAACTTATCTATATAACTTCTCTTT
Organism: Houttuynia cordata; assembly: GCA_039654745.1. Classification (NCBI taxonomy): domain Eukaryota; kingdom Viridiplantae; phylum Streptophyta; class Magnoliopsida; order Piperales; family Saururaceae; genus Houttuynia; species Houttuynia cordata. Next base: position 16,767,566 of record CM077506.1, read on the forward strand.
GGTGCCCAACACTCCACTCCATAGAGTATTGTAGGCTTAATGGCTGTTCTAAGCCTTTTTTTAGAACATGCCTATCACAAAAAACTCCCGAAGCTGCCATTCACTTTACCCACCCCACATTTATCCTATGCACTATATCACTATCAATATCCCATTCTTTATGGATAATGGATCCTAAATAACGACATTGATCACACCTTGATACTTTTTGCCCATCTATTTCAACTAAGGTTCTACCTATAATTTTAGGTTCTTTAAAATTAAATTTTATACACTTTGTCTTAGTCCTACTTATTTTGAATTTTTTTATTCTAGATCCTCCCTCCAAAATTCTAGTTTTGCATTCAAGTCTACTTTACTCTCATCAATTAAAACTAAATCATATAGAAAAAGCAAACACTAAAATACACTATCTTGCATATGTCTAGGGTGCGTTTGGAAGCTGAAAAAACCATTTTTCAGTCCTGAAAGATGAAAATTTTCACCTATAAGGGTGAAAAATATTTGGAAGCTGAAAGGGTGAAAAGTGGTCGATGATGGTGATAGGTGAAACTAAAAGATGAAATGTGACAATTTTTCACCATTCACCCTGAAAGGTTGATTCTCACCAGCCGAAAGAGAGTTGACAGAAAAAACTACCTACTGCCCCCTCGCCCGTCGTCGGGCTCACTCATTGTCGCTCTCTCTCCCCGGTGGTAATGGCGGCAAAAGCCTCGTTGAGCCCCCCCCCCCCCCAAGTCGCCGCCGCTGTCTCGTTGAACCCCCCACCTCGACGCTACTGCCGCCCCGTTGAGCCGAGGGAGCCTGTGCCCCCCTCATCCCGGCCAACTGCTCAGGTCGTCCAAAGCCCCCCTCACCCTGGTGTTTGCCTACACCCCTACGCCTCCACCACTGCACCGTTGAGCCGAGGGAGCCCCCCGGTCATATCTCCCTTAAATTTAGTTTGTTTTTGCCATTTTTTTCACCATTATAAGAAAGCCCTAAAAATGAAGAAGAATGAAAAAATAGGCAAAAATGAGTAAGAAACGCATCATTGAAGTTTGTCCCATTAAAAAAGTTATCGTGTAATCGATTACACGATAGCATCGATTACTCGATAGCCAGTGCTATAGTGTAATCAATTACTCGATAACCAGTGCTATAGTGTAATCGATTACTCGATAGCCAGTGCTATAGTGTAATCGATTACACAATAGCCAGTGCTATAGTGTAATCCCAGGCGATAGCTGACAACACACGATAACCAGTGCTATAGTGTAATTGATTACACAATAGATTACCTGTTTTGGCCCTTTTTTTTCATTCTTCCTCATTTTTAGGGCTTTTTCTTATAATGATGAAAAAATGGCAAAAAAATGGACTAAATTTAAGGAGATATGACCGGAGGGCTCCCTCAGCTCAACGGTGTGGCGGCAAAGGTGTAAGGGTGTAGGCAAACACCGGAGGGCGACGGTAGCGTCGAGGTGGGGGGTTCAACAAGGCAACAGCGGCGGCGACCTGGGGGGGGGGGGCTCAACGAGGCCGCCACTGCCATCACCACCTGGGAGAAAGAGGGCAATATCAACGTGATTTATTTTCAATTCCCAAATATATTTCACCTTTCACAAATCAGACCTGAAAATTTTCACCCTGACGCCTAATTACTCTCAGGTTCTCAAACGGATTGTCACCAATAAGAAAAATCCCCATGATTATTTTTAGGCTGATATAAATTTTCAACCTTTTACCTATCAGCATCCAAACGCACCCCTAGTCAGCTCATCCATAATTAAAGTGAAAAGATAAAGACTTAAGACTGATCCTTCATGAAGACCTACTACCATAACCAGAAACTCCTTGGTTTCCCTTCTCCCCCCCCCCCTCCCCCAATTGTTCGTACACTAATCACAACCCCCTCATACATATCCTTAATAATATCTATATAACCTTTTATGACTCCTTTCTTCAAAACACTCTAAATGAGCTATCTCGGCACTCTATCGTAGCTTTTTTCAAATCTATGAAGGTCATATAGAGGTCTTGTCTTTTATCCCTATACCTCTCTACTAACTGTCGTAACAAAAATATAGCTTCCGTTGTTGGCCTCTCCGGCATGAAACCAAATTAGTTCTATATTACTTTTCGCAAATGTCCTTCTATACGATCTTAACATCATATATTTTTCAGCTATCGGAAAAAAAATCATATGTTTCCACAAATTATCATTACATTATTCACCCATAAATGCTCAGCTTAATGAAATCACTGATGATGCTGGCAATGATGATACTGAAATGTCATCATGTTGCTCCTCCAATATATTTGTGCTAAGGCCAGACATCAAGTTCACAACTGATCTATACCATATTTTTAAATATAAACAAAGACAGATGATGATACAGGCCCCTTGAGTTGAGGAGAGGTTGTACTCCAAATCTTTTGTACTCTCCCTTGTTTTCTTTAATATAATTTTTTAATTATCAAAAAAAGAAAAGAAAAAGACAAGATGATGATACAGGCCCAGATAGCTGGCATAAAGCAAGATTGTGAAGATTGAAGGAAGAAAAAGCTCAGAATGGATAAAATCACCTCGCCACTGTCATAATTTGGATCATTTCGATCAATGTGCGACTCACCATCTGTGTCAAGTAGTTTGCCCCATGTGCCTTTTCCACCAGCTCCATCTATTCCCAATGTTTGACAACAAGACAAACTGTAAGTATTATCAACCATATTACAAAATTACTATGCTCAAAGAGAATGCAGCATACTAACTGCGTCCACATTTCACAAGATGAAATAGTCATCATAAAATAATCTTAAAACCACCAAAAGCAAAACCAGATGAGGATGCACAAGATAAAACCAACAGCTAAGCAAAGTCTATTTACAGAAACAAGGAAACAAAATTCATGATATTTAGGCTATCTGACACAGATGTATTCATGGGCATCCTTACCGTTCTACAATATGCAATATGATACAAGTTTATTTATAATAACAGAGATGCACTAGCCTATCATCTAGGCTACAGACTGCATGTACACAAGTGGCTGAAAATACACGTGTACATGAACCTATTAGTAAGTTTAAACGATCAACACAAGATATTACACATTAAAGCACCAATTTAATTTAACTATTGGTTGTAAACTTTCTCTCATAACTTTACAATAATTTTAATCTTTACCGGTGCCAGCTAATGGTCCAAGAAGGGGTAGGCCCTCTTAGCGTCCCAGTTAAACAAAATCTACTTTCCTTTTCATTCTAAGTCAAGATGCAATTAAAAAAAAAAGTGGCAAGGCTATATAGTGGCTAGCATGTTCAGGAAATGATCTCCAAGCGCCAAGCAGCTTGCCACCAGCTAAAATCTATATCCACAGACTTCCCCACCGCAGTTCACATCATGTAGCTACTAACCAGTGAGATAAATTTAGAAAAGCTATGTGCAAAGGCTATTTCAGACTGTCAACCAACAACAGTACGTTTCATAGACGGAAAAACTATACTCCCTCAGTCCAAAAAATTGAGGCCTCATTGCAAAATGAGGTACATTTATTGGTATGTGGGGCCCAGAAAATTTCAAGCCTCCCCTACCAAGCACATGCACATGACATCATCCCACCACCTAACCATTTCCTCATTTTACTATTATGCCTACTCACATTTCACTAGACTCCAAGCAAGAACGAGGGTATGATGGTACATGATTGTTAAAATATCATATGAGGTCATTTATTGATCTCAAAATTTTCAAATGTGGCCTGAATTTTTTGGACGGAGGGAGTATAAGTAGGTATAATGCAATCCCAGATCAAATAATGGCAAACAGAGACAAAGTAGAGCACATTTATCCCCACCCTACAACAGGGTAAGATATATTGTATGAACCACAGACTTAACAGCAAACTCTACTAAAGACACACATAAAGCATTATACAGTCACAGTCTTCTAATGCTAGCCAACAACCTATCCAAACAAAGGACAACTAAAGTACATGACCCAGACTATTCACTCAAAAAAACACATATCCTAGATGGCCACTAACAGTTCACAGAGAAACACCATTAAAGAATGCGCTTGACTGCACTCATGGGCATCATATAATCATAAGCGTTTAATACAGTATAAAGTCTCTATATAAAACTATTAACCTATGATTTAATACAGTATGGAGTCTCTATATAAAACTATTAACCCATGATTTAATTGATAATTTATACTCATAACCTCTAAATAGTAAACCAGTAATAAAGATATCTACACAGCTTAGTTTTGCAAAACGGAAGACAGACTTAACACTCATATAACAACTCTCATGAGCAGGTCTCGCAAAATAGGACCTTTGGCTGGCTTTCATAACATAATAACAATCCTTATCAACATGGCTGAATTCACTTGGACGACATCATACTCAATTGGGCAAGTCTGCCAACTAACAAAAAAAACCTTCGTGCTTCATAATTCCATGCCCCCTTAATTAAATTTCTGGTCCCGACACATAATGTATGTGTGTGCCCGCACGTGGGCATTTGGGTTTATGTGGGATGGTGCGTGAGGCATGTACTTGAATTAGCTTAAAAAATTACTGAGCAAAAAAAACTACATAAGGTAGTAGTGCACTGCAACCCATTATTTCGTTCCAAAGAACATGATGCAATGTAGACAACACCTTGACAGTAAAAACATAATGCAAATTTGCATATTAAAGCAGATAAAGAAATTTCAAGATGACAAATACATTAAGTCCCAAAACTTAAGGCTTCCCAGCAAATCTAGATACCGCTATCTGGTACCATTCCCTCCATTACCACATAGAGATTGAACCAGATTGGCAGCAATCACAGCAATAAAGAGCATCAGTGACTCTATCAATAACTTGCTTGATGTACTCCCAAAAAGGCCTCCTAAAGTTGGAAGCTGCATATCCGAACCAAGAACTAACTTCTGGCAGGAACCATAATGGCACTTCCATAAGAAACAACAAAAAAGTCACAAAATTTTTTTACATACAATACACAAATAAGGAGAATCCTGAGTTCAAAACCCACTCTGTTGGCCACCACCAGGATTATATCCTAATTTACGTGCGTATGATAGGTGGGCACTGTACATTCCTGAGGAGATTGGTAGTGGGACAAGGTGCTCTAAGATACCGGTTGCCCTGCCCCTTGTAGTCAGGCCCTAAGGATTCGGACACCCCTCGTTATAAAAAAAATTATATAAATAACAAGGAGGATCCTTGCAAATCGCCAACATGAATCTATTTAGATATCTAGCTTCAACAAAATTAAAAGAAAAAAGCAAAAACACGGAAACAACTACTCCCTCTGTTGAAAAAAACCAGGCTGCATTTGAAAAATTATGGATCCAACATTAGGTGGCTGGATTTTGCATTCAATTTGGAAGCGTCCTCCAAAAATGTAGAACATAAGGCTTCAAATGCTGTGGGCTCTACAGACCCATAAATTTAACTCATTTCCAAATGCAGCCAGTTTTATTGCATTTTTTTTGGGACAGAGGGAGTATCAAACTTCTATGTCTAGAGAAAAGATAGTATCAAGTCTTCAACTGAGAAAGAGAAAAAACAACAAGACATTTTAAAAGAATTGTTGAGTTATACTCACAGATCGGGCTTAGACCTGAAATCAAATGCCCTATTCATCTCCAACAACCAATATCCAAATTAATAAATAATCCATGCAGTGTCAGACAAAATAGAAAGAAAAAGAGAAAAATTCAAGGACAATCTTCACAAGAAAAGACCAAGATAATCAATCATAACATACAATGTTATGAGCTCAACCGACAAGAACAGACATCTAAAATAAAATAAGAACTCTGAAACGTCATGTTTCACGCATTAAGTAGCTTGTCAAACAAAAGTACATTAGCACTTCAATAACAAAACAATGAAAAGTGTATAAAATCAACTTGTAACAGTACAAATGGAGATTCAACTCATATGCATAAGTATGAAAACAAGTTAAGCAAGAAAAAGAGAAGCCATCATCGGTTTGACATATTGTTTTTCCATCGAAAGATTCCGCGTGCATAAGCAATTGAAAATTATGAACGTATATACGTAAACAACAAATTTGAACTTGTTCTTTAACGCGAAAGTGAACGTCAACACACAGAAATGCATATATTTCCAAAATCAAATGAACATTTAGGCTGAAGAGACAATTAACTGTTAGAACAAGGAACCCAAAAGCCCTCACCTTTCTTAGCACGAATGGCCCTCCCGGAGTGCGATCTGCCGATGCGCCGGACAGCAAACCCGCCCGTCTGCGCCCTCCCGCCAGTACTGACCTTGATCTGATGCTCAGGGAACAACAACCCGGACAACTTCGGCGACGTCCCGGAGTTCTCCGCATTCCGCGACGCCACTTCCAGAACACCCCTCTGCTCCTCCGTCAGGAACCCGTCCTCCCCCGTCGCCATTGCCACCCGATTAACCCAAGACGCCGACTCCGAATCGGCGGATCGGAGGGGAGGGGGGCAGTTTCGGCGCAGATTCTCCGACAAAATCGGAAACCCTAGGAGAGCCAAGGAGGGTGCGTAGGGGCTGGAAGGAGGAGGTGGCAGGGCTTGGAATAGGAATAGCGCCGCCAATGGCGGATGAAGACGAACGAGGAGAGAGAAATGGGATATAAAAAAACTGGGAGTTATTTATAGGGGGTGGGCACGTGGGCTTCTGGAATGTGAAGTTTTTTAGGTTGCGATTGCAAAGTGAGCGGCCCCTCGTGTATGCATAATTTACGTGTAGCCGCGCACGCGCACACTGTTTAGCCAGCCACTTGCACGCTCGATGGATATCCACGGTCTGTGTATTTTCGGACGGTAGATGTGTATAGGATATTATTATTATTATATTATATATATAAAGAGTCTGGTCTTGCCAGCACACGCAGTCGTAAGATCATGCGGGGCCATGTGGGGGCCACAGCACGTTGCAACTAGCTAGATTTGTCCATACGAATAATTTTTAAGGTGGGTTAGGGGTTAATGAAAATTAGAAATAGAAAATTATTTTACATGAAAATAGTTTTTTCACCGGGCTACGGGTTAAAAAAAAAGAGGCCCTGAAAATTTATTTTTTCGGATGGTCCGAAAATGGCATGAAGAAAGGCCGAAAATGTCCCAAAATTTTCTGGCCTCGCAGGGTACGAAAGTCCTTTTCCATACTGGAAAAAATGATCAGAGGCTTAGACGAATCGATCTCCCTCATTGACCTCGCCGGACCTTCTCCTCCCTATGGCCTAGGCTTCTTTGTGAGATAATTGAAGGAAAAAATACAAGTTGGATTGAATTGGATTTTAAAGGGGGGAAATATTGGAGTTTGCGGCGCAGATAGCTCCGGAGTTCTTGATGGGGTCGTTGATGAGGAGCCGCAAGTTTAGCTTCGGCCGGAAATCGTCGTTCGATCCCCGCCGCAATGTGTTATGTTTCAGCTTCCGCTCGCGACGAACATATTGCTGCCTGTGAAGGTCATGTTGATGTCGTTAAGCTCTTGCTCATCAGGAAGGCCAACATTAAGCTCTTGTTCAGGTGAAAGTTTACTTCTCTTGCTGCTTTTGATTAGGGGATCTTGCTCATGTAAGCTTGATCTTGCTATCCTTGAGACACTGAATGGGATTACTAAAGTCAAAAAGTGTAAATTTGTGGGGGGGGGGGGGGGGGGTGGAAAGATAGATTAAGGCTTCTCTGTTTGATGAAATTCCAAATAGGGATATGCTTGTATGTATTTGAGTTGCTACTTGCTGTTCCATTATTGTGAAAATTATAAACTGATATTGTATGAATAATTTTCTTTCACTGAAATGTAAGGATGGGACCCAAATTCAGCTTAAATCATCAGTGCTGTAAAAGTTTGTAAGTGCAGCAAATGGAGGTGGAGGAGAAGTAACTGTGGACCGAGATGATCCTTCTTCATGGGAAACCTTCAAGGTAGATGTCAGCATGATTTTTTTTGCACCCTTTCTAGCAGTGAAGTACATGAAAAATCATTTACAAAGCAATGAGTTAATTATTGTTCATATATAGTGTATGAAGATCAAACTTCTTTTTTAATTCACATTTTAAAAGGAACTCACTATAATACTTCTTTACTGTCCATTCGTATAAGCATTCTCAAAAGATTGAAAACTATTATAGTGAGTTCCTTCTATACAAACTTTCCTTTCCCATGGCCAATAGAGTGGCTTATATAATAAATAAAATGATGACCTAGTAACATGGCCAGAGTAATTATTTTTGCACCTTTTTGGCATAGCAGTACATGTCAATTATTTACCAAATAATTAGCTAAATCTTTAAAATCAAAATTTTTACATTGTTTATCAGTTAAATCATTCTCGCAAATTGAAAAGCATAAAATTGAGGTGTTGATAAATTACTTGCTCTTTTGATTAATTGCGTATGCTATGCTTTTTTTATGCACATATATGTAAGAGTATCTATGCTTATGCCAAGCTGAAACATCGAGCAAATGACATATTTTCATATTGCATTGTGTTCATCTCTTGGGCATTGTCCACTGCGGGCTTTAACCTCTCCAATTCTTATTTTTCTGCATGCTACTTAACAGGCTATTTTACTATTTATTTCCTTGCTTTGGTTTTTGCTGCATCATTTCTTGCCATATTAAAAGAGGAAATTCCTATTTTATTATGAAAATTCACCTGTAGTTGTATTTTTTGCCATAACAATGGCAATATGTTGATAGCTAATTTTTTTGCCATTTTAAACTCCTGCGAGGGTGATCATTTAGAACATGTACAATTACTCCTTTCGTTAGGAATTATTCACCACAAGGTATTCCAAAATGAACTAATTTTAGTTCAATCTGAAAATCCTTATGGTGATAATATTTTCAGGCAGAGGGAATATTTATTTTACATTTTAGTATTATCGTTTACTGTTAAGTTGTCTCTTCTCAAAAATTTTATTCTTTTATCCAGAACCTAAAGATGGATTTCGCTTATGTTGTAATAGTTATGGAGAGTGTCCACTAAGAGTTTCAGTTTAGATCAAATGGTGGTCAGTTCTTAACATGTAGCAGTGAAGGGGGTTCTGTTTCTGCCACTTCAGAATTTTCCTCCATAAATGAAACATTTGGTATAGAAAGGAATCGTGACAGAATTCACATGAAACTTTCCACTGGCTCCTATATAAAGGTATCTTTTACCTAGTTTTTTCTGATCTATATTTTATAGTTGTCTTTCCAATAAATGTTGTTCTTTCATATCCTAATACCTCCATTGTTGTTTCCGAGAAGAATTATTCACTTTTTCTCTCAAGAAATTGGGCCATGGAAATAGATTTATTTGCATTTCTTTCTCTGCTTAAACTTATTATTCCAGTGATTGATGTGTTCTACCACACGAAGTTGACTTTTTTGACACAGCTTGTTGCAGTTGCTGCACCGTTTCTGATAAAAATAGTTCTTATACTCTAGGCTGCCACTGATGCCAAGTGTCATGGATATGTTGAAGTTTACAATATCTCGAAAGCTAGGGGAGGTATGGCATAATCTACTCATAATAATATCATTTGCAGTTTGTTACTTCAATTTTTGTTTCGTATTTGCTCATTTTCATCGGCATGTTTTTTCAGAGAACAAGGAAGACTTGGAGTTTTCCAATGGTTGTAAAAATCCTCTATTCTTATTGGCTCTGACTAGTGGCCTAACAGCTAAATACATATTTGAATTATATGTTTATTTTTATTTTTATTTTTATTTTTTTGATAGAGGTGTTTGAGACCTTATGACCTGACTAGAAGGGGCAAGGCAACATGCCTAATAGAGCACCGTATCCCACCACTGATTCCCTCGGCCACATACAACATAAGTTTGTTCTAAATGAAGGAAAATAAGACACCTGCCTCATCTCCAAAAACACTGAAAGATCAGTAGCAAGGAGATAACAACAATCCTCAACGCTTTTTCCTCCTTTTAGAACACATCACACCTCATAAGAAAGTGACCAAAGCAAAAAAGAAGCCAGGGTAACTTACAAGTCGCAATGCACATGATTTTCCTTAGGCTCCCTCCAGTCAACTAATTACAAATGTTGTTTACATCTTTACCCATTGAAACAGGAGAAGAAATAACACTAATTCTTTTGAGTTGTTCTCTATCTTCTTAATTCGATATGGTTAGAGCTTGAAACAACCAATTAGCATTAGACACCAAATTTAACTTTCGCTATGGCTTGGAGCAAAGGGGGATATCATCCAACATTTGAAGTGAATCCCACACTGAAACTCACTATTTTTCGTTATAATAAAAAAGCTGAAGTTGAGTATCGTATAGGTCACGGTCCATACTCAACATTTGGCATTTATTCTAACTTATTTTATTATATATTCGGAAGAAGTATGTGGGATGATTAAATAATTGCTTGTTTCCCCAGACAAAATGCATGCCGTGTAGAATTGTAAAAACTATAAGCTTACTTCAACCATTTTTGACATAAACCTAATTTCTCTCCACAGATATCACCTTTTCATATGCCTGCTGGCATAGCTTCATTTGACCAAGCCAAAATTTTGAAGTATACATTATAACAGAACTGTGCTAGCAATACATACGCCTACTATAACAATATTCCACTAGACAGGGTCATTTTGAGTTAAACATCTAATTGATGGTACCAAAATTCTTTCTCGATTCCATAACAAGTCCTTGCAATAAATTTCAGACCATGTTGGGCCTCTGCGGAAGCAAAAGATTATAAAATTTATCGTGCAAGAAGAAATTCTTACCTTTACTATCAACAGCTTTTTTCCATCCACACCATCCACCCCCAACAATTTTTTTAAGATCATCAGTACCCGTATAGTGAGGATCCAATATTAGAAAGGCACAATCACCACTTGCGTCATTATAGTCCACTCCCAAAAGCGTGTACGCAAGAACACCGCCACCTGAATAACCATAACAACACAGCCATTTTTAATAACAGGAAAACACATTTGCTTAATAGAGCAATTATTGATAACTTGTAGACCATAGCAAGTGACACAAAATAAAACTGAAAATCATTCTTTGTAACTAATGGCAGACATTAGAATACAGTAATCAACTTGAAATGGTTGATCATCAACTAAACATATAGTATTGCGACCTATACTACCTTGGCAACATATATGGTCCATTAAGGTGAAGAACCGCCAAAGTGGCATATCATGAATCTGTACACTAGATGTAAGATAAAAGATCAGGTCGCAATTGTGAAAAGGAAATTTTTTTCATGATGGCTCACTAGTCACTGCATAGTTAGGTTGATATAGACATTTTAACTATGGTTCAACAAATTTCAGGGTACTCTAAGGTCTGGGATTCAGCTTCTTTAGTCCCCAGCTTCAACTTCAGCAGGAAAAGTTCAAGGGACTGGTTCAGGAGCATTCTCTACTCCAGAGATTCTTCTAGTGCCCATATCACCACCCAAGACAATCAACAAGCTGCCTTTCAGTTGTTATAGTGAAGAAAGGCACACATATCTTGCAGTTACTTTTTTTTTTCAATACACAGTTTTGTTCTTGATACTTCACATAGAAGTAAAGAATACCATTTTCATCCAGAGCAGATTGTGTTAGCAAACACTGGAAACAATCGATGGCATCATTAATCAACCCAAATCAGTTATTAGTACATCCGTCATGGAAGCTAAGCAATGACATAGATGAAAAATTGGAAAAGTAACATAGACAAACAAAAAGGCAGTTCCAGATTTTAACTGACCTATCATAACAGGTGTTCCTTGTGTATCAAAATGCAAAGCAAGTTCTCGACATTTCTCAGGAAGTTCAGACCCAGATCTCACATTTATGACTTTGCAGCTAACCTGTTTAAGAATAAGTTCAAACTGTCGAACTATCTAAATGCAAAAAGGCTACATATTTAAAAAGAAGAAAAACTTCTCCCGAAAATGAGCAGGCAATCAAAATTTCATTTTGTTTTGGATGTTCATAAAGGCAGTGGACGGACATGGGATACAAGTAATGTATTTAAGACCACAAAAAAAGGGCCAGATGTCCAAAGAAAAGATAAGTTTAATAATAAATATAGGCATTGTCATAGTTGAGACAGTTTCACTAAATCAAATCCAGGAGTATGAATACTTACACCAAGAAGTTTGTCTAAAACAAAGCTTAACTCAATGGCTCCTATCCATTCACGAGATCCCACAAATGATGGCTCCTTATCACCAATCTCCACAAGGGCCTGCTGAATTTCCCTTGAAATTGAAAGAAACTTTAAACCTTCAGCGAGTTATGCTCTTCAACCAGTACTATAATTAATTAACTCCAAAAGGCAACTGGCATTCATATATGTCAATTACAGCTGAACAACAGAGCAAGTCCTAATCTAAAATCTTAAAAAAGCATTGCTTTGCACAATAAATTGGTAGGAAAATGTCAAACAAATAATATTTGTAGGACAGTTAACCTACAGGCTACATTACCTGTGAGAAGGCACTTGAATTGATGTGTAGTGCTGAAGTCTAAACCATGAAATGATGGTCTGCAGGGAGCGGTAAGCACATCCCCATCCCTAGCAGTCAATAAGATGAATAGTAAGCTTCTACTTGGAATATAGAGGACAAAATAGAGCACATAGAACATCAAGAAGGTAGCAAAGCTATAGCTACAGCTTCAAGCATGATTCACGGTGACATTGCCAATTAGTTCACAACCATTTAATCGAAACCATAAAGTGTCGAAAGAAGTTTATTTTTTCGTCACAGCAATCAAATCCATCACATGGAGGACATAAGTATGCTCTTCCCTTTATCTAAGAAGGGACAAAAAAAGAATTGTTACATTGTCATCAAAGCCATCTTGGAGGTAATGAAAATATTCATAGGATCCTTGAATGAGAGATGCAAGACCTTCAGAAACTGCAAGTTATTAAAAAATTTATTAAAAATGGCAGTGAAATTTCACATCTGATTTTCAGCAAATACAAAATGAATGTCCTAACCACCACTATCTGGAATTCCATGATGAACATCTCTTGGCACTTGAGCAACTGAAACCATAATCAACAAACAATATTACCACACATCATTTATAGGCTGGACCAGAAAACAAAATCCAAGTAAGCACCATTACTTCGATCATTTCCCTTGGGGAGTCCAAAACTTAATGCATTGGCAATTCGAAGGAGAGGACGATCCAAGGGCAGTCCTAATCTTACATGAAGAGACCTTCTTATTTCAGCTGAACAAAACCAGATAGTTTTTCAGTTAATAGCTAAAGCAGGGTAGCTTTTAAGCACTGTGAGGCCTATGTTAGCATATTAAGAGGTGACTATGAGGTTGAATGCCACATTTTGTGAAAAATAATTTGTCACCAGTCAGCACAGGAAAAACAAGATGCAATTAGAAACATTTGGCTTGATAACATAAAAATAAAGTACCATAAACTAAAGCAAGCAATCCTTCACAGAAGGCATTTATAGAATAAATTTCTCTCATAGGTAATGATGACATTCTTTAGCTCAGACTACAAATAATAGCCTCCGTCCAAAAGGTTGTAGAAGCATTTAAAAATGAGTTAAATTTATTGGCCTGTAGGGCCCACAACATTTCGAGCTTCCGCTTGCCCCTGCACATGCATTATCATGACTAATCATGTAAATCCATTGGCCTGTAGGGCAAATCCAGTGACCTAATGGTAGATCCGAAAATTTTCAAATGCAGCCAGGTTTTTTAGGATTGAGGGAGTATTTGAATCACAATGTACACAATATCAGTAAGTGTTAGAAGATAATGGCCTGGTTTTGTAAAAACGCTTCTTGCTTCAACAAAACAATAATCTTTGTGAATGTAAAAACTCCCTTGAATATAGAGGTAAAGCATACTTGCAAGACGCATTCAGTCTACATGAGAAATACGTTCATAAATAGCAAAACAACTTTCTAAAAAAACAGAATTGCTAAGAGAATGCATCTAAGACGATTGCATTTGGAGCATTGGAAATTGTGTTCAGACAGAATGTTTTCAATTTTCCTATGACTTCTCCAAACATTATGATTGATTAAGTGCTCTTCCTTTAAAAATGTCAACTAGATATGAAATGAAGAACCATGTGTTGCCTCCTGAAACCAGCATAATTTAATTCTCACTAATGTGCCTTTGTCATCCAATTCTTTTTTCACCTAACTTTTACCCATTATACCAAACAAAAGGTTGTCACTTATCAAGAATAAAACATTTTATATAATAATACATCATGGAATGTAAATACATAAATATATTTTCTTATTGTTGAAATAATAATGATTTTCAGAAGTAAACAGTGAAACTATGACCCTCTAAGACACGAAATCAATACAAATGAAAATGTCTCTATGCCAAAAAACAGAAAGACTAAATTCAAAGTAGAAAACAGTTCAATGCTTGAAAATTTATATCCGTCAGAAGCATTCTCCCATTTAGAAATAGTGCAAGAGGAATACAAACAAAGGTGAAATTCAAGAATCAAGAAGACCTACACACAGAAAAGCTCAAGTCTTCATGTTCAAAGTCAAGACTTGGAAGTACCTTGTTTCATTTCTGTTTCCCCATAACTAAGTTCATAAATAGCAGTTATGGGGTGTAAAATTCCTGGAGGAAAGAAGTGATATGGGTGTAACTACACAAATTAATAAAAAGTGTCAGGTACCACAATTTTTGGTCAAAAGAAAAAAAAACACTAAAATTTGTCATATATGAAACAGCAAGCAAAAAATCATTGTATGGTATAGCAAGCGACTTAAAACCATTCCTTTTTAATTAACGGAAGGAGAAGAAAAGTTAGATACATGAAGCCAGTAAATTACTTTTGATTTCCATAAAAAAAAGTAATTGCTAACTGGATGAAATGATCCAATTGAGCTAATGTTGCAAAGAAAAGGTTTCTATAATTCCCGAGGTTACCTGAGGATGTTGTGTCAAGAGATTTGGCAAAATTGTGCTCTTTATTGTACTTATTTGGTCTGTCAATCCAGGTATAACCAGCATAGATAATGCAGTAGCCATAGGAAGTTCCTTTGCAGCATAGCAAAGTGCATCAAGCTTCATATTAATAATGCAGAGACTTGCTGGTTCTGAAGCTGAAATTTTCACCACCAATAGATGACTCAATATGTTATAAAGAAAGACATAATTTTTAGAAACATTTTCTATTTAGGTTAATATATATATACATATATACCTGGAAAATACTCAGAGATAGGTGCAGAAGATTGTAGGACATCTTTCGAGTTATTGTTAAAGGCAGTCACTCGGATAGCATCTGCACTCTAACCAGTAAAGCCTTAACAATTTGTAAGATATTATTCTACATCATAAGTAGATTACAAGTAGGACTAGTTTGTCCACAGTATTTATCTTTTGGGGAAGAAGAAGAGGTCCATAGGAAAGTGAAATTGCACTACATTACTTGTATGGAGGAAAGGATGGCATGGAGATCAACATGCGTACTCTAATTGGTGTGAGTGATGGCGTTTACATGTAACAGCTTATTGAATCAACATGCTCAGCAGACTTACCTCCATCACTGTAATTGGTGACAAAGGCTTATTCTTTGGATAGAACTGGGCACAATGTGTTGTCTTGGCATCAAAATTTTCCGCTTTACCCACTTGAATTCTCAAATCCAACTGCTTTTTGTCGAAATCCAGGTCAGAGGAATGAAATACAGCTGCCTGGGATACTGCTTTAAACGATTGATTTGGCCCTTCAACAATATATGTCGCACCTGGATCTCTGAGTTTACCAGCAGCAGCATCAATTGCAGAAGAGAAAATATGCTCCGCATCTGAGAAATATTTTACTTTGATTAACTACTTATAGGCAACCTCATAATACTAAAAATTAAATATAATACTGATGAGTATAGAAGATGATTTTGAAAAAAAAAGTTAATGACATGTGTTAGTAACGAACATGCATTCAAATGTAATATTGCAGCATGCACTATTGTCTATTGTTTTTAACTTCTGTGTGGTTACCGTTAACCAATGAAACTGACTTACCTAATCCCTTTCCCATGGGAATATAGACTGGCAACTTTATTGAAAGCTCACACCTAAGTAGGCAACCAAGCTCCCAGAGAAGCTTTTCTGAGTGAGCTTCATATATCACTTCTCTAACTGCTTCGAGCTTCACAGTTTTTCCAGCTTTAGATATGAAAAACTGAATATCACCAGTGGTCAAATCGGCACTTGCACCTATCATATCGCCATTGTTTTCATCACCAAAATGTAATTTTCTCATTTTGCATGACGCGTCAGCCGCCCTGGTTGCATTCCTTTCCAGGTTAGCATCACTGACACAGATTGCTCCAATGATATCAAATCCTCTCAATAGCAGCATCCTAAGATCATCTGCAATAGTTACGCAATCAGTCACGTTCATTCGGCTGAAAATAAGAACCTCAAGTACCAATCCCGATGCAAAATTCAGAGCAGCTACAAAAAATACCAAAAAGAGAAATGCCACTCCACCTCATCAATAGAATTTTTAAGTACACATTACCATCAATTGCATCGTAACCATGCATAAACATAAACACATGAAGCCAATCCACATAACTGGGAAGGCGGACGACAAAGATGATGATGTGAAACCTTCATCTCATTGTCCCCCCTGCAGAAGGGCACCCTGGGTATAAACTTTCCATTATGTTTCTTTCCATCACTTTTGTACCATCATTTCGATCCTGGTAACAATTTAATACTCCCTACATCTGTTTTAGATGCTACATATGGTCAATTTAAGTGGATTTTGTACCTCTTCTTCCCCCCCATTAGTTGGATTTTCCACCATCCAATAAAGATCAACCTTTTTTTCAGATGAAACGATTAAAACAGGACGGAGAGAGAGTATAATACACAATCCACGCCGCCAACCCCAGATAGCTAGGATAAGGCACATGATGATGATATTGACATCAATCGAATTTCAATTTACCAATTTCCAACTAGGATCTCAGATTCGTCAACATACATTTTAAGTTTTAAATCGAGAACGTAGTGCAATAAAGATGATAAGAACAGGAAAGACAGACCGAATAGAGTCCATTAAAACGGAAAATGGTGATATTTACCGGCTTCTTTGGAGAAATTCGGCGAAAGGAAGTCGCCGGCCTGGGAGTGGAGGCATCTGAAGGTGGAGAGGATCGTGAACGGCGGGAGGAACGGGGATCCGATCAGCCATTGGAGGCCCGGATCCTTGCTGATCAAGAGATTTCGGCAGAGGATCCGGACGGAGTTCGTCGTGGCGCCGGCGCCGTCCGTTCTGGGCTCCATCGCCGTCGGTGCCGGAGAGGGCTCGTTCAGCACGAGTCGAGCTTGTGCTGCTACAAGCTCCGAGAACGGTTTCTTCCTCTAGAATTTGAAAATGGGCCACTCATCGTTAATGGGCTTATGCCCAAGTTTAAGCGAGCCCATCAGCCTTGCTATAGATTTCTGCTTGTATTTGGCCTGAGTCTGGGCCCGGGCCCGTTCTTCATAGGAAGCATTGGGCTTAAAGAGATCAGCTGTAAGATCAATATACTATGCATGTTAGTGGATTATCCCACTAGCTGAATTTTCCCAAAAATGTAGCTCAGCTGGTTAGCGGATTATCCCAAAAATCCTAACTAGCTGATTTTTTTCAGCTGGATGGTGCTGATTTTTCATGCCCCAAACGGCCATTGCTGCATTGGGATGAGTCCTATTTAGATGCTCATCCAGCTCAATTTAGGTGGCTTCTAAACCACTTCTTCCTCCCTACTCTTTGATGCGGTTTCCACCATTCAATGAAAGTGTCTATTTTACTCGATGGAGCTCTTAATGTCTATTACTCTCCAAGTAACTTTTTTTGTTTTTGTTTTTGCAAAACATGTTTCTAGGGGCCATTTGGGGCGTGATTATAAGCAAATATCTACAGTAGATTTTCCAAATTTACTGTAGCATCCATGTTTTTTTCATATCCAGCTGAAACACCATCCATGTTTTTTCTATATCCAGCGTGAAACTCTACCTTAGGTGTTTCAGTTGGATATGGAAAAAACATGAATGCTACAGTATAGCAAAACATCCACTGTGGATGTTTTCCGTTTAATCACGCCCCAAACGGCCACTAAGACACATTTCACTCCTCCCTCATCCTCAACATAGAAACACTTTTTTCCTTCCGAGGAAAATCTTGATGGTTAATGAGCATGCTAAATATCAAGTTAGTCAGATATTTAAATGCAAACATTACCCTAATGCCATAAATAAAAGTCAGCACAAACTGATTTTCCCATTAGTGACAAAGATAAGGGGTTAGAAACAAATAAGTTATAGTAGCATCTTAGCTCTTCTCTCGGCTTTTTTGACACACTTCGACATCGGGTACGTTTAGATACTGATAGTGATCTATGGAAAAAAATTGTCAGCCTGAAAATAATCAAAGTGATTTGTAGGTGATTTTTCTCATTGTTGAAAACCCGTATGGGAACCTAAAATTAATCATATTTTCAGCTTTTCACTATTAGCCTGACTCTTGATTGGTAACTTATGTTTGAGAACCTAAAAAAAAAAAATCAGGTGTGATTAGTGTTTGGCAAAGACGGTGAAAAATTTCTATTTTTGGCGGCGACAGCGGGTGGGTGGTGGGTGGTGTCGGCAGCGGGTGGGCAGTGGCCGGTGAGGATAGTAGTGGGTGGTGGTCGGTGGCAGTTGGGCGTTGGCCGACGGTGGACTACAGCGGTGGCGGCGGTGGTGGGTGGTGGTCGACGGCAGTTGAGCGGTGGTTGGTGGTGGCAGTGGTGGTGGTAGGTGCCAGCGACGACGGGCGGTAGTGGTGGGTGGTGGACGGCAGCGGTGGGTGGTGTTGACCGTGGGTGGTGACAGTGGTGGAGGTGGTGAGGAAAAAATTTTCAGACTAATGCTCATTCAATCAGCATTTTCACCTCTTTCATGGGTGATTTGCTGATTTTTTTTTTCAGTTTTTACCATCATGAGTAAAAATTTCAGCCTCGATTTTTTTTCCAGAGAAACAGTTTCCAAACGAACCCATCATAACAACTTCGCCGATCACGTCTCCATACACTTGTACCACTTCACCTCATATTGGTTTACTATTGAGAGAGCAAATCCCGGTCCTCCTTGTAGAAAGAAATGATTCTTATTTCAGTGGAGTCTCTAGTGACTCTTCTTACAGTATATAATATATACTACAAGATGGGTCTGGCCTTAAGCCATATGGGCCGACAAACTACTTTTGTATTACGGATGAATATACAATAGTTCAATACTCCTACAAGAGCTGTAGTCCCAACAGGATGTATGGAATCCTTCAAAGTGACGGCTGTGTCATAGTTTATGACCACAAGCACAGATCGAGTACAATGTTTACAGCCCATATCAGTGTAAAAAAAGTTGTTGCATTTTCCAGTCTCTAACTTGGTTAATGCATCAGTTTGTGCCACAGGTTCCATTTCACAATCAAGAGGAGCGAGCCTTTAGCCCAAAATTGCTTGCCATACCTGCATGGCATGCTTCTTGAGAAGTACGAGTGAAGATTTTTTACTTCACCCCTTAATTCATAGCTCTGAGAAGGTAAAAAAGCTAGCCCTTCTTGTTCTTTGCATGAACAAATTTGTATCTCATTTAAGGTTGCCTTAATCTTCACAGGATTCTTCAGCATGCTCATTGAAGCATACCAACAATTATATTCACAAGCGGCATTGTGCATAAAGAGAGCTAGGGGATGATGCATGGACAGGGGCTATGAGATTGAAGATAGAATAAGAATAGGAAGGGCAATTTTGCATGTTGACTTTTATTCTAATAACACTAGTAAAGTGCATCCCTCCATTCACGTAAAATCACAAAATCATTTAAGAAGTCAAAATTTACATAAGTTTTTATTGTCCTATTTTCTTTTGTCCATTGGTGCGTGGACATGTTTAGAATTCTTTGCATATGCCATAATATCGCAAATTTCATATCAATGCTATTTTTGGAGTGCGGCATGAAATTGTCCGTTGACTCCGTTCTACCTCCCCTTCACTTTTTAGCAAAATAAATTAAGTGTACTACTGAACTCTTCTACATCTTATGGGTAACTTCTACATCTTAAGGGGTTATTCGATGCTGTAAAGAAGGAAAATAAACCTGGGGCACATTGGAAAGAAGTATATACAAATTTGAGTAGACTAGAAAATTATGAACATGCAAGGAATACAATATTCGATCACTTTTTTCACCTTTCTGCTTATTTAGCTATCCACTACTTTCTCTGAGCATTTTGAACATCATTAATCAGATTTGGTATTCTCCACTTGGTGCCCAGGGTTGACACCGGTGACCATTGGCTACTAATTATGAAACAAGGGAAGCTCTACAATATTAATTGCACATAACAGGATGGTGCATGTTGTCATAAACAAAACTTTCGAAAAAAAATGGATCTTCAGTTCACTTTGTCCAACTTTCTAGGGGCTGAACAAGGAAGAATCCAACCCACCAACTGTGCTCTTCTCTGGCGATGCCTCTTCTGCAACCATAACTGCCAGAGGCCTATGTGTGTTATCCACTAATTTAAGCGCATAGCGTGTTATGTTTAAAACACCAAAACGTTCAAATTTTGACTATATCCTGGCGTCTTTAAATCCATATATACCACTTTTGAAGCCTACGTGGGAAACCATGGCAGCAAGGGGGTCAAATAATTACCTTTGTGGTGGAAGACTTGTGAGCTCTCCAACAGTTTATCTTTACCCGGGTATCTTTCAGTGATCTGCATAAAAGATAGTTAGAGTCAAAGATGACAAGGTAACATTTTGGAGCGCAGTTTAGCTATAAAAGAAAATGCGCCAACTTTCATACTCAACAAAGACCACTTTTGCCTTTAGAAAACGAAAAGCAAACACCTACTTTAGATTTTATCAGCAGAAGATTGTCACAGAAACCATATGGTAACAATGAAACACTTGTACTGAGCACATACTGCAATTGGAGGGCCACTAAATAGTATTCCTGACATCAATGTACAGTTGAGTCTACTGCCTCAGCCTTGGAATTATTTCACCTCCAAGCAAGGACGCATATCATGGAGAGCAAACAACAGACAACTTACCCATTTTCCTCCAAGGAACCATTTGTAGATGGGATGTGCGTGGTTGAACTCGAACATGCAACATAAGGATCATTTGTTGAGAAATAAGTATCAAAAGATGTTCTTGAGGGTATGGCAACGTCAAATCTGTTGTTGGGTCGAATCCTTAAACAGATAGTGCAAGCAGCCTCGGATGGGTTTAACATCCTCTTCAGGTTGAGGGTCTTTGAGAAACAGCTTGGTTGAGTCTCAGACTCCGAACATCCTTGATGACGGTGTTGATAATTTGGGCTGTTAATGTCTTGTGGTAAAATACCTTCTAGTTGATGTCCATGTTGCTGGGACTTTTCTGTGCCTGTTATTAAAGCATTTCCCTCAGTATTTCTAAAAGCGAGCAAGTTCTTGGAGGAGCACATTTGCTGGGGTGTATCTGATATTGTTTCAGCTTTGCAGGACCGAGAAGGGGGATTAGAATAGTTTTCTCCATATATGGAGGTACAATATGAGTTTTCTTGCATCCCCCGTGAACAGCCCAAAAAACTGAATGCCGTCTTTCTGATTTTGCAACTGTTTGTTGCCAAAGGGTAAGGTACAAGATTTACTCTGATTTCCACATTGCGTCCAAGCACAAGCTGAAGTAAGCTCGCAATAAGCTTCCATGATCTTTCAGCTTGAGATACGTGATCTGGGTGGCGAAATTGTACTTCTGCTATTGCCACAGCTGAAAATTTAAAAAATGTAACTGAGAATTACCAGCTATCAAATAAGGCTGCAACATATAACCACTCAAAAAAAAATGAATATGGAAAAAACTACATGCCCCACACCCATAAAGATGCATATTGAATGCAGAAATATTTCAATATCTTATAATCCAGTATCAAGATAAAAAATTCGCTCAACTAATATGGTGAATAACTTTGAAACCTACAGAAGCTCTACTTAGCACTCCCAAACATACAGAAACATTTACTGCAAAGTAGATCATACCACCATTGTCACTCATTGCAACTAATAATTTAGTATGGGTATGAATAATCAACCAAGAAGATCAGATTCAGAAGTAAATCAATTTGACTTGAAACTTGAGAGTAATTGACATCAAAACAAAAACTCTACTGTTCTATATGGCTGATCCAACTGCTTAGCTTAAATGCTAACTTCAGAATATGAGGCTTCTATATACAAGGTAACATTTTTCAGCATTAGTTGTACAACAACAAAGTTATGGTGACTGAAGACTATTTACTACTCAGGGCTAACAAACATAGTACATAGCTAGGGGATGCACGCAACTAATTATATGTTAAAAATTACAGAACGACATAGTCTGAAGATATACAATTGAGAGCCAAATATTTCTATTGCATGAAAACCACTGTGAATAATCAAGTCATCTAAATGTAAAGCAGAATCTTACCAAAATCCCATACAGTCACATGCAAGGGAAAATGCAAAGAGACGTTTACAATCCAACATGACAGACAAACAGCTAGAGAAACACTAAATAAACATGTAAATTACAATGGACGCATTTTAATTACCAGAGAACAATGTGTACCTTGGTTGACGCAAACAGATGATAATCTTCCTTTTTCTAAAACCTTTCTCAGCTTATTTGATTGGCACTTGCCGACAGCTCTCCTCCAGATGTTGTCCAGCTCACTATCTACGGCAGAACGTTCAGAGCCACTTTGATTTTGTTCGTGTGAAACAGAACCATCTCCACTCTCTATTCTAGAGAATGTGCCGCAAAACTCATCATCTGCAATGAAAGATGGATATAGCTATGAGTTAAGAAAGTTCAACCAAATAATACATTTTCCTATCAACGGATGGGAGATATGCAGCCATGCCAAAGTTATATAACAATTTGCAAAGGGAAATTAAGTCCCCTTTCCACCTAATTTTTGTTTGTTACCATTGCATGCAGACAAAATTAAGTAATTTCAGTAACTTCCGTGGAAGGATAACGGTTAATATTAGCCATACAATGATCCTGCTATCAATCTGATGTATTGACATTAAAGGGCTCAAATCAGGTAGAGCCCTTATATCTATTCTAATGTTTAGTTCACTGGGGAGTGGGTACACATGCTTCAATTGGTTGACCAAAGTATTTAGTAGTTCCAAGAATCTCAAAAACGTAAGTACAGTTTTGATAAAAATTTGATGTAGCAGTTGGAATTGTATGATACTGCTATATCATGACAAGCTGGTCATCAATTAATTAAGGAAAGATGGGAGTGTTGCTTCTTAGGAACTTTCTGGTTCATAATTCAAAACTGTGGAAGATGATTAAAACGGCGTGTGGATGAGCCGTGCATATACAAAAAAATAATTCTAATGCTTTGCATATCTGCCTCTGGAGTCCAAACCTTTTTATTTGAGAGAGAAAAGAGAAGGAGAAGAGAGTCTTAGACTTGTTCTGACATGTTTTACAATCCCACCTTCACATCTCTGTCTCTCTCTCTCTCCAATCTTTTCTTCGTATTTAAGACCGATCAAACACATTATACACCTCAAAATAAAATTTCTTTAGGCGTAAATTGAAGTATATATCATCATCATCATCATACGCCTTATCCCAGCTATCTGGGGTCAGCGGCATGGATGATATACCATGTTTGACTCTTATCATAATCAAAATGGTACAAAATCCATACAAAGAAACATAGTGGCAAGTTTTTACGCCGGATGCCTTTCCTGACGCAACCCTCTGAAGAGGGGACGATGATTAGAAGATTCAACGTCACCATTTCGATCATACACCTTTCCAATTATGTGGATTGGCTTCATGACATGATGGCTGCACATATGAAATTGAAGTATATATGTGCCAGAAAAATCAAATACTCTTATTACCCTTTTTTTTGGCTCTCAAATACTCCCTGCTACCCCCTAATAGCAACAATATAGCATTTACTGGCCAAAACACAAGTTTGTATGGGATGTTTAAGCTATCTGCAAACTGCCAACAGTAAGTAATGTTTGGTAGGAAGAGGTCCTCATCACACTTGTATAAGTTTAATAGCAATAAAAAATACATGGTTTGTCCATCCCCTATTGGCTACTGCTTTTTATGTATGAAACTTATCTACTCAAAACTACATTACAAGGTCCTAGGTTCAATTTCAATTGGAGATAATAAACCCCATTCAGTAGCAACTTAAATAAATCAAATTTTCACCTCTTCGATGAGATGCTCTCATATATGCCCTTGAATCACTTTCATCTGAAAGACAAGATTCGCCATTGAACTGTAGAAGTGCAACAGTGAGCCATGTTGTTTGGTTTTTTGATGTTCTCAACTGTTTCTCTGTTTCAGAAAGTACTTTAAGAGCATGCCTCAGTTTTTGCAGGTCCAAATCAGCTACATAAGAAATAACTAAATCAATCTTTAATAAAACCTTTTCCAGTAGTCACGTGACTCATGAGTAGGTTTAAAGCGCTCTAGAAGAGTCAGAAAAAAAAAACCATCCACCAAGAAAGGATCAGGAACAAATCTAATTTAAAATGGACAGTCTAGCCATTTGATTCATTATTTCATCAGATAGCTACGATTGTGATCTTCAAACCTTGCCTATCTGCAGATGGAACTTTTGAATTGGCAGATCCACCATGTCTAATATACAAATAATTCTATGTGAAGCATCATAAAATATGGATGGTGTCAATTGTCCTTGTCCTTCCATTGATCATGCAAAAAAATTACGTCACATTCTATTGCTCATAAGAACAAATTCTCATTTTTTATTAAGCTTTGATGGAAGTATATATAAAGTAAAACAACCAAGCACTTCCTTCTTATTTGTCCTTTTCTCTTAACATGCTGCTCATAAATTTCAAGAACGTTTGACTTTAGCGTAATGTCTAAACCTGCAAAAGGAATACTGAACTACTAACTAGCTAGTAAGCACATACAACTATGTCTTCTCATAAAGTTTCTCCCAGCTTCAGGATTTCCAGGTAAACATCTACCGGACAGAATATCCATGATGAGATTTGCCAGTTGTGATACTAACTGCATAGGATCTATTCTGGACTTCATAAGTTCTCTGGCCCTTCTGACTGTATTTGAAGTGTCAGAAGACAAAGCAAGATCTAGCAAATCAAGCAATTCCTCATCTGAAACAATTCCATACTGCAGAAGGACAATAAGAAAAGATAAAATCAGACTTTCCAGCCATGAAAAATCGCAATCTGAAAATGAACAATTATAAACTATGTCTTACAAGTTCGTAAACCAGAGGTACATTGATCCTTTTCCCAAGTAAGCTGAGTTGATCGAGCATAGTTTCTGCATCTCGCAAAGACCCATTAGATTTACCAGCAATAAACTCCAAAGCACCCTTATCAAATTCAAAACCCTCTTGAACACAAATTTTTGCCAACTTGCAAACCACATCTACATCCCTTATTTTAGGAAACTGGTACCTCTGGCACCGTGAAACAGCACTTCGCGGGAGCTTGTCTAGGTCATCAGTAATCAACATGAACACAACATGTTTAGGGAGTTCATCAACTCCAGAAATAAATGTAGCCCATATCTCCTCTTTAAGCAATTGGCATTCATCAATTATAAAGACCTTAAATTGTGAAGAAGCTGGAGCAAGAGAAGCAATCTTAAGCAAAGCTTTAACACGACCTGTTTTATTAATTTTTGCAGCATCAACATCTTTGGCACCTCTACATTTACCAGAGAAAAATAAAACACATTCCTGGCAACAACCGCATGGCCTATCTTCTGCAACAGAAAGACAATTTAAAGCAGCAGAAAAAATTTTAGATGCTGAAGTCTTCCCAGTTCCACGGGGCCCATAGAAAAGATAAAGAGATGCAACTTTTCTTTGTAATATGGCATTCAAAAGGGATTGAATTACTACATGTTGTCCAACCAATTCTTCAAATGATTTTGGCCTGAATTTCTCGCTTAAACTCCTTGGCCCATCAGAATTGAAAGCCAGTCCTCTCTTAAGACAACTGTGTTCCAAATGAGCAATTTCCTTTTTATCAGCCAACAGCAATATATGGTCTTCTTCAACGCTGGGTTGGAGGCAAGGGTCTTTAAATTTTGGAGTTCTAGTCCAGCAACAACCAATACCACAACCACGATGGTTTGAACCAAAAAGTTCTAGCTCCTCGTTTGCAAATAGAGTTGTACTAATGCTTGATGTCTCCATCCGGATATCACTCACTGACACAGAAGGGCTACCTACACCACTTGTAAGACCATCATCTACTATCCTAGATGACTTACCTGATTTACTTGAACCTGGCCTTTTTTTCCTACGTGTTGTACCAACTATATCTGCCAGCTCCAGTTCTAAGTTGGTAGGTTCACTACATGATAAGACATCCTCTTTCAAACTGTTGTCCAAGTGTTGGTCCCAAGCATATTCTCTCTCATTCTTCCTTTGATGATAATAATCTCTATCCGCAATCGATTTGGCTTCAGAAATCTCCGCAAGTCTCAATCTAGAAAAGCCTTGCTCTTCTCTGTGCTGCGTCCTCCTTGAATCCTTTCCTCTTGTTCCAACTCTGCCTGGCAGATTAGAGTTGTGTAACCTACAGTTAGGCGGTTTTTTGGAATTATAATTCAATTCAGGGTCGCTGCCAAATGCATCTCTTCCGCCTGGGCTATACTTGCCACTCTCATCTTCTAAATAGATACCACCACAAGAGTTTGTTTCCCACTCAAGGTTGTCCAAACAAGCAGTTAACTTACTCATAGAGTTTGTTGTTGGGTCCCGCAAGGATCGAACTCTCCTGAGAGCCACTAACGTCTTTGAGAGAGGAATGTCAACGGAGTGCCGCCTCCCATCTGACATTTTCTCCATTGCTTCCTAAAAGGAATTTGCTGCTCACGCAAACATAAGCCCTGCAACTATAAGATGTGAGAAAATATTGAGTCTATTCGCAGAAATCTAAACACACATTAGGCTACACATTGGACACAAATATTCTGATCTACTATGGCCTTTGCTATGCTGACAGATGAGACATAGAGCATATTAATGACATTTCTGCAAATACTATGGACTTCGCGACGCTGGAAGTTGAGATATAAAGCACATTTATAACATTTCTCCCAAGAATGCCAATAGTATCTCTCATGCAGATTGTCCTCATTAGTGCAAGTAGAGAGAACACCAATGGAAAGAACGAGGAGATACATAGTAAAGATAGGAAAAACAACCTGATCCAAATTAACCATTCACCATATTAAAGTAAAGAGAGGCATGTTCACAGTTTACACACACGCAAACATAAAACAACAACAAAAGAAGGTGGTCAACAACAGAATACCAATGCTCAACAATCTATCAACAAACGTATCACTGAAAAAATATGATTCATAACAAAAAAAATGGAAAATAACAACAAGAAAGACTGGATAAGTAAGACAACCTAACCAACCTCTGAGGGGACTTCAGCAAGGATATATACTGTTCAATAAATACAGCAATACCCAATAATCCAACCACACACCAACACAAAACACAGCACAATATAAAAACAAAAACAAAAAACAACTCTATTTACTGAGAAGGCACACAACATTTAATCCAAAATTTCTGAAAGAGTTACTAGGTAATAACCAGCATAGAATGTTCAATAGAAACAGCAATGCACAATAATGCAACCATATCCCAACACAAGAACCAACACAACACACAAAAAACAAAGACAAGGCACACAACATTCAATAAAAAAAATTTTTGAAAAAAATAAAAGGAATCAGTTAAAAGGCAATAACAACCATATAAGGCTTTACCAGCAGGCACCGGGAAGCTCCAAACCCCACAAACAAGAGATGGGTCTTACAAAAACCACAAAGAAACAGCTCTATGTTCCAAAAAGGGCAGTGATATCCCTACATCATTGACATACACATAGGGTCAGTGCTGCAAGGAAAATAACGTAGAAATATCATTTCCCTTCGCTCACAACGTTCAGTAAAAAAATTTCTGAAAAACCAATAGAGGAACCATATAAAAAGCAATAACCAGCATACAAGGCTTACCTACAAGACAGACCCTGAAAGCTCCAAACCCCACAAAGAAGACATGGGTCTGTCAGAAAAAAACATATGCAGCACAGTAGATCCAGTATTTGAGCTTGGGGTGTGGAGGTAGACGGCCTCAGAGAACTTGCCGCTGCATTGAGTAGTGGCAGAATGGTAAAAACTGCCTGTTGTGGGTGTGAAAGAACTGCCATGAATTCCATAAACATTTTTAAATTTGGTTGCTTGTTTGGAAGGAGGAGACTCTGGCTCAGGCCAGGGAGAGATTCCGGTGGCTCTGCAGACACTGCCAGAGCTGGGCCTCGGAAGTTGGGCTTGGAGGGCAATTTGGTCATTTTACACACTGCAAAAAGCTGCACCACGAGGGAGATGTTATGACATCTGAGTTATTGACGAAGAAGTCTGGGGCCCGCAGTGGAAGTAAAGCTAAAGAATGGTTTTAAAGTACGTGCTTTTATAGTACGTGCTGGATTTGTTTGTTTAGGTGGAGACCGTCAGATTATATTTACTCGGCTGTGATCTCACCGATTTTTATTTTAGAACATACAGTGAACACGCATGTTAAAGTACGTACTTTGTCTTGTTGACTGATAGGTAGACTCACTCTATGCTATAGTACTTGTCTGGCTTAGAAAACCAAAGTGAACTAAAATCAGTTTATTTTATTTTTTTGATGCAGACAATTATATTTAAATGAAGGGTGTGATAAATGGCGTCGGCCGTTGTACCTGGGCTTATGTTGGGCCGGGTCTTTTAGTGGTTGATGGGCCTATTTATGGCCACCAAGTGGCTTTTTACTGTTGGGATATAATGGGCATCCAATTTGGACATTCCACATTAGGATCTGAGCTTGAAAATACAAAAAAGACACATTAGAAAAAGACACATAAATGAGGGTTGTCAATGTTTGCCCTGCAATTCCGCTCTAGACATGTGCACCTTGTGTCGTATTAACATTCTTTGCTTTGTTTTTTGCATTTGTATTGACTTTCTTTGCTATGTTGATCGGATTGAAGTCAAAGAAAATTAAGGCTCTGTCTTCTAAGGGTACTAATTCAGAGTTTCAACACGAACATGTGATTCATGGTGAAACTTGGAATGTCTAAATAATTTTTATAATATTCAAATTTAAAAACCTGCCCCCGCCTGGCAGGTCGAAAGGGCTTCAAGTGAAGGCGGTGAACCTTGGAAAATCCTAGGCCTGACCACTGATTTGTTGCCTGTTGGGATTATGCCTTGAAATAGTGGAGTGATTCACACTTTAGGGCTTTTAGGAGGATTAGGCAAGAACGTGGAGACTTGAGCTTCCGAATGTTTGGATTCTTGCTGCAAACGTTCGCCATTGTCCGGTTGACCGGACAGTTGAGGTCGTGACATATGGGCTTTGTGAATAAAACGTTCGCAAATGGCAGTACATTGTAATTAGACTTCTAAGTCCTATTTCAAGTAAGTCCCTTTTCTATTTGGACTAGGCAATGAGACTCCGGTTCATGAGCCTCTATAATAATTAAAGGGTTCTAAGCATGGTTTTTAAAACCAGACCGGACCGGCCAGTCCGATTGCAAAATACTAGAACCAGTAGTCAGACCGGTTAGCCCTGGTCAGTTGACCTGGCCAGTTCGAAAATAAACCGGCCAGTTGATTCGCTAAACCGACAAACCGGACCGGCCCGATTCAGAGTTTCAATGGGCCAAACCAGAATTTTTCTGTAAAAAAGACTTGTTTTACTAAGATTTCAGGACTGACAATCATCATTTCCAACACCTTAACCACCGGACTACTTGATTTTTTTATGTTTATTATGCACAATATATATTTATTATATATATGAGGTGAGCATCAGTAGTGTTCTCCTAACATCTATCCCAAGTCAAGTTTGACCTACGGTTTGATGGCGGTCCAACTGGGACCGACCAAATTTTCGGGTCGATTTTAAAAACCTTGGTTCTAGGGCTGCATAAGGGTGTGGGAAAATCTCGTGTCAACATGTTCTCTCTAGGGCTCAAGGGCATAAGACTTGTTTATGCTCAGAGAGGGTTTGGGTGTTTTCAAGATTTCTAAGATGTTGACATGAGATGCCGAATCCCACAAACTGAACGTGCAACCCTCCATTGCTCCCTCACCTCCCCCATCTCTTCATCCCAACCCCCCCGCCCCTCCTCCTCTGTCAGGGCTGAGTCCCAGATCTCATCTCGACTACCTCAAAGGCATCAGAAGCACTCACCTTCCACCCAGAGTTGAAGGGTTAGATCTCCATCCGTATACTGCAGGAGTTTGTCGACAGGGAAGCATTAAGGTGGACCAATACCCTTATCGGATATGCTATGGGTAAGCGTCCATCCTTCATCTGGTTCAAGGACTATGTATCCAGAATCTGGAAACCAGCTGGATCTTTCGACATGCATACTCTGGCAGGGGGATTCTTTATGTTCAAATTTACTTCCTCCAAAGATTGCGAGCGAATCCTACACTCCATGTGGACTGTGAGCAGTAGACCTTTAATCCTCCGAAAATGGCATCCAGGTATGTGGCCTGACAGAGAACTTCTGAAAACAGTTCCGATTTGGGTGCGATTCCCAGATCTCCTGCCTCAATATTCCGCTAAAGAGAGCTTAAGTATGGTGACCAGTCTTGTGGGGTGTCCACTATTCTCTGATAGAGCCACAACTGATCGCTCCCGCCTAGAGTATGCCAAAGCTTACATAGAAATTGACACCGATTTCTAGTTCCCCTCGGTTGTCCATGTAGCCACCAGAGATGGGTCCTTCTTCCCACAGCCCGTAGTTTACGAATGGAAGCCACACATATGTGCCAAATGTAAATGCTTCGACCACACCACCAATGCTTGTCGGTCGAAGGAGGTCTGGATTGAGGCACTGCATCACCACGCCCCGGAAGGTGCAAATGTTGGAAGCACAAAAACCCTGGCTGTAGCAGGAGTGACTAAGACATCCGCAACCACCGCAGTGACGAGCTTCCCCTCCCCCCAGCGACTAAGGATTGGGGCCCAACCACTCATCATCAGAGAACGACCCCGGTGCACGCCTCTGGCCCTAGCCAATTGATCCCAACCTCGGATGAGTCCTTGGTGCAGCCGAGTCCATCTATGGTACCATTGGAGAACTGCCAATTGCTCAACGCCAAACCCCACCCAATCCAGCCTGAAGACTCGAGGTCAGTACTCAAAAACTCACTGTTTGTTGTTGGACAAGTGCCTTACATTGTCAAAGGGAAGCACATATTCACACACGACGGCTCACCACTCTACCTCTCTGCCACCCCAGCAGCCATTCCGGATGTGCTTGCGGACCCCCATCTTGGCCACTCCTACCAACTCGACCACCCCCGCCTGGCTCCCTCACCCTCTAGAGCAGTCACGTTGGACTCCTCCGGGGGTTCCTTGTCTCATGCCCAGTGCCCGCATGACTGGAGCTCTCCAGGGAAGCGGGGGATAAAAGCCCTAGCAAAGCTAGCTCTGGCGCAGGCTTTGCATTCCACAAACCCCTTCCTCCAAATACAAGATAGTGATGAATCGACTTCAGAAACCTCGTCCACTCTACCGACGACAACAAGAAGAATCCAACCAGCTCGCACTGTGTCTCAAAATAAGAACCAAAAGCAAAAAAAGGAGGCAAATAAAACGGGGGCATCTGCCCCTAAACCCCTTTGATGTCCATCTGCAGCTGGAACATCCATTGACTAAACCATGGAAGCAAAAGGTCGGCGGTGCGCAACCTTGTTAAAGATGAAGATGTGTTCCTTTTGGCACTATGCGAAACAAAAACCAAACGAAGACACATTGACAGAATCAGCAGGAAAGTCATTACGGGATGGCAATCTCTGAATAATTTGGCCTCAGATGAATCAGACAGAATCTTGGTCCTCTGGAACCCCATCGTTGCTACCGTTCATAAAGTGCATGAGACACCTCAAGCCCTCCACTGCCTAGTCACTTGCTCCTCATGTGATACATTCTATTTTACAGCTATATATGGTTCTAATAACCCTAAGGAGCAGAAGAATATGTGAACCAATCTCTGTAATTCCGCCAACACTATTGTGGGACCTTGGCTTGTGATAGGTGAATTCAATGCATTTCGCAATGAGTCGGATAGAACGGGTAGAGGCTCCGCGTCTCAAGCTGACCTCAGAGCTTTCAATGATTGCATTTCGCAGGCTGGACTCCAGGAGATCCCTTGTTCTCTACCCTACATGTGGAGCAATAATCAATCTGGTAACAACCTTACTCTTTGTCGAATTGATAGAGGTTTTGCTAACCCTGATTGACTCATCAGCTTCCCTACTGCAAGACTCCATTGCCCACCTCCAGGCATATCAGACCACAACCCCCATCATCTTCAGAATGCGCCCACCCCTCCCAAATGGGCCGAAACCGTTCAAGTTCTTTGATATGTGGCTCCACGACCCCAACGTGAGAGAGGTTATTTCCAAATCTTGGGAGATGCAGATCCATGGTCAACCTCTGTTTATAATGTTAAAAAAATTGCAAGAGTGCAAAGAGACCCTCAAAAGCTGGAACAAAGATCACTTTCGAGATGTCAATGATAGATATAGATTAGTCGTCTTGGACCTCCATGCTTTGCAATCTGCCTTGCAGAATCAACCCCATGATGATGATTTGCGGATGCGCGTTAACCTGGCAAGGCTAAAAGTGTATGAAGAGGATGGTTTAAGAGAAAAATTTTATCGTAAAAAATCAAGAGTAAAGTGGCTCAAAGAGGGTGACAGGTGCTCCAAGTTCTTCCATGCGTCAGTTGCCTCCCACTGTGTTCGGAACACTATCCACGAGATCATTGATGACTCAGGCACTCGTTCGGAAACTCCCCAGGAAATTTGAGCCAATGCAGAGATGTTGTAAGGACCCTCATCTTGAACCGATTTATTTTAGTGTTATTTATCTGTTATCGTGTGGGTTAAGCATTATCTGATTAAATTTAGTGGTTTTTGAAAATAAATGGGGTTTATAAAGGTTTTAATCAAAACCAACTTCACAATCATGAGTTTTAAGTTATTTTGGATCAAAGCTGAAGTTTTGGGATTTTTCACCAATTTTCCAAAAATTAGGGTTTGACGGGACCCCAATGGGCCCCACCGACGAAATTAGGTTTTTATGACCAAAATGCCCCATACATCAAAGGAAGATACTATAAAAAAATTAAAATTTTTTTGGACCTAATTTTGGGTTAAATTGCCAAATTTTCTAGTTTTGGTTAAAAACTCTATTTCTACCCCACATTTCACTTAGGTTTACTCCAACCTTTTCTATAAAAGTAAAAGGAAAGTGTTGTGCCATTTCCCAAATTGGGAATAGGCTTGGCCAGGTGATTGGAGCCTATAATCCCCATTAGGCCCGAAAAGGAAAGAAATAGAGGTAAGTTTAGCTTAATCTTTGTTTCTTTCTTTAAGTTTTCTTAAACCCTTCTTAATCTTGACTTCCTTCATTGTTTCAATCTATTTTGAAAACATAAAATCATTATTTTACCTCTCTTTTACAAGCCCTAATATTCAAAATCTTATTTTTATGCTTCCAAAGCTCTAGATCTAGGGTTTATTTTTTATTTTCAAAGCTAAATCGAGATTGGTTGTATATTAACATAAAAATTATATTTTTGGAAGGTGTTGGAGGAAGTTGAAGGTTCATTCTCAACAAGGAAAGGTAATGAGTTCTTCAATCTCAGCTTGGGTAGTAAAAAAGCTTGTTTTCATGATTTTCTTGAATGGGAGTTACTTGTTTAGGACTTTAATGGTGGGTTTAATAAATACTAATCTTTGCTTCGATTTCTTATGGTTTTATCTTAGAATGATATAAGTTAGAGTTCTAGAAAGTTTGATGGGTTTTTGTCAATGTTTGAGTCCATGGATGAAGGTTTTAAGTCGTTCTAATGGCGTCTCGGGTTTTGAAATTTCGAAAGGAAGAGGAAGGCCGGTGATCTACACATGAATTATGTATTTTATAAGCCCTTAAACTTATATTTATATTAGTGTTTGATTAGAATTAATGATACTTTAATATAATTTTTGGTTTTTGTTGGAAACAAGAGTAAGATACAGACCGACCGCACGCAATTTAGAGTTCGAAGCAAAAAATTATGACCAGTTGAAAATTATGAATAATAACTACGATCTATAGGCATTTCATACACGATCGATCACAAGAGCCAGAAACAGTGTTATCAAAGGAAACGATCGATCGGCACTCACAGCGATCGATCGTATCTACTGGAGTTTTTCAGTTTTTTGGATGTGCGTAATACAGTAAACACGATCGATCGGGAAAAGAAACGATCGATCGATTGGCGAGATGAAAAGGACGATCGGCGCGACAACGTAGAAATCAACGAAGGAAAATGATCGATCGGTAATACGGAGCAATCGATCGGTTTGTGCATTCGACTCGGATTTGAGTGACCTAAATCAAGCCTATTTCGACTCAGATTTGGAAGGGGACTTCGGGGTTTCTCTTCAAACATATAAATAAGCCTTAAGGGAAAACGTTTTGGAGGATCTTGAGCAGAATTGGAGGCTAGAGCAAAGGAGAGAAGAAGAAGAAGAAGAAGAAGAAGAAGAAGATGAAGAACATGATGATGAATTCTTTTCCAATGCGAGGTTAAACTCCTTTCCCAGGCGTAGATGAAGCCCAATAGACTGGTTGTGTAGTTTCTTTTCTCTCATCTTATATTTACTCTAGTTGGTGTATGACTCTTTATTATGCAATTAAAGTTAATTCATTGAAGTTTGTTCTTTGTACTCGAGAGAGACAAGAGTGAATTAATTGGATTTTAATCTGAAAGAGCACTTGCGTGTCCGAGAGGAACGTGAGTAATCTGAAGTGTTATATACTAATAAAGTTTCATTGGTTTATACTCGAGAGAGATAGATCACAATTCCATGTTTTAATCGTTTTATGTGTTACGTCCGAGAGGAAAGCACTATATTTTGAGTTGACAAGTATATGTTCGAGAGGAATATGCTAGCCAATTGGAAATCTTTATTCAAAAGAGAGAGAGAGAAACGATACTTTAGTTTATTGTGGTGGATTCGAAGCCTTGGTCTCTTCCATATTGATTTAATCTCAGCTTAATTTAAATAAAGTTCACTGCTTTCAAAATGATTATGAAAGGTGTTATGTTGAAATTAGGTTACTGGAAGTATAGAATTGATGATGGAAGTTTATGGATTAAGCCAAGTGTTGTATGTGGTATTGTATTATATGTTGATAATGATGCATGTTGATATTGAATTACTTTGTGATGGAATTCTTGTGATTAAAGCATATTTCCAACAAAGATATTATATGATAGACGATGAGATGTGCTCTCTTATATCGAGTATAGTTTATTGGGAATTGATGTGATTATGCTATGGCTTAATGTATCGAAAGAATCATGCTTGTATGAGTGAGTCTTCGACTTTACATGGTTGGAATTAAGTTTTATGGTGGAATTTTTCTTTGATTTCAGTTGGGAATCGTGGTATTGAATGCATTTATGCATGCATATATTGTCATATGAGTTTATGTCAAAGCATTGACCATGTGATTAGAATGTGTATGAATACACACACATGTGGGGAGTTTATTATGAAATGGTAGTTAATTTATACTTTAATTATGATGCATGAGGGGATGGATTAGGAGCACGTTCCAAGTGTTGGAACCCACGTAGGTTTTGCTCATAGATGTATCATGATATCATGCATCATGTATTGGACTTAATGGATGAAGTTTTATCGTTGTTTAATTGATTGATTGTATGCAATGTTTGAGATTGCGTGCCGGATTAATCGATCGGTGGATTAATCGAATCTTGGTTGGTCCAAAAGGACATGTTTTCGATTTCGTTCCTATGTGGAACATGTATACTCCCCGAGTTGAGTCTAGTTACATTGAGATATGTGGGGGCGAGTTGTGTGCTTGCCTTGCAGATGAGATTACTGAGATTGTCATCTGGACTTGAGCATCTAGAGTGGTATGCTTAGTGCACTAGCTACCACGTGTTCTAGGGTTCTCTGTGTGAGAATTCGGGCTCTCCCCCACCGCAGGAGATGTCCGAGGGCGAACACACCTGCTCTAAGTTCTCTGTGTGAGAATCGGACATCCTTGGCCAGGATCGTCTAGGGCGAGCAAGTTTAGGAGCCGACAACCCCAACCTTCGTACATTTCCTATGTGGAAATCGGACCATAATACGCCTTTGTGGCCTTGACTGTGTCCCGCCTGCGTGACAATACTTGTGTTACTCTTTGATGGAGGCATTCGCCATTTGTGTTGATAGATGTGTATTGTGACTATTATGCATGATTGTACCATGTGTTGGATACATTATTATGCATGATTATGTGTTATGAATGCATGATCAGAAAACATGTGATTGATACATTATTTTGCATGATTATGTGTTATAAATGCATGACCAAAAAATATGTGGATGAAATATTATTAGGTAGGATTATGTGTTATGAATGCATGATCAGAAAGTATGTGATTGAGACATTATTTTACAGGATTATGTGTTATGAATACATGACCAAAAAATATGTGGATGAGACATTATTATGCCGGATTATGTGTTAGGAATGCATGATCAGAAAGTATGTGAACGAGACATTATTATGCAGGTAGTATGAACATCGTGTATGTGGGTACATGCTTTCAGACTCATGTTTATCTTATGTGTTGAGACCTATTCTAGACTTTTATATTCGAGCCCCTTGTGTTGGCTTAGGATTTTAGTATGTGGGTTTAAGATTTTTGGATGGATTATGAATTAAACTCCACTTTTGTTCTTCTCATTTATTCTTGCTCAAAGTAATGCGTAACTTTGTTAGATAGACCGCCCATTAGTGGGGCATAAGTCTTCCACTATTTCTTTTCTCGTTTTTCTAATACCGTCGCCCCCGTGCACTGGTTCGGCTCTTGGACCGGATTCGGCTCGTGTCGGGCAGTGCCGGGGCGTGACAGATGCTCTACAAGAATTTGTTTACTCCTACTGCTTCAACCCCCTAGGTAACACTCCCCTTCTCCCAGACCCTCTCTCAGGCCCAAGCCGCTTTCTTGTCTAGTGAAATAGGTGACAGAGAAAATCAAAGGGGATGTATTCCAGGCGCCCAATAGTAAGGCTCTAGGTCCGGATGGATTCCCAAAAGAATTCTTCACCCACTTTTGGAATATTATTGGCCAGACTTCATTCTGGCGGTGCGAGACTTTTTTCAGGAGAGGATATATGCTCAAGGCTCTCTGATATCTATAAAATATACACATTTTATATGCCTTTCTGCCTATTTGTTAGTCGTAATTTTAGTTGAAGTAAGGATAATTAATTGTTAATCATGATTAGATGAGTAATTAGGAGTTTAATGAATAAATACGTTTAGTTGATTAATTTAGATGCGTTAATTGGATTTAATGGATTTATTTTTAATTATGCGTCTAAGTTATATTTAATTTTGTTTACGCAGGTTTTTAGAGTCAAATTGCAAATCGCTAAAAAGTGGAGCACGTCAAACGGGTTTTGAAGATCCGGCGGTGGAGATTAAGACGGCGGGTTTTAAATAAGAAAAAGAAAAAAAAAGAGGAATTGAACCTGAACCGACCGGTTCAGTTCCGGTTTGGTTCAGAAAAGAAAAAGAAAAAATGAAGACAGCCCGAGCCGAAGCTCGGGCGCTCGAGCCTTCGTCTCAGTCGAACAGAGCCAAGCTCTGTTTGAGCTCTGCACTGGCGATGGGTACGATGGCATAGCGGCTGGGTCTCGACGGCAGTGAGCTGGGCGAGGCCGGAATGGGTCGAGAGACGGCTGGGCCTGGGCGGCAGATCTGGAGGCGGCTTAGGATGGCAGTGGACGGCAATTGAGAAGACGACGGCGGTTCTATTCGAGAGCTCGACAGCAGGCAGATCGAGTAATGGGTCTCGTTTACGGCAACGGATTCGGCCAGGGAAGACGACGGCGGGACTGCAAGAGATGTCAGAGGAGAATTTCCGGCGAGGTCAACGGCGGAACAGAACAAACAGAGAAGGAAGGTGCTTGATTTGGAAATTTGCCAAATGGAAAATTCGAGGCGTGCTCAATCTGGAAAGGCTTGAAATCGATTCGACTTCAACTGGGAAATGGACTTGGATTGGAAGGCCTATAAAACCCAAGCCAAATAGAGCGAAAGCAGACGGACAGAGAAGAGCTGCCGACATACAGAAAAAAATAGAGCTTGACGATCGGACTTTCGCCGGAAAAAGCCAGGCTTTCCGGTGGGTCTCGGTAGGAGCAAGAGGCCGGAGTAAGGGAAGAAGGAGGAAGGGAGCAGAAAGGGTTGATCTTGTACTGTGGCGAACTGCTACAGTGCTGGTTCAAAATTGCAACAGTGCACGTCTCGCCGGAGAAGATGATGAATAGTGCTACAGTGCTACAGTGCGCGTGAACAGTGTTCCTGCAAATGACTTCTCCGACGAACCAGGCTTTTTCTTCCTTTTCATCCATGTCTAGCTAAATTTCATTGTACTAAGACTAGATGAAGCTCTGCTGAATTGGTTGACTCTCAATACTTATTTGCAATTCTAAAGTTGTGATTTTTATTCCATATGCTTAATAGTTTGCTATGATTATTCTGTTGCTCGAGAGAGGGTAGAGTAATTGTTAGTGAAATTAAACTAAGGGTTTGTTAATGTTCGAGAGATCTTAGCGAATTCCAAGGTATTAATTGAATAAAAATTGCATTTTTATGATTGATCTTTGCTCGAGAGAGGGAGATTAATTAAGCTAGATTTAATTGTTTAGTTGCATGTTCGAGAGGGCTGCACACATTACGATTATTCGTGACTTCGAGAGGGGCACGGATAATTGATCACTTGGAATTGTACGGGTTTAACGGAGAGGATAGCTATTTGGTTTGGGTGGATTCGAAGTCTTAGTATATTTCTCATCATATTATTTTCACATAAATTTCATTGCTTTGTTAAATTAGAACTTTTCATTCTGTTATAACTAGTTTCATAAAAAAATCAAATCTTTCATTAGAATTAAGTTGAATCAGTCCAAGTCCTTTGGGTTCGACCTCGTTACCACTAGACTATACTGAGTCTCGTGCGATTGCAAGTAAAAAGTAGAATAAATCAATCAATCACTCTCAGCCACACTTTTTTAACCCTCATCCCTAAAAAGACAAACTCCAAGAGCTTTGAAGAGTTTATGCCTATCACCCTCTGTAACTTCATCTACAAAACCATCACCAAAATTATGGCAAACAGGTTGGCTCTTGTACTTTCTACTCTGATTAGCCTCAATCAGTTGGCTTTCGTGAAGGGGAGATTAATTAAAGAAAATATTTTACTTGCCCAAGAGCTAGTCTGCAACATGCATCGACGTGGGGGGCATAACAGGTTTTGCATAAAAGTGGATTTGAGGAAAGCATTTGACAAGGTGAGGTGGGACTTCATCCTTCACATTCTTAAGGCCCTCAGCTTTGATGACACATGGCTCCGCTAGACTAGGCAATGCCTTTGCACCCCCACTTTTAGCGTTTTGATCAATGGT
Organism: Houttuynia cordata; assembly: GCA_039654745.1. NCBI lineage: Eukaryota > Viridiplantae > Streptophyta > Magnoliopsida > Piperales > Saururaceae > Houttuynia > Houttuynia cordata. Next base: position 16,807,200 of record CM077506.1, read on the forward strand.
TCAAACTATGGGTACTTCCCAAGTGCAAGTGGTCTTTGACAGGGTTGTCTATTATCCCCCCTCCTATTCCTACTATGCATGGAAAGCCTCTCAGCTATGTTAAATCACGCAGAAATGAACTGTAACCTCAAGGCACCCAACATTGAGGGGAGGTCTCCCCATCTCTCACCTGCTTTTTTCAGATGATAACCTCTTGTTCTCCAAGGTAGATGTGCAGTCGGCCGTTTGCATTAATGAAATCCTCTCGGCCTTCACAAACATATCTGGTCTTCATGCAAACATCAACAAGAGCTCTATCTTCTTCTCCGCAGGAAGCCAGTGCAAGTCAATCATCCTTCAAACCTTTGGATTCCAAGAAGGGACCTTTTCGATCAAATACTTGAGTATGCCTCTCTCCTCAAAGGGCATCTCTTACTCAACCTATAAACCTCTTATTAGCCGTGTCAACGGATGGAAAGCAGCACTCCTATCTTATGCCGAAAGATTGCAACTAATTAAATCGGTCATCGGAGGCCTAAACGTCTTCTGGACATCCTGCTTTAAACTCCCCACCAAAGTCTATCGAAAGTTGGAAAGCATCATTGCCACTTTTCTATGGAAAAGTACTACTCATTCCAATGATTTTCACAACGTATCCTGGCGAAGGCTATGCCGACCCCTCAAAGAAGTGGGTCTTGGGGTTAGGCGCATAAAAGACATCAACAATGCAAACCTTGCTAAGCTCTTCTGGAGATGCGCCACATGCAAAGAATCCCTATGGTGCTTATCGATTCAGGGTGTTTATCTTAGAAACAGCTCCATCTGGATGGCTAGACCCCAACACTGCTCTTATGCCTGGAATTCCATTCTCCAACTACAAACTTTTATGCAGGAGAGATGTGTCCCTAGCATTGGCAATGGTCGCACAATGAGGATGTGGCTAGATCCTTGGAGCGGCCCACTGGCACTTGTTTGGAAATTTGGCAATAGAACTGTTCTTGAGCTGGGTGGCACCACGAATGAATCAATTTTTGACTATCTAAATTCAGGTAACATCCACAGTGAGCATCTCCTCCCAAGAAAAGAAGACCTTGCAAAGGCGAAAATCCTAGAGAACATCCCTATGCTCTCCAAATCGGAGGATTCTTTTGGATGGCTCACTTGATCTGGCAAGTTTACTTTTAAGAGTGTCTGGGATGCTACCAAAGTAAAAACTGGTAATGTCCCTTGGTACGACCTCATATGGTTTAAGCACCGGGTGAATCGCTACTCCTTTTGCGCCTGGATGGCTCTAAATGATGGTCTCCTCACATTAGACAACTTGAAAAGAAGGGGGATACCTTTAGCAAACAGATGTGTCCTTTCCAGGCGAAGTGAAGAATCAGTCAATCACCTCCTGTTTGATTGTATATATGTCAAGGTGATCTAGCGCATGTATCTGCGAAAGTGCACTCCATGGAACTCGATTGGTTGACACAATTTGTAAAAAACAACAAGCATGCTGGTTAAGTCATCCAAGCTGGTTTCACTTGCTTTGCTACAATGATCTGGGAAGAGAGGAACAAACGAATATTTGAATATACAAAGCTTGAGACTTATGTTTTTGGCCAAAACCTCATTTATAAAGCTAAGGAGATCATCAATGCCTTCCACCTTAAGGACACTTGTTTCACACATTGTTCCTTCTTGAATCCACCTTAAGGACTCCTTGAGCCAACAAGCGCTTGGACTCCTTGAGCGCATCTCTACAACGCTCGATCGGCGTGCACAAATGTTTATCTTTTATCTTTTGTCATTTGTCTTTTGAGCCTCATTTGGCATTGAGGTTCTTTCGGGGAGTCTTCCATTTAGCTCTCCTTAGGTTGAGGAGTTGTTTGTTCTCTCCCTTCCATTGTACTCTCATTTATTTTGTTTCTTAATAAAATTTTTAATTATTAAAAAAAAGATGTTGACAATATATTTGTACTTTGCTTCTTTGCCACAAAGTAGAAGACTATGACAATTTTGTCAAACCACAAACAATTCGTTAGTATGTGTTTGCAGTTTTCTTTATTGTTCACAAGTTTTCATCATCCATCACACGAAACAACATAACCTAGGTTTGTGGCTGATCATCATTGTCAGGGCCATTTGGATCCTAAATTGGCCATTTGTGGATGTTGTAGATAGTGGATTATCTTCATGCCATCATTGTCTTGAATGATTTTTCTACCAGATGTTGTATTTGTTTGGGGCGAGAAAAAAATCCACCTCAACATTGCCTTTCACTTGGATATGACATTTGACCCTTTGATTTTATCAGTTGATTTCTCTCAGGAGGTCTATCAGTTGAATAAGGTTGAATAGTTGATTTTTTGGTTTTATTCACCCACCCACATTGTCCTTGTATTATGCTAAATCAAGAACCAAACGGTTTTTGGGCAATAAGCCTGGATTCCAGGCTAGATGGGCTGATTTTTCAGGATCCAAACGGGGTATTGCCGCTTGTCATAAGGAGAAGAGATACCAGTAGAGACTATGCTTTTTGCGGATTCCAAAACCTCGAAGTCCAATTTTCATTGCTTTATGAGTCCCGTTTTATTTGGGGTGTTTACTTTGAAAATGCTCTCCTTTTTAATTTGGAGATTTTAAACTTTTAAAAAAAAAAGAAACTGCTCTTCGAACCCAACAAAGTCTCACTTACCCTCTTGCTAAATTACCTAATGTAATACTCCATCTTATCACTTTTAATAGAACAAGTTTTTTTTTCAAACAAACTAAAAAAACTGTATCTATTAAAAGTGACGACTAGTGTTGCTCCGATACAGTGTTGGGTGGTCTCGGGCCTCTCTCACCCAAAAAGCTAGCTTGAAAGGTGAGACTTTTCCTTTGCACTTATAAACTGACCAATAGCCCCCCTTCCACATCCGATGTGGGATAAACCCCAACAAGAAGATCTCTTCCCTTTTCTCAAAAGTGTTTTTCAGTCACTAGTAAAATTCCGTTGCTCTCATCGGTAGGCAACAAAGAAGGGGTATGGCAAGAGCATTCCCGAACCCCGGCATTCCTTTGGGCAGGCAACAAAGAAGGGGATTGGCAAGAGCAACCAACTTTTGCAACTCCAAGAGCAAGCGACAACCGTCAGGTCACAAAATGTATTGCACAATACACACTAGTGCACGAATCTGGCACAAACACATAACTAGCTATATCTCATCAAGGAAGGAGTCTGCTAGCATGTGGGCAGCTGGTATTGGGGATCCAATGCCTGCAGCTATGCTTGTGAAACTTCACTAGCTGTATCTCATCAAGGAAGGAGTGTGCCTTCAACAACCAAATTTAGTCGCGAGGCTGCATGTTGTGTCCTAGTGGGTGCCCTGCGGTCGCTGGGATGAAAAGTTTTTTTTTCAATCAAACGGAACCTAAACCTGAATGGAAGGGAGTCATAATCCGCTGGTAAAGCTCTTCACCAGTGAAGTTTCACCTGCCGTTGATAACTACACATCGATGGTGCACACAGAAATCATGGATGCTCAATAAAAGCGTGACTTTTGACCCACACACATTTTGCTTGCATGCCGTTGATTTAGTATAATCTACTGCTGGTGAAACTTCACCAACGGCCTTACTAGTGAAGTTGCCGTTGGTGAAGTTTTAGGAGCGGGTTAACGTCTTTAGAGGCAATAAAAAAGTAACCAGAAGGGTGAGCCTTATTGGTATTTTTGAAGATACAAATATATTGTGTGGGTTAGGGGTTCTGGAAAATAAAAATTTTCCACGAAAATACTTTTTTCCAGAAAAATAAACTTTCATGGAAAAATAAATTTTCCCGTAAAAAGCTCTTAGGGGTTATAGAAAGTGTTAATGAAAATTTCACTGAAAATTAATTTTTCGGCCTAGTTAGGGGTTCCAGAAAATGTAAAAATGAAAATGTCCTAAAAAATCTGTTACTAATCCCTTAGAAATAAGATGCAATGTTCCAAAAAGACCATAATTATGCATCCTGTATTAATTATTCTATTACACAAAAACAATTAAATCCGGTACTATCATCTGGAGCAGCTTGGACTGCATGCTCAAAATAGCTCGCAGCTTGGTCACGATCTTGGTGGAGCTCCCAAATCAGTTTCGGATATTGCGACACAATTTCACCATCCCCAGGCTCTGCCAGTATTCCTCGTGAGTAGAATTCCTCATCTTTTGGAAAGTCCTTTTTAATCTGTAATGCATTACATACCAGCAAAAATTAGACATTTTCAAATTTCAAGGAAGATCAATTCTTTTGGAATAACCAGTCTATTACAACAAGTCTTACCTGATATAAGGTGGATACTCTCGAATGCCCAACACGCTATTATGATTCTCCATCGTGTACATGAAGCAGCTCTCTTTGTTCCACGGGAAGCACTCCCCCACCAAATTTAGAGCCGCAGTCGCTCCAGAAGTGAAAATGCACTTATAATCTTTTGCTGGTGCATTACAATAGTCAAGTACCTAGACCAATTTTTCATTCATACATCCAAACAAATAAAAATCAACACCAAATACTCATAAAACAAACATGAAGTTCCAAAGAGCAAACTTTGCATGCAAAGATTACCTTTTGCCTAGCCGCCCGGATAACATCAGTGGTAGTGGAGCTGGAGTCACTTTGGCTATCTGAAGGAAATCGACCCAACATCAAAAGACACTAAAAACATCTTACAAATTAAATGAATTTGCATGAACAAACAAAAGAATATGTGGGTTTCCATAGACATTGCTGCTGAAGTCTTTATAGATGGTTCCATCTGAGATTCCGAATAGAGAGCCGCCCCAGCATGGTCTAGATATACAAGACCTGAATTTCACACCATTTGTAAGGACCCTAACCTTTGAACCAGTTTATTTTAATATTAGTCATTGGTTAATCGTGTGGTTTAAGTAATTTCCGATTTAACTCGGTTGTTTTCGAAAATAAATGAATTTACAAAGGTCTTAATCAAAAATGATTTCACAATAATGAGTTTCAAGTGATTTTAGATCAAACCTGCATTTTTGGAATTTTTCCGATTTTTCACTAATTTTTCGAAAATTAGGGTTTGACGGGACCCCGGCGGGCCCCGCCGCCGAAATTAGGTTTTTATGACAAAAATGCCCCAGACATTACAGAAAGTCATTTCAAAAATTTTTAGAATTTTCTGGACTTACTTTAGGATTAAAATTGCCAAATTATCAAATTTTAGCTAAAAACCTTATTTTTACCCCAAACTTTAATTAGGGCTACCCCAAATTTTTCTATAAAAGGAAAGTGTTGTGCCCTTTCCCAATTTGGGAAAAAGGCTTGGCTGGGAGAATTAGGAGCCTCTTTCCCCTTGCTTAAAGTGGAAGGGATTAAAGGTATTTAGCCTAATCTTTGTTATTTTCTTTAAAAAAATTTTAATCATTTCTTAATCTTGATTCATTCAATGTTTTAATCCATTTTGAAAGCATAAAAATTACTGTTTTATACTTATCTACTAAGCCTAATCTTCAAAATCATATGTATATGTTTTTAAAAGGCCCTAGATCTAAGGTTTAGCATTTATTTTTCAAAACTTAATAATGATTAATAGAGTATTAATATAAAATCATTTTGTTTGAAAGGTATTCAAGGTGGTTGAAGGTTTCTCTCATCAAATCAAGATAATGGGTTCTTTAATCTTAGTTTTGGGTAGTGAATGATTTATTTTAAGAGTTTTTACTTGAATGAGTGTTCTTGTTTAGAGCTCTAATGGTGGGTTTAATAAATGTTAATCTTTTGTTATGATTTCTTAGGGTTTCATCTTAGAATAATATGTGGATATGTTCTGGAATGTTTGATGGTTTTTATTAATGTTTGAGGCATGTATTAAGCTTTCAAGATGTGTTAATGGAGTCTCGGTTTTTGAAAATTTGAAAATGGGAGAGATGACCCGCGATCATTTTCTCGGTTTTGATTTACAGCCCGATTTTCAAATGAGTATAACTTTTTACTCCAAACTCGGATTTGAGCGTGGTTGGTGGCGTTGGAAAGATGATTTCTTGAACTTTAATATGAACTTTGAATCAATCCAATCTGATATATGTGAACGAAGTTATGAATATTTAAATATTAAAGTTACTTTTTACCCTATTATTGCATCTTACTCTTGTTTTCCTATAAAAACCAAAAACTACATTAAAGTACCCCTAATTTTAATCAAAAACCAACATAAACATAGGTTAAATGGCTTATGAAATGCATCATTCATGTGTAGATCATATTGCTTATGAGTAATTGAGGTGATCATGTTATGGTTTATTATATGGTAAAGGAGCATGCTTGTAGGAGTAAGCCTTCAACTCTACATGGATGGATTAAGCTAAGTAGGGTATGTGATATTGTTGCACATGTTGATAATGACACATGTTGATATTGAAATTATATCATGGTGAAATTCTTGTGAATAAGCATGTTTTCGACAAAGTATGATATTGTGAACTATGAGATGTGCTCTTTTATGTCAAGTATGGTTTTATTGAGAATTGTGATTTGAAATGGGATTTAAGAATGCATTTAATATCTTATGAGGCTATGTCAAAGCATATTTCCATGTGATTAGAATGTGCATGAACACACACATATTTGGGAATTTATCATGATATTGTAGTTGATATATGCTTTGATTATGATGCATGAGGGGATGGATTGGGAGCACATTCCAGTGTTGGAACCCACGTAGGATTGCTCACGGATGTACCATGATAGCATGCATCATGTATCAGACTTCATGGATGAAGTTTTATCGTTGTTTAAACGGAATTGATCAATTGTATGCAATGTGTGAGATTGTATGCCGGATTAATCGATCGATGGATTAATCGAAACTTGGTTGGTCCGAAAGGACATGTTTTCGATTTCATTCCCTCCTGGAACAGGTTCACTCCCCGGGTTGAGTTTGATTGAGATATGTGGGGGCGAGGGATGGACTCGCCTTGCGGAGTTGAGAGGTCAAAAACCGGACACTGAGCACCCGGGTGGTAGGCTCTTGTGCACCAGCTACTACGTGTTCTAGTTTCTCAGGATGAGATTCGGGCTCTCCCCCACCGCAGGAGACTACCCAGGGCGAACACACCTGCTTTAGTTTCTCTATTTGAGATTCGGGCATCATTGGCCAGGATTGTCCAGGGTGAGCAGCATGTTAGGATTGACCACCCCCTTGTTCCTGTGTAGGAACCGGACCATGATACGCCTTCGGGCCTTGATTGTGTCCCGCCTTTATGGCAGATTGTGTTACTCCTTGATGGAGGCATTCACCATTGTGATGATACATGCTTATTGCAATGTTATGCATGATTATACCATGTGTTAGTTACTTTGGATATGCAGGGTGAATTTATGAGATATGAATGCATGATTATACCATATGTTGGTTACTTTAGATATGCAGGGTGAATTTATGAGATATGAATGCCTGATTGGATGGAAGTATGTGGAGGAGATATCATGTTGCAGGATTATGTGTTATGAATGCATGATATGATAGCATGTGAATGTGATATGGTTATGCAGGTTTATGTGTTGTACATGCATGACTAGATAATGGAATAATCATGTCGATTATGGATTTTTAGCTATGTTATGATGCCTTGTGATTTCGGATTATTGTCGATTATATAAAACCATTACTGAGTTTTATACTCACCCCTCTTTCTTTGTTTTGTTTTGGGGCTGCGTGGTGCGACACGCAGACGGACAGGATCCTCTATTTGAGGAGCGATCGTAGAGAGAGCGGGATTGGGTGTGGATGCCTTAGACTTGATTAGTTTATCTTTTGGAGTTGTTATATTTGGTATGTTGAGACTTGTAGACCCTTTTGATTCGAGCTGGTGTGTTGGCTCAAATTTGTATTTTGTGGGTTTAATGACTTGTCGATCTACTTTGAGTTAGACTCTACATTTATTCCTCTTATTTACTCTTGCTCAAAACTGTTTATGCGTAACTCTGTTAGTGAGACTGCCCGTAAGAGGGGCATAAGCCTTCCGCTATATCTCTTAACGTCGCCCCCGTGTGCCGGTTCGACTCTTGGACCGTTTTCGGTTCGAATCGGGCGGTGCCCGGGGCATGACACCATTCATTGCCTCTCAGTCATTAAATTTTTTCGAAAAAAAAATAGAGAAATTCTGTCTAAGGAGAAGGGAAGTAGGGAGGGAACCATCTAATCTGTTGAATTTGGAGTCTCGAATCTGTTGGATAGTCATGGGGCCATTTGGGTAGCCGTAATCGTCCCTAAATTCTCTCAAAAACTCTTCCTTTTGCTTATCCATCTCTCCCAAATTTTGTGGGTCAATGCCCTCTCTGTTCTGAGGGACTGAGACGCAAAGAACAAGGGAAGGGAAGATGGCGGCCTTGACGTGGAGCAGAGTCATGGCGGATGAAATGAAATAAGAGCCTCTCCAATTGTGACAGATCTTTCCAGCGAATCGCCGAGTTGCTTTGCGTCCTCTTCCTCCTCGTCTTCTTCTTCGTATTCCTCTCCTAATCTAGAAGTACAGGCCGAAAAGGAAGGAACGGTGTCGAGCACCGGATGGTGCCGGCCAGAAATATGGCGGTGATCAAAGAGGTGGCGCCGCCCTGGAGACAAGGTGGCCAGGGAGAAGACATGTGTCGAGGTCCGGCTGTAGAGAGGAGAAGGTCCGGCGATCGTCGCCGGCGAGGTCGATTCGCCCTCGGAGGAGCGGCTAGGCAGGGAGGGAGGAGAAGCCCAAACCCCTGGGCCCCGACCTTTTTTCCGTCCAGAAAACAACTTTCGTACCCTCGGAGGTTTGAAAATTTTGGAGTATTTTCGGACCTTTTTCAGGGCCATTTTCGGACCCTCCGGAAAAGCAAATTTTCAGCAGCCTTGTTTTTCTTTTAACCCCTAATCCGGTGAAAAAACTATTTTCACGTAAAATAGTTTTTCATTTCTAATTTTCATTAACCCCTAACCCATCCATTGTCTTTATTAACAATGTCAATAATATCTCCCAGTTTTATTAGTCACACGATCGGTGTTTGTCCGTCGCCCGTGAATAGATGGACATACACGTTTGCGTATAGATGGGGTGGGCTGGCTTGACTGTGCGGTAATGAACTACTCATCCATTTGCCTCTCTATTTTTTATTCTCCCTTCGTCCTGCATTAATAAGGCGACTTTGTTTCTGGAAATAGTCTTAAAATTAATTCATTTAACAAAATAAAATCAAATTATTAAAGCGGGACAGCAGGAGTTATAAAAATCTTCCAAAAGAGGCCAAAATGTTGGAAGAATGGCGAAGGGGAGGGAGAGCTTGCCTAGAGAAATCAGCAAAAACTAAAAGCAGATTAGAAAGGGGGTAAGGCTTCAAAATCCAGCCACATGAGAAGTTATAGATTGATTACAGCAACTAATTTGCCTTTCAAATCCATTTTAGCATGAGAGATTGTCCATTACGAAATTTGTCAGTGTATGTCCACTGCCACTAATACTGCCGTACGTTGCAAATATGCACAAAATTTAGGAAGTTTTTTCTCATGTCGTATCCAGCAGCGTTTAGCAAATCATTTATGGAATCTGTACAACGTGTGTGGACCTGAAAACCATCCCCAAATCTCTCAGTTGGGCACTGAGTCTCCCACACCCACAGCCAATCATCCTGCCTTTGAAATCAAGGATCAATGTCATACTGAACCTGACCGGAGAATCCAGCATAGCTGGGCACGCCAGTTGATTATTTCTAGCAGGCTTGGGCCACAAGCACACAACATGTAGGATGTGGGAGAGCTTAATATGTAAGACAATTTCCATTTACACGTTGACAACTACATGTGATGTAGGTAATTTGCCTCTCTCCTTGCATCTATTTAGTTTAATCACTCCAGCCTTCCCGGCCTCCTCATATATATATACCAGGACTTCTCCCTGGCCACCACACTCCATACACTAAGAAAGAAGATAGAAGAAAAATGGCAAGCACCTTGCACTCTTTCGTCCTCTTAATTGTTACATGTTTTCTCTTCCCATTTCCCATCTCATCCTGTTCTATTCATCAAGAGCCTGAAGCAGTAGTCCATGAGGTGGAGAGGTAGGTACCATTTTTCTTAAAGTCTTCAGTATTCAAGCAACACTCTGGCATGGACTTAACCTAGCTAGCATGGATACTGTCACATACCTTTTACTATGTTTATGGTTTCAGGAGCATCAAGGGCTTCCGGAGGCAATTGGGAAACTACACCTGCAACACTGGCAATCCAATTGACGACTGCTGGCGGTGCGACCCTGATTGGCACCGCCACCGCCGTCGCCTAGCAGATTGCGCCATCGGCTTTGGGAAAAATGCAATAGGTGGCAGGCATGGGAAGGTCTACAGGGTGAAGGACCCCGGCGACGACCCAATTGACCCCAAACCGGGGACTCTCCGGTATGGGGCCATCCAGGACGAGGCCCTGTGGATCATCTTCAATCAGGACATGGTCATTCAGCTCAAGGAGGAGCTGCTGATGAACTCGTTCAAGACCCTGGATGGCCGTGGGGCAACGGTACACATAGCCGGTGGGCCTTGCATCACGGTTCAGTTTGTGTCCCATGTTATTATACATGGTCTCCACATCCATGACTGCAAGAAGGGGGGGAATGCCTATGTGAGGGACTCCCTCAACCACTCTGGGTGGCAGATCAAGGCGGACGGCGACGGTGTCTCCATCTTCGGAGGCTCGGATGTCTGGATTGATCATTGCACGCTCTCCAACTGCCACGACGGGCTCATCGACGCCATCTATGGCTCCACTGCCATTACTATCTCCAACAATTACATGAGCCACCATGACGAGGTAATGTTGCTGGGGCACAGTGACAATTTCACTGAGGATAAGGACATGCAAGTGACTATAGCATTTAACCACTTTGGTGAGGGGCTTGTACAGAGGATGCCCAGGTGAACTAATCAAACTGTACTCTCTCTTTTGATTAATTTTGCTTGTATTTGATGCTCTTTTAACGTGCATATTCCTCGTTTTGGTTTTCAAGCTCACAGTTTGCATTCCTTGGGTTTAATTTCTTATCTTGCAGGTGTAGACATGGTTATTTTCATGTGGTGAACAATGACTATACACACTGGGAAATGTATGCTATTGGAGGGAGTGCAAACCCTACCATCTACAGTCAAGGGAACAGGTTTCTTGCACCGGATAACATATTCAGCAAGGAGGTGATATACGTACTCTTTTTTATCTTTCTTTTGCTCCTGCATGTTGTTGAGTATACACCTCGAAAGGACGAAAACACTGAATTGCCTGGTACATCATTGGTAGAATATTGGGACTGCTTGTGGTAATGGGTATTTTGTTGATGTAAGGTGACCAAGCATGAGGATGCTCCGGAGAGTGAATGGAAGAAGTGGAACTGGACATCTGAAGGAGACCTCATGCTGAATGGTGCCTTTTTCACAGAGTCAGGTGAGCGAGCCTCTTCAAGTTATGCAAAGGTATTGAGCTTGAACGCCCGGCCATCCTCTCTTGTGGGTTCCATCACCAGCTCCGCTGGGGTTCTTTCTTGCACAATGGGCTACCCCTGCTGACGAGTGGAATTTTCTGGACTATAGTGTCTAAATTGTTCACATTGAACATTGAAATATATATATAGATATTCTTCTTAATCAATGGGCTGATTTATTATGTCAAGGAGAGTCGGTGACTATTTTACATGTAATTTTTGTGGACAATTAGATGAAATGATATGATTCACAATTATCAAGACCACTTCTAGCAAAGTGTTTATACAATTTTTTTGTCTACCAGTTTAAGCTTTCCCACTGCTATATAAATAGAAGTACCTCAACTCCCCAGCTGATAGCATTCCTCCTTCTAAACCATTTATATTTTCTACGATCTACATATTCCTTTACATAGCCTGATAGCCTACACATGCTTAGACATATATAAACGCATCTAATCCATTTCTCATGTGTTGAAACAATTTATCTAAATCATAGTTCTATGTTTAATTTAATCAACCATAGGCAAGCTGGACGAATCCCTTTACCGGCTAAATGCAGTTATAAACAATATTTCATGATTAATCCAACATATTACAGGATTTTGTAGCCCATGCATGAAGTGATGTGTTTTCATCCACCCCATCAAGCCTTTATTAGGGGCCTTTTGGGGCGTGAAAAATCAGCTCCATCTACTTGGATTATCCCAAAATCCAGAGTAGATTGCCCACAAAGTATTTGGGGCTTGATTTAGAAAAATCTAACTAAAGAGTGGATAATCATGAGGTGTTGAGGTGTTTCAGCTGATTAGTGGATTATCCCGTTAAAAGTACATGGTCAAAGGTAAAATCATTAGGTGCATTTTTTTTCATGCCCGCATCATGTCAAAATCCAAGTGAATATAATCCACTAACCACAACATCCACAAAATGATTTTTCATTCTCCAAACAGCCCCTTATCCTGGCAAAAGATCGAATATTAAAAAATAATAAAACAAATCTTCATTAGTGTCACCCCATATGGCCTATTCTACTCAAAGTCAAATTCTCAGTGTAGGACGGACAACCATGGTACACCTGTCTCTGTTGGAATTATCTTGAGCCATCGCAGTATGATACATACAGTTTGTATCTTGTAGTGACTCTTAATAAAAGTTGAACCGATGGCGACACAAGATACTAAACTACCAAAATCTTGGCTAATTGAGTATCTGTGTTGCAGCAATTTACGCAAGTAGGAAAAGGGTCCATGACAAGACAAACTAAATTAAGTGAGGTCGATGTGCAGGATGTTGAAATTTCATAACAGCACGTGGAGGTTGGAGTTTTTGTTTTGGGGTACAACAGGTAGAGGTTGGAGTCACTCGAACAGAAGATAGGCTATTTACGGGTATTAGGTCGTGCACGTTTGCGAGAGAGAGAGGGCCGGGGGGGAGAAGCTGTTGACACCATTGTCTATCAAAGGTTAAGGGCATCCACAATTATCCAACTCAAAATTTCTAACAAAACAAGGGGAAACACATTGATGAAAAGCATTGGAATTTCCATTTTCCAACCTTAGATAACTCAGGTTCTTAGCAGCCAAGATGCTGAAGGTAATGAAATCTAAAGAAGAGAAAATTGATTTGGAGGCGCTTCAATTTGATACAAACTTAATTGTCAATTGTCATAAGGACACAATATTTTCAGTATTTTTTTACCAAAAATATACCTCTCATATTTACCCTTCTAATCCAAGCTGAAGTTTATATGAAGGAAAAAGTTGACATGTGCCCTGGCTCACGTGCGTTGGCATGCACAAAGACACCTACATGCGTGAGCGGGGGCACGAATGTAGCATTTAGGTAGCTACCTGATTTCTAAATATTCGTAGTTTACTGGCCACTGAACTCTTCTTACAAGTGTTTAATCCTATGAGGCTTTTGTAATTTTATGCTCCTTCCATTCTAAAATACTATGTAAGGAAATATTCACTGTTCAAAAATACTATGTATATTTTGCCAAATCACGTGACTTCATCTTTTCAAAATTGGAGGAGATTTGGAAGGATTGACTTGAACTTAGGTTCGTGAACGAGCATATATAGAGTTGCTTTTTAGTTGAAAGTAATTACTTACTAAGCATATATAAAAAAAATTACTTACTAAGCGTTTGAAAATTGAATTAACAGCTAGAAGCATAGCATGCATGTATGCTTGGCTATGAAATCATAGCGGACATCAATGCCAGCAGTTCATACATATATGTTCTTGAACTGCTTACACATGCAGTTCCAAATGTCACGTAAAATCATAATCATAAATGGTAGTAATAAAAAGTATACAACTGCACCATCCTAACTAAAGATTTGATCGAAACAAAACCATATAGATATCAATCACAAGCAGAGGTTCCAGTTCCACCAAGATCGAGACCAGGAAACCCAATTATTGTTTAAACTCAATCAAGCAACAAAACCTGCAATAAGAAAGGCAGCAAGAATGGCAGCAGCGGCAAAGGAACTAGGCCTTCCCCCTCCTGCACCGCTTGCAAAATCGTCACTGCTGGCTTCCCTGAAGCCCTTGGGCATGGAGGACATCGGAGCGCGAGAGTTCTTGTAGACTAAGTACATGTACATTGCCTCCATGAATTCTTGACGCGACTTGTTCTGATCGTTAAGCTCCCTCTCCTCCTCCGCCTCCTCCTCCGCCGGAGCTGGTGCCAGTATCGTAGACATTGCCAGCCCCAGTTGATCCAGTTCCTTGAACATCTCATCTTTTTCCGCCGGAGTATAGTCCTTGTAATCATAGTCCGGCGACGTGTCATTGCCGGATAAGAAATCAGGAAAGTCCGGCATACCGCCCGGAGGGGCTGTATATCCGCCTATATCAACTGAGGGTTTGTCCTCCACCATGTCCTTGAACTCGCTACCCTTGGGGAGGTCCGCTGACGGGACAGAGTTATCGGCAGCGGCAACGCACCCAAGGAGGAAGGCCAGCAAGAATACTTGAGCGGCGGCCATCCTGGCCGGACCGGGTTCCGGGAACAAGTGAAAGGAAAAAAGAGATGTCGAGAGATGGCCGGGGATGGAATGGTGGGGGAGTTGAAAGCCATGTTGATAAACAGCAGGAATAACTTACGTGATGTTTTGGATTTGTGGTTTATTTAGGAGAAGAGGAATCGGTTTGAACAGATTTGAAAATTCCGGTATTAAACTGGTTTTGGAGAGGAAGTTTGACCAAGAACTTCAAACATCTTACGTAGAAAACTCACGGGAGTGAGTTGGCAACACCAAAAAAGAAAAAAGAAAAAAAAGCTGTTACTTTCAATGCATACAAGCTCAAATATGACGCCCAAATGCCCGTTTCTTGTTGCTACGTGAATGGAGCAAGGAATATCGTATCCGATATCCATAAAATATCGGTCGGCCAAAGAGATGAAATATCGGAGATATTGTGTAAAAAAATATCAGTCATTAAAAACTAGTTTTTACCATATATTTTCACAATCTAACTTCTAAAATGAGTTATACTAATTTAGATAAAGAATAGATTTCAAAATATGCATAAAAATGCATATTAGAACATGAAAGTTTTTTTTTTTTTGTTTCAAAAAAAATATTTTTTTCCAAAAAATACCGATATATCGGCGATATATGGAAATTTTCAAAAAATCGATACGGGGTGGTATCGGTGTATCGGGTGGCGCCCAATACCGATATATCGGCGATATATTGGCGAGACGATTTTCCATGGAATGGAGGCAGATCCTTGATTGTTTAATTTCCATGCAAGATCTGGATGAATCTTCTGTATTTTTTGAAGTAAACTCTGCTTGTTTTACCGTTAGTATTGATCAACTCATCTTATGTTAACTTTTTTGTTTTATTTTTTTGATAAGAGGGGTGTCCTTAGGACCTGACTAGAAGGGGGAATGCACCAAACCTCTGAAAGCACCGTATCCCGCCACCAATCCTCTTGGGTGCATGCAAGTTGGTCCACCCATTTGGTAGGTAGTTGTTTACAAACAGAATTTATATTGCGAATTTTTTTATCTTGTTTGTTTGTCGGATTTTCTCACACAATACTGCACTCTTGGATTTGTTGTTAGAGCGGTCATAAAATTTATTGCAGTGGAGATCCACTCTTAGAGTTCGTTTGTTTGACCTGAACCTGAATCTAAAAAGCCTTCTAAAAATTCTAAGAAGTCATTGATATGAAATTTTGATATCTAATCTGAAATCCTAAATATGGCCCCTCCTCCTCTAAGCCCCCCTCCAAGCGCCCCAACCTCACCCCCTCTCCCACCTATGACCACGACGACCACCACCTCCTTCCTCCAAGGCCGACAAACTGACTGATGATGTCACCTACACCAGAGGAGATGGCTTCAGGTTTCTTGGTCTCATCCTCTAGTGCATCGAGGCCGTGTCGATGGACAACCTTGATGAGGCAACCGACTTGCTTCCCGAGCTCGCCGAGCTGTCTTCTCCGTTTGGCTCATCGCCGGAGCGCGTCACTGCTTATTTCTTTGCTGCACTCCATGTGCATATTGTGTCGCCGTTCTTGTCGGCCTATCACCCGCAGTCAAAGCCACACTTCCACCAGAAGATCTCCGTTGCTTTCCATGCGTATAAATCTATTAGTCCCTTGGTCAAGTTCTCGCACTTCACTGCCAACCAGGCCATCTTTTAGGCTCTCTCCAGTCGGGACCGCATCCACCTTGTTGACCTCGACGTCATGCAGGGCCTCCACTGGCCGAGCCTCTTCCACATTTCACCTCCCTCGGCTGAAAATTCCTCTCCGTGCGACTCACCGGCCTCGTCTCCTCCATGGACATGCTCCGGGCTACCGGCGCCCGGCTGTCCGACTTCACTGCCTCCCTGAACCTCCCCTTTGAGTTCTGTCCAATGGAGGGCAAGGCCAGCTCTATGTCTGACATGGTTCAGTTTTCCCGCAGAGCAAAAATGAGGAGCATGTAGAGGGGCAGCTCCCACGTCGATCTTCCCCCACTCCTCCTCTAGCCGCTTCACGTACTCCTCCACCCTCGTCTGCCTCGTCGGCCCATCCCCAACTAAAGGAGGGCAAGGGGTGACTCCTGGTGAAGGAGAAGAGACGAGGGAGAAATAGGTCAGGTGATCCCACGAAAGGTTTTCAGAAAATTCACATGGATTTTCCCATCGAAATTTTTAGGCTCTTTTGTATACATGGGCTGAATTCGGGACGAAATTCAGACGTCCAAACAAATACGCTGAAAAGCCCAAAACAGCTAGGCTTTTCAGCCACTTATTCAGTTCAGATCTTAATAAGGGTAAACAAAAAACCTCTTAGTGAAAGCTATTTTAAGTTGCTTCCTTCATGTGCTACATAACTAGTATCATGTCTTGTACTTGCAGTTGTTTGTAAATTTGTTGTTCTTTGTTTTCATACAATTAACAAATTTGTTCTTCCTCTAGCTACACTTGCAATCATGAAGATAGTCATTTTTGAATTCAGAGTCTCTAAAATTCTTTTGCTACCCTTGTTTGAGAATAAACGTATGACCTCTACCTCTTGTTAATTTAATCTTCTCCTGGATGTGGTTTCAAAATTTCGTGAACAGAAATTCGGGTCTTAGACTCTTAGTCTCATAACGAGAAATATGTGACTGGCATTTGGTGAACTCCGCCGGCCACAATGATATTAATTGGATGTGCTGTAGAATGATTTTTATGCTATGGTGTAAGGAAATTTAAGAAGCTATCATTTAAGCAAGATGCTAGAAGACGCAAAAAACATGAGTCATTAAGTTGAAGATGAATCGATAGCCATTTCCTTTCGTAGAAGGAAGTTAATGTGCAATTTTCATAACTTTACTCATAAGCTCCATTAACTTGCTCCACTAGCGGAGCCATGGGGGGTCAAGCTGGGGCAATTGCCCTAGCTGACCTTGTATTTAATATACTAAAGGATTAGTTAATGAAGATAATTTCGTAATGACCTTGCTCTCATAATTCTCAACTTGTCTCTTACTTGTATGGGGCTCATTGAGTGGCCTATTTAATTTATTTTTGATATATTGAGTGACCTATTTATGGGTTGGCTGATGCATGGTAAACGAAGTTTTTTACTTCTGGTTTAGCAAAAGACAAAAAAATTAAGAGAATCCGCTTAACTTAAATAGCTTTTGTAACTTTTATGAGAAACATAGTTTAAAAAAGGGGAAATTATATAAAAAATCATCGAAATTTTTTTTCCAAAATGGTACACTGTAGTAAATATTCCCCAAAATAGTGCTGACACGGGCACTTGCGTGGCTTTTTTTTAAAATTAAACCGAAAGGCGTCGGTTCAGGTTAAAGAGAAAAGCGATGGTTGAGCCGACGCCTCTTTGAAGCCGTCGGTTCAACCAACGCCTTTAGGCGCCTTATGATTTCATCCCATTTTAAATGGGTCATCACTTCAACGACGTATATCTCTCTCATTTTTAATATGTTTTTGCCCATTTTTTTCATTCTTCCTTATTTTTAGTGCTCTTTCTATTCATCATGATATCACAAAGATGTTGAGCCATCACATACTTTTTATCGTAGTTTTGTGATATTTTTTTCGATAAATAACATGGGATGGATCAACATCTTTGTGATATCATAATGACTAGAAAGAGCACTAAAAATAAGGAAGAATGAAAAAAAGGGGAAAACGGATTAAAAATAAGAGAGATATGCATCATTGAAGTTATCGCCCCTTTAAAATGGGATAAATTTATTTTGAGCTATTTTATTTGGACAAATTTTAACGATGCATATCTCTCTCATTTCTAATCCATTTTCGCCTATTTTTTATTCTTCTTTATTTTTAGTGCTCTTTCTAGTCATCATGATATCACAAAGATGTTGATCCATCGCATGCTATTTATAAAAAAAAATATCATAAAAACTACGATAAAAAGTATGTGATGGCTCAACATCTCTGTGATATCATGATAAATAGAAAGAGCATTAAAAATAAGGAAGAATAAAAAAATGGGTAAAAACGGATTAGAAATGAGAGATATATACATTGTTGAAGTGATGACCCGTTTAATTTTAAGGAAAAAGTCACACAAGCGCCTGTGCCATGCAGGCGCCTGCATGGCTTGTCAGAGCATCATTTCAAGAAATATTTGCTATAGTATGCCATTTTGGAATTTTTTTGATGATTTTTTTATATAATTTCCCCTTAAAAAAACCACTTTACTGCCTACTAGGGGTTGTTTGGCTACAGAATCAGCAGCGGAATCAGGAAGGATTCAGTACAATTCCATCGATTCCACCTAGTTTGTGTTTGGATACGAAAATTCAACAGAATAGAAAATTACATGTGAAAGAAGTTCAGGCCTCACTCGCCTAAATTGCCATTTACCTCATTCCACCAATTTAATTTTGCCAATATTTTGGAATTCTGATAGCTATGTTTCTATTTTTAAAGTTCCAGAATCTGCACTAAATTCCTGAATTTATGCATTGTAAAACAAGCATATTTGGGTTTAAATTTCTAGATTTTAAAACAAATATTGTAGAGCTTTCTCACAATTCTTCCCACCACTACAACAAAAAAGTTTAGTAGCAACGCACAAAAGCGTCGCCAAAAGTACTCTTAAACATCGTTGCAAACATGTCACAACGTTTTTTGTGCATCGCTAAATGCATTGCTATTAATACAATTGCTCTATTTCGACGAAACAGTTAGACCATCGCAAAAATATATTTCCCACAGTTGATAAAACGTTGAGACTAGATAATAGCATCAGTTTTTGGCTTCGTCCCTATTGTGATATGGCAATACTTTTGTACTTTTAACCACGCTATTTAAGCATTAAAAAGGCATCCATGGAATTTGACTGAATATGTAAAATATGTTGTTATTAAGTAGTTGCGACAAATAAATAACATCACAGATATTAATTAGCAACATAAAACAATAAATTAAAAAGTATCGCAAGCACTAATGGTCTTTATTGATGGGCATACCTACAATTCTCCATTATAGTCGATATTACTTAATCGTGACACATGAGACTGTCAATTTTACAAATTTGAGACACTAAAAAAAGGTTAATATTCCTTATTTAAGACGGCCAACCAATAACACAAAATATTAATTAATTAAAAGGTACACATATAACTTAATTGTTTACCTAATATTTCATTAAGAAACAATTGAGTCAAATTTGTCCACACAATCATATAATTGCGTTAAATCAGAAGTTGATTACTATAGTAAAAAATATATCTACGTAACTAAAAACTAATAAACTAACATTGATTCAATGACCCAAAATAAAAATAAACACCACTACCAACTTTCGACTATCATTCTACCACTTGATCTCTTCCTCAATCAATCCTGCACAAAAATAATGGTTTAAAGATATTAACAACATAGATATTATATTCAAATTATAACAAACTTATGATTGAAAAATTATTTTTTATTCATAATTTTTACACAAATTTGACAAAATCTCCCCTATATTTTTGATATGTAAAAGTCTTGTAATAATCTATAACACATGTACAAATTATAATAAATAAATAACATATAAACATATAGCAACGCAGCATCCATCTTACCTTATAGCCTAGAGAACTGCCATGAGGTGTCAATGAAGGTGATCACAATAAGCAAAAATGGGATTTAAGGGCCTTTTCCTCAGCTGAAGTCATTCTTATGCACAATAATCAATAATTGACATCCCAGCGAGACTTGAATTTCCTTGTTGAAGCCCACGCAATCACATATTATCTTCTTTTTTTGCAATGTAGGCTCCATAATTCTTGTGTATCCTCTCAAGATTGACTCCATTTGCATCAACATTATCCTGTGTTACAAAGACAAATATTTCAGGCGTCAAATCCAGTATTAGAGTTCCTGACATTTACAATGACCAGAAATACATGCAACACTTGATGAGTGACCGGAAAAATTGGCCCAACCTCTTTTGCTAAGTTATCTTAGCCTTCTCCCCAGTGCTCTCTCCAAAAATAGAGTGAACTTTTAGCAAGTGTCCCTTCTTAAATGAAGTGACACTCCGCCCACATGTGGAGGAGCTCACTTTCTTAGATACAAACAACTCCAACAGAGAATGGGAGGTAAGAGATGTCTGACATTCAAACAATTCAGTAGGCTCTCCGTGATAAAACCTATGGCACTTTGGCATCTTCTCTGGTCACTCTAGCTTCTTCACTGCGTACCCTAAGTTCATCATAAGCCTTCATGGAATCTGCACTGAACTTCTCCATGGCCCCAAAACGATGCTTCAAACTTATTTGTAGACTTCCATCAATGTCATCATGCAGCTGGTGGACAATCTGTCCCGGTAAAAGGACCCCACTCTCCTCCCCAAGCTTTGTTAGGTGTAATATGTGTCAAGGACCACTTTCTTAACTCAAAATCCTCAAGCATCCACACATCAATTGGAAACCGTCAATGTTTGTATAATACAGATGCCCCTCATAGACTCCGAAATCCCCCTGAGGCACCTGCTTCTTCTTCAGCTAAATTCTCTGACTGTTCATCTCTGAAAGAAAATTCGCTTGAGATATCGCAGGTGTAATGGAAGATAGAAATGGCCATTCTAGAAAGTTCTATCTTTCATGAATACTCAAAGGTGAAGTCATTTCCCACCACGCAATAAGTACCAATTGCCAGAGCCAGATGAATAAATCTCAAGCAATACAAAACCCGACAGGTTATCAAAAGGTCTAGACATTGGAACAATCTTGAAATAAATTGATTTACTCAGATCAAAAGCCAGCCTAGCACTGGTCATGGAATCCCTACTGTTGCACCCATCAGGCAAATTAATAGATCCATCTCTTTGTTAAAGAATTCGTGGATTACACACATAATACAAGGGCGTCTGATCTGTACTCTCATATAGGCAGAGAATCAAACCATTTCTCGCATCTAGAATTGTGATATTGGGATAGACATATACCTCACAAATTCACAATTTAAACATAGCCCATGATAGCTAAAACAAGAGCTAAGATATTAGTTTTCTTATCAGCAATATTCAACATAAACTTTAGAATGTAATTGCAAGAGTAGAGAGGCATACCGCCCATGTTGATCCCAGTGAGTCTCTTCCTCCTATTTCCTCCAACCAAAGAATTCTATAACGCCGATATATCGATATCGGGCCCCACCCGATAAAACGAGATGAGTAAATATCGTTTTTTTTATTTTTTTCAAATATCGGCAATATATCACCATTTTTTTAAAAAAAAGTTTTAAAAAAAATTGGAAATTTTTTTTTAATATTTTTTTAAAAAAAATAACTTTCCCTATTGTTTTCCATCCTAATATGCATATTTTGAAATCTATGCTTTGTTTAAATTAGTATAACTCATTTTAGAAGTTAGATTGTGAAAATATTATCATCATCATACGCCTTATCCCAGCTATGGGGTCAGCGGATAGTTTGTGAAAATATACGGTAAAAACTAGTTTTCGACCACCGATATTTTTTTATAAATATCTCCGATATTTTGTCTCTTAGGCCTACCGATATTTTATCGATATCTGATACAGAATTCCTTGCCTCCAACTATGGATCTGTTCACAAAGCATTCAATTTATGTATATCTGGTTGGTGTCTCCCATGTTACATATTTAAATTAATTGCTTAGAATAGACTATCACAATCAAGAGCTTCATTAAACACGCCAGAAGCCACAATCAAGTACTTAGGACACATGAGTATTTAGGACATGTCAATTGAATTCAACCCCTGCACAGAGAAGGTGCATGATAGAAGGCACTATAACATTGAACATAGTTCAGATTTTAAGTCCATCAAAATTTGTTAAACTAGTTAAAGTCAAGACTCCATTGGCCAAAGTCATTTAGAGTATATTTCATACAATCGGATATATAACCAAAAGAAACTCAAAGGCAATCACACCAGGGAAAAAAGACAAACACCAGAAAGACTGATGATGGCATTAGAGATGGCAAGGGCCATGCAGAACAACAAAATCCCTGGATAGAAGCAAAACAACATACATTACAGCCTGAACCATAAAAAAAAACAGCAAAATCCATACACCAAACGACCATATAAATGATTGACAGAATGTAAGATGAAACCAATTGATACCAAAGTAATAGTATCAATGTAAACAAACAACTATAGATTAAGACTCAATAGAAACTTTCCCCTGGAACTTCAACCACTTATCACCAAACTAGATTATTCAGGAGAAACAAAAGCGCAAACTGACAAGGAAAGACTAATTCACAAACAATAAACACAAAGGCAATCAAACGAGGAAAATTAGACAATACCAGAAAGATTGGTGATGGCATTCGAGATGGCAAGTGCCGTACAGACACCCTTACCCCCACCCGACATGTCCTCGCCCAGCAGTAGCTTCGCAAATCGCTCTTTCATCATCTCCACCTCTGCAGCAACAACAGCAAATTGTAGGACAAATTACACCAAATATCAGACACTAAATTATAATTTCAAAAACAATATCCAGCTACCACCAACTACCTTAGCACGAAAACAACAAGCAACCAAAATTTTAGAACAAAAAATGTTCTAAAATATCTGAAATACACTCAACTGAAGAACAGAAAAAAAAAATCACGCAAAACGTGACTGATTGCTACCAAACTACTGACAAAAAAAATCAAAAAAATTAGTGAAATACTCCCTCTGTCCGGAAGTACCTGTAACATTTGGTTTCACAAAATGAACTAACACTCGTTTTGTAAAACCAAATGTTACAACTATCCCCAGACGGAGGGAGTACAAAATTAGAAATTCTAGCAGTCGTACATGGGTTAAATGGCATCAGGGCTGAAAATGATGATGGGTCCCTTGTCCTTGTGTCTCCGACTCTCCAAATTGAATAGAAAGCATCTCTTGCAAGCTGCCCTCCTTAGAGTCACGGCTGTCCTACTCCCTACCACCGCCACCGCCACCGCCACCGCCGCCCGCACAACCCCTACTGCGATGCCACCTCCTCCCACCGCCCCAAAATTGCCTGGCAGGAGCCATCCTGCCGTCTCCCACTGCTTCCGCCGCGTCGATGAGTACGACCAGACGGACTCTAAGGATACAATGCCGTGAATCCGGAAACCCACGAACAGGAGAGATCAGGGGAGAGGAAAGAGAGAGAGGTTTACCTGGAAGATAGAAAGAGTCGAGAGCCGAGAGAATGAAAATGAAGGAACCGCTGTAGGGAGGAGAAGGTCCGGCGATTCGATTCGATCAAGCCCCCGACCTCTTTTCAGTCCGGAAAAGAACTTTCGTACCGTTTTAGGTCCGAAAATTTTGGCCTGAGATTTGGCGCGAAGTCGAAAAAACTAGCACACTAGATTGAAATTGACGCTAATAGCACCTCTGATTTTATTGACATTTGATATCGGACACCATTTGATATCGGATACCAGATTGCTGTTAGAGCCGACCGATTGTGATCTGCTGGTGGACGAGTGATTAAAGTGTGCTTAGCATAAAATGTTGCTATTACCTTGCGCTATTGGGACATATAGTATCTATAGCAAATGTGAACACTAATTTACACGCTTTTTAATTAGTGTTGCAATAGTTTGAGTGTTGGAGCCCACCGTTAACGTTTTTGTTAAGCTATCGCTTCTTGTGTTGCAATTACTTCAATAATAGCGATGCTCTTTTATTATGTGTCATAATTATTTTAATAATAGCGACATTCTTTTATTGTGCGTCCGCTAATATCCCGTGCTAGTGCACCTTCCCATCTCTTCAATGAATGTTGCCCCTCCCCTGACATTACTGAAAAAATCCATCAACTTATTTTATTTTAATATCGTCTAAATGCAATGATATCCCGGGCTTTTTACATATTACCTGGCGCCAAGTTTGTTATTTCCATATGACCTGGTTTTTTCCGTGTTATCTCATATCACCTGAAATTTGGACTTGGAGTACCAAAAATGCCCCTCTTGTATATTTATCGTGTTATGACTGTGCGAAGAGGGCGTGTTGGGTTGTATACGAAAAGAAAGTGTTTCCGGCCATCTTTCCGGCGATTTCTCCGGCAATTTCCAGAGGCGACTCCGCCGGCGAGTCCTCCGACGAATTCCAGCTGCCCCCAAGGTGTTCGAAGATCCGATTAACGTCCCCCCTGCTCGTCGATTTCTCCGGTGCCCCTTGTTGGATTTCGACGACACGACTGACGGACAGTGCGGTTTGGGTGGCGATTTGTCGCATAAAACTCCTGGGATTTCGGGGACGAAGAAGTCCCTTGAGTTTCCCCTGCGGCTCCCCGCGCCTTCGAGCAACCGGCGGAGTGTGAATTTTGAGGTTCGGTTTGCGGCGAGGAAGCGTGTGAAAGGGCGTACGAGGAAATACACACATACACACCACTAAACCGCGGTAAGTTAGATAAATCCTTACTTATTTTAGTTCCAGAAGCTAAGAATTTAAGATTTATAATTTTTAAGATGAAGCATAAAGTCGTATTGTATACAATACGACTTGAGCGTTAGTCGTGTAGGATGCAATACGACTTGAGCGTTAGTCGTGTAGGATGCAATACGACTATTATGATTGCCTGTGTTTCCAACACGACTGTTCTACTGACCACTCTACCTATCTCATTGCAGATGGATACAAAAGAAGATGAGTATATGGAGGAAATACCATCGGAAGAGGAGGAAGATCAGGAATTCTTCGTTGCACCTCGGGAGCGAAAACAGAGGGGCAGGAAGAGGAAGGCTCCGATGGACCCATCAGGCAAGAAAACATGCAATCCGCGACTGGCGGTGAAGACATATTGTCAACCGGGGGCGATGAAAAAGTGTGCGGCCATCTTACGGCGTCACCAAAGATGTTGCCAACTGATCAGAGAAGCTGGGTTCTCTGTCATTTTTGAAGGTGAGGACGTAGTTGTTTCTCGGAACCTGATCGACCATTTGGTTAGGTATTGGGATGAGGAGGCGAAGGTCTTCAATATCAAGGGGAGAACGGTACATTTCACAGAGCAAGAAGTTGCTCTTATCACTGGATTGCCCGCTAAGGGCGAAAGAGTTGAGGTCCTTCCCTTTGTGCCACGGCGAACGGAATGTGAATTCTTCAAAAAGTACTTCAGCGTAAGGAAACCGGACATTCCACATATTGAAGAAATCATTGACAAGCTTAGCGAGGGCGAAATGAAGATGCCAGAGGAGGACATGGCGAGGATGATCATCTGCCTCCTCATCTCCACGGTGTTGTTTCCACATAGCACGAGAGCGGTGCATCCCTCTTTCTACCCTTATATTGAAGACCTCCCAAGAATGAGCTCATACAATTGGGCTGAGGCTATTCATACGATGTTGGTTTCTGGTATAACCCACACCCGCAGACTAGTGGGTGGGAGAAGTAAAGGGCTGGGAGGTGGATACCTAAACGGCGCCTCATATGTCCTTCAGGTATGTAGTATTTGTATGTTTGTACAGTCTTCGAAAGGCTCTAAGTGTCGTGTATTATGCAACACGTCTTTTATTAATGTCGTTTATTATGCAACACGACTTTATTTATAGTCGACTATTATACAATACGACTTGATATATAGTCGACTTGAATCCAACACGACTGTATCCCCGACTTTTACTAATGTCTTCATCTGATTACTATGCAGATTTGGTTTTTTGAGCACACGACAATCTTCCATTCTGTGTTCGGCCCTACCAGTCCGAGGGCGAAAAGGTGGCCAGGAAGTGGGGCCCTAATTACAGAGGTGAAGATGGGTGCACATAAGAAGCACCGTATGACCGACTACTGGAAGGGTCTATTCGATAATCTCGACGTATGGGAAGACGTCGTCGATGTCATCGTCCCCATGGACAAAGAGGCATCTCTCATTCCTTCGCCTCCCCCAGTGGCCCCTCAACCGCGACGACATAAGACGGAGAGGCCGGAAAGAAAGAGGAATCCTAAACAACCTACCTGCTCTTCCTCGAGGACGGCTGCTCAGTCTACTGCCCTGGGCCGATTGGAGGGTTCGCTCCAGGGCATACAGTCACTAATTGAGATCGCCCTGTCGTCGTATGAGGAGATGGGAAGGCCCGTCGGACCTCTGGGAGAGGTTCTTCACTGTATCAAGGCATCTGCCGCCACAGCGTCAACGATGTTAGAGGGTCACAACTTTGACCATCCTGCTGAAGAGAAGAGTGAAGAGCTGAAGAAGGAGACGAAGAAGGAGACGAAGGAATCACAGAAGAAGGAGAGGATAACGAAGTCATCATCGGTCCATCACAACGAGGAGGCAAAGAAGCGGCCCAATGACAAGGACCACGTCAAGCAAACTCCGATGGTCATGCGCAGAAAGGAGCTGGCGCACAAGTCAGCCAGCGATTCATTGCACTGGGGTAAAGGTAAGTTGGAACACGATTATTTAATCTTTCGTGTTGCATACAACCCGACTAGGTATTTTTTGTCTTGCATTCAACACGACTAGCTAATTTTTCGTATTGCATTCAACCCGACTATCTAATTTTTTGTGATGGATTGTACACGACTATTCCTTCTTTTGTGTTGAACTCTGCACTGGGGTAAAGGTAAGTTGGAACACGATTATTTAATCTTTCGTGTTGCATACAACCCGACTAGGTATTTTTCGTCTTGCATTGAACACGACTATCTAATTTTTCGTATTGCATTCAACACGACTAGCTAATTTTTCGTATTGCATTGAACACGACTAGCTAATTTTTCGTATTGCATTCAACCCGACTATCTAATTTTTTGTGATGGATTGTACACGACTATTCCTTCTTTTGTGTTGAACTCTACACAACTATATTATATTTCTTGCTGTTACTAATATGAATTTTGAAAATGTCATTTCAGCTCCCATAAAGCAGGCGGATGCGGAAGATAAGAGTCGACGGGCTACAAAGAGAGCCGCCGCGAAGATGTTTTTGAAGAAGCTCCAACCAGAACTTGAGGAACACATGGAGCGTGCAGAAGAGGAGTCCCGGATGACGTACGGCCGGGACAGATTCCCCCCTGGTGTAGTGGTAAGGAGGAGAATGAGGACTGTCAATTCGAGGGAATTGCATAGGCTTAGGGAAGAAGACCATATACGGAGAATGGCGGAGGAGAGGGCGAGGAAGAATTTGGCAGAAGATCCGAACGCCGACTCTGACGATACCTTATCCGACCAACGAACAACCTCTATCATCGATGAGGTGATCTCTTCCCTACAGCAGTCGGATATCCAAACGGCCAAGGATGATGAATGGGCAAAGGAGGAGGCGGAGAAGAAGGACGAGGTTTCATTGGCAAAGGAGGAGGAGGAGAAGAAGGAGGAGGATGAGGCAAGGGAGGAGGTGAAGGAGGAGGAGGTGAAGGAGGCAACTGGCTTAACGTTATCCCAGGCTGTTGACGTTGATGTCCTGCAAACCCCAGAAAAGGCTAAGCATAAAGTTGATCTCCCAGAAAACTATGGTAATTTGGAGTTATGCTTCGACATGGGGGTGTTGTTAGAGCGGGATAGAATGGAAATATCAGGATGGATAGCCAATCCAAGGAAGGCTTATCCTATCCCAACACTATGTGATGATGACTACGTATCCCTTCTGCAAACAACAGAAATTAACACCAATGTAAGTATACATACTCGACCGCCTGAACCTTAAGTCGTATATAACATACTCGACTATTCATAAAGTCGTATATAAAGTACTCGACTATCTGATATAGTCGTGTATGTCGTTAGCACGACTATACCTAAAGTCCATTATCATTTGAATATTGCGAACTTCTGATTATGTTGTTGGTTTATACAGGTGATAGATGAATTTTTTGGTCTATTACGGGAGCGTAATGACAGAGAACGGCTGAAGTATCCGTTCAGTTATTTTGGATGTCACGCATTCAAAGAAATATTCGACAACGTAAGTTTTTCTTGCATCACCAGCGCTAATTTCACGTTTCCAGTTCGTGATTTTCGGAATTCTATTGCGATTTTGCAGGAATACATAGAAGGGGGCAATAATACAAAATTGATAAAAAAACTTGGGAGGATGCTTAAGGGATTGAACAGGAACATGTTCTATGCCTTTTTCCCAATCCGCACTGGTTCGCATTTCTGCCTCGTCTATGTACACTTCCCAGTTGGTGTATGGCGTTTCTACAACCCCCTATCCGGCAAACCCCAGTTGTATCCACATCACAGGGTCGCAGCTGAGAAATTCACTAACTTTATGAACATTGGCATGGCACACACACTGGGACTCATCCGTTGCATCGACTGGAAGATGACTCAGATCGCCAAAGCGCCCTGCCAAGAGAACTCAAAAGACTGTGGCATCTTCATCATGATGTACGTGGCGCACTTGGCCTCCAATGTCAATCCACCTGAGTTTGATCAGTCATCAATTACACGAAAGTGGCGCCCAATAATTGCTGCGAGTATGATTCGCGGGGTTATCGACAGCGAGTTTGATGACGATCCAATCCGAAAGCAAAATCAGGCTGTCACAATTGCGGGGTTTTTGAGGATGTCGGATGAAGACTAGTATTCTTTTTCGATATTTTTTTGTACATGTAGTCTATTACAGACGAAACTTTTTTGTGGTTTTCTGCATCTTCTTCCATGTACATACAGTATGCTTTCAATAAATTCAAATTCATTTCTTCCATGTCGACAGAGTATTGGAAAGACGACAGGTTTCGACTCTTGAAAGACGACATCTGATATAGTCGTGTTGTCTCATATCCGACTATCTATATTATCGTATTGTATCATATACGACTATCTATATAGTCGTGTTGTATCATATACGACTTTCTATATAGTCGTGTTGTATCATATACGACTATCTATATAGTCGTGTTGTATCATATACGACTTTCTATATAGTCGTGTTGTATCATATACGACTTTCTATATAGTCGTATTGTATCATATACGACTTGCTATATAGTCGTGTTGTATCATATACGACTTTCTGTCAGACCATGACCATGACGGAGTATAATTTATTTTTCTGTCATGTACGTGAGGAATGATGGGCGTCTTTCAACGACGGGAGGGCGCTTATACAAGACGACACTTATGCAAAATGACACTTACATTCAAAGAAATATTCGACTACATGCATACATTAAGGTAGAGTAATATTTGTTATACATGAAATTGTGATCGACCTAAGTGAAGAAGGGTGGGGCCTTAGGTAAGCCAGAGGGTCGTCTCGGCGCTGAATCATCCGTTCCCAGGTTGCCTTGTTGCTGGAGTCTTCGATATCTGCGCTTCCTTGCTTCTTTCGCAACCGTTGGGTTAGTACACCTTTTACGGTTGTGACCAACTTGTCGACAGTTGCCACATCTCACCCTCAACCTCTCTGGCGGGTCAGGCTGTGACTCGATTCTCTTTGTCTGTCTCCTACC
Source organism: Houttuynia cordata (assembly GCA_039654745.1). Classification (NCBI taxonomy): domain Eukaryota; kingdom Viridiplantae; phylum Streptophyta; class Magnoliopsida; order Piperales; family Saururaceae; genus Houttuynia; species Houttuynia cordata. The sequence continues at coordinate 16,837,020 of CM077506.1, forward strand.
CCTCTTTGGAGCATCGAGCATGGGCGGTTCGCATTTGAATAAAACCCCGTAATCCCCCCACTGACTCCTGTCTAAAGTAGGGAAAAGTACTTCTTCATACGTTGTGCGGTACAGACATGCATGGTACCACTTTTCACAATATTCCACCGGGTCGAAACTCCTCTCATCGATACATGCAATGGCGTGCTTGCAAGGAAGTCCCATGCTATGGAAGAACCCACATGTGCAGGTTCTCTTCGTTAGGTCAACAACATCCTGAGGGAAAGATATGACAACAACATGAATAGTCTTGTTGTGAAATAGTTTTCTTAATTTAATAGTCGTATTGTCGCTAAGACGACTATATCAATACTCGTATTGTGACTAATACGACTATATCATTAGTCGTGTAGGCGACAATACGACTATATAATTAGTCGTCTATTTTACGATACGACTATTCCGGAATTGAATTATCAGAAACCATTGCGGAATGAATTCTTACCACATGGTATAAAGATGTGACTTCAAACTGCCATAACGATAGCGGTTGCACTCTGACTGTTCCAGCACTCTTATTCCTCATTTCGTTAATATGATTGTGTGCATACTTGGTTAATGGTGTCGTTAGCCGTTCTGCTTCCATGCGGCGTCTCTCGAAATGGGAGGTCGTGGTCGCACGAGTTTGCTCGATCAACCGAGTTATTGGCCAAAATCTAGCCTTCAATAGCATATTATTTGCACTTTCTGATATGCTTGATGTGAGCATCCCATATCTTTTACCAGGATATTCCACGTTAGCCCAATTTTTTTTATTGATCTTCTCAACATATTTCCATGCCTCCTCATTGTGGTCCTTCATCTTTTGCATGATTTCATCAAATTCTGTTCTCCGGAAGCATTTTGCAGCTCGGAATAGAAGGTCTTTTAAGTATTTATCCTTCCATTGATTAAGCATATTGGCAGCCATATGCCTTAGGCAAAACCCGTGGTGAGCCTCAGGAAATACATCAGCAACCGCTCTCAGAAGTCCCTTCTGTCTATCCGAGACAATTGTATCCAGAGATGCCGGGGGGTCCGTAAAGAGGGTGGCTTTGAGTAGGCTAAGAAACCACTTCCTGCAAGGCAGCAATCAGAGTGAAAGCAGATTCAAGAAGAGATGGGGGTACACAGTCGTATACGAAAGAAGACGACTGTATTAGTAGTCGTGTTGCTCGAATACACGACTACTCATACAATCTTTTTAGCATACGTACCACGAATTTATAGTCTCTTTCTCAACAACTGCAAATGCAACACACATTAATTGTTGGTTCCCGTCGACTGTTGTTGCAACCAATAACACTCCGGGGTACTTTCCTTTCAGGAATGTTCCATCAACTGTGAGCAGCGGCCTAAGTGATCTTCGGAATGCTCTTGCGACCGGGCCGAAGATCCAAAAGGCACGTCTGAACTCGTATCCGGCTTCCTCATTTTCAATTTCCGGAATATCACAACATCTTTCAATCACCACATATGTACCTGGATTACACCGCTCTAATTCCTTTGCATAATGGGGCAAAATACGATATGCGTCTTCCGGGTTGCCATCGATCAATCGTATCAATTCCTCTTTCGCCCTCCATGCCCTTTGATAGTTCACTTTGACGCCCCAATGTTTCTCAATGTACTGTTGGATATTAACCGTTTTTATGGAGTTTGAATCCTTGTGGAGGCCATGACACTTCCGTGCAATCCATAAGTGTGAGGCCAATGGATGATCTTTAGAACTTATCAAAATGTCGCATGTGTGCCTTCCTTCACTCCTTGTCACGGTGACTCCGTCAACTAGATTCGAAGCCCGTATGTACCACTTGCACCCTGTAATCTTGCACTTTGCAGCAAAGGTGTCCTTGTTCTCGTCCGCCACTTTGAACATGAATTTCCTCTTGATTGCCAAATCAGTAAGAACCATTTTGAACTGTTTTATACTTTCGAATCCAGCCCCTAAGGCAAGTTGTGCCTCATAGTCGTCTCCTTGCAAACTGCCGCTCAACATCGTCTCCTCCTCATATTTTTTTGCAGGACCGACCTGCGGTGAAGAGGTACCCCAATCCCAACCACCTTCACCATCAATATTGTTGTACTCATTGTCGTCCAAGTCTTGTGCCCCCGACGTGACAGATTTTCCTTTAGAAGTGGATGCTCTCGCTGCTTGTTGGAGTTTTATTCCTGACACAGACTGGTCTCCTCCCGTCGGATGCGGCCCGGGAAAAACTGGTAGTGTGAGAGGCTCGTCCCAGTCATCTGCAGACCACGGTATTTGTTCATCTTCAAATAATTCTTCTTCATCTGGATCTTCTTCTTCGTCTTCATTTTCATCTTTCTCTTCATCCTCGGCTTCATCCTCATCTTCATCTTCACCATTGATCCCATTCATCTGACACTGGTTATCGACTTCATTCGGAAATTCATCCTTTGTATTTTTATTACCATCTCCCAATCTGCGATAACAACATGGTAAGAATGGCATGCATATTGTACAAAAACGTCTAAACGACTTGATTATTTAGTCGTATTGTCGACAACACGACTTCAATTCCAGTCGTATTGTATACAATACGACTTCAATTCCAGTCGTCTTCTTGTATGCAACACGACTTTAATTCCAGTCGTATTGTATACAATACGACTTCAATTCCAGTCGTCTCGTATGCAACACGACTTTAATTCTAGTCGTCTCGTATGCAACACGACTTTAATATATGTCCACTCGTTAATTTCACCCCTTACCTCACGGTTTCAATAGAAAAATTTTCATCTTTTCCTCCTTCAAAGGCTGGTGCAGGTGACTTATTCCCCGGCCTGCACGGCCTCTCCTGTGGTCTCTTACTGGCCGGCCTCCCATTTGGAGGCATTGAATTCTCGCCGTCCTTATCCACAGTGGAAACCATTTGCTTATTGGCAATGGAATTCTCTGTGTTGTTATTTCCAGCAGAAGTCCACTCCACGTATAGATCGAGTGGTCCATCTGTGCATCGCCTCTTGTTGTGAAGAATGAATATTGTCTTCACGTCTTCATCGTCTTCAAGGACGTATCGGGTTCCACAACGAACAAGATATGACAAAGACAATGTACCGGATGGAGACTTCAGCGGTAATCTTTCTTCCACTTGTTGCAACAGTCCCATGTACTTTACTTGTGTATCAATAGACATGAGCTTCAGTTTCCCACCCACATACCCATCAGAATTTGTGAATATTCCATCGTAGTGTAAGCACAAAGGTATGAAATCCATCCTTACCTGGTATTACAATAACGAAATTAATTAACAAACCTTGATTGAAAATAGTCGTGTAATAGTCGTATTGTAAAATACACGACTATAGTTATTGTCGTATTAGGGAATATACGACAGTAGGAAAAAGTGGAACACTGTGCAAATTTTCAACTTACATCTCTCGATCAAATTTACATTATATCAAACGTTGAATTTCAAGTTGACGTACCGTTTTTGAATGGGCGATGACTCTTTCACAGTTGTGTTAGCGTATCAACTGCTTTCCCGCTCTTTTTTCGTGTTTTGGCAGCAATATAACTTTTTCTGGTTTAGACGGCGCCGGCGCCGGCGACGTTATGGCCGGAGCTGCTGCACGGAACTTCTCCGGAACACCTTCTTCTCCGGACCGCCTTTTCCTTCTTCTCCGGAACGCCTTCTCAAAAAAATGCAAAAACCCCTGCTGCCGTATATAGAAGGCAAGGGTATTTTGGGTAGGTTCCAGGTCATATGAAAGGAAATAGCTTTTTCCAGGTGATATGATAAAACCAAACCCGGCGCCAGGTAATATGTAAAAAGCCCTGATATCCCTGTCACACTCCCTCCGTCCAATATTGATAGTCCATTTTGGAAAAAAAAATTGACGGGTGCATGCCTATAGCGTACTAACACTTCAGCGCAGGCTGATTATTACTATAATATGTTTCCTTATAATATCTTGAGCTACTCTTCTTAGGATTTCCAATTATTTTTGTGAAACTTCCTAATTAAAAAAATAAATGTCGATTACTATGGAAACTCGAACGTTCTTTCATTCATTCCTCTATGGTCGAATGTTTGAATGATGATCTAAAACAAGCAAACAAACATGCAAAGAATCACGTAGTTTTGATAAAAAAAGCATGCATGAATGGCAAGCTATTCGTGTGTGTCTTCATCCTCAACTTTCCCTCAAGCAAAGACAGCAACGACAAGCGCTGCGGCGACCACGGCCCCGGCGGAGGCCAAGGCCATGGAGGCCTTGCTCTGGTCTGCTAGCGCGGGTCCCAATCCTGGACTAATAGAGTTGTCAAACGCCACCTCTGGGTTGATTTCCACGTCATCCCCTGCCGGAGCTTCTGCACTTTTGGAAGGTGCCCTGGCAGCTGCACCAGTGGGAGCTAAGTCGTCCAAAGAAGGTAAAGCCTCTCCGTTCGTACCAGAGCTGGGGGCGCCGGAGACGGAGAAGATGTTTCGTAGCGTGGGGCCCGACCAGCCGGGTGCGGGGGCTGCAAAGTCACCCGTGGTGCCAGCAAAAGGGACTGTTATGGCGCCGCTTGGGGAGATATCGTCCGGGTTCTCGAATATCTTCACAAGATCGTCCTCCGAGTAATCCTTGGAGTCCTTATAATCCCCGGTCGGCATGGGGAAGTTCTTGACATTTGATAAGTTCTCAATAAAGTCATCGTCAGAGGGGACGGCGGCTGCGGCTGCGGCTGAGGAGGCGGCCAGGGTGAAGACAAGAGCCACGGCGGCCAATCTCAGGACCGACATCGCCATCAGAGTCCCGCCCGGAACTTGTGATACAATGCTTGTGAGGGGAAGAAGAGGTTGACGAGGATGATGACAGTGTAAGGAATGATGAGATTGTGGTATGGATTTAAAGCAGTTGAGGGGGCTTTGGCTTGAGACAGGAGCCGCAAGTGCGTAACTGGAAACATGCAACAGTTCCAACCGGTTGAAGTTTGGGAGAATTTTCGGGTGAAACGTCATGCAATCGGGGCTGTTTGGATAGTGAAAGAGTCATGAATGTGAAATCAAATTCAGGTGAAAAAATTCATTGGCTTTCATGATGAATGTGAAATTCGTTTGGATAGTGGAATTTTTATGATGAATATAATTGGTCATGTGTTTGGATAGTGAATGTGATACAGTAAGTAATTTTTTACATTTTGACCATTTTACCCCTGCATGACCTCTTTTCTACACTCCGTCCGACATTAGTAATACCATATAATTTTCCAAAATTGATTAATTTTAGTTTAATTTGGAAAACTAAATCTTGGTACAAATTTGGGATGGAGGGAATACTGTTCATAAATCATGATGAGGGCAGAATTGTATTTTCGTAGATGAATTGAATTCACTTTCAGGTGAAAGTCCTCATGAGGACTTTCACCTGAAAGTGCTCTTTCACCCTGAATTTGTTCTTTCAGATGAATTTTTCAATTCACCTGAAATTCACCACACAAACCTGTTTCACACTCTTTCACCTGAAAGAGGGCTGAATTGACAGTGAATTCAGCCCTCTTTCACTATCCAAACAGCCCCTAAAACATGTTTGATTCATGAATTTGAGCCAAATTTAAAATTTAGTGTGAAAGAGGATTCTCCCCTAATTCAGGCATAATTTGTGAATCTTACTACGAAGATATTCACCAAATTAAAATTGAATTGTGAATTTTGAATTCAACAACCTGACATTTCTATTTTACACTAATCCAGCCTAAATAAATTATCTCTTAATTAAACTTATAATCCATTAACTTCACTAACCAAATAGCCCCTTAAAGAGGCTGCAGTGCATTGACTGCGTGGTTGGATTTGATCGACGGCTCATACTGAAACCACAATGCCCGCCCCTTAGTAGACACAGCACGGAAAGAGGAGCACCGCGAAGACAGCAAAGAAGCGGTTGGATTTGGAGCACTGGTCAGACGTGCCACTGAGAGCATTTGTCCAACCCACGCAAGGAAGGAGAGAAGGTAAAATATTTCGCATTTGGCAACCTTGATTTGGAATTAAAAGTGTAATTCATAAAATTATGTCTTTTTATATCACATGTAGATGAGATTCGAATGTGAGAAATTTAGTATTTGGCAATAGTGTGACTTTACTAGTAAAATTCTAATGTTTAGTATTTGGGGTGTGATTGTATAAATGACAGGTCATGTGATTTGTATTAATCATTTTCGTGTTATGAACAAATGATGGGAGGTGTGGTTTGGGCCAAAATCAAATTCCGCCCAAAAGTATGTTGCCTAATGTTGGATTTGGACTAAATGATACTATTCTATGAATCACGGGGTCCAATCCCTATTGCCAAAAGTACTAGGGCAAGGTCAAAAATGTAAATCAAGCCATCGATCAAACGAGAGTTTCAGTTCGAGCCATCGATCAAATCCAACGGTGCAGTGAATGCACCGCAACCTCTTTTAAGTTGCCTGACGTTTGCACCTGGAAATTCTCCAGTTGAAGAGAAACTAGTAAGAGTGCAGAGATCTTTGTAGTTAGCTTGTTTATTTCATGCAAAGAAGAGTAGGGATACAGAACAGCGTTTTCTAACAGCTTCTGGTACATGGGTTGTTAGTAGTTCTCATGGTAACTCGGTACATGGATGTTGTGAACGTCAGGCCCAGGACGTCAGCACGCATAAGTCATCACGCATGGGCCTGACGTCATAGTGACATACTCTTACTTCTCTGATCAAGAGTAGATTCCCTTTTCGTGTCAATTAGTGATTGTAATAAAGGCCATGATTGGATGTAATCATGGCCTATGATGTCGTCATAGTGACATTTCTCTGATTGGACGACATCATGGCCTATGATGTCGTCATATTGACGCCATGTCGTCATAGTGACGCCATATCGTCATTATGTCATCTAGAGTCTTTTATATAAGGGGGTCTTCCTCCTCCTTTAGGACTTATGCAATATGAATTGAATCTTCTTCTACTATTTCTCCCTTATCTTCTTCTCTTTCTCCGGCCATGATACCTAGCCCTGTTCGTGTCCCATGCTGGGACACAACATTGGTATCAGAGCAGTTCGATCTACGGGCTGATTCTAACTCCAAACAGACAATCATGTCCGTGCTAATAGAAATCCAAGAGCAAGTCAATAAACTGCAATTGATGTACGCTGAAAATATGGCCCGGCGAGCTGCCGCCATGGCCACGCCACTGCCACCAATGCATGGCCCTGGACCCCTTCTTCATCATCATGTAGATGCCCTTGGGGTTGACCCACATCAAGTCACCCACGGCCCTTTCTCATCCCATGTTGGTTCTAGCACTTCCCATCCAGCAGCTGCCATGGCCACCCCGCCGCCTAGCAACGCCACCGGATACTCCGCCCAGCCGAGGTGGGGCTTCCCACAGCCACCTCGGCTGTCGTGCGAGTCCCACTACGGCAGCTTCTACACTCCACCATGAGCTATTTTCTCTGCCAGCCGCGCCTCATCTTCCACGACAGCCAATGTCACTGACGCCGCCGCCGGCACCGTTGTTGGGCCCCGCCGCCGACACCTCACCAACCCCCGATTCCAGTTCCTTCAACCCACATCCGGCTCTGCCTTCACCAACATCTGCACGAGGGAAGGAACCTCGAGCTATGGTGTGGTCGGATTCCAGCACCGATGTCTCACCGGCCAAGGCGAGGTCCCCCACCAGTCGACCTTCGCACAAAGCATCAGGCTTTACCACACATCTATTGCCTCCGCCCTCATCTACCCCTGTTTCCCCTGCTATCCATCTCTCCGCCGAGACCCCCACATCCCTCGTCGCACCGAGACCTCTGGCCAGCCACATCGGCCTTGCCAATTTCGTCGCTCATGCCTCCATCGGCGAGTTCTTCTCTGCCTCCTCCGCCACCAAGGATAGGCTCGATCCACTGAGCCGAGGTGACCCGACAATCCCCGCCTTCGTTCGGCAGCGCCAGACGCACAGGGGTATCGCTGCAAGGGTCGACACCGCCGACACGCCACCCCGCCGACCGCGGCAACCTCGCCGATTGCAAAGCTACCACCTTTCCTCTCTCCACTACCTCAAGATGGGATTTTTCCAAAAGCTCAGGTCGCCACGCCGCTACCCAAAGCTGTGATGCCGCCTCCACCTCCTTGGCCAGCGTCGCCGCTCAAGTGAGCATGGCCGGACATGGCAGCACAGTGAGTTCTGGGAAAAGCTATCTTCTCAACCTTCTGCTACCCCCCATGTGCTTGACGAAACGCTTCTTCAACCAGTCCCGACCGCCAAGGCCTTCGTTCCAACCGAGCCAGCCTCCCTCATCGACTACTGCCTGGATCACCTCGAAAACAGCAACTCTAGGGTCTCTGAGGGCATACTCCAGTCACTCGCCACCGCCCCGGAGATTTTTGAAGAAGTCAAGCTCCATGAGCTATTTTCCACATGTGGAGGAATTGTTGATGTTAAGATGATAACGACTCCAAATGGCCACTCAAAGGATTACTGTTTTGTGCGATTCAGTACAATGGAGAATGCATTACTGGCCTCTTCTCAATTTGAAGTTGCAACAAGGAATAAAGAAATTATGCACGCTGCTGATCAAGAGCTGCAGCTCATTGGATGTATTGGACATACGGGGATCGAATTGTTTCAGGTATCGTTTGCATTAGACAAGAAATATTTTGATTATTTTCACAAGTGAATTGCTGTTGTCCTGTCAGCCGGAGTTAAAGAACTTCATCTCAACTTAATTCTTGAGGCAATCATGCATGGATCCGCAAGTGCGCTGCTTTCTACTTGTTTAAATGGTGGTCAGCCTTATCAGAATACATTATCCATTACCCAGGAGAATTCAGATGTGGCGGGCGAATCACTTGAGACAGCAGCTGATTTTGGTTTCCCTACTTATGTAGCAGGAATTAACACTGGTCCTATAGATTCTTTTCTTATGTTCAGCTCTCATGAAAGTCAGGTGCTCTCAAGGAATTTTTATGCAACTCAGTCACAATTTTGTGCACGTGGTTCCGTAGGGGATGGCCACTGGATCGTTCCATTAACTTTGTGTTTTGGGTTGGACAAGAAATACAAGAATGAGCGCGTTCTGTCACCGCTGTTTATGAAGTGCTTTCTTACTTGGCCGCCTTGAGGACAAGGTAGTAGCGGAAGCGTGGTGGAGTGTTGTGAACGTCAGGCCCAGGACGTCAGCACGCATAAGTCATCACGCATGGATATTGCTGGATTCTCTGATTAAGAGTAGTTTCCCTTTTCGTGTCAATTAGTGATTGTAATAAAGGTCATGATTGGATGTAATCATGGCCTATATATCGTCATAGTGACGTTTCTCTGATTGGACGACATCATGGCCTATGATGTCGTCATATTGATGCCATGTCATCATAGTGACGCTATATTGTCATTATGTCATCTAGAGTCTTTTATATAAGGGGGTCTTCCTCCTCCTTTAGGACTTATGCAATATGAATTGAATCTTCTTCTACTATTTCTCCCTTATCTTCTTCTTTTTCTCCGGCCATGATACCTAGCCCTGTTCGTGTCCCATGCTGGGACACAACAATGGAGCCCTACAATTAGGGTTTTTCCAATATTTAGTCTACAAGATGCTGAGCAGCACTCTTCTGTACACAGTTTGAACGCCTTGAAATGATGTGGAGAACACGACTAGGAATAGGAAAACGGTTTTTCTATCCACTTCACTTTGTTTATCATACTCTAGATGATCCCTTGTATATAAAAAAGAAATCTAGATTATCCCAGTTCCCAAACATAGAGATTAAAGCTCAGCTCAGGATGTACTTTTCACCGATTGGAAGGTTCCAAACTAGGAAGCACGGACACGGCAAAATGGCAGCCGTGTCCGTATCCGACACGTATCCGACACGGATACGCTGGTGAGACACGGCTGCCTGCGTGTCCGTGCCATTTTTTTTTAAAAAAAAAAAACCAGAAAAATAGGATACGTATGGGACACGGCCGGACACGCGCATCGGAGGGTTTGATGTCAGTTTCAAGTCTCAACAGTAGCTTGTTACTGTGTTGGAAAAAATGTCTGAATGGGCATGTCAGAATGGGTTGAAAAAATGTCAAAATGGGCATGTCAGAATGGGGGCAGTAGGTGTTTCATTCATTCTCTGCCGGAGCAGGTAAGTAAAACAGGTACTCGAGTGCAGTACCACGTGCCTAAACATTGACCTAGAAATTAAAACAGTATTAAAAGATATAAAAAATTATGATTTAAATTAATTTTTAAATTATAAATTTATAATAATATTTTATAAATAATAATAAATATTTTTTTATTAGCTGTGTCGTATTCTACTTTTTGGAAAAATGGCGTGTCGACGTGTCCGTATCGTGTCGTATCGTATCGCCGTTTTCGTATCCGTGCTTCTTAGGTTCCAAACCACTTAAATTGAACCAAATGGAACTGTTAATATGGGACGGAGGGAGTAATATCTAAGGATTGTGTAGAGTTAGATCGTGGATTAGGGAGGTCTAGAATCTTTTTTTTTCTTTTTTGTTGACTGCTAGGTGTAACATTACTGCTGTTACAGCAATTCGTTCCAAATTCAATTATAAAAAAAACACAATCCAGTTTCAACCTAAAATTGAACAGTTCACAAGCTCATTCCATTTTCACATAAAAAATACAAGAAATATTGAAATTTCAAAATTAGGTAATGTAATTCTCACCTTTTCTGGTGAACTGGTACCAGAGGTCTTAAAAATGACAAAAAGCCTCCCTAGGGTCACAAATGCTTCAAGGTTCATTCTTTTTAAAGAGAAAACACCATCTTCCTCATTGCAGGCGTGTGCAATGGCTGATCATCATTCCTACATAGAGCTTGATGTAGCAAGTGCAAATGCCTCAGATTGAATTGACAATCTTAGTTTCATAAAAAAAATTACAATCTTTGGCTAAACCAAGCTCTTTATTTTGTAGAGATGTAACCACGACATCAACTCTTTATAGTGATTTAAACTAAAAAGAGCTTGTATCGAAGTGACGAATTTTTGCAATTTTGTTGGGGTTACTTGAATGCAATCTTCAAGTTTCAGCCTTCCTCATGTTCCTACTCACGTTTGAAGAGGCTAAAAGGTGTACAAATTTCCTTACAACTCCAAAACTTGAATCTGCCTTGTCAAATCTTCAAAGCAAACCTACAAGGCTCGCACATATTCTCACCAATTATCAACACAAGGAGCCAGAACACAACATATTTCAACCATGGCATAAACAATGTACAAAATGGACCCCAAATGAATGAGCCTCTAATCTTTATGATGCTCATTCTACTATCCTTGCTCATATTCTCTACAAATATTGGCAGGACTCCCATGCATAGCGCTATTCTCACCGTACAAAAATGTACTTTGAAACTCAAAGACCTTACTACCAAACCTGACTACTGAGCACTCCCCACTTAGAGATTCACGAGCAACAGCAAACTCACCACAAGGCCAACTAGACTTGAGCAAAAATATGTTGTCATTGATAAGCTTGTGCATGAGCTTCAATTGGTAAAGCCATTTGTAATTTATTTAATTTTTTGGCTTTTGAGCCATTTGTAATTAATAAGGACTTTATGTGATTCTTCACAGAAGATGTAAGAGTTGTGTTAAAGAAGATAAAGAATGACAAATTTTTAGGACCCTGTAGAATTCTTATTAAAGTATGGAAGGCTCTTGGAGGTGTTGGTTTAACTTTGTTGATTAGTTTATTTAACAAGATCTAAAAGTCTAAGAAGATGTTAGAGGAGTGGAGAAGAAATACTCATATGCCTTTACATAAAAATAAAAGGGACATTTAAAGTTATACAAACTAATAAAGTCTAAAAGTTATAAAGCATACTATGAAATTATGAGAGAGAGTAGTAGAAAGACATTTGCGAAAAATAACATAGATTAACTTGGTTTCATGTCGGAGAGGTTAACAACGGAAGTTATATTTTTGTTACAACAGTTAGGAGAGAGGTATAAGGATAGAAAATAAGATATTTATATGACTTTCATAGATTTGAAAAAATTCTACAATTGAGCATTGAAAGAGCTCATTTAAAGTATTTTGAAGAATGAGAGAGTCATAAAATGTTATATAGATATTATAAAAGATATATATGAGGAGGTTGTGACTAGTGTATTAACAATTTGAAGAGAACAAATGAGTTTTCGATTACAATAGATCTTCATTAAAAGTCAACCTTAAGTCTTTATCTTTTCGTTTTAATATAAATAAATTAACTAGACATAGACAAGATAGTATACTTTTTGCGAATAATGTAATTTTAATTAACGAGTAAAGTAGGTTTGAATGCAAAACTAAAAGTATAGAAGGAGGCTTTAGAATCAAAATATTTTAAAATAAGTTGGACTAAGGTAGAATGCATGAAATTTAATTTTAAGGAACCTTAGTTCCATTACTTAGGACTAATGTAGAACCTTAGTTAAAATTGATGAGCAAAAAATGCCGAGGTGTGATCAGTTCCATTACTTATGATCAATTATCCATAAATAAATGGGAATTAATAGTGATGTGGTAGATAAGATAAATACAAGATGAGTAAAATAAAGGTCAACCTCGAGAGTTTTGTGTGATAATATGTTCCAAAAAGACTGAAGACAAGTTCTACAGGACAACCATTAAACCTGTAATACTCTATGAAGCAAAGTAATGGGAACCAAAGAGAAATCATATAAATCAGTTGAATATAGCCAACATAAGAATGTTAAGGTGAATGAGTGGGATAACTTCGAAAGATAAGATTATAAATGAATATATTCGTAAAAGTTTAAGAATAACTCCTTTAATGGAAAAGCTGAAGGAATGCATGTTACATTGTATAGACATAGAAAAAAGATCAATAAATGCCTCTCTAAGAAGATTAAAAGAGATGCGTATAAAAATGTCAAAAGAAGAGAGGATACCTAAGAAAACTTGGATGGAATTAATAAAAAAAAATATAACTTTACTATATCTTATAAAAGAGGTGCACAAAACAAGCCTAAATAGAGGCATAAGATCTATATCGCTAATCCCAGATAGTTGGGAGAAGACGCTACTTGATTATGATTATGACTGAGCCATTTTCAAAACAGCTAAGCTAGAAAAGAGGCAATCTTCTAATCATAAAGTCTTAGAAGAGGCAAGTCCTGGCAAGTTGAGACCTTATGACCTTCTTTAATATTAGTTACAGCCCCAATTAAAGGTCCAAAGTGTGCTTCAATAGACAAGCTAAGAAATCCTAGGGAGCAAATAGACCTAACCCCAGCCACTCCATGACCAAAAAAAAGTGGGCTTTAACTCCCACTAGTCACATGTAAGAAACATTGAATTCGATCCAGTCGACATTACATTCATTGTTAACTCAAAAAATGGTTGCATCGCTTGGGAATATGTACAAACTTGACAATTACAACAGGAAAAAGCACCAAATAGATTCTCACATGTAAAGAGGAAAATAATTGACTACAATAGCTGACTGTGACAAACAAGATTGTAAACAAATCCAAAACATATATTGATTAATGCAAAATAAAGATGAAAGTGGATAAGAACAACGGAAAAAAACCTTAAACAGGAACATTTTCCATGAGCTAGGAGAGGAAAGTCCAAAGATAGTATATAAGACATTCAAGACATTCGAAAATGGCTGCCTTTCAATTAAGGACTTGCATGTACAATGCTGAATCAAAATTTTCACACAGGTAGGCACCGCCATACAGTGAGTCACATTTAGCTCTAAGATACAAAACTTTACATTATGACAGAAAAACAACCAACATATACATATAACTTACATCCTTCAACAGCCCATAGCCTCCACCATCCATACCTAAAATCAACCTCATTACATAAAGATATGGAAGCCGCAAGGTACAGGTATCCTTGATAGTTTACATTATACAAAAGAGTATATTTCAAAAATCTGTAAGAAAACAAGAGGAACAAACTTCCATTCCAGTCTTACAGGTGGAAGGACAAAACAGATACTGTCTATACAACACAAAACTATTGTACATGAGAGATATAGTTGTTGGCAACACACTCATATGGGCATTTGACAGAATAAACTCATAAAAGCACAGGGCTACTTTTATCTCTAAGTGATACAAAACAGGAAGTAGCTTTACATACGAAGCTGGATCAAGTTGAAAAACTCATACACCTATCAAAAAAAAAAAGTTGAAAGAACTCATACAACAGCACCTGACATCCTTGACGCTCAGGTGAAACAACAATCTGACAAAAATACAAATATGTGGATAGACAGCCCTCATATGTTTTTACATCAATCGTGCAGGATTACACGCATAGTTATAATGACAACAGTAGGGCTTTTGAAGTATTTCGAGCAGGCCAGAAGAGAATGATTGAAGATTTGAGAAGAAAGAAAGCATATCCAACACCTCTTTGCTTAAAGAGTACACTAATGATCACAAAGAACAATCCTATGAGAACATATAAATATAGAGTGGAAATAAACCCAGCATCTGATTAGATGAAAAATGCAAGGCACCCACTTGAACTCATCTTCTTCATGTTATCGGTTTAGTTCCCTGGATGGGTTGAAGTAAAAAAATCTAGTGTTAAAACATTTCATTCAGTCCATTAACTGTAGAAAAAAGCCACAAGCTAATAGCTAGAAATCACTCAGTATAATAAGAAACATACGGCAGTAAACCATTATAATGGAGAAAAAATCAACATTTAAACTAAGCTATATAATGAATGTCCAAGAAATTTACAATCTTTCATAGTTACACCTTACCTCATCCATTCATGGTCATCAGCATAAGGCTATATGTCCACAAGTGCACAGGTGCGGCATAACCAAGAAAAAGTGCCAAGAGAAGACATAAACCAAGAAAAATGAGTATTATACCTATCTAACGCATTTGCTATTAGAACTTTTAGGGTGGCACCAGTAAATTCCTCATGACTTGTATTAACCAGCCCTCGACATGTCTTTCTCGATGGTTAATTTCACACTGAGCATTAGCTGACAAGCTCAAACGTATGCATTGTTTCACAAAGTACATAACAAACAAATCTTACGTAAGGAAAATCATAACTCTAGCTCATGATCCTCACCACACCATTAAAAGCAGATAAGAGAAAAAAAAACTACAGGAAGCTGTTCAAGTACATTCTCCTGCACAGACACGATGACTAGAGAAAAGAATAAGAGTAATCAGAGCACGAGTTTTACAATTATACCAGAAAAGGAGCAATTAGGCGAATTGGACTATATTACGTACGGGAAAGTCCTAAAGTCAATCTACAGACTTGGTTACGAAGAATCTAGATTAAAATATAATAATGCGTGTCCTCAAATCAATAAGGAACAAACAAAAGAATAGCTTTTGAGATACTATTAATAATAGAACAGTAGAAATATAACTGAGAGCCAAGAAGATTAGAATAGTTCTACAACATAAAGATATAATTATTCCAAGAGGTGTTATGCCCCATTAGTAAAAACGGATTGATACAATATAAAGAATAAAGTACATTATTAAAGTTCTCTCTATCTGCATCATAATCCATAATCCATCAAAAGTTTTGATGGCAGATAAACTAGACTCCACTTTACCATTAATAATCTTCTTTTTGTGTGTTCATGTTGCATACATAATTACAGACACATATAACAAAAAACAGAGTTGCCCAAGGCTGACGTGCATAGAAGAGTACAACAACATAAATACAAAGAGAGGAGATATAATATAAAAAACAATGTGCTACAACAAGGAAGAGAAATATCGTCACTCCAACATAGCAAATTAAGTACACACAAGCTGATGTCAGCTCTTCATTCTAGAAAAGCTACCGTAAGTCCGTAACCGCCAGATGAGCAGGAATAGAGTAACTGTTTACATCACCTCTTCCATTCCCAGACTCTCAGAAAGCTTTTTGCTAATACCACAATAAAAGACCAGACTAGCTTAGAAATGAACTGTGAGGCTCTAAATCCCAAACTATGTGACTAACCAGAAATAGCTTTATATAATAATTTGGCCTACATAAAGATTTAATAATCCAAAAGAATATAAAACACTAGCAGTTATAGCTGTCGATTGTTTCAAACTCAACAACAGATAGAGGTTTTAGACAGAAGATATGGCTGGCAAGTTATTTACATAGACAACAAATGATGGCCATTGTCACAACCGTCACCACAGCAGCGAACATATGTTAAGTCTTATCACAAGAAATTCATATGAGTATGAGGCCAAAGCCAGAAGACATAATAATCCCGCAAAGAAGACAGAACCCCGTCTAAAGATATAATTGTGGAAAACTAATGACTGTTTAAACCACAGAATATATATTGTCTATAATGTTGGTCTGCAAGATATAATAAAGCAAAAAGAGAAGTTGTGCTATATCCCCCTTGCACAACTAAAATACTTACTGTTCTTCATCTTGCAGTCACATTCCCAAATGTCGCATCAAACAGACAGGCTGAAGGGTGGAGCGCACCAACCTTCACCTCAATTTTGGTTCCAACTGAGAACATGCAGCTATAGACAAAGTTGTCACTCTGATGGTACCCGTCGCCTTTTACCATAATCTGCATCCCTAGATCGAGACCTGTGATCATCTTCCTGCATTACACGAGACTTGCTGCGAGAACGAGAAGAGGAATGGTTCTTGTCCCAGTTATCTTCATTGTCCCAATCACGATCCTTCGATCTATGATGATCTTTATACCCATCTTTTTCCTCATAGTATCGATCACGATTAGATCGGTCCCTATCTGGGTCCCGCTCATCACGATGCCTTCTTTCTGAACTCCCTGACCACTCACGTTCTGAAATTCGTTCCTTCTCTCGGGAAACATTAGTCTTTCCTCTTTCATTGCTGGCATCTCCATAACCCTGCTCAGATGCCACATCTTCACCACCATAGCTGGACTCCCTCGTTCTTCTTCCAAGTTCATCACTTCCCCATCCGGCCATGCTCGGGTCATTCCACATTCCCATGTGACCATCCATTCCAACTCCCCCCATCATTCCTATTCCATTCGCCATTCCGCGGCCAAAGAAAGCTGGGTTTACATGTGGAGCAACACCTGGAAGAGCAATAGTGTTCATGGCAGGAAAGGAAGGCATCATACCTGGAAAAGCAGCACCTGCAAATCCCCCAAACGCAGCACCCCGACCCATGTATGTTGGATCAAAACCAGCACCCATCATGCCTTGTGGATGCATCATCCCACCAGCTGGGCCAGCCAGTCCATGCCCTGCATGGCCATAGGGGCCTCCCCCAGCAGCTCCGTTACCTGCCCCATTAGCACTCCCCATCATGCCTCTACCTCCAATCGACCCTCTTCCTCGCATATGTCCACCACCTTGCCCGCGATTGAATGACCCTTGACCACCTCTCCCCCAACCAGGCTTTCCAAAATTCCTACCTCCCTCACTCCCTTGATAATCCATACCACCACCTCTCCCAGCACCATCATTTAATGGTCTCCTTCCTTGCAACTGACCTTGGGCTTGGGCTTTGTTAAAATAAGCTGCACCCATTTGCTTCAAAGTCTGGGGGGAAGCAAACGCAACAACACAAGCCCGGCCATTAAACGCATGACCGTTCATGCCCTCTTTGCATGCTGCAGCAGCTGAGGCTTCATAGAACTCAACCTGGCAATAGCCCTTGGATTTCCCACTTGCCCTCTCATCGAAAAATTTAATTTCCTTGACCCTACCATATTGAGACAAGACACTCTCAAGTTCCGCATCAGTGGTCCACCATTGTAACTCCCCGACAAAAAGCATAGCTGTACCATTTTCCATAGAGTTCACAACAGGTTTGTTAGAATTGTCATTAAGCATAGGCCGATTCATACCAGGTGCTGCATGATTTGGCACTGTCAGCCCACTTTGGGTGGTGTTTGAACCTGGTAAAGGTGAAGGCCCTCCAACAAACTTACCAGGCGCCTGACCAGGATCAATCCCAACTTTAGGTGGCATAGGTGCTGATCCTCGGTACCCTTGATTTTCCAAATGTGACTCACCAGGCATTCCCACACCAGCTCGTTCACTGACATTTTGACCAGGCAAATATGCACCCATTTTCCGTTCTGCTTGGGGGAAACCAGCAAGTGTCTCATTTGAACCCTTTCCATCCACACCAACTCCAGGAATGCTCACGTCCTGTGAAGTGCCAGGGCCTGAGAAACGCATTCCGGGTGCATCATTTTTCTGACCTTGCAACCCCCCATTACTAGCAGGATGCATGGAAACAGGCATTTCATTTCGATGTTGCAAGGACTGCATGAAGCCCTCACCTACATTCACATCATTGTATAAATCATCATATTCATCATCTTCCCCCATTAACTCTTCATCTGCTAGAGCAGAGATAGCACCACTGCCTTGATACTGCAGTTTATGACTTCCACCGTGTTCATCATCCCCATAATCTAATTGTTCTTCAGCACTAGGATCCATTCAGACCAGGTTAATAGATTTGATGTCAGACACCTGATAAAACGAACACTTAATATATAAATGATAAAACTGCTCATGGTAAGCAAAGAAATAATTCAATAAACAAAATATCATAAGCCCGCCTGAAGTAAAATTGTGAAATTGAAAAAAAAGGATCTAATACAGAGAAAGCATACATATTCAGACGATTCTGAAGTACAACAGAAGATAGTTCCAAGATTAGACCACCATGATGTTAACTTTCAATCTAAATCATTAAATTATTTCGGATAAGTAAATCCTTAAATTTTTAATTCCCATAACGGAGAACCCATTAAAAGAAAGGTCCCCAACAGCAAGCTCATAAAATCTAGTGGAAGATACAAGAGCGTCTAGCCAAGGTGATAGCGAGAGAAAGCACCTTTTAGGCTTTAACCCTAAATAGCCATCAGATACTGAAATGTTTTCAAACTAAAAATGAAAGTCCCACGACATCACAATCGCACGAGCCACTCCTAGATTTGCAATTTAGATAATGATCATCGAAAACATCATATTTTAACAAAACGCTGAAGATGATTGAACGATTTAACTGACAACACCCTTCGCATGCCACCATCACATATCATCTTCAACAGCAAAAATTACACTGCTATGTACATCACCTGTGTATAATGCACCATACTAAATAATTGTATGATAGAATCAAGAAGAAACCAACAAAAAACTAGATACACAGCATATCCTCTTATGAAAGCCAAAGTCAGCTCGTAGATTGCAAATCATCCAATACTTCAAATTTTCTTAAATCACCCGGTTCGAATGACTGACCACACTCTTCTCATACTAACCATCACAACTGTAATCATCAACAACAACGACAGCAAAATTGCTGCTAAGTACATCACCTATGGGTTACGCACATACTAAATGACAATTATATAAAAAATATAACAAGAAACCAAACCAGATGCACAGCATTTCGTCATATGAAAGCCAAAGGCAGCTCCTCAATTCGCATTTTTAACAATCATTGTCAAATTTTCTTAAATCATTTTTCGTCATATGAAAGCCAAATTCAGCTCCTCAATTCCAATTTTAACAATAACCAACAAATACATCAATGTTTCTTAAATCACTGATGACAATCAACCACATCCTTCTCCTACTACCATCTGTAATAATCGACAACAACGACGGCAGCAAGAATTACACTGCTAGATAATCACATGCGTGTTACACACCATACTAAATGATGATTGTGTGACAGACTTAACAAGAAAGCAGAAAAAAACCCAGATGCGCATCATATCCAAAAGCCAAAAAATGAATAAAAGCAAATCATATATATCAAAGTACGACAATTAAGAACCTTCACTCCGATCCAGCCCCGCCCAAAGAACAGCACAGCTCGATCTGAGGATTGAACACAGAACACAACTCACCCCACGATGCCACTCCGGTTCCGATCTGTCCGATGGCTTGGCCGCTCGGGAAGGAGCAAAAGCTTCAAGCTTGAAGCTTTAAGCCGCCAGAATACAGCGCCTAAAGTTGTGATCTTTCAAGCCCAAACCATGGCCTAGACCCTTCTCATCTTATCTAAATATGCGATTTTCCTTGTCCAAAACAGCAGGCGCTATTTCGTTTCATTTGTTTAATCCAATCCCACTTCACTTGTGGGTCTCTGCCTCCTTTTTTTCCCCGATCGCTTCGCTGCTGCCATTGCCAATGCCAGACGATCAGGATATGCTGGCCGTAGGATCCAGACCTTTGGAGAGGACATGAGATGGGGCCAACTACAGATTGTGAATTTAAGCCAAAGAGCTGGGAATTGGGTCTCTTATCTGTGGTCCTGTGCAGATTGGACCAAACAAGGACAAGGGGTTGGTGGGGAGGTGGTGGAAGGTAATCCGGTCAGGCGGACTGGTAGGGAACTGGCCCGTTGAACAAAGTAGACTACGTGCAATAATTTAGGGTTGGTACTCGGCCAAATAGTCGGCGGACAAGCCTTGAATTCGTTGTGACCATTAACAACATATCCTCCGGCATTTTGCTTATGGACCGAGAATTTGGCCGTACACGATTGTCGAACTGAGGTGGTTGGAGAGACTGATGAGCCGTTGGTACAGATAGAGGAGGGGTCTTAGGATTAGGTTGCGGGTGTTTTTTAGTAATGGCTGTTTGGATCGTGAAAAATCCAAAACATCCAAATTGAAAAATCCACTTTCATTATTAATTTTCGAATTTTTCACTGTAGAATCCACAGTGAAAAATCCGGAAATGAATAGTGAAAGTGGATTTTTCACTGTAGATGTTTTGGATTTTTCACGATCCAAATGGCCACTTACAAGAAGTGGACCTCCAATAGACGACTGTCTAAGGTCCTTTAATTGCGTCCATGTCCAGAATAGGTAGATAAAATTAATTGGCCGGACCGGCAACAGATAGCCAAAAATGGCCCAATCCTCGGACAACATAAGTCCGACACTAGCCCTAACGAGAATACCTGACAATGTATGAGATCAGGTCATTTCGACATCCAAAGGTCCGGCCCCAAAACACAGGTTGTTCAATTAGAGCTAAAATTTAACTCTTGTTATGAAAAACAATTAACTTATTGGGGGGGGGGGGGGAATTGTTTCAAGCTTGATGCCTCCAGTGGTGAAGGCGGTTGCGGAGCTTAATGACCGGCCTTGATTGTGGGAAGCGGAAGCCAACATGAATTGGCCAGTGTGGTAATGAACATTTTCCCCCTGATTTGATGAGAAGATGAAAGGAGAGTGGAAAAAAGGGCCTTGAATGGCAAGGTTTACTTCTGCAGCCGGTATAACCTCAAATTTTTTCTACTATGCGGAAAAAAAAAACTGAAGTCTTGGTTTCATGAGAATATGCTTCCATCTTGACTAAACTTTAGGCTCCAATTTATAGCCTCCATTCATCTTAAATGAAATCATATATATAGCCATTACATTTATAGACTCCCACATATCCAATCCTAACAAACTGAGAATTACAATGATAATGGGTCTAACAATTAGCATAAAAACCCATCTCTTTAAACTAAGAAATAACTCAATAATATTTATTTGTTAACGAGGGTTGGACTCAACCAACTGGACTAATCAGTATATAATACCGTAAGGGGAGTTCAAATCAGCTGGTGAAGCTTCACCAATGGCGTCGCTGATGAAGTTTCACTAACCGTTGATTACCACAAAGCTTGATAGAGAAGGGAACTTGATCATGTATAAAGCATCATAGATAATGATTTTGCTTCCTCATTCTCCAGTGCTCAATATCTGCCATGGAATCAAGGTCCAGACCATCAAATGTCTGCTGCTGCGCAACAATTTCCAAAATGCTTTCGGTCTCACCAATGAGACGAGCTGCATGTCCAACACTTGCTTCCCTCACTTCTACAGCAGAGCAATAGCACTCCATGGAAATCACTCGAGGCAAGATTGTAAAACAAGCACCCAGTATATCAGCAACCGTCGCCTTTAACCAGTCCACCAAATCTCCAACCCTCCCAAGCTTGTTCCCCTGCTCCTGCAGTATGGTTTGTCCCACTCTGTACATAGAATTGGCCGCTGTTACCTGTTTAGATATGAAATAAATTTAGATATAGCCCCCTTTCTAAACCATTTAAGCTATTGCCAAACATCGGTTATTCAACATGGTATGAATCATGAAGAGCCTCCTATTTGTGTTTTCACAATTTCTTCAAGGTCTTCTATGCCAAAAGTTATGTGCAAGCAATATAAAAAGTTCATAAAACCCAAAATTAATATTCTACATTCCACAATGATAATCAAAGTTTTACATTGTATTATAAAAGTTTCTTCATCCTTGCTCCACATTTAACAATCAAAGATCTCATAACAAAATTTGACATGTCACACTGAAAATATAGTCAAAGTTTCTAAATTCACCATCAAATATCCAAGTTTAACATTCCAAAATAATTCAAAATTAATCTCCAAAATTAAAGATCTACTACCATAATGTCTAAAATCTACAATCCAAATTTAAAAATCGGCATTCTAATTTGATTTTAAATTAATAATAATATAAGACAACAATCAATATGCTCCTCCTCATCCCCATATGCTACAGAAATCCAAAATCATAATGTCCCATATGCTCCTCCTCACCCCCTTCATTAGTTCCTCTACCTCATTCCCTATAAACAAAAATTATTTATTAAACACAATAGGACAACAATCAATGATGTCGTGATCTTAAACCTCATCTCCACTGATTGCTGCGAAGGATGGCAAAGGAGGTGATGTGAAGGCTGGCCAAGGGAGGGGGTGTGAGGGCCAGCCGAGGGGGAACTGGGGAGAAAGATGTCGAAGGAGAGCTGGGGTGGGGGAGTTGGCAATTGGATGGTGTGGAGATGGAGATTAGGGATTAATGAGAGGAATGGGGATTGAGGGGAGAGGGAGTCGACCAGTTGGGGAGATGAGGAAGGAGAATCAGGATGAAATGAAAAAAAAAAAAATTGTCTGGGCCGGTCAGCCCTGTCACTGGTTCAACTGGGCGGGTTAAATAAGGTCAACGAGGTCAATCTACCCGACTGACCCGAATGACCCTGCTCGAAAAACCTCCCGACTCCAGTAGAACCAACCGGGCGGGTCCGATTTCAAAACCATGCCATAGGCATATTAACTACTCTATCTGTAAAAAAAATACTATGTACATTTAGAAATTATCTCGGTTCATAAATAATATATACATTGGACTAGTCACGTGATCCCTCCTATTTTCTTCTCCCTTTGACTCTTCTTCTCGATCACGTTGTTGTAGATGGGAGATGGCTAGTCAACTTCCTCCACCTTCTTCCACCTCTGGCTGTCGGCGCCTAGCCTTGTGCACCATCGTCGCCCACCATCACCTTCGCTACTTCTCGGGCCTCCATCGCTTCCATCTCATCCTTCGCCATCAGTAGCACCACTCCTCCAAAGCCGGAGTGCCGAGCCTCACCTTGTGCAACTTCACTGGAAACCACCATCACCACGCCACACACCATCAGCTCTCTTCTCCAGCCCACGGGGCTCCGATACCCTTTCCTCGCGACTTCGCCACCTCGAAGCTGCCATATTTTTCCATCTACTCCATCATGTATATGGATGTATCGATTATGGGTCTTGAGGGTGAGGCCATGGTTAGAGATGAAGGGGCAGAAATTGAGGTTGACTTGGGTGGGAAGTTGGCAGACGTGGTTCCGGCGGCTATCCCATTTTGGACCGGTGGTGGTAGCGGAGTCGGCGGTGGGTGGAGGAGAGGGAGGGAGGAGGACAGTTGTTGGCTTGCTTCCTTTGCTATTCTTCCGCTGGTGGGGAGAAGGGGAAATGGTGGGTTTAGGGAGAAGAGAACCATGGGCCAATTCGGGGGGGCTCTCGTGACTTAGGGGCCGTTTGGGGCGTGATTAAAAGCAAAACATCCACATACTACAGTAGATGTGGAAAAAACACTCTGGATATTTGCTTATAATCACGCCCCAAACGGCCCCTTAGTTGTGGGCACCATCATCTAATAAAAATAACAATATTTTAAAATGTACACAATATTTCTAAAAATGGAGGGAGCATTTCATTGTTCATGTGAAACATGTAATTTCTGCTCATACCAACATGACAGGAAAGGAACCTACATTCAAATTCAACATGAAGCCTGATAAATGAAAGGAGACGACTTGTGACTGTCTGCTTACCTTTGGACTTTTCTCCGATGTTTTTTTGTTTCCTCATTTACGTTCTTTTTTTTTCTGAATTTCTTTTCATTGTATTTGGCACCGCACACTATAGTGTCCATGTATTTCTCCATTCACCAACTTAAGCACTAAAAAAATATACTGAAAAATTTATTCCAAATTAGATAAAGTGGATCGAGGTCCGTCCTAGTCCGTTAATACCCAATTGGAAGGGCCAACGCACAATAAATTATCCAGGGAACGGCTCCAGCATGTGGTATGGGCAAACAGGCCATTCAGACACCAACACTAATATGTAAGAATGTTAAATTAGTCATTGATTAATTTCTCCAAGCAGGCCTCCTATAGCACCATTCCCCTCTAGCATGCATGAAGCCCACCATCACCATCATACGCACCTGTTTGTTCCAGTTCGGGATATAATAACAGATGGCGGGTGACCAACTGAAGTATGGGATTTGAACTTTAAGACTAGTTGGCAGCATTCAGGGGGGGCTAAAGTGGCCGCAACAGCGGCAGCTTGGACTGGCAGTGACATCTGCAGACACTAATAGAGATCGACGGTTGGGAGGTGAGTGCCTTCAGTGTTCCCTACCTATACCAGGACTCTTTAGGCTCTGTTTGGTTGTCCAATTCTTAGATCGTGCTTCTTTTAGGAAATCTTTTCTAAAAAAATTCACTTCAACTTCTTTTGGTGGTAAAAGCTATAATTTTAGCAGAAGTAGCTGATTTTGTACGAAAACGTATTTTTTTTAACAAAAGCCTCTAATTTTTTGCTAAAATTACAGCTTTTGTCACTGGAAAAAAAAAAATTCTTTTAGAAAATCTCTCCCAAAAGAATCTAATTTTTTTTGGCAACCAAAGAGAGTCATAATCCGGGTCGTCTGATTCGTGTTTTGATGACCAGAAATTATTTAATAGAACTGTGCCTGTAAATAGGTCTATTTACTGTTTGACACATACATTATCTATAAAATAATATATGCTCAGATCTTGACACTTTAGCAGCCCCTACAAGTGTCAAACATCCAATGGGCCTATCTATCAGCTGTCCCGTAGAACGGTTCTAGATAATTTCTCCAACCAAGCCCGTTCACTGCCTCGTGGTCCTGCCCTGTTTTATTTTCTGGCCGGACACACCGGTTCAGTTGGGGATTCAAACCGGTAGGCCGAGGGCGGCCTTGCTCGTCGCCTCGCCGCCATCAGCGCCGCCTCCTCCTCCAGTCGTCCCTCCGCTTCCGTCGGCCACTGAAAGCTCCCGAGGTATTATTCCCTAGCTGATCGATCAGGCGATCGAATCATGGGAGACAGCGGGAGAACCGTAGAAGATTGTCAATCCATGGTCAGACGAAGTCTTAGAAGTAAAGCTTTTTTTTTTTGCTAAAGATTTGTACTTTTCTGTGTAGCAAATTGTTGTTTCTCTGAATGGGAAATGCATAGATTTTCATTTAGAAGAATCATGATTGTGGATTACTTCTATTGGTTGTGTTGTGATAGCCCCCACGGTGAAATTTTTGAAGGAGCACCTGGAGAAATCAGGTTGCTTGGTAGGTGACAATTTTATCAAGGCTGTTGAATGCGACAAGCAGATTAGCGGTGGCTATGTCCGCGGAGAAGGCGTATGTAATCTCTCTGAAAATCAAAGCTATTATATGTGCTCCTTTTAATAGCATAAGAGGGGGAAAACTAAAGTGGCTGCAAAGCAAAACATGACAGACTTTGAGCAAGTCAGTTTATTACTATGTAGCTCCAAAATGTAAATGGATATTAAAATTCTGTAATGGCATCTTAAGGGGATCTCTTATTGGAGTAAATGAATTCGTTTTAGTGTATTTCTATTTTGAATTAATCAAAATGCTCCGCTGTCTAGATTTTCAAGTAAGTAAAATTTATTGGACTCTAAGGCCCGTGCAAAAAAACAGAGCTTTAACCCCCCTTCCCCCTTTCGTGTTTTTGGTCGTGAGGAACCAAAGTAAGCCATCTAATGATGAATCCAAATTTTTTCAAATGCAGGCATGCTTCATTGGACGGAGGGATTACTGTTTTCCTCACCACTGTCATAGTGAATACTTAACTGTTATTTTTATTTTTAAGGAATGTTCTTATTAATGGATAAACCTATTAAGTTTTATGGAAAATAAACAATAGATATCTTTCTGATCTTTAATGCTATATTGCTTTCATGTTTTTGTATACTTTGTCTATACATGCCGCACTTTCTTTAGGCATGAGCTTACCTCTCTATAATTTATTCCAGATAATGGTGTGCAGCAATCACATGAACTTGCAAGATGATGTTAACCAAGTTGTTATCCATGAACTGATTCATGCATATGATGATTGTCGAGCCAAGAACCTTGACTGGTCTAATTGTGCCCATCATGCTTGCAGTGAGGTGATTGTACTTTTTTATACTGTTTCGTTATTACCATTTGCCACTTCTGTTGTTAGTTTTATGAATGGAATTTCCTTCTTTTCTGCCTTTTCATGTTATATTTTTAGTTGTATCATCCACTGGGGGAAAAATGATCCAGTTTTTCCTTTTTATCCTTCTGTTTGCTTCTATTGTGTCCTTATTTTGTTTTGTATTTGTTTCTGCTGTGTGTCCTTATACAGTTTTGTATGTTTTGTTTCAGATCCGAGCTGGACATCTAAGTGGTGACTGCCACTATAAACGGGAGTTGTTGCGTGGGTATATAAAAATACGAGGCCATGAACAGGTGAGATCTATATAATTACTGGACTGTTTTTAGTAGCATTCTTCAATAGTTAGTTCACTTCTTAATATATGAACAACAATCCAATTTTTGCAAATGGGGCTTCCCTCTTCAGTATGGTGTTGAACCTTTTATAGTCTGAAGTCACTTGTTATGCAGCAATGTTGAGGTCTTCTAACTGAATATCAGATGCAGTGTTTAATTCTTCCCTATATGCAATTTGGATCTGTTGACAATCTAAATATTTCTGAGAAAATGGAACTTACAGAATTTAATATCATAATCTTTGTCTTATTTCTGTCATATTTGAAATATCATTTTTTAAAGTTATGATTTGGTTTTCCAATTCTGTGGGAACTATTCTTTGAGATGACACCTTCAGTATGATTTGGTAATACGTTTCACATATATGTATTCAGTGGAGCTTCCAATTGGAGGGCTCTTGTCCAATTTAATTATCCATTGCTCTTGGAATTACTGTACTTTCATTTCTGTCAAAGACCATGAATAACATGGAGATTTAGTTTTTTTTTCTCTTAGAGTTGATGAAATTTGTTTCTGACTGAAAGATGAGATATCTTCTTTATGTTTGATGAACCTGTATATTCTCTTATTTGTAAATCAAATTGAAGTATACCTGCAAAATGATGATACACTTAAGCAGTTCTCCTAGAGAATAACCTCTTATTCATGAATGCATTATTGGTAATCGTTGAAGGACTGTGTGAAGAGAAGAGTAATGAAGTCAGTAATTACTAACCCATACTGCTCAGAGTCAGCTGCAAAGGACGCCATGGAGGCTGTTTGGGATGTATGTTACAATGATACAAAACCATTTGATCGGGCACCATAATGATCACTTCTCGTTTGAGGTTCAATGTAGAAGGAAGACAGAAAAAAAAATTGCTAGGTAAAGAAAGATGGCAATTTTTTGTTTTGGCAGGGAAGAAAGATGGCAATTGGTCTCATTAGTTTCATTACATTTTGTTTATTGCTGTTGCTTGCCCAAAATTTTGTAATTTCATAAAATGTGAGAAATTATTTCTATTCCATGTGCGGAGTTAATGCTTTTTAACATGACAAAGTTACATGTATTGAGCTTAAGCCCTTGGGGGCAGTGCACATGCTTTGCCCAGAAAACCTTTGATTTGTTATATTGTTGTTAGTTAGCCACTTCTCCTAAAAGCTTAAGCTGCTTGGGGAGAGTAAGAGTACTCTGTATATTAAGGTAATGTAGATGATTCACCATTAGACGATTTGATAGTTTTAATTTTATTTACTGAACGTTGTTCTTCTATCTTAATATGCAATGCGGTACCAAATCTCAATATAAAATGTTTATTATGGCACTGAACTGGATGATGTAGATCCACTTTTTTATCTATAAATTCGCAGCTGCTGATTGAGACCCACACAATCCAAGGACCCGAATGGCATTTTTCGCACTGGCCTTCTTTGGCCAGTTGGCCCTGCCTTGCCGGAGCCCATGTTCAATAAATATGACGGTGCAGCAGATGTGTATTTATTTGTTAAAAACGAAATCAACATCATTGTTGAGTGTGCACACTGTTTATCGTTTTGAAATTTGGTGCATTAGGTGTTTCTCATCGTATGTTCTTAATTTGTTGCGGCATGTACAAAAGGAATTTTTGTACCCTCGAGGTGAAACGATAAGCAGTTCGCTAAAGGCAGCATCAAATCGGCTTTGGAAATGTTACGCTTTGCAGTGCTGAGCCTCACATTTTAGCAGGTACGCCCACATGTATTCCGACAACAGAGTTTTTTTCTACAAATGGGCCGTTTGGGGTGTGATTAAGGGGCCGTTTGGGGCGTGATAAAAAGCAAAACATCTGACGTGTTTCAGCCTGAAAGTGAAAAAAACCTGAATACTATAGTGGAAGTGAAATATCCACTGTGGATATTCCGATTTTTTCACGTCCCAAACGGCCCCAAAGTGATTGGTCCATGTTCATGCAATTTCAGTCGAAAACCTTGAGTCAAGGAAGTATGTATGGATCTGCACTTGCCAATCATATACATCCTCAGGTGAATGATCCAGTACTGGTCACCTCATACAAACAGGCAACCCCATGATATCATTGATGAAAGTTGGCTAATTTGAGCTTTCAGAGTCGCAAATAAAAGAGGAGCATCGCATGAACACAATCAGCTCATGGTTCAATCTTTGGCAGACAAAAAGAGGAAGCACTGAGACCAGAAATTATGGAAATAACTAAAGGAGATGGCTAACTCCAGCATCCTCTTGTTCCCTTTAGTGCTGTTGCAGAGCTTTCCGGGACCACCTGGCACTCAAATTGGTTTCTGTCCCACCACTGATGGAACACATGATTTTGTGAGTCTCTTCATATTCTTCAGGACTGTTTGGCAGAGTCTCACACACCCAAGTGATAACAAAATGTTTGCCACATGGGGACGATGAACTGAAAGAAGTGATGGACCTGTCTTCTCCTATTTAAGCTTCCATTTGTTGTGAGTGGAGCCTTGCCTGACTACATGGTTAGGCCCACTTCATGTGTGCTACGGTCCCCTTGGCCCCTCTAATTGCTCTTTCTTCCTTTGGAGGAGTATCTGAAAATGGTCTGCGGTAGCTTGACCCTTCGGCGAGTCTGTCCAAGAAGTCTTCTGGTACTTCACTCATTTTGATTCTCCTTCCTTTTAGTGGTTAGTGGCTACAATCATCTCCATTTGCAAACAAATTTGTCCGGCCACTTTTTTTTTTTTGCTAGTTAATTTGTCAGGCCTCTTCTAAGTTAGTACATATGTATGCAAGTATGCTAGATGAACATCTTATTGAACAAGGGCTTGTACAAGCAGAATGACAGGGCCTTGGTTTCTTTCATAAGCACCATTACACTTTTCTTGATAGGCTGATTGACTAGTTGGTGCAAGTGATACTCCCTCCTTCCGGAAGTCTTATTAACATAAGGTTTCTCCAAATCAACTAATTTGAGTACATTTTGAAAAACTTAATTAATAATACTCATGGACGGAGGGAGTACTTACTATATGATATAGGGTTGGTACAATTAATCATCACAGAAAAGGTAGGGTTGAATACGAAGCATGACAAACGAGTAGTGCTATTCCTCCGGCTAATGATGTGAAAGGAAAGGAAATACGGGGCCCTGCAGAATTTCCACGAGCGGCATATGAGGCGGCCGTGAAAATAAAGCGGGAGAAGAAGTATTTTTCATGACAAAAACAAAACTTGCTTATAGTGGTCATGCAATAAAGTGGTGTGACAGATGACATTGACAATTGTTGGACGAGCTTGCAAGTTGCAACAGATATTACGACGCACACTCCAAATAGCATAAGACGATGGTTTAAAGGTAAAACAATATATATTTAGAAGGGGAAACGATATTTATACATCAGATTTTCTACACATTTCCATACACAGCTGATGTATATGAAATGTGTAGGAATCTGATGTAGGGTTATCACGGAAGAGAGGGGTAACCTTTTACATTTTAGGGTAGGTACTTTCTACGTTGTGCTACAGTTGTGAGGCAGGAAGAAAAGGATGGAGGCTGTAAGTGTCAACCCTTGTGATGTGCTGATATATATGAAGCAAACTTACCACATTCCTTCCAAGAATTTAATCAAAAACAATTTTGTGTGCAAAAAGTTGCCTCTGCTATAGAGTTCTGATACGGAGCGCTTCTGGTACAGCAGGAGGCGCTGGTAGAATGAGTGTACGTAACGTTTAAGAAATCAATATCTTCTCGTTGTAGTTAGAGGCCAATGATTTATATAGTTTACCAGTATAATTTTTTCGACAAGTATTCATGGATTCAGATTGGGTATTCGATAAAAAGATGCGTTCCTTCAAACCATTTTCTTTGCCCTACAGCTATAGTTGCCTAACTGTCTTCGGCATCCTGCTTAGTGCATAGTTTCTCCACACTTTGGCCTATTGGACCATAGATTCCAAAGACTATAACATTGGATACAGAAAGTTCAAGCCAACACTACAAACTCCTATCCTCTTTTTTTTGAACGAGAGAACCCTTTCTAGGGAAAGAGTTAATGTGTGCCTGATGCATCTGGGTGTGCATGTGCAAATGCAGCACGCGCCATCAGATCGGGACTCAATTGTGCACATTAAGATGGGGGCGCAGCGCACAATTGAATATCCATTTGCATATGGACGATGAAAAAGTTGGACAACCAAAACGGGAAGCACCGGAGCAGGCATGAATTGGGGGGGGGGGGGGGGGGGATCTTATTTATATATTTTTTGTTTAAACTTAGAATATACACTTTAATTTATTTGTGTTATTATGTTCACTTAAAAGAGTTTATTTAGTAAATATATAGTTTAAACTTGTGTATTCTTCATAATTTATTTTTTATTTACATTAATTATATTATATTATCATGCTTTTAAAAAATCCGCAAGTTACATCGTTGTCTTTGTAGTATAAAAGATAAAAGCGTCATTTTAAATGACATCTTCAAAACACAAAAAAATAAGGCGCCATTTCAAATAACGTCTTCAAAGTATATATTTTTTGGATGACTTTTTTTCGTTACGTCATTTTAGATAACATCTTTCCAAAAAAACTAAGAAAATATAATGTGTCGAAACAACGTCTTTCCTCGTTACAAGGGGAAGACGTTGTTCCAGTGACGCCTTTCCGAAAGAGCTAATAAAATGTAAGACGTTAGTTAAAACGACATATTTCTTCACTACAAAAGGAAAGTGTCGATTCCAGTGACGCCTTTCTAAAAATGCTAATAAAATATAAGGCAACTGTTGAAACGACGACTTCTCTGACGCCTTTTAGGTCATGGTAAAAAAAGACTATGCAGGGCAGCCACATGACATGTCAGATACTTGGATTGGGATTTTTTTTTCCCGATCGGTAATTTTTTATTTTAATATATATTATTTGATAAATTTCTAAATCCTAATTGCAATCAATTTTAATGTTGTTTCAGTCAATTACTATCATCACTGGAATCTGCAATTCTAAGAAAATTTCAGTCACTGAACCACAAGCCCGTTTGGATGGAAGAGAGGCCGCAAAGTTTGGGAGGAAGTGAGAACAAAAAATTTATAGGGTATATATTCAGTTGGGATGCCACAGCGGCAAGCTTTCTACTCATTAAAATTCGAAGGAGATGAAAATTTTAGACAGTACATCGAGAGCATTTCTTGTGCTAAGTTCGAAGTAATTCTTGTCTAGCTGGCTAAGTAGTTCTGGCCTGGATTTTTGGCAGTTTCAGTACATCGAAACAGTTTGCTGCTTCATCTGGTCCTGTTGCTAAATTTGCTATGATCCATGCTCCACACCCTGTACTATAAGTTATCCTATGTTGTGGAGGATAAATTAAGGAGCACCTACACATTCTTATTGAGAGGGTATTATGTTATGGCACCCTGCCCGAGGATTAACCCCTGTTTCTTTTTTGATCGGTGCCTCTGTACACTTTTCTAGTACAACGTTTTTGTGTTTTTTGGCTAAAATAGCTAAATCAACAATAGGGAATGGGTTTCAATCCCCCTTTGTATTCACTTTGGTTTCTCACATGGTAATCTATAATGTGTCAAGTTTGTATACTCGCACACCGACCCTCACTCTTCCATAGTTTTTCTCTCTTTTGCTTCAAATTGCTCACCTAGATGAAAGACACAGTAAATCGTTGTCGCTAGAACTGAAAATCTCCACTAAAGTTGAAAATTCTCTTCGGCCATGATAGGAAGAATGCTAATTTAGCAAACACTGGAAAACCCTGGCTTCTTTCAAACTGAAAATCCAACCACCGTCCCACTCACAATCCATGAGGTCTTGGAGCAAATCCTCTAAAGCAACCCGGCCTCTTTCAAAGCAGTTTCAAAATCTTCATCTTTCTGCCAGTTAGGAATCTGCACCAGATGATAGGAAATATTAGATATACATTGCAGTAAAATAAAACTACTACTTGCATAGACTTGTGATCCTCAATAAAAAAGCATTATTGATGAAAAACCAATAATTTCAAGTGCAAGCATGCAAGATCTCTGAACTACCGTTGCCACATGATGGTTGAAATGGTTTTGAATTTTCTCCATTATCGTATTGTCTCTGTCTGTGCATATCAGGTTGAACACAGCTCCTGCAAAACAAATACAATCATCTGTACGCTGCCTAAGAAAGAAAAATGCAGCTTTGGTTGTTCAACAACAATAATGACAACATTTATCAGGAAATGTATAGCCCCATTAGCTAAAAAAAATATCTTTAAGAGCATATGACCACTATGAATTCCAAGTCAAACACTCTAAAATAATGCAATAGATAATTGATAAGCTAACAATTACTTGATAACAGTTTTTGGCTGCCATAATGCTTACTAATAAATTTTGCATGGTCCAAAAAAAGTTAAGGAAAAAGGTGTACCTTTGCGACCAAATCTCCCTGCCCTGCCAATTCTGTGCAAGTAGACCTCGTAGTCCGGTTCCATGTGGAACCCATACTTGATTGGAAGATCGTAATTTACAACCAGATTGACCTTTCACATGGGAAAAAAAAAACAAGAAGACTTCAGAAAACAGCATGGCCAAAAAAAGGGGAAATAATTCTCACTAGAAAAAGCAATGGATGATGACCTGTGATTGATCAAAACCCCGTGCAAGTAAATCTGTTGATATAAGAACCTTGGTCAGTCCTTCTCTGAACTCCTTCACCATTTTATCTCTCAGCGTTTGTTCTACTGCACCATGAATGCTAGTACAGTCATAACCATAATCTTCAAGTGCCTGGTACAACATGTCAGCACTTTTCCTTGTAGCAACAAATATAATGGTCTGGCCCCACTTCTGCCCCAGCTCAAATATTTTGTCTTTAATGACAGCGATCTTCGCAAGTTCATCTGGACAATAAACCTTGTACTGCTTGACTACGTCAAGAGACAATTCTTCTTTCTTCACAAACAGCTGGTTCGCATCCTTAACTACCTTTGATACAAAATCTTTCACTTTGTCATTAAAAGTTGCCGAGAAAAGAAGTACCTGACAGAAAAACACATACTTTGGTCAACAATCAATAATTATCTCAAAAAGGAATTGACCACTGATCCAGCACGTGATGCCAAAAAATTGAGGAGACTCATTAATTATCAGTTAACGTACAGGAATTAACAACATTGGTGCAGGATACACTTTTATAGCTTGTGATAAAGAAAAATGCAAAAACCAAGCCTTTTAGGTTCCGAATTTTTCAAATCTCGACTTATTATAAAAAAATATGCACAAACCAAGTCATCTATGTTCCTATTTTTTAAAAAACTTAACTCATTATCCTCATTTTCTTGGATGGATAAAATGAGCAATTTTATAGAACTTCCAATTTGTCATGCAGCAGATATTTTGCGGAAGAAGTGCTCAAACAGTTTAAAATAAGGGTGACAATCAATAAGTTAGTCATTATTTGTCAAATAGCAAGACAAAAAACCTCATCACCTTAAGATGCTAATTCAGATGACGTAAGTCATTATTAGATCAAACAAAAGCTAAAAATTTAAGTTTTGAAAGGATGATACCTGCACACTACTTTTGTAAGTACTTCACCTAAAAAGGTCAAGTTCCTAGGGAAAGTAGTATAATTTAACAACAAACACTCCTCTGGCAAACGCCACCAACCAGCACATGTATATAAATAGATGGTATACATAACAGACAGCAGAACTACTCTTAACAGATTTTTCAGAAACTTCGGCCCTGCTACGACATTAGTTAACCACTTCACAAAGGTTTTGCTGCTTATGTTAGAACATTTTAAAACTTCGTGATTAGTAATTAGCGATAACACCTCATTTTTATTTTTGCTCGGTAGTAATGGCCCCATTCTAATTGCTGCCAACTTCAATATTCGTAATGGTAAAAAAGTAATTAGTCTACACTTAAAAATTCATGGCCATCAGAACCGATTAGATGACTATAGCATCCCCTCCCCCACTTGGGGGAAGCTTTAGAAAATACAGGGAGGAAGGGAAGTGTTTATGCCCTCAGATCGCCCCACTCAGCATCTGCACTCCCCTCTACAACACTGTTGTCACCTTCTCTTGCCACTGCACACAGATGCAGACTGCAATTTCTATAATAGAAACTGTTATCACTTGAGTTTAATTCATGCATTTAACTATTTTTTAATTTATAGATAAGCCCCACAGCTCAC
Source organism: Houttuynia cordata (assembly GCA_039654745.1). NCBI lineage: Eukaryota > Viridiplantae > Streptophyta > Magnoliopsida > Piperales > Saururaceae > Houttuynia > Houttuynia cordata. The sequence continues at coordinate 16,872,053 of CM077506.1, forward strand.
ACAGGCTTCTGACAGTATTAATTATGGCTTCACCCTAAGAAAGCCAGAAGTCCTTTGAATGTTAACCCCGAAGCATGCCCTGCTTAATTTTGTTAATATATATGAAAGTTTGGCATCAGATAACTTGATATATGATAAGTCACATATTAGACCGACATAGCTATTCCCTTTCCAACCACACCCTCCGTCCCACATTAATTGTCTGGATTGGAAATCTAAAATGAATTAAAATCAATTTATTTTTCATTTCCAATCCATACAAGAAATATGGACAGAGGGAGTAGTTGATATAAGACAATGTAAGTTAATTCTATTATATACTAGCAAAAAGAAAAAGTTAATTCTATTATATGGAGCAAATTTCTACTCATGTCATACAGCCTTTAGTATACAGATCAAAATTCTAGCATTGACATGTAAAAAGTCTCACATAGAATCTAAAGAGTTCAGACCCTAAAACTTCAGACATAAACAAGCAACAAGCTAGGGACAAACCTGACATCCAGAACTGTTTCTTTCAATATCCTTCATAATTCTCAAAGAGTCATCCTTGAAACCGTCCTACATGGAAAATAAATTTCAACAACAGGCAAAGGTGACCATTTAAGAGAAGAGTATAATAGACAATTATTAGAACACCTTGAGATGAGATGACAATAATCAAGTAGTGAATCCGTGTTTGAAGGTCAATCTAAAGGTTCATTAAAAGTAGTATAGAAAAGATTCATAATTTTGCCATCCACGATTATAATATTGCTTCAGTTGTTAATATTTCATGCATCAAGCCAAGATAGTTTTCACATCTCTAATCTTCTCCAATAACTCTTTCTCAATGTTTCATTGTATGAATCATTAGCTTGATCGCTCTATAATTGTAACAATTTTGCATATCACCTTGATTCTAATGCCACACTCCTACATTCATTTGGCAATATCTTTTTATTTAAGGACTGTATAGAATAACTTAGTTATTGAAAACCAGTCTGCTTTTACATGGGAGCATGGTACAACCATCATATCATGAAGCCAATCCACATATTTGGAAAGGTTTATGATGAATATGATGACGTTGAATCTTCTTATCATCGTCCCCTCTTCAGAGGGTTGTGTCAGGAAGGGCATCCGGCGTAAAAGCTTGCCACTATGTTTCTTTGTACACATTTTGTACCATTTTGATTCCGATAAGAGTCAAATGCAGTATATAATCCATGCCGCCAACCCCAGATAGCTAGGATAAGGCGTATGATGATGATGATGATTGAATAACTTAGTTAGCCACACTAAAGCATGACCACCCACGTTTTTTTTATTTCAATAGTAACAACATTAGGGCCCGGCTTACTGCTTTTTTCATTTTTCATCTTTTCGAATTTATTTTTGTTACTTATGGAACTCTAATTCTACATAGTAGGAGGGAGAAGCTTCAAACACTTGATGGAGCAGTTTAAGGAAAGGGAGGATCTTCATATGCTTTTTATTGACATAAAGAAAACATATGATAGATACCAAGTTATTATCGGGGAGGTCGTGGAGAGGGGAAGAGTTGCAAAGGGATCTTTTTAAAGGCATATAAGAAGGTGGTATGTCTAGTGTAACAACTATTGGTGGAGAAACTCAAGTATTTCAAGTAATCCAAGATTTGCATCAAGGATCGATTTTAAGCATGTATATCTTTGTATTAGTATTGGATAACTAACAAGTCATATCCAAGAAGTTCCTTAGTGCATACTCTTTGCTGAAGATGTGTCGAGGGAAGTAGTTAATTAACAAGTTAAAGTTATAATATCTACGGATCTTAGGATGTACAACTCAGACTGAATGTATGAAATGTATCTTTAATTATAAGGTTGATAACAAACATTACATGAGAAATGCAATACATGTTTGCCTAGCTGGCACGCATATTTTAGTTGACATAGGGGCAGCAATGGGCATGGGACCAGCGGGCATTTCTGTGGTGCCATGCCCTCATACTTAAGGCAGATAAGACTCAAGCATATGAAGCACTTCTCATCTTGTGTCCAACAAGACATAAGAAAAATACTTAAGCGTGATCAGTTTAGATATATTGGTCCTCATCCAGGGCGAACTCGAATAGGGCATCGGATGCAAGTGGAATGAATGGAGGATTAAAATGTTGCTCTTAGGATTATGGCTAGGTGGTTGAAATGGAAAGCACTTCAGGGGTACTTTGTAATAAGCGCAAATCTAACAACTTGAAAGGTAAAACTATAAGAAAATAATCAAACATACCATGTTATATGATGCAGAATGTTGGGCAACAAAGAAAAAAATACAAATGAATATTGCAGCGATTAGAATGTCAAGATTGATGAATGGCAAAACTACTAGGGATCATATTAAAATGCGTATATAAGAGGAACTTAAGCTACCCCCAATCAATGATAGATTGAGAGAAAGCCAATTGAGATGGTTCTCCCATGTTCCCAAACAACTCTTGTAAGGAGATATGATGAATGGCTTACAAAGGCCCCTGGGAGAAAAAGAGGATACGATAAAATGACTTGGAATGAACTAGTGCAAAAAGGTTTGGCAATGAAAAAACACAATGAAGCTTGGTCTCTATGGCAGGGTCCAATGATAGGATAAACATTAATCTTAATACCATGCCTAATGGTGATAATAACTAACTAAAAGAACAACTAAAACACACAAATGCCTTAAGAAATCAAGGATACTTCAGTATAAATATCTTATGATGTTTACAGGAGCAATATAACAATTTAACTTAAAAGTGACCAAAATATAAGATTATGAGCAGTTCCCAAAAGCATGGAAAATAGCTGAAAAGACCTTAAATGGAGATCACCCAGAAGTGTAAAGAGAACACACAAGACATACGTAAAAGAGATAGTAAAAGAGATAGCGCAAGATATATGAGATGTGTACATATATTAAGCAACAACTCTAGACTTCAAGAAGATGATTTAAGTCAATTTCAAAATCTTTCAGATGATAAATACCTCAGCCAACATATGATCAGCCTCGTCAAAAACAAGAATCTTCACTTCCCTCATGCTCAATTTTCTTTTCGCCATCCACTTCTTTATTGTTCCCGGAGTTCCAATAACAACCTGATCAGTAATTGGGGGGCACTTCTCAACTGGAATGTAATTAGTACTGTCCATTGGGACGGCACACATTGAAGTTATACCAGTGTACTTGCCCATCTTCAACAGCACTGCTTGGTTCTGCACTTCTACGTTACCGAACTCCATTAACAAGCTACGCAAGCAATCCACTTTAAGGAAAGAGTAAAAGCACACAAAGAGAGAAGCAGACCTGGATGGCAAGTTCTCGTGTGGGACAAATGCAGAGAGCTTGAGGCACTTTTCGTTTCGGATCGACCCTACTCAACATGCCAAGTACAAAGCATGTAGTTTTTCCAGAACCATTATGAGCTTGAGCCACCAGATTCTTGTAGGGAGGTGACAAGATCATTGGTAGACTAACTGCCTGGATTTTGCTCGGCCCCTTGAATCGCATCTCTGCGTATAACCCTCGCATCAACTCGGAAGACAGATTCAAATCCTCAAAAGTCGCCGCCGAGCTGTAGAGGCTATCGCCGATCGTGACCTAGCTCCACGGCAAAACCAAGACATCGCATTGAAATCAACAATCAGATTTGGTGCCAGAATAGAAAAAAAACAGAGAGAAGGAATTGAGAAGGAGAAGATTGTCTCGCTCTGCTCACAGTTTGGATGGTGGAATCTTCGGGTTCATCCAGCTCCTCACTTCTCTTGGCCCGCTCATCAATAGACAGGCTCTCCAGATTCACCTCCGGCTCGGAAGCAGGAGGAGCCGGAGCCGCAGACTCTTCATCTTCCGGATCGTCGGCCTCGTCGGCCCACGACCGCCGCTCCTGCGCCTTCGGCTTCTCCTCCTCCGTAGGTGTCGCTATGATCGAAGCGGTGGTGGAGGCGGAGGCGGAGGCGGAGGCGTCCCCGGCTTTATTGTCTGCCATCAGACTCGCCAGAGCACTGAGCTTTCCAGAGATATGATATAGACGAATCTGGCTTGGGCGGAGAGCGGTGGCGGTGGCGGTGGCAGTGGCAGTGGCGGAGTGGGAAACTGGGACGAGGACGAGGGATGGACGCAAGAGAGAACCCGCCCGAGCAGCTAAAGAGAACGGTTTATATAAGATATAAGGGGCAGGCGTTGGATTCTAATTTTACGGCGAGAATCAAATTAGTGGGTAAATGAGATCAAGATCAAACGGATAAGACTACGAGTGATCTTATTTAAACTTTTCCCTCAGACAGGTTTACACGAAATCGTTCTCGTATAATGAGGACAATCTTATTGGTCGTTGATTCTAATCCGACGGTAAATATTAAATTAATGGTAGATGAGTGTGAACCATCACTCACCATTGTGGCTGTCAGATCAAGATCCAATGGCTAAGATTTAATTAACCTCATATATGCCAAATGAGAGCGATCTAATTTAAACTTTTCCCTAGTAAAGAGACCAATTTATATGAGATTGTAAAGTACTCCCTTCGGTTAACTTTAATTGAGATCGTCACGTTGTGAGTTTATTGAGATGTAGGGTCCATAGTAAAAACGTAGGCCTTGGGAACAGAGAATGCATGGCTCTGAGGATAGGGCATGAAGCAATGGGAGGGCGAAGCAGGGCTCTCTGGGTTTGAGCCCGAGCAAAGAAAGCATCTTTGGGGTGGAGAGTAATCACTAAATGATATCATCTAATTTTGGTACGCATATTTTGCTAATTTTCTCAATTAAAATTGACTGGAGGGAGTATGTGGAAAAAGCCTATGGTATGAGATTGTCATCCTACAGCAAGGAACTTACTAGTGCTCACAAGCTCGAGCTATGGCGCTTATATGTTGGTCTTAATCAACCCTATAATTGAGAATAATTGCATTTTGTTCCCATATAGTTGTGGGAAAAAAACCAAAGCCATTTTTTATATAGATGTTTGGCAAAAATCCTATAAAATATAGGAGAATATTTCTAGCCATGTAGTAGCTCTACTTTCCATTTCTCATATCAAAGTAGCCATTTATTTATTAACTTAAATAGGCCAATTTCTTTAAGAATGTACCTAAAATGCATCTTTTAATTTAAAAAATGCATGCGCTTTAATTATTCACTTATTCTTTTGTCAAACATTTTAATTGAATAGTTGATTTTATTCAATTTAGTAGAACAAGTGTAATAACCTAAATTATTGACAAAGGATTTGGATGGTTAATAACTATGGGTCTAATTTATTGAACTTAAAAAATAAGTAGTTACATGTTATTGGGCTTATTGGAGAAGTGATAGCATGTGCCAAGTCAAAAATAATTGAGAATACCCCTAGTATACAAAGAGAACTTAATTTGTTTTTAGAATGTCTCCCAATCTACTGAAAATTTATATATGACATAATAGACGGTTCCAAGACACTAATATCGAACGATTCTGAGTTCGGGATCAAAAGATACATCCATTGCAAGTTTTACCAGTGTAGTAGTATTTTGGTAATTTTAGACACCCACGGTTTGGGTTTCCTTGGGAGACTATAAAAAAGGTCTTCCTAAGGTTTTGTGCATGAAATTTGGAGGCTCTTGGGACAACAAAAAGGAGATGGTGGCTAGGGCTTGACGAATCCCTGAAGAAAGTTTGGATTGTCGGTTTCAACTCGTTAGAATTGAGGTAGGATTCGCTCAACCTCAAGTAAATCTTAAGTTTTAGAATAAAAAATTTGCTGGTATGATGAAGTATAGTAGATGGCAGTATATTTAGGGATCTATACATGCTTATTGAATGATATTTCACGATGGAATGAATTGTATGATAAGTAATTATGTTATATATGTCTCAAGAAGGGCTGATAATGGTGCTTAGGCTCATGAGGACACAAGGTAAGACATAAAGGAATGAGAAGTAAGAATCTTATGGACGAATCATGCAAATCACATGCTTTGTTAGTATGACTTCATATGATTTGAAGAGGAATCATGATAGTTTGAATATGAATTCATGAAGTATTGGATTGGATGATGTTTTATGATTATAAATATGCTAAAGTAATTATCTTTGCATGAAAAGAATTGTAATAAAATTAATGTTGAAAAAGATTTTAATATTTTCTATGCTCACAAGTTAATCCTTGCAAGATATAGAGAATCACTTTTTTTATGATAAAACGTCCCTCCCTTTACAAAGCCTTCGATTAATTGGCAAAGATAAAGGAGTTTTGAAGTAGGATTACAAAAAAAGAGAAAAATTTAATGTCAAACAATGGCTACAAAAATTACACCAATTACACAAAGAAAGAAAGAAACATAAAAAAAATACAAAAAATATCCCATGTAGGGATTCCTTCCTTGCATGCTTCTTCATTTCAAGTTGTAGGTTATCATTTGCTTTACTTTTTCACTCAACTTCAAGCCTTAATTTAAAGGTTGAAAGTTAAGTGCTTGCTTTGGTGTAGAAATCCTTCCTTGAAAAAAAAAATTTATCTCCTTGGAATTTGCTTGGAAGATGCTTAATCTCCTTCACTTTGCTTTTCCAAAAGCTTTTCTAGAGTTTTGGGTGTGTAATGGTTAAAGAGAAAACTTTTTCTTTGTTTGGGAATGAAAAAGGGGTATATATAAGGGTGTGAGTATGTATTGGGATGAGGTAGTGAGTATGTATTTTGAGTGGAAGTGGGTAGTTATTGAAAATTTGGAAAAAAATTTACAATTTCAGAAGGTGAAGTGGGTGGTTATTGGCAGTTCGGGGAGTTTTATGTAATTTTTAGAAGTTGGAATATTGTTGGCAGCTCAGGGAGCTTTCTGCAATTCCAGAAGATGGAAATTATTTTATGGGTCATGCTAACTTTGGGCCTTGACCAAGACCAAAACAAGCCTATTTCTTTTTATTTTATTGCTAAGCTTGGGCTTTGAGCAAGCCTCCCTTTATTTTGGACGTGGGACCTATAAGCCCAGCCCATTATAAGTTTTTTTTTCTTTCTCTTTAATTTCTTCTTTTATATTTGTCTTTTTCTTATCAACACTTAGTGTGGGGCTCATGGTGGCCTCATTTGGACTTTGATATTTAGTTAGACTAATTTTGATATATATTAGAAGTGATAAGAGAGAGTAGTATGAATGCATGTGCATTGCATGTAGAGTACACTTATATCATGGCAAAATAGAGAATGGAACTATACAAAACTTTGGTTGAATCTTATACTCCTCCCCTCTTTGAAGGGGGCTGCATCAACGTATGAAGGTCGTACCCCCTATCTCTTAAGGTGTCAGCATCAACGAATAAAGGTCGTAGGTCTCTAGTTCCAAGTCTGAGTCACCTCTTCTACAATCGGGAATTCGTCTCGCTTCATATAGTTGATGCCATGCCCTACTTTTTTGGTCTCACCCATTTCAACTCGGCCTCTTCTAATGATGCACTGTTCTAGGCTAGAATACTATTAGGGTGTGTTTGGCAAAATCGTGTCATTTGGTCCAAATCCCATGTTTGGCAACATGTTTTTTGGTTGGATTTATTTTTGGCCCAAATCACACCCTAAATCCAGTCATTTGGTTTATGACACGAAAAAAAATGAGTACACATCACACATTTAGCCCAACCATTTAGACAATCACATCCTCAAACACTAAATATTAAAATCTCACGTGAAATCACATTATTCTCAAATATTAAATTTCTTAAATATAAATCTCATCTATATGTGATTTAAAATTACGTGATTTTATGAATTGCACCTTTAAGGGGCCGTTTGGGGCATGATTACTGTAGCATCCAGGTATTTTATATATCCAGCTGAAACATCTCACGACGTGTTTCAGCTGGATGTAAAAAAAAACATGGATGCTACAGTGGATGTCCAAAATCTACTGTGGATGTTTTGTAATAATCACGCCCCAAACGGCCCATAAATCTAAATCAAGGTTGCCAACCGCTTACTACTTAATTATTTGTGATCATATTCAAACTAGCACAAATGAATGTGTATTTAGTATCTTTGGTAATGCAGTATTTCTTTAGTTATGCATCGCAATAACTTACAATTTTTCGATGAATCTAATCAAAGCTAATTGCATCGATCTTTTCTGGTATGACAGCGTAAAGATGTGTTTTAGCCTTTTCCCAAGAAGATCCAACACCATATGGCATATCACTATGATATACATTTAAAAATGTTTGAGCTTTATAGTTTTTGTATTTTGATGATTAGAGTTTGACTTTGTTTTGTAATGTTGATCTTTTGCTTTTCTCGTATATGTTGTAGGTGGGAGAATTCTCTAATGGGCTGGATTCAATAGGGGATCCATATGCACATGTAGGAGATTCAGCGCTTAGCTTTGACAGTGAGGAAGCAGCAAAGGAATTTGCTGAGAAGCATGGATGGAAATATACAGTATGCCTTTTGTCCTTCAGCTTTCTTTCTTACTCCATTTTTACATACATTCAGTCCGTTTCTATAGAGTATATGTGCTAGGAAATCTGTTTTTGCTGTTCTGGTTCGTCTCTTTTTCGAGATTTCTTATTAATTAACTCCTGCAGATCCCAAGGACTTGGACACCCCTTGTTATAAAATAAAAATCCTCCAGATGCCATGCAAGATGAGAAACGAAATTTTGAGTTTACACAGAAATTCAATAGTTAACAGCCTATAGTTTTTGCTAAGGATAAGTACTGATACAATGTCACAACTTGTACATTGGAAATCTATTATGTCATTTGATTGTAACGTTCTAAAGGATGAACCTTATGCTTTAGTTTCTCCTCTTCCGCTCCCATGTTTCTTACTCAAGGCAATTGCCAAAAGAAAAGAGAATCGTTCTCACTTGTATATATGCTCCATTCTCTTTAAAAGGCGCATGGAAGCGAGCTGCAGTGTAAAAAAGAAATCTGTTGGTGACTATAAATTTTGTTGATAAGCTGCTATATTTTTTATGACTCAGTGATGCAGGTTTGGGTTTTCATGTTATTTGTCATCATCACCATACAGCTTATTTTAACTATCTAGTGTTGGTGACATGGATTTTTTACCCTATTTTACTCTTATTTGACATAGATTTTTGATATTGTATGCAGGTCAAGAAACGTCATACACCGCTTCTGAAGGTATTTATTTTAATTTTTCCATTCCCATCATTCTTTTAGTTATTCTTCTAATAACTGAAAATCAAGAACTCTATGCAAATATTATGTGATAATGCATGAACTATATGGAAAGATCACATCATAACGTTAAATTTGTTTATTGACCTGTGTTTTCCATGGACCAAATTTACCCCAATTATGGTTCGTTATGAGTCGGTAAAATTATCCTAAATGCAAACTTAGTGATATATGCAAAATATACACATTTTTATATGCCTTTCTACCTATTTGTTAGTCGTATTTTTAGTTAAAATAAGGACAATTAATGTTTATATGTGTTAAGTGAATAATTCGGAGTTTAATGAATAAACGCGTTTAATTGAGTTATTTAGATGCATTAATTGGTTTTAATAGATTCATGTTTTATTATGCGTCTAATTATGATTTATTTTTATTTATGCAGGTCTTAGAGCTCCATATTTCAGATTCACAAATGCACGTCAAATGGGTTCTGTGCCGAGATCGGAGATTGGACGCGTGAGATCGATACAACGGGTTTTAAGGAATAAAAAGAAAAAAAAAAGGAAGAAAGGAATTGAAATGGTTCGGTTCGGTCTGGGTCTGGTCCGGTTCAAGTAAAAAAAAAAAAAAGAAAGCGACCCGAGCCCGATGGCTCGGGCGCTGGGCGTCTGGAACAGAACAGAGCGAGGCTCTGTTCTGTCGGAGTGAGCAGAAAGAGGTGAATTCCGGCGACCGCCGGCGGTGGGTCTTGCCTCCGAGGCTATGGCGGCGAGGGTACAGTGGCGGCGAAGCTACGGTGGCGGCGAGGCTGACGCGGAACGACGGCGACGGTAATGAAACCGGTGAAATAAGGACTGCAAACAGAGAAGAAAAAAATCGAGATTGGGAATGTCCGAATTCGGAAGGTTTTTGAGGCAAATCGAAGTGCAGACCTGCTTCAGGATGGTAAGTTGCCCTATTCTAAATCGATTTGAGATCCAAAAAGGGGCGAATTTGGGGCTGGATGAAGGGGGTTGCAAATTTTCGGGTTCTGGCTGGCGGTTTGAAGGATTCGTTTTTGCTGGCCGTTCTGCTCGTGGGTGGTGGCGGTCGTGTTGTGCTTGAGAGAGGACCGCCGGTTGGGCTCTGACTTTTGGAAGAGGAAGGGGAACTGTTGTGGCGGCTGGGTTTCAAGAGAGGCGGCTTGCTTTTCTTGGCTCTGCCGGAGTAAAAGGCGGCGGGAATCCGGTTGGGCTGGGGATTGTTCGCGCTCGAACGGAGAAGAGGGGTTCTGTGGCTGTGCTGGAGTTGGTTGGCCGTGATAGAAGAACGGAGGAATTTGGAGGTTCTGTCGAGGCCGGCGGCGGGAATCGGGAGAGATAGGGGGACGGCTATGCTGTCGGTGGCTTTTGGACGGTTGGGCTGCTCGAGAGAGGGCCGACCGTGCTGTGAAAGGGGCGCTGTTCTGGTGGTTTGAAGGGAGGACGGCTGTGGAGCAGAAGAGACTGGAAGGCCGTGCTGTTGCTGGTTCTGTGGGTACTGTGACGGCCGTGGTGGATTGAAGAAGAAGGGCCGTTCTGCTCGAGGGACAGAGGAGAAGATCTGGTGGCTGATTTGAGAACGGCAGAAAAGAGGAAGAACGAGTCTGTGTTGTCGAGAGAGAGGCAGACCTGTTACTGAATTTTGCTGGCCGGACAAACGGGAGAGAGGAACTGCTGGGTTCATAGATTTGAGAAGTATTGATGCTGGAGAGAAAAGACTGAACTAGAAAAAAAGGGCTGCTTTGCTTTGGCTGGAATTGGGGACTGTCTACTCTGTTCGAGAGAAAGAGTAGAACGGTTTAGGCGTGCAGTTGAGAGACTGTTGCTGAAGGTGGAGGAAAGAGGAAAGCAGGACGGGATTACAAACGGATTGAAAACAGCAGCAAAACAGGATTTTTCTTTATTAGTTTATCTTTTATTTGGTTAATTTCTGTGTTTTTAGTTTAGCTGAACAATTGATTGCTTAAAAAGAAAATAAAAATTAGAACTTTACATTTCATTATTACTTGCTACATACTCTAGAGTTAGGTTGAATATCTTACTAAGTCTCTGAGGGATCGACCTCGTAGCCACTATTCTGCTATAGATTCGTGCGCTTGCGAGTATCATATTAAAATTTACATCAAGTTTTTGGCGCCGCTGCCGGGGACTGCGTAGGATAATTTACCAAATTCTTAGAGTAGTTTAGTTTAGTTTAATTTAGTTAATTTTTGTTGCTTATCAGTGTTTTGTCTTTTTTGTAGGAGTAAGAGAAAACGCGGAATTCTCGCCAACGTTGGAAGGGCCACCCCTTCCCCTCGTTTGCATTCTTTTACCTTCTCTTTTAATTTTTCTAGGTGCTTAGTATTTTTATATTTCTTTCTGTGATTGCTTGCTTGTGTTAGTTGCAATTTTTAGGTTTGTTCTAGATATTTGATTTTTAGTGTCGTTAATTAGTGTATGCTTGGTCGTCGGTCACTGGGTGAAAAGCTTGCACCTCTTGACCTAGAAATTGAAAGAACTTTCAAAGCAAGATTAAAACATACAATGGATGTCACACATCAATTAGGTAACATGGAAAATGAGAATGTGAGGAAGACACTAAAAGATTATTCATCCCCCATTCAATTCAACTCACCTTCATGCATAGTGTTGCCGCTCACCACGGCACACCACTTTGAGTTGAAACCAGGGGTGATGCAACTCTTGCCCACATTCTATGGTTCCAATAAAGAAGATCCCTATAATCATGTTAAAGAGTTCCTTGACATTTGTGCTACATTTAAATTCCAAAATTTCTCTGATGAATCTGTTAGGTTGCGCCTCTTTCCCTTTTCTTTGAAAGAAAAAGCGAAAGCTTGGTTGAACTCTTTAGAAGTTGGAACAATTAGGAGTTGGGATCAATTAGCTGAAAAATTTTTGAACAAATTCTTCCCTTTTCATAAAACTCATGCCCTTCGTAGAGAAATTACAAATTTCATGCAAAAAGAAGGTGAACACTTTTATGAGTGCTGGGAAAGATGGAAGAATTTGCTCCTTAAGTGTCCACACCATGGATTTTTAAAGTGGCAACAAGTTCAATTTTTCTATGACGGTTTAACACCTCAGAACCGTCAAATGGTTGATGCCGCTAGTGGTGGGTCAGTTATGATGAAGAGTGCCGAAGAAGCATGGGATTTTATTGAGACTCTATGCGAGAATTCTCAGCAATGGGATTGCTCAAGTAGAGTTGACAGAACGTTTCCTTTTCAAAAGAAAGGAGGCGTATATGAGGTAGACAATAATGCACATTTGATTTCCAAGATCGACAGCCTGACACAATGCTTTGATGCGTTGATGTCTGCTGGTGGGCCCCAAATGCCATCACATGTCAATGTGTGTGCTATTTGCTCTAACCCCTCCCATGTCACACAAAACTGTCCTTCTAACACCTCTGGAGTGGAATACAATAGTGATCAGGCTAATGCTATAAATGCCTTTCCTCGACCTGGCAATAACCCATATTCGGAAACTTATAACCCAGGTTGGGCAAGGCATCCCAATTTTTCATGGTCTAAAGGACCACATCAAGGAGGACCACCAGGGTACCCTCCCAATCAATCTTACCCTCAACAAGTTCAAACATTCCCTACACAACCCAAGAAACCATCTCTTGAGGATACTTTGAATTTGTTCATGCAAAGCTCTCTACAATTTCAAAAAGATACCCAACATTCTTTACATGCCAACTCGCAAGCTATTGCGAAGCTGGAACTTCAAATGGGTCAATTGGCTTCTGCATTAAATGAGAGGGAAAAAGGTAGGTTTCCTAGTCAACCTGTAGCTAATCCCAAAGGACAATTTGAAGTGGGATCTAATTCTTGTCAAGACCACCCTCCAGCGCAAGTTAAAGCCATAACTACACTTAGGAATGGAAAACAAATTGACAATAATGTTGAACTACCTAAGACTGCCATAGACACAACTGCTAGAAAGGGTGAGGACCAAGAGAGCACTACTAGACCAGACGTGAGTCCTAATACATCGAAGAAGAGCTTAGAAGCTTCTTCGTGTCCTGAGTCTAGCCATATACCACCCTATATACCCAAGGCACCTTTTCCTCAAAGACTTGCAAAAACATCTCAAAGGAACAAACTTGATGAGACAATGGAAATTTTTAAGAAAGTTCAAATCAATATTCCATTGCTCGATGCTATTAAGCAAGTTCCCGCTTATGCAAGATTCTTAAAAGACATGTGCACCCAGAAAAGAAAACTGAATGCACACAAGAAAGTGTTTCTCACTGAACAAGTTAGCTCAATTCTTAAGTATAACACTCCTCCTAAGTTTAAAGATCCAGGATGCCCCACAATTTCATGCATTATAGGAGACCATAAAGTGGAGAGGGCATTGTTGGACTTAGGAGCTAGTGTAAATTTGCTACCATTCTCTGTTTATGAGCAACTTGGATTAGGAGAGCTGAAACCGACTACCATAACACTGCAACTTGCAGACAGATCAGTTAAAGTCCCACGCGGTGTTATTGAGGATGTTCTGGTTCAGGTGGATAAATTTTACTTCCCAGTAGACTTTATTGTCTTAGATACCCAACCTGTGCATAATCCTGGTAGTCAGATTCCTGTGATTTTGGGAAGGCCATTTTTAGCCACGTCCAATGCCATAATAAATTGTAGAAATGGGGTTATGAAGTTGTCTTTTGGCAATTTAAAAGTCAAACTCAATGTCTTTAATGTGAGACAACAACCCCCGGAGACGGATGACTCTTTTGCAGTGAATATGATTGAGAGTTTAGTAGAGGAATCTCTGCAAACTGTTTTAAATGATGATCCCCTCCAGACATGTTTAACTCATTTTGGCTTAGACTTTGACATCGAAGGGTCCATTAGAGACGTCAATGCATTGCTTGACTCTACCCCTATATTGGACCCAACCAAATGGACAGCCAGGGTGGAACCTCTTCCAGTTCCCGAGTCTAAACTTGTCCCATCTATTGAAAAACCACCCCAACTTGACCTAAAGCCATTACCAGATACACTTAAATATGCGTTTTTAGGTTCTTCTGATACCTTGCCTGTTATCATCTCTTCAGACCTTGATTCAGAACAGGAAGGCAAGTTACTTGATGTTCTTCGCGAACATAAGACAGCTTTGGGGTGGACAATAGCAGACATTAAGGGTATAAGTCCTGCTCTGTGTATGCATCATATTTACCTTGAGGAGCATGCAAAATCTTCCCGTGAAATGCAACACAGACTTAACCCTAATATGAAGGAGGTTGTCAGAACCGAGGTGCTAAAATTGCTAGATGTTGGCATCATTTACCCCATATCCGATAGTACTTGGGTCAGCCCAGTTCAGGTTGTTCCTAAGAAGTCAGGAATCACAGTAGTCAAAAATGATAATAATGAATTAGTCCCCACCCGAATGACCACTGGGTGGCGGGTTTGTATTGACTACAGAAAATTGAACTCGGTCACAAGGAAAGATCACTTTCCTTTGCCATTCATTGATCAAATGCTTGAGAGACTTGCTGGGCATAGCTACTATTGCTTTTTAGATGGCTATTCAGGCTACAATCAAATTCCCATTGCTCCAGAGGATCAAGAAAAGACCACATTCACTTGTCCTTTTGGAACATATGCATATCGCCGCATGCCATTTGGGTTATGTAATGCACCCGCCACATTCCAGCGGTGCATGATGAGCATTTTTTCAGATATGGTTGAGCGATTTCTGGAAATTTTTATGGATGACTTCTCGGTGTTTGGATCCTCGTTTGATGAATGTTTACACCACTTGTCTCTTGTCTTGGCAAGGTGTAAAGAAACAAATCTTGTGCTAAATTGGGAGAAATGTCACTTTATGGTTCGTCAAGGGATAGTTCTGGGGCATGTTATTTCTAATAAAGGAATTGCAGTTGATAAGGCCAAAGTTGACTTAATTTCAAGTCTGCCTCCACCAAAATCAGTAAAGGAGGTTCGATCTTTTCTTGGCCATGCTGGGTTTTACAGAAGATTCATCAAAGATTTTAGCAAAATTTCAAGACCTTTGTGCAATTTGCTTGCTAAAGAAACTCCTTTTGTCTTTGATGATGATTGCTCTAAAGCGTTTGATCAACTCAAGCAATTTCTCACATCTGCACCCATCATCCAACCACCGGACTGGAATTTACCTTTTGAGCTTATGTGTGATGCATCCGATTATGCGGTTGGAGCTGTCTTGGGGCAGCGGGTGAATAAGATACCCCATGTCATCTACTATGCAAGTAGAACTCTCAATGATGCTCAGCTTAATTATTCTACTACAGAAAAAGAGTTGTTGGCTGTAGTTTTTGCTCTAGACAAGTTCCGATCATATCTCTTAGGATCCAAGGTCATAGTGTTTTCAGATCATGCAGCTTTGAAATATCTTCTTTCAAAGAAAGACACTAAACCTCGTTTAATTCGTTGGGTCCTATTACTTCAAGAGTTTGATATTGAGATAAGAGATAAGAAAGGTTCTGAAAATGTTGTTGCTGATCACTTGTCTAGACTTATTGACGAGTCTGCTGAAGAACCCTTACCTTTGAATGAGTCATTCCCTGATGAACAACTTTTTGTTGTCTCTCAATTGCCTTGGTATGCTGATATTGTTAATTATCTTGTCACAACTCAACTTCCTGAACATTGGACAAAACAAGATAAATCCAAATTCTTCGCCGAGGTTAAGCATTTCTTCTGGGATGATCCATACCTGTTCAAGTATTGCCCAGATCAACTCATTAGGAGATGTGTGCCGGAGCATGAAGTTCATAGTATCATTTCTTTTTGCCATGCTCATGCATGTGGTGGCCATTTTGGTGCGAAAAAGACTGCTGCGAAAATTTTGTAGAGTGGTTTCTATTGGCCTACTTTATTCAAAGATACTCATGAATTTTGCACAAAATGTGACAGATGCCAACGTATGGGTACATTATCACGTAGGTCCATGATGCCCCTTACTAACATCCTGATTGTTGAACTTTTTGATGTTTGGGGTATTGACTTCATGGGCCCATTTCCTCCATCGTTTGGTTATCTCTACATCCTTGTTGCAGTAGATTATGTTTCCAAATGGGTAGAGGCAATTCCCTGCAAAACAAATGATCACAAAGTGGTGGTTCGGTTCTTGAAAGAAAACATATTTTCTCGTTTTGGAACCCCTCGAGCAATTATAAGTGATGGTGGTACACATTTTTGCAATAGAGCTTTTGATTCACTTATGAAAAAGTACTCCATTACTCATAAAATTGCAACTCCATATCATCCGCAGACTTGTGGACAAGTAGAAGTTTCAAATAGGGAAATTAAACGCATTCTTGAGAAAACGGTTCGTCCCGATCGAAAGGATTGGTCTGACAGATTAAATGATGCATTGTGGGCTTACCGTACTGCTTTTAAGACACCAATTGGAATGTCTCCCTATAGACTTGTATTTGGAAAACCTTGTCATTTACCTGTGGAATTAGAACATCGTGCTTATTGGGCCATCAAAACTTTTAACTTTGATATGGACAAGGCTGGAACACTTCGCAAATTGCAACTCAATGAATTAGATGAAATTCGCAATGAGGCTTATGAGAATGCGAAGATTTACAAAGCGAGGACCAAAGTTTTTCATGATCAGTCAATCCTGAGAAAGTCATTTGAGCCCGGTCAAAAAGTTTTGCTCTATAACTCCAGGTTACATCTCTTCCCAGGAAAGCTCCGTTCCCGATGGTCTGGACCTTTCATTGTGCACAAAGTATTTTCCCATGGAGCGGTTGACATTCAAAACCCTAAAGATGGAACTATTTTCAAAGTTAATGGGCAAAGATTGAAACCATATTTAGAGGGTTTTACTGAGAGCGAGGAGACTGTTCTAGATTTGGATGAACCTAATGCTCCTACATGATTTTTGGTTACGTCTGGCTGAAGACGTAAAACTTAGCGCTCTTGGGAGGCAACCCAAATTGTTGGTTTTAGATAGCTTTTCTTTTATTTGTTTAATATTTAGGTTGTTGATACATGTGTGGGGATGCTACAATCTAGGTTTGGGGGTGTATTTTATTTTTCCATATTTTGTACTTACTCCTCATTCTTAGTTTGTGTGTTTCAATGCTTTACATCTACCATGAGGCATCTCCATTCAGGTGACTTCTTTCCTTACACTCCTTTTCTTTTACTCGTCATTGTGATATTTATTTTGGTCAACATTGAGGGCAATGTTTTGTTTAGGTTTGGGGTGTAGAAAAGAAAAGTAGTATTCCTTTTATTTTTATTATTATTATTTAAAAAAACAAAATTTGAAAAAAAAAAAACATAAAAATTTGATTAGTTTTTTAGGTTGTTTGTTAGTATTTTTCTTAGGTTTTGATAGTTTATCCCTTTATGATGCATACTTCAATTTTTAAGAGATTAATTTGCATTGGAAGTGTGAGTAAGTATACTGGAGGATAGAGAACTTAACTGAGCAGTATCTTTCTGTTACAGTCCTCTTGGAACATGTGCTTGAGCTAATAAAACTCACTCACACACACTAGTTACATAAAGTAATACAGTCTAGAGATTTGTTGAATGCTAATTTACAGTGGGATATCTTTTGTCAGAGTCATTGGATGATATGTGGTTGTCTGTTGAGCTTAAAAGATCATGATAGACCATTTACTTGGCTATGGCAAGGGATTGGAACCGGAAATAGGTTGAGAGTATAATACAGCCTGGACGGAATAAAGATGTGCTGAAAATATGAATGATGAAAATAAAAATGCGAAAAATGAAAACAAAATGAATGAAAGAAAGGGGCTGCTTGACTTCATAGGATTAACTTAGGCTGATGCTCGGGCCCGAAGCGGTTGGGAGTCATTGACCTGAGTCATTGCTAAACCTAAGCATCTTGAAGTCAGGCCTTACACAGTCCTAGCGAAAAAAAGAAAAAAGAAAAAAAAAAGTCTGTGGTGTATTATCCTCTCAAATCTAGAATGTTGGACCCGAAGGAGGCGCGCAGATTTGTGCTATCATGAACCTAAAGATTACGACGACTGTATTAATTCTGATGTTCTTTGGTTAATGGGTCACACTGGATCTGTATAAACAGAGATTTAGAATGTATTGCTACAATGTTCTACACTTTTACTATATAAAGTATCATGATATATCATATTGAGCAGAAATTTCCAAGATGAAGGTGTAGAATAAAACCACTTACTTGAGGGCTTCTATATTCCAGTTGATTATAAATCCAAGTACATGTGGTTGATTTTCTTAAACATTGCAGTTTGCATTTGAAGGGATATTAGGATTATTTTGTTTTGTAGTGATTTTCTATTTCTTTTTACACTTAGATTAAATAGGTTGATTTCATAAATACATGTTTGTGGGTAGCATGGCTGCAAACCCTCACGAGACTTCACTCGTCCAGCCAGGGACACCTGGGGGTTTAAAAGGCTTGTTGCATGCGCTAAATGCAATCGCGATTTCCTGCGAAAGTGGATTAGTTAGGTTTTTTTTGTTTTGTTTTGCTCGAGGACTAGCAAAATGTAGGTTTGGGGGTATTTGATATATGCAAAATATACACATTTTTATATGCCTTTCTACCTATTTGTTAGTCGTATTTTTAGTTAAAATAAGGACAATTAATGTTTATATGTGTTAAGTGAATAATTCGGAGTTTAATGAATAAACGCGTTTAATTGAGTTATTTAGATGCATTAATTGGTTTTAATAGATTCATGTTTTATTATGCGTCTAATTATGATTTATTTTTATTTATGCAGGTCTTAGAGCTCCATATTTCAGATTCACAAATGCACGTCAAATGGGTTCTGTGCCGAGATCGGAGATTGGACGCGTGAGATCGATACAACGGGTTTTAAGGAATAAAAAGAAAAAAAAAAGGAAGAAAGGAATTGAAATGGTTCGGTTCGGTCTGGGTCTGGTCCGGTTCAAGTAAAAATAAAAAAAAAAAGAAAGCGACCCGAGCCCGATGGCTCGGGCGCTGGGCGTCTGGAACAGAACAGAGCGAGGCTCTGTTCTGTCGGAGTGAGCAGAAAGAGGTGAATTCCGGCGACCGCCGGCGGTGGGTCTTGCCTCCGAGGCTATGGCGGCGAAGCTACGGTGGCGGCGAGGCCGACGCGGAACGACGGCGACGGTAATGAAACCGGTGAAATAAGGACTGCAAACAGAGAAGAAAAAAATCAAGATTGGGAATGTCCGAATTCGGAAGGTTTTTGAGGCAAATCGAAGTGCAGACCTGCTTCAGGATGGTAAGTTGCCCTATTCTAAATCGATTTGAGATCCAAAAAGGGGCGAATTTGGGGCTGGATGAAGGGGGTTGCAAATTTTCGGGTTCTGGCTGGCGGTTTGAAGGATTCGTTTTTGCTGGCCGTTCTGCTCGTGGGTGGTGGCGGTCGTGCTGTGCTTGAGAGAGGACCGCCGGTTGGGCTCTGACTTTTGGAAGAGGAAGGGGAACTGTTGTGGCGGCTGGGTTTCAAGAGAGGCGGCTTGCTTTTCTGGGCTCTGCCGGAGGAAAAGGCGGCGGGAATCCGGTTGGGCTGGGGATTGTTCGCTCTCGAACGGAGAAGAGGGGTTCTGTGGCTGTGCTGGAGTTGGTTGGCCGTGATAGAAGAACGGAGGAATTTGGAGGTTCTGTCGAGGCCGGCGGCGGGAATCGGGAGAGATAGGGGGACGGCTGTGCTGTCGGTGGCTTTTGGACGGTTGGGCTGCTCGAGAGAGGGCCGACCGTGCTGTGAAAGTGGCGCTGTTCTGGTGGTTTGAAGGGAGGACGGCTGTGGAGCAGAAGAGACTGGAAGGCCGTGCTGTTGCTGGTTCTGTGGGTACTGTGACGGCCGTGGTGGATTGAAGAAGAAGGGCCGTTCTGCTCGAGGGACAGAGGAGAAGATCTGGTGGCTGATTTGAGAACGGCAGAAAAGAGGAAGAACGAGTCTGTGTTGTCGAGAGAGAGGCAGACCTGTTACTGAATTTTGCTGGCCGGACAAACGGGAGAGAGGAACTGCTGGGTTCATAGATTTGAGAAGTATTGATGCTGGAGAGAAAAGACTGAACTAGAAAAAAAGGGCTGCTTTGCTTTGGCTGGAATTGGGGACTGTCTACTCTGTTCGAGAGAAAGAGTAGAACGGTTTAGGCGTGCAGTTGAGAGACTGTTGCTGAAGGTGGAGGAAAGAGGAAAGCAGGACGGGATTACAAACGGATTGAAAACAGCAGCAAAACAGGATTTTTCTTTATTAGTTTATCTTTTATTTGGTTAATTTCT
This sequence comes from Houttuynia cordata, assembly GCA_039654745.1. Classification (NCBI taxonomy): domain Eukaryota; kingdom Viridiplantae; phylum Streptophyta; class Magnoliopsida; order Piperales; family Saururaceae; genus Houttuynia; species Houttuynia cordata. The sequence continues at coordinate 16,892,424 of CM077506.1, forward strand.
GTGTTTTTAGTTTAGCTGAACAATTGATTGCTTAAAAAGAAAATAAAAATTAGAACTTTACATTTCATTATTACTTGCTACATACTCTAGAGTTAGGTTGAATATCTTACTAAGTCTCTGAGGGATCGACCTCGTAGCCACTATTCTGCTATAGATTCGTGCGCTTGCGAGTATCATATTAAAATTTACATCACTTAGCCTTCATCATTCATTTCCTTTCATTGTCAGCTTATGGAATTGTTGTCAGAGTTGTTCTCTTTCTGCGTGATCACTTTTCTTAAAACAACTTTTGGCTATGCAAAACTCACAGAAGGTTGAGATCCCATGACAGTCGTTGGACATGATAGAACACTTAAACCTTCTCTTCCAATCTTTTCTGATTTTGAGTTACGACTGATCCCCACTCTCACTTCCAGTGTGTATATGTTGGATGTTAGCTTTCCTAAGCTTTCACCCACAATTATGACTATGAAGGAAGTATATGGGAAGGAAATGAGACAATGGTATGAAAGAAAAAATTCTCACAAGTTTCACTATCTCAAGAATAATTCAAGGGACAAGGTTGCCACCTTTACAAGAGCACTCCCTCACTTCACTTCACCTTTTGAATTTTCTTACTCACTTGTGTGTTAGAACTCCATCTACTATTCCCTATTTATAGGAGTCCAACATCCTTCTACAAATTTCTACAAAAGACTTTTCTAGATAATTCTTCTAAGTAGGTCTTCTAGAGACATCTACACTACACACCACATACTTCATTCTTCTACCATATTCCATGCTTCTAGATTCTTCACTTTTGGGCTTGCATCTTCAATACTAGTTGGGCCTCTTAGTTAGTAAGCTTCATATAGGCTTCTTGTCACGCCCCGGAATCCCATACCTCGATCGGAGTGCGGAAGCCAATCAATGATATACACTTGGAGGTAGAGAATCTTGGGCGCGAGACCGAACAGTCGATTTCACCACCAATTACGATCATCTCAAAAGGATGTGTAATCGGTCATGCCCATAATCAGTGCAATACAAATACAAACATTAATGAATACTATGAAATGAAATTTACTTAATAATGATAATCCATTTAAGAAAGTCAAAATAAAATAAACCTATAAATCTATGGCACACAATTGCCATTAAATGTCATAAGCATCAAATAAGCAAAGCAAATAATAAAAAGCTCTAAATCTTCACGGCTCCTGCAACCGCTTCACTACTGCAACTTCCTGATCTCAAATTCCATTTGCGCCTGCATCAGAGGATGCATGAGTATTTCATAGAAACACTCAGTAGGATGTAAAAACCCACTGAACTAAAACAACAGTATGAATAGGATAAGAATAACAAAGGTTTATGAATATGCCACAACATCTGGACTAAACCAAGGATTTATACACCTGAAAGGTTAGTCGATAATAATTCCAACTTGCAAGTAGGGAAAACAACAATAAGGCTCCTACTACACATATGAGTAAGGAGAGAATGATAATGATTTCAAATGGCTCCAGACATCTAAGTGAAAGGAGTTTACAATTTCTGCTCGCTGAACCGATCACCCGCAAGTGACTATACCAGAACCACCCTAGGGGTCCTCTTTTTGGAACCTTGCCATGCGTCTAGGATGCTGGCCCCACCAGTGCTTACGGACACGATGGGCGGAGACTGAAGACCTTCCGTAATGTTAACAATCTAACGTACGTATGTTGCCTCCTTTCGGGCAGTATGGAACAGCAATCCCATAAATATTAGTGACCCCGCATGATCAAGCAATGGCATAATTTGCGCATACTATGAATCCACTTCCGGAGAGAGTCCCGCAAGACCTCTAGTGGAGGAATCAATCAAATAATCGTGATGAATAATATTTCAAAGGAATAGAGGTAGCAACGCTCTAACAATATAAGGTATCAATCACCGGAATAGACTCTCATACGGAGTATAAATAGGAATGTCACACAAGAGAATAACACAATCCATACATACGTTCATGCTCAGCCCTAGATGGAAATTCTTATAGGTCTTATCGTAATATATAAATCAGAGACAAGGTATTAGTGAGTCCTAGATGATTTGGATTCCAAATGGAACCTCAAACCGACACAAACGCTTTATCTTCAAATACACAGTTACGGTTTTCTTGACATAAGTATTACCCCATTTATCATATTAACCATAACCCAACCTTACTGTGATAATCATAAGAACATAGTCTAGTAATAGTTACTAACACGTCATACCATCTTCACATCATATTAAGTGGTTTTACTTAAGTACTTAATATTTTCACTTAGTTTCTGCTCACTGTCTTATGTACAAAAGTTCCCTTCCGGCGGCTACCAGACTCTGTACAGTTAAGATTATCTTCTGAAATTTTTACTGAGAGTACCCTTATGAGTCTAGTTTCTAACCCCACCAGTTTTATATTTTTCTGATATCATATGAATTAGGTATGAATTATTTACTTCCGACTGTCAGCGCAGAAACAGTTCTGGCCGAAAGTGAGACACATGATTAAACTTTGATTATCTTATTCCGTACCACTCATAGATGATAATATACTCATGATAGATGATAGTACTCCCCTCCTAGATCAATTACAGATCCTAGAATTAACTAGAGTTATCAAAAGATTCCCCTTTTATCATGTTTCTTCCCATACAACACATCCTTAGACCATAATGTCTTTCAATTAAGACAATTTAAGTAAGACAATCATTAAGGCATAAACTTATTCATTAGACATGATAATCAACGCAATATCAGAACTTCTATCTTCTGTAAAATTAATAAAGCATCCAACTTTGATGTGATTTACCATCTAGACATGAAGCATGAAGGCATATATGCATGTATCGCAATACTTATGGAAAACAAGACATAAATCATTAATCCCGCAAGATTCAAAGCAATACTCCAAGGAAATCAGTAAGAACACTCATAATATGATGTGAGAAAAGAATAAGAAGAGAGAGAAAAACCATCCTACTCTTTATCACCAAAAGACGTCGCCTTTCTACGCGATGTTCGTCTCCTCCGCTTCCTTCAAAGCTCCCGATCCAAGCTCTTGAGCAATTCCCACTAGAAGAGGTCTTCTAAGAGAGGGATGAACGTGGGAAGGAGAGGAGAAAAGCCTCTGGACGTTCTAGGGTTTAGTTTTCAAAAGCACAAGCCTAGTCTCTATGGGTTTATATAGAGTTTTAGAAGATCTTTGCCCAAACCAATTCTACCATATCTTGGACACTTTCCACCAATGGAAGAGTCCCTAAATCACCCTAGGAACGTGCAATACAAGTCTAGTTAGGATATGGCCTCTTTCCCAATCAAATCCATCTCAAAATAAGTTAGGATTTCACCAAACCGCAACTGGCGATCGATCGTCCAATACGGCGATCGATCGTCCTGCGCTGTTTACCAACTGCGCGATGGCGCCGATCGTAGCCGATCGAAGCCGATCGATCGTGTTCCATATGCGATCGATCGTTTTAGCGGGTGTATTTATTCAATTTCCCTTATCTTTTTACCCCGAACTCCAAATCACACAAAATTGGTGGCGTTGAAAAGCTCTTCTCACCAACTTAAATTTGCACATGCCACAATACGATCAATTCAAACGTTAAGAGGGTTAAATTTCAGTTTTAAGATACTTACTAATTTTCCGGATGTTACATCCTCCCCTCCTAAAAAGAACATTTCGTCCTCGAAATGCCGACTCTCAATCTTCAAAAAGGTAAGGGTAGGATTTCCTCATCTCTCTTTCCGTTTCCCAAGTCATTTCCTCAGCCAACTGGTTTTGCCACAAAACTTTCACCAAAGGAATAGTCTTTCTTCTAAGTACTTGATCCTTTCGGTCCAATATCTTCACAGGTTTTACCGGAAATGTCAAATCTACTTCTAACTCCATCGTTGTGAAATCCAAAACATGTGATGAGTCTGGCACATATTTCCTCAGCATAGAAATATGGAAAGTATTATGTACTTCATCCAATTGTGGCGGTAACGCCAACCGATATGCAACTGGCCCAACTCGCTCCAAAATTTCAAATGGTCCAACGAACCTCGGACTCAGCTTTCCTTTCTTACCAAACCTCATAATTCCTTTTGAAGGTGATACTTTCAGAAATACATGGTCTCCTACTTGAAATTCTAACTCTCTTCGCCTGTTGTCAGCGTAATTCTTTTGGCGACTCTGAGCCGTTTGTAATCTCTGTCTGATCTGTCTTACCTTTTCTGCACAGTATTGCACTAATTCTGATCTCAGCACTTGGTTCTCTCCAACGTCTGTCCAACATGTAGGGGATCTACATGGTCTTCCATATAGTGCTTCAAATGGTGCCATTCCGATACTCGAATGATAACTGTTATTATAAGCAAACTCTATCAATGGTAAATGATCATCCCAATTACCTTTCCAGTCAATCGCACAGGCTCTTAGCATGTCCTCCAAGGTTTGAATCGTACGTTCTGATTGTCCATCACTCTATGGATGAAATGCTGTACTAAAATTTAACTTGGTTCCCAAAGCCTCTTGTATACTCTTCCATGTTCTCGATGTAAAACGAGGGTCTCGGTCAGACACAATAGATAACGGCGTACCGTGTAGTCTAACAATTTCTCTTATGTATAATTCTGCCAAGCTTTCCGGGTTTTGTTTCCATCTAATCAGAAGAAAGTGTGCTGACTTTGTGAGTCGATCCACTATAACCCAAATCGCATCTCGTTGTCTCTGAGTCTTTGGCAATGCCACAACAAAATCCATCGTCACATGCTCCCATTTCCACTGTGGAATCTCCAATGGTTGCAACATTCCCGCTGGTCTTTGATGTTCAGCTTTTACTTGTTGACAAGTCAAGCATCTAGATACAAACTTGCCAATATCTCTTTTCATCCCATTCCACCAAACTGTCCTCTTTAAATCTTGATACATCTTCGTACCTCCAGGATGAATGTTAAACTGAGAGTGATGTGCTTCACGCAGAATTTCCTGTCTTAATTCCATGTCTTTAGGTACTACCAATCTTCCTCGGAATCGAATACTTCCGTCTGCTCCTTTTTCAAAATCCGTCCTGTCCAATAATTTCTGTATCTGCGGGTTCTCTTTTTGCGCTTCAAGGATTTTATCAACCACCACTGATCTTATAGAAAGATTCCCAATGAATGATATCCTCCTTGAATTCGGCCATTCCAAATGACATTCTCCCATTTTCTGCATCAGTTTCCACTCTTGTACTAACAAGTGAGCAACTATCCCAGTCTTTCTGCTTAATGCATCTGCTACCACATTCACCTTGCCTGGATGGTAATGAATGGAAAAATCATAATCCTTCAAGTATTCTAGCCATCTTCTCTGTCTCATATTCAGATCCTTCTGGGAAAAGATATACTTCAAACTTTTGTGATCTGTGTATACTTCAAAAGTTTCTCCATACAAATAATGTCTCCAAATCTTTAAAGCAAAAACTACTGCTGCTAATTCCAGGTCATGTGTTGGGTAATTCTGCTCATGAATTTTCAATTGCCTCGACGCATACGCCACCACATGTCCGTGTTGCATTAGTACACACCCGAGTCCACTATTCGAAGCATCACTGTATATAACGAATCCTCCAGTTCCCGATGGTAAAGTCAAGATCGGTGCCGATGTTAATCTCTTCTTCAATTCCTTGAAACTTTTATCACATTCATCGTTCCATATAAACTTTACTCCCTTTCTGGTCAACTTCGTCATTGGTAAAGCTAGGCTTGAAAATCCTTCAATGAATCTTCTATAGTAACCTGCCAATCCCAAGAAACTTCGAATCTCCGTCACATTCTTTGGTTGTTCCCATTCTAACACTGCCTCTACCTTCGTTGGATCGACTGATACTCCATCTTCTGATATGACATGTCCAAGAAAATTCACCTTGTTCAACCAAAATTCACACTTATTCAGCTTAGCATATAATTGATTATCCTTCAATATCTGTAACACAAGAGTCAAGTGAGTTCTGTGTTCTTCCCAAATTGCTGAATACACCAGAATATCGTCCACAAAGACTATCACAATCCGGTCCAATAAGTCCACAAAAATTCTGTTCATCATGTCCATAAATGCTGCTGGCGCATTAGTCAAACCAAAAGGCATCACCAGGAATTCGTAGTGTCCATACCTGGTCCTGAATGCTGTCTTGGATATATCCTCCTCCCTGATCCTTAACTGATGGTATCCAGATCTCAAATCAATCCTCGAAAATACTTTTGCTGATTGCAACTGATCAAACAAATCATCTATTCTAGGCAAAGGATATTTATTCTTCACCGTGACTTGGTTCAGCATACGATAGTCGATACACAATCTCATCGACCCATCTTTCTTCTTTACAAATAATACTGGTGCGCCCCAAGGGGAAACACTAGGCCGTATGAACCTCTTATCCAACAACTCTTGTAACTGCACCTTCAATTCTTTCAACTCAGCCGGCGCCATTCTATATGGTGCTTTTGAAATAGGTGCTGTTCCCGGTATCAATTCAATCGAAAAATCAATTTCTCTCTTTGGTGGCAAACCAGGTAACTCATCAGGAAAGACTTCGGGAAAATCCCTCACTACCTCAATATCCTCAACTCTCGGGGTAGGCATCTCAATAGGTGTCACATTAGCTAAATAGGCTCTACAACCTTTAGCCAACAATTTCTGAGCTTTAACAGCTGATATCAAACAATCTCCTTTTCTATCCCGGATTCCCTGAAACAATAGTTCTTTCTCTCCAGGAATTTTAAAATAAACTCTCTTTTTAGTACAATCCACTAGTGCATTATATTTTGATAACCAATCCATTCCCAAGATTACATCAAAATCACACATATCAATCAGCACAAGATTAGCAAGCAAAATTCTATCTTCTATCAGCACAGGAGAGTTTTCAATATATTTGGTTGCTATAACCGAATCTCCCATAGGAGTAGAAATCACCAAATCATCACTCAGTCTAGACAATGACTTATCTAGACTTAAAGCAAACACCGAAGAAATAAAAGATCGCGACGCTCCCGGGTCAATTAACACTCTAGCAAAACGATTGAGGATAAGAAGAGTACCTTCAATAACCTCATCTGAACCACGCGCATCTTCGGATGACAGAGCAAAAATTCTTGCCTGAGTCTTCTTATTCATATCAGCCCCGGTCTTCTTTCCACGATTAGGGCAATTAGGAGAGATATGCCCAACCTCATTGCACACGTAGCATCTTCGGGGATCCGTAGGGCACGGCTTTCCTTTATGCGAATCCTGTCCACAAATCCTGCAACGACCTCCATTCATATTACCACTGTCATTGCCTCGAAACTGTTGACGTGGTGCACCGTTCATCCGGTTCTGTTGCTGCTGCCTTTGCTGCTTAAATGGTCGTTGATTCCCCCGATTAACATTATTGTTAAAACGCTTCTCCCCAGAACGTTTCAGTTTATTCTCCTGAGTTTTGACCTGATTGGTCCTCCTCTCCAAGGTTCTTTTAAAATCATCCTCCAAAATGGAAGCTAGCTCGACCGCCTTTGCTACAGTCGTTGGTTGAGAAACTAACACCCTCGACCTTATGCCGTCCTTCAGCCCATCCACAAAACGTTGCGCTTTAATCAATTCATTAGGGCAAGCATTAGTAGCAAATCGTTGAAGTTGTTCAAACTTCGTCTCATACTGAAGCACAGTCAACGATCCTTGCACTAACTCCAAGAATTCTTTCTCCTTGCGTCGCTGAATATGGGAAGGAAAGTACTTGACGTTGAACACCTCCTTAAATTCTTCCCAAGAAATCTCCTGATTCGCAGTAAAATTGTTGCGCTCGGTGGACTCCCACCAAAATACCGCCTCACCAACAAACAGGAAGGTAGCATAAATCACCCGATCAGCCTCAGGTACCTTCATACCCTTGAACAGCCGCTCCACTTCAACTAACCAACGCTCAGCCTTTTCTGGGTCATCCTCACCAGAAAACTGAGGTCCAGCCCTCTTAAATCGTTCAAGTGTGGGCGCCTTAGCATTACTATTACTACTTCCACTATTTCGCAATTCAGCCGCCAATTGCCTAACCATATCAGACATATTCTGACTGGCTCCCTCATCCTGTGAAGGATTAGGGTTCACATTGGTTCGACGTCCACGATTTCTAGAGTTCACCATTCTCGCGTATCTATAGTCAAAGAAAGGAGATGAATTAGAAATCTTACATATAGCTCAATTTGTAATTCACCTCTCATTCCTTTGACTCCTAGCATCGCTCACACAAAACACAAAACATGCAAAAATGAAACAATCACAAGGCAAGCATTAAAGCAAATAATTCTTTTATTCATTAATAAGAAGATTCCTACACTGAGATCCCTTATAAATCAAGGTTTTTATTACAAAAGATTTTTGAAACTAAAAACTATCCTAACTCTTTCTCTTAACCATCCTTCCTACGCTCTTGCCTTCAGAGGTAATCATCCAGTATGTCTAAAGCTAACCAAGTTGGTGCAAGCCTCAAATGCGTATGCCACAGAATTTCCCACATCGTCATGTATGGCCATCTGTAACCCAAAGATTTAAACATATGGTACAGAGTGTCAGACAATGCAGTATCATTCTTGGCCCGAACATAGACAGGGTGCCTTCTCATAATCTTGGCCTCTACCATCACAAATATAGAAGGAGACCCATCGTAAAATGCTATTTCAATCTCTTCTTGTTCATATCCTTCAATCTCCATTCCTGGCATATAGTCCAAATAAGGATCCCACTCTGGGTCGTCTATAGGCAAGGGTTCTACATCAGCCACTGGGTTCTGGACTTCCTCTATGTCAATCTGTAATGGGTCATCTTCGGTTCCACTCCCTATGTCTTTCTTTTTCCAGTCCTCAAGCCACTGCCTAACGGCTTCCTGCTTGTCTTTCTCATAGATCCTACCGCTTCTTGTTCTAGCCATTTAAACCTACACAAGAAACGTCATCATTAGTCTTCTAAAATAAGGTTTCAGGTTCTATCTATGAATCTACTCTCACATAGTAAGTTCCACTAGGTACCCCTTTTACTTACTATCAGGTTCAACTATTTTATTTCATAATTCAGCAATGTCCGTACTGTATTAGACTGAGTTTGAGGGCTCTGATACCACGCTGTCACGCCCCGGAATCCCATACCTCGATCGGAGTGCGGAAGCCAATCAATGATATACACTTGGAGGTAGAGAATCTCGGGCGCGAGACCGAACAGTCGATTTCACCACCAATTACGATCATCTCAAAAGGATGTGTAATCGGTCATGCCCATAATCAGTGCAATACAAATACAAACATTAATGAATACTATGAAATGAAATTTACTTAATAATGATAATCCATTTAAGAAAGTCAAAATAAAATAAACCTATAAATCTATGGCACACAATTGCCATTAAATGTCATAAGCATCAAATAAGCAAAGCAAATAATAAAAAGCTCTAAATCTTCACGGCTCCTGCAACCGCTTCACTACTGCAACTTCCTGATCTCAAATTCCATTTGCGCCTGCATCAGAGGATGCATGAGTATTTCATAGAAACACTCAGTAGGATGTAAAAACCCACTGAACTAAAACAACAGTATGAATAGGATAAGAATAACAAAGGTTTATGAATATGCCGCAACATCTGGACTAAACCAAGGATTTATACACCTGAAAGGTTAGTCGATAATAATTCCAACTTGCAAGTAGGGAAAACAACAATAAGGCTCCTACTACACATATGAGTAAGGAGAGAATGATAATGATTTCAAATGGCTCCAGACATCTAAGTGAAAGGAGTTTACAATTTCTGCTCGCTGAACCGATCACCCGCAAGTGACTATACCAGAACCACCCTAGGGGTCCTCTTTTGGAACCCTGCCATGCGTCTAGGATGCTGGCCCCACCAGTGCTTACGGACACGATGGGCGGAGACTGAAGACCTTCCGTAATGTCAACAATCTAACGTACGTATGTTGCCTCCTTTCGGGCAGTATGGAACCGCAATCCCATAAATATTAGTGACCCTGCAAGATCAAGCAATGGCATAATTTGCGCATACTATGAATCCACTTCCGGAGAGAGTCCCGCAAGACCTCTAGTGGAGGAATCAATCAAATAATCGTGATGAATAATATTTCAAAGGAATAGAGGTAGCAACGCTCTAACAATATAAGGTATCAATCACCGGAATAGACTCTCATACGGAGTATAAATAGGAATGTCACACAAGAGAATAACACAATCCATACATACGTTCATGCTCAGCCCTAGATGGAAATTCTTATAGGTCTTATCGTAATATATAAATCAGAGACAAGGTATTAGTGAATCCTAGATGATTTGGATTCCAAATGGAACCTCAAACCGACACAAACGCTTTATCTTCAAATACATAGTTACGGTTTTCTTGACATAAGTATTACCCCATTTATCATATTAACCATAACCCAACCTTACTGTGATAATCATAAGAACATAGTCTAGTAATAGTTACTAACACGTCATACCATCTTCACATCATATTAAGTGGTTTTACTTAAGTACTTAATATTTTCACTTAGTTTCTGCTCACTGTCTTATGTACAACAGTTCCCTTCCGGCGGCTCCCAGACTCTGTACAGTTAAGATTATCTTATGAACTTTTTACTGAGAGTACCCTTATGAGTCTAGTTTCTAACCCCACCAGTTTTATATTTTTCTGATATCATATGAATTAGGTATGAATTATTTACTGCCGACTGTCAGCGCAGAAACAGTTCTGGCCGAAAGTGAGACACATGATTAAACTTTGATTATCTTATTCCGTACCACTCATAGATGATAATATACTCATGATAGATGATAATACTCCCTTCCTAGATCAATTACAGATCCTAGAATTAACTAGAGTTACCAAAAGATTCCCCTTTTATCATGTTTCTTCCCATACAACACATCCTTAGACCATAATGTCTTTCAATTAAGACAATTTAAGTAAGACAATCATTAAGGCATAAACTTATTCATTAGACATGATAATCAACGCAATATCAGAACTTCTATCTTCTGTAAAATTAATAAAGCATCCAACTTTGATGTGATTTATCATCTAGACATGAAGCATGAAGGCATATATGCATGTATCGCAATACTTATGGAAAACAAGACATAAATCATTAATCCCGCAAGATTCAAAGCAATACTCCAAGGAAATCAGTAAGAACACTCATCATATGATGTGAGAAAAGAATAAGAAGAGAGGGAAAAAACCTTCCTACACTTTATCACCAAAAGACGTCGCCTTTCTACGCGATGTTCGTCTCCTCCGCTTCCTTCAAAGCTCCCGATCCAAGCTCTTGAGCAATTCCCACTAGAAGAGGTCTTCTAAGAGAGGGATGAACGTGGGAAGGAGAGGAGAAAAGCCTCTGGACGTTCTAGGGTTTAGTTTTCAAAAGCACAAGCCTAGTCTCTATGGGTTTATATAGAGTTTTAGAAGATCTTTGCCCAAACCAATTCTACCATATCTTGGACACTTTCCACCAATGGAAGAGTCCCTAAATCACCCTAGGAACGTGCAATACAAGTCTAGTTAGGATATGGCCTCTTTCCTAATCAAATCCATCTCAAAATAAGTTAGGATTTCACCAAACCGCAACTGGCGATCGATCGTCCAATACGGCGATCGATCGTCCTGCGCTGTTTACCAACTGCGCGATGGCGCCGATCGTAGCCGATCGAAGCCGATCGATCGTGTTCCATATGCCGATCGATCGTTTTAGTGCGATCGATCGCATCTGCGGGTGTATTTATTCAATTTCCCTTATCTTTTTACCCCGAACTCCAAATCACACAAAATTGGTGGCGTTGAAAAGCTCTTCTCACCAACTTAAATTTGCACATACCACAATACGATCAATTCAAACGTTAAGAGGGTTAAATTTCAGTTTTAAGATACTTACTAATTTTCCGGATGTTACACTTCTAATATTTCATTATGGGCTTGGGCCCTCATATGAGCTTTTTGGTTTATATCCAACATATCCCCACTTAAACCAAAAGCTTCTTCATTCCAAGCATAGTCCTTAACTTGATGAATGTGTCAGTGGGCAAAGCTTTAGTGAAGATGTCAGCCACTTGCTCTTTAGTGTTGCAGTACTCCAGTTTCACAGTTCTTTGTTTTACGTGGTCTCTCAAGAAGTGATACTTTATGTCTATATGCTCACTCCTTCCATGCTGCACCGGATTCTTTGCAAGCTCAATTGCTGATTTATTATCCACATATATCGGGGTTGGATCTTCTTGAGGATGATTTAACTGCTCTAGGAGATTTCTCAACCATATAGCTTCATAAACAGTTGATGAGGCTGCCACATATTCTGCTTCACAAGATGATAAGGCTACTATATCTTGTTTCTTGGACATCCATGTAAAGGCAGTTGATCCAAGATAGAACACATAACCTGAGGTACTCTTTCTTTCATCTTGATCTCCAGCCCAATCACTATCTGAATAACAATATAAAGTTGCATCATCTTTATATGAGTAAAAGAGGCCAAAGTCCAACGTACCTTTTATATATCTTAAAATTCTTTTGGCCGCCAACCAATGTGATTCCTTTGGTGTTTCCATGTACCTGCTCAAGAGTCTAACACTGAAGACAATATCTGGCCTTGTGATTGTGAGGTACCTTAAACTTCCAATTAAATTCTTGAATAAGGTGGAATCTATGTTTTTCCCTTCTCCTTCTTTTGTCAACTTCAAACCAGATGGAAGAGGAATACTGACTTCATTGCAATTAGTCATCCTAAACTTTTCAAGTAACTCTTTTGCATATTTCTTCTAAGAGATAAAGATACCATCGGATTGTTGACGTACCTCAATGCCAAGGAAGAAAGACATAAGACCAGAATCCGTCATCTCAAACTCCTTGAACATTGCTTTCTTGAACTCTTGAAACATATGTTGGCTATTTCCTGTGAAGAGCAAATCATCAACATATAGGCATACTATGAGTATCTCACCATGAACATTCTTCTTGATGTAGACGGCATGCTCATACGGGCATTTAGTGAAGTTATTCTCTTCTAGATAGCCATTGATGTGAGAGTTCTAAGCTCATGGGGCTTGCTTCAAGCCATATAGAGCTTTCTTCAGTCGGTACACCTTTTGCTCTTCTCCTGTCACTACAAAGGCTTGGGGCTGCTCTACATACACCTCTTCTTCAAGCTTTCCATTTAGAAAGGCTGATTTTACATCTAACTGGTATATCTTCCAATTATGATGGGCAGCAAGAGATATCAGCATCCTCACAGTGTCAAGTCTTGTAACAGGTGCAAATACTTCTTCATAGTCTATGCCATATTTTTGCTTGTACCCTTTAACTACAAGTCTGGCTTTATACCTTTCAATATGTCCATTAACCAACCACTTGATTTTGTATACCCACTTGACACCAATCGCCCTTTGTCCTTTGGGCAATGTTGTTAGCTCCCATGTGCCATTCTTCTTGATGACATGAATCTCTTCTTCCATGGCTCTTTTCCAGCAATCTTCTTTAATAGCCTCTTCGAAGGTTAGAGGCTCAATATCTGCATATAGGCAAAGAAGATTTACGTCTTCAGTTTGCTCATAAATTTTTCTAAGACTTTTCATCTTAATAGGTGTAGAAGATGGAGTTAAGATATCTGACCTTTGATCTATATTTGATGCCTTAGGGAGCAGTGTTGAGATTACTCTTTCTGGAGTTTCATGCCTTGCTTCTCCCTGTTCCTCCATCTCGAGATGATTCTCCTTTGTTGTGCCTATTTCACTCCAGTTCCATGCTTTCTCCTCACTTAAAATCATATCTCTACTTACCACCACCTTGTGTGTAAGTGGGTTATAGAGCTTGTAAGCTTTGACTCCTCATTGTATCTAATGAAGATGCACTTCTCTCCACGGTCATCCAACTTCTTTCTCTTTGGTTCAGGAACTTGGGCATATGCTATGCAATCGAAGACCCTGAGATGTGTCACACTGGGTTTATAACCACTCTATGCTTCTTGTGGTGTCATGTTTTTCACACTCTTTGTGGGACAGCAGTTGAGAAGATAGGTTGTACATGCAACAGCTTCGACCCAGAAATTCTTCGACCATCCTTTCTCTTTAATCATGGTTCTAGCATTGTCAAGAATGGTCCAGTTCTTCCTCTCAGCGATGCCATTCTGCTGTGGTGTGTATGTTGCTGTAAATTGTTGCTTGATGCCGTTCTCCTTGCAGTAATTCCGAAACTCATTCGAGGTGTACTCTCCACCTTGATCAGATCTGAGTATCTTAAGCTTATATCCGCTTTCAACTTTAGCACGAGCTTTAAAACTCTTAAAAATAGTAAAGGCAACAGACTTTTCCATGATGAAATAGACTTAAAGTTTTCCACTGAAATCATCAATGAAGGTAATGAAGTATCTATTACCTCCAAAGGATGCAGGTTCAATGGGTCCGCAAATATCAGTGTGCACCAACTGCAAGGGATCTACTGCTCTCTAAGATTTTCCACTTTGAAAGGGAGCACTTTGTTGCTTGCCAAGTGTGCAAGACCCACATACATATTCAGGCTTCTCTATAGTCGGCAATCCACACACCATGTTTGACATAGACATTAACTTGAGGCCACTGAAATTAAGATGCCCGAATCGAAGGTGCCACTTCCATGACTCGTCATTTATATTACCATAGAAGCATTTATCCAAACTTGTGTTGATGTGGAGAGGGAACATTCTATTGGGTGTCATTTGGACTTTTGCAATAATCCTCCCTTGACCATTCATCAAAGAGAGACACCCATTCTCCATGTGCATTTTGCACCCCTTCTCTAGGAGTTGCCCAATGCTTAGAATGTTGCTTCTCATGTTGGGTACAAAATACACATTTGAGATATACTGTGGAGTGCCATTGTTTGATAAATCTTAATTTTTCCCTTACTTTTTACTGGCAGTTTGGATGAATCTCCGAGGCTGATGTTACCATGAACGTCTTCAACCAAATCTTCAAAGAGCTCCTTCTTGCCACACATGTGATTGCTCACTCCAGAGTCAAGATACCAGACATCTTGTTGATCACGTGCCTCCTTCTGTGCAATGAAGAGTGTGGCATCTTCTCTCTTGTCCTCAGACGCTTCTGCAAAATTGGATTGTTGATTCTGATTTACAAACTGGTTGCTCCAGCACTCAGATGCATAATGCCCAGTCTGTTTGCAGTTGTAACACAGGACATTTCTTCAATTTTCAGGTCCACTACCACGAGTAGATTTGTCGCTACTCGTGCCTCTTCTACTATTGGTGGACTTCTAATGATTTTGACCTTGCCTTTGATAATTTCCTCTCCCACGGCCGCCATTAGTGAAGCATTCACGTTGAGGATGACTACTCTTCTGGTCATTTAAAGTTAACTTTGACTCAAGTGCCTGCTCCATAATAGATGGGCTGCTACTCTTTAGCATACGCTGCTCATGGACTTGGAGTGATCCAAATCTTTTGATTCTTCAATGGCCACAACCACGTGTTCAAATCTGGTTGTGAGGGATCTCAATATTTTTTCTACTACACGAACATCTTCAATTTTTTCTCCATTTCTTTTTAGTTGATTAACTATGACTAGTAACCTTGAGAAGTAGTTGGAGATGGACTCACATTCCTTCATATGAGCAACCTCAAACTTAGCCCTTAGAGTTTGCAAACGAACTCTTTTCACGCGATCAACACCCTTGAAGAAAGTGTTGAGAATCTCCTATGCTTCTTTACTTGTATTCGCTTCAGCGATCTTCTCAAATGTTGATTCATCTACTCCTTGATAGAGTAAAAACAATGCCTTCTTATCTTTCTTTCTTTGCTCCTTAATAGAGTTCTTCTGCTCCGCAGTATACGCTGCTTCTTTCTCAGCAGTGGGCTCCCCGTATCCGTCAGTAATAACTTCTCATAGATCTTGCGACCCGAACAATGCCTTCATTTGAATTTGCCAACTATCATAGTTGTCTTTCACCAACTTTGGAATTTGAGGTTGAACTAGATTGGAAGCCATCTTCTATGTAGGATAAAGGGAGGAATAAACTCAAGGGCCACTATACCTATCTCTGATACCACTTTGTTGGATGTTAGCTTTGCTAAGCTTTCACCCACAACTATAATTATGAGGGAAGTATATGGGAAGAAAATGAGACAATGGTATGAAAGGAAAAATTCTCACAAGTTTTACTATCTTAAGAATAATTCAAGGGACAAGGTTGCTACCTTTATAAGAGCACTCCCTCACACTTCACTTCATCTTTTGAATTTATTGATTTTACTGAAAGCATATGGTCTCTAGTGAAGTTGATTGTCTAACCCCTGTTGTATTGACCTGTGTGCAGCCAAAGGCGTATGCAGACAATTTCAAGTGGAAAGGCCCTCCGAAAACTGAAGGAGAATAAATTTATTTTCTTTTGTTTGTCCCTGTATTTTTCCTGAATCTGGAGGCAGTTTACTGGAGCATAAATAATACCTAGACAAGTTGGATAACTTTGTTTTAGATCTGAGATTAAATTCTTCTTCTTCTGAATCAGTGAAGAATTGTATCAATGTATTGCACTGTTAGAAAACTGAATTCGAATTCGGAGAATGCCTTCATCTTTGATCAGCAAAAAAGACAAATTTTCTTCACTTTTGTATTATGTACATCAAAATACAAAGAGGAGAAAACTTAGTACTAACTACAGCTTTCCTCTCAAACTGTGGTTGTGGAGAAGGCCTAGTGTAAAACCTCCAGGTGAACAAATTGTCGGATTCGCAGTGAAGTCTGATCACTTCACAAGGAGCTATAAAAAAAATCTCGTCCATTGTATCTTCGCTGTGCATGAAAACCCATTTGATTGAGTTGGCATAAAGGAGTTTGGCAGATCCAGTCTCACATTCCAGCTGATCCACTTTGAAGTGGCCGCTGAAGCAAGCCACGGACACGCTGGCTAACCTATCTGTTGGGTGGTCTCGGGCCTCTCTCAACCTCAAAAGTTAAGTGGTTTTGGGCCTCTCTCAAGTCTCAACCCCAAAAACTGGTTTGCAGCTGCATATTAGATAGCCTGGTGATGAACCCTTGATTCCAGGAATCCTTTTCTCTAACCTCTGTCTCACAGCTTCTGCATTAAATCCTTCTCTCTAACCTCTGCCTCACACTTAAATCTTTCATGCTTTCCTCCACTTGTGGAGATAATTTGAGTGTCTCCATTTCATCAACTCCCCATCTCCTGAAACACTCCTACAATGAAGTCAATGTTGAAGACATTGAGAAAAGAGGCCCAGCTGAAGCTGGGTGGTCTGTGAGACAAAGTCCCTACAATGGGTTTTGGACTTCTTGCATTCAGCAAGAGACTTGCCACCTCTAGTCCTCTTCTTCCCCCCCTTCCAGAAGACTTCCCTTAGATGTAAGATGGCTTTGAGGGTGCAACAGGAGACTGGCAAGAAGGAAACCCATTTGCCTGAGGAGGCTTTGGTGCAAGAGAAATGCTACACCCGCTCGCTGAAATCCGCTTTTTTTCTTTCTGCCTATCATGACCTGCCACGTTTCCCAGCTTCTTCTTCTTCTTGTCGAAGCTGCGAGGGTTTTGCTGCCGAGCTCATTCTTGCTCCAATGGCCATCAAGAGTTCCATGGCTAAGTTCAATTTTTGTTGCAGAATTCAAAGTCTACACGACCTTCGGTAAAAAAAGGAGATAAAAATTAAAAAATGAACTGTTCGAACAATTTTGAGAGATGAAATCAGGTTGTAATTACATCATATAATTGCTTTACAATCATTTTTTTTTAAATCACTACCCGCTGCCCTACCATCAAAATTCCCATTTCTAACTTATTGAAGGTCCTAAACTCTTGTAGTGGCTACCCATATCCCCGTACATGTGTGAGAATCCAATCAAATAATTGGTTGTGAACTTTAATCAAACTGGCTTCAAACCCATCTTCAGCTCCATGACAGCTTGAGACATTGGAGACATGTTGCTTTAGCCCAAAATCCTCGTGGGCAACCGTCCGCACGCAGAAAGATTGCTCATTTATCCATTCTCCATGGTTCGGTGATCAACCGAGCTTCGAGAAGATAGACAACGCTGAGGCAGATGGCATAGATCTAGGAGGTGTAGCCTTTCCCAAGAAGGGTGATGGATTTGTTCACGCCAACGAAGTCGACGACGGACAAGGATGAAGATGCTCCGCAGCCTTGTAGTCCCATGAGCCTGATTGGGCAGCCATAGAGCTTTCATCAGGCTGTCATTGTAGTCCAGGAGTTTGGTGAAGAAGAAGAGGGCAAGAAAGGACCATGCATCTGACACAGCCGACAGAGACATTGAATGCATGGGAAGAGAACAAGTGAATGATGTAGAATAGTGTACGTGGCGAGCAGCCAAAAAGAGAGCGAATACGAGCCAGCGGGTGTAGTATTTCTCTTGTGCAATGGGTTTGTGCGGGTTTTTGCATAGTCTACAAAACCCATAATGGTACATATACCCTGAAGTTGCTTCTTTCTCTTTTAAAGAGAGAAACACTTTGAGAAGCAAAAGTTGGAAACTTCTTGGAAAATTTGGAGTTTTTACGTAATGAACTGGTCGAGGAGAGGAGGGGAGGGGAGGAGAGGGAGATGTATGTTTATCCTCAGTTTTATAAAACCATGTCTTGTATAACCAAATTATTCCAATCCTTGAGGTTCAGTATTTGTGCAGGAGAATAGAACAGGAGAGAAAGTTGCAATGTTATTGGGAAAGTGGGACGAGACCATGTACTATGTCTCGGGAGATCCAAGTTCTAAGCCAAAAGGTGATGACTCCATGACTGAAGCTGTCCTTCTGTGGAGCGAGACAAATCTGTGACCCAGACACGATATAACCTCTCATCTTTTGCGATATCGTTCAATGAGTTGACTCCATGTACGCTTAAGAAGTTGCCACCTACATCAAGGCTCTGGCCGGATCAGAGATACATGGTGAATATGAAATGGCAAATGTGGAGATGCGTATTTTTGAACCCGTAGCCAAAGAATAGCTAGGATGGAACCTCTAGGCTATTTATCCAGACTAACAATTTGACCTACTTTTCAGGCTTTTACGCATCATATTTGACTGGAGAAGGATGGGTCTACTCTCTAGAGGAACATTCAAATAAGATCCACAGTCTATTGTTATATATATAGAAAAGATCCACGGTCTATTTGTCATTTGATTGTATTGCATTTTCTTCTTGTAGACGAATTGTCTTCGTTGTGTCTGATTATCTAGAGAGTATTTTGTTACGTGTTTTAGGATTCAACAATGGTTCGGTCTTAATTGATCAGGCAAGTCTTACACGTTACAATCATCTACCATTTTAAGTGGACTAATTATGATTTGATCCAATATCCTATGCGGAAAGAGAAAGTGACTCAAATTTCTTATGTTGACATAAAAGATAGGAGAGACTTTATTACAAAGCAAAAATTATGACTTCTATATTAGAAAAAACGGGTTAATTGCCTCTTAAGAGAAGGTTTTACCATCTTGCGCAACTCTTATCTTAGTACCTGAACTACAATTTCAAAAGTGAGCCTACGGCTGGATACAGGCAGCTACTAATATATACCGAACTTCAATCTATTTACCTTAGCGATCGTTTTTTAGAAAATGAAATTGCTTGACTTTTTTCGCATAAAAAAACACTTGAATGTATTTGGGTTATTAAACTATTTAATCTGTGTGAAATGCTAATTTCTGTTGTTAGAAGCCTCATGCCTGGTAGGTCGACGGATGGAAGCGACACGTTTATTTTACAACTAAATAAATGAACACAAGCAATGGAATGAATTTTATTCAAAGGATATTATCTTAGGTCATGTGACCTATAACATTTTACTCCTTCCATCAGGAATTATTATCACCATAAGGTTTTTCCTAATGAACTAATTCATTTGGAAAAACCTCATGGTGGTAATAATTCTGGACAGAGTATATGTGAAGCTCAAGTCCATATTAGATTGCTTATGTACATCTCGAAGGAGCCAATTAAAGGTCACCTTTGTAACCTTTCCACCGGCTACTATTGTACTCAGACCCTAGGGGAAATTATCCAATGGAACGGTTCCAGGGACAACCTTTGAGAGGGCAAATGGGTGTCTAACGCATTTTAATGCATAAGTATCAAGATCTAAGTATCATGTCACTTTATCACTAGTGTAAGTGACAAAAACTGAATGGACCTGTCCACATGCCACATGCCACATGGTGAAACCGTTCCACTGGATACCTTCACCTACAATAAGGGCTCGTTTTGGCAGGTCTCTTCCACTCGAGAAAATATTCAGTGGGCCTGCCCTGTCATGTGGGATTTGTGCCTACTTTTTACCAACCGTCGATCTTGGAAATTTATCGCAAGTCTTCCACTTGCACTAGAGTGGCCCAAATCCCATGAACGCGCTGAGTGCACTGAATAATTTTGTCCCTCCGCTTACCCAACTTTTACGGAACCAGATCTGCTTGTGAAACTTTACCAGCGCCGTCATTGTACGGAATCGATGGTGCACACAGAAAATATGTGTGCTAAGTCAAAAATGCATTTTTTGGCTGAGCGCACATCATGTCCGTGTGCGCCGTCGATTCCATACACTCGACGGCCGGTGAAACTTCACCGGCAGATCCGGACTAACTTTTACCTCGTCTATCTGACATAGAGATTTCTCCTCCACGTCATCCACATCAATTTGTTCCCTAAAGGGATCCACCGACTTTCCTTATTCAAATAAATAAAAATAAAATAAAAAATAAAGAAATCAAATAATTATATATATCCAGGAGGTGCACCCAAAAGCTTGTGTTTCCCCGAAACCGTTTTTTTATTTTCTTTTACCCCTTTTAATTAATCCAATACACTAAGGGTGGTCTATATATATATATATATATATATATATATATATATGGAGACTTGGAGAGGCGGTGTTCAAGTCCAAGAGGCTACAGACATTCTTTCATTTTTTTTTTCTTATGGCTGAACCAGATCAGAAACCAATTCTCCACCTCAAGTGTTCTTGGGTGGCAGCGGCCGGACGCGGAGACGACTCCGGTGCCGATGTTCAGGTGATTACCTCGGAAGGCATCAGCATCCCCGCCCATTCACACATTTTGGTGCGTTTACCGGTAGTTTGGTCACGCCTGAACTCCCTAATCTACTTCTTGTTCTTCAGAATTTCCAATTGGGTTTCCATAGTCCTCATGAATTTTTCAATGGACTAGAAAACTTTAATCAAGAAACATCATTTCAATTGTTTCCTATACTAGTTTGCATGAAATATTCTTCCACACATTAACATCATCAGTCTTATTGAAAGAGGTAGGATTATTAGCTTAGGTAATTACAAATAGATAGATGTTTAATTTGTGACCTTGTTTATGTTTATATGTCGAATAGGCATCAGCATCGCCAGCGCTGGAGAGGCTGCTGGATCGGCCATGGAAGCGTGGAGGTTCGGGGAGGGTGGTGCCTGTTCTTGGGGTCCCCTCTGATGCAGTTCTTGCTTTCATTGGATATCTCTACTTCTCCAAGTATGTCAAACCATTTGCTTGCTTCTTTTCTCCTTCCAAACTCATTATTGCTTCCTTCATTTAATTCTCTTAAGCAGCCAGATAACTCTAAGCTGTATGAACTAGGGACAGCTTGGACCATGTTCCTCGCCAGCCGACCCCGTCACACCTCTTAGATTAATTAATTAGGAGCCACAATTAATTAACCAGTTTGTGACAAATGATCTTGTTCATATACGATGATTAGACCATCCGGTGATTCCTGTCCACCACATAAAAAAATGATCTCAAATTTTATGAAAAAGATAATCAGTCGAGGACAAAAGAAAAAATAGAGCCTGAATATTGTTGTTTCTTAATTTGGTATCTTTTGGTACAATAGTTGCATCAAATTCCTTAGAATAAGCTTATGAGAGACTAATCTGATTAATTACAATTTGATCACCATTACTATTGGTTGAACGTTTGTTTTGACAATCTGACTAGTTGAGCTGAATCAAAGATTGCATCTGCAATAGTTCAGACAGATATTTTGGATGATGGTAGGTGGGAAAGAAAAAAAGCACGTGTTGTGGAAGATAGTGATATTTAAAATGAAGTTACTGCACAAGAGAAAAAAAAAAGATTTGACATGAAGTCATGAACACCACTAATGTTTGAAATATTATAATTCTGGGAGCCAATCATAATTATAGAGATGTTAATGCGTAATGACCGAATAATTGCGGATTATATGAAACTGAAGTGATGACAAACACTTCTTGTTGCAGGTGCTCGGAAGAGGACATGGACAAGTTCGGGATCCACCTGCTGGTGCTGTCCCATGTGTTCTCCATTGCGGCCTTGAAGCGGTCGTGCGAGAAGGGGCTAGCAGCCCGGCTGACGGCCGACAACGTGGTGGACGTCCTGCAGTTGGCGAGGTTGTGCGACGCGCCGTGGCTGAGGGTGAGGTGCATGAAGCTGGTGGCCAAGGAGTTTGCCGCCGTCGAGAAGAGTGAAGGGTGGCGGTTCCTCCAGAGGAGCGACCCCCGGCTGGAGCTGCAGCTCCTCCAGTCCCTCGACGAGGCCGAATCGGTGAGTTTCCTCTAATGAAGAGCCTCTAGCCTGACCAGCTTCCGTGACCAAATTAGCATGACCATATACTAACTTGTCGTATATAGGATATCTATATACTACGTTAGGACCCTATGTACTATGGTTGTATAAAATTTGGTCGCATCAAATGGGAGCCCTCGATCATCAGAATCGACGACTCACACACCGACAACGCATACATTAACTGTGTGCTCTGAAAAACACTTTTTAAGGCATTTTTTTTTGCTGAGTGCACAATTAATGCGTGTGCGCTAGGTTAATGCTGTCGACTCCATTTTATGGCAGATTTCCAAGTGGATAAAAAAAATGCTTCCCCTGCCCCCCGCTAGGTTAATTGCATATGATAATATGATATAGTACAACCCTTTATTACGGGGCTGCACACCCCGAAATAAACGAGTCTCTAAAATTAATACTCCTATGTTTTCTAACAGCTTAAGCTATAAAATCATATTAGCAAAAAATATAAATATATATATATTAGGTCATACTACACTAATTGTTACTTGTGGTCTAATGCTATGTTAATTTACACCTCAATGGTTAGAAAGTCTTGCTCATATCTGAGTTCAAATTGGCATTTGATTCTGCAGCTGCAAAAGAGAAGGATGAGAAGCAGAAGGGATGAGAAGCTCTACCTGCAACTTAGTGAAGCAATGGATTGTCTGGAGCACATATATACAGAAGGGTGCACCAGCATTGGTCCAAGAGACACAGGGCCAAGTGGCAACAAGGGTCCCTGCAAGAATTTCTCAACTTGCCAGAGCTTGCAGCTTCTCATCCGCCATTTCGCCTCATGCAAAAGGAGGACTTCCGGAGGCTGCTCCCACTGCAAGAGAATGTGGCAGCTGCTCAGGCTCCACTCCTCCATCTGCGACCAGCCGGACCACTGCAAGGTTCCTCTCTGCAGGTAATTTGGACATGCCATCTTTCAGATTTTAGAATTAGGAACAGTTAGAACTTAGAAACATGTTGAACATCTTAAATTCTTATGGCATATTCTTGCAGGCAATTCAAGTTAAAAATTGATCAAGGAGGTGATAACATGGAGGATAGAAGATGGAAGCTATTAGTGAGGAAGGTGGTTTCAGCTAAAGCCATGTCCTGTTTGTCTAAGAGGAAAAGTGAAGAGGAGCTTGACAGGGCACCTTGGATGACTAGAGGAAATGGTGCCAGCATCAAGCATCGCTCCTTCTAAGGGAATAAAACTAGTGTGAATTATGTGTAGGTAGAATTGGCTGAAATTATGTGTAGGTAGAAGAATTAGGATTTTTTGTGCAAAATCGAAATTCTTTTGTATTGATATTCTTTTATTTGCTTGTGTCGATGGGGGCATTTAATAAAGAAGTGCTGCATTCAGATTCCCAATCTACAGTGTATATCATTTAGAATTAGTTTTCATTTTATTAATTGAAAAGCTTCCAAAAACAAATATGATAAACCATACAAGCAAGGCTCGCTCAACAAATTGGCTGAATAAGAAAACAGAATGATCAGCAGCAATAGGAAGGTTGATCACCTCGCCAATAGAAGGCTTCAAACTACAACCTTGCAATTAATCTCCCAAGGGTCAACATATGTTTCACTCTTTCACTTGATCTTTTTACCTTCCTACCTTGATCCCTTTACTTCCCAAGAGGGTGCCACTTCACCTTTCAATACGTATCCAGTAGAGTATTGTGGGTTGAGGAACCGAATCATCACTCCAGTTTGTCTCGGGCTATTAACTAGCTGGGCCATGGCTGGCAAGAGGTGGCCATGGCCCAGCCCTATTTACTTACCTCCCAGCACTAGCCCGCCCTTGGCTTTAGGGCAGCTTCCAAAAGTTCAGAACCTAAAATTAGGCACTAGGCAGGCTAAGGTCAGGCCAATGGTCTAAATGCTTTATGTTAAAAATCTAATTTTAGGGCATGTTTGTCAACAGCTTTGCATTTTGTTGAAAAATAGCTTTTTGACAAAATTATTTTTATTACAGAAAAGCTAAAGCGTTGCCCGTATGATAATGCACAACCCTAAAACGAGTTTTGGCCCAAAAGCCTGTCTGGGTTGGGCAAATTTTTTACAAAAACTACATGCCCCGTTTGATAATTTTACCTTTCGTGAGAAGGAAGGAATGAACCTTAGCTATGTAATGCAATTACACAAATTTTATACATCCATCAACCGTCCACAAAAAATTTGTGACTCAAATTCTAGGGCTCACAAACTTTTTCTCTTTGGAATGTTGGTATACCACGCGATGGAGGGGTAAGTGGAGTCATTTCTACCCTTAGATTAAAGTCTTTGAATGGATGATAAAAGATAAAAAGGTTTGGAAAGTTTTGCATTTGTGAACCTTTCTCCACTCTTGGAACGGACTTTTTGCGACCATATTTACAATGGGCCTGAAAATCGAAGCCGATAAAATGGCCCATCAATATCAGCCAGCCTTTTTGAGCGAGATAGCCAAAACCCCGCTCCATCTTGCCTCGGCGCTTCCTTGGCTTCCTGCTTGAACAACTTGGTGAGAACTGAGAAGTGATTTACTTGGTGAGAAATGAGAGGACTGGAGCTGATGGGATATGGCCTATACTTGAGGGCATGTTCATCCCAGGCGCAGGTAATCGTTTCTCTCTTCAGCTTCATTGCATTCTCTGTTTATCACTACTGGTAACAGTTAAGTTAAGCACCTAGAATGGAGAGTGGAGATGGTGTGGGAACAGTAGTTAGTTTATGTCACTTCAAGTTTGCATATTTTTAAGCTTTGATGTAAAGGAGACGGTCTTTGTATTTATGGGTCTACAATGTTAAGGAGCAAAGCCTGTTCCCATGCAAGAGTTATAGTCTTATAGACAAGGCGATGAAAGGGTTTATAAGAAGGTTTATAGGTTGTTCATATGTGAAATGTCCAATTTGTTATCTGAATCATAACCTCTGTTTTGTATTAATAGCTCCATTTGGAAATAATAGTGATGTTAGTTGTATGGTTGGTAGCTTCTAGTTCAGGGAAGCAGAAGAAGAGGCTTTGAGGGAGAATAAGGAGGTGGCCTAAAGCTATTAATAATGTCAAGCCTTTTTTTCCAAATGATGATGTTAATATGGGGCTACATTTTTGTACTTTATGTTGTTCCATGTTCCTCCCTAAGATTGTGAAATTTCTTCGATGGAACTGTGTTGTGCATCGAGACCCAGGGAGCATTTTACAAGAAATTACAGTTTTCAGGAAAAAAAATCTTTAAAGCAGATTAAAGCACATATTGTTGGGATTGTCACATAAAAGAGGGCTAAAATACTACCAAATTATGCACATAAATTGACAAATATACACATGAAATACTAGAATGAGTATAAGAATTAGAACCAGGTTCGAGGCACGCTATGCGTTGTCCTTGAAACAGATACGCTGCCTTCCGTGCACAAGCGATTAATAGCGTTCCGTTCCCGAGATACAATGAACCACACCGTCAGTTTAAAGTTGCACTTCAAATCAAATTGACTGGATCTCGATCAGAGGAGACTCTATTGCTCAATGATGGATGATGAATTAAGAGTGAAGAAGAACAAGTTTTTCTTTGTTGTCTGTAACCTTTTTCTGCAGAAAATCGTTCTCTATATATAGAAGAACGCTGTTGGACCTTTTCTGGAAGAAGAGATGCACTTTTCCGCAGAGAAATGGCTATTTACTCGCTCTAACCGCTTAGCCGATCGATCGTTTTATAATCCGTTTGCGATCGATCGCCTTATTTAGCCTAAAATTACGATCGATCGTTTTATCGCGGTGCACAAATCCTAAAATTCCAGTAACTACGATCGATCGTTTTCAAACCGATTGATCGGGCCAATACGAAAACCAAATTTCAAAAAATTACAGTAACTACGAACGATCGGTTTATCACGGTCGATCGTTACACGATCGATCGCGTTATTTTGCCGATCGATCGCTACATTTTTTAACTAATTTGTTTAATTTCAAGTCAAATTTCAACAATCCCCACCATGACTTGATATTAAACCAGTCTACACACTAAAATGCATACAACACATGAATGAGACATTGAGCAATAGTACTCTAAGTTTTCGGCGATAGGTACCTTGCGGGTTTGAACCTACACCTAGTTTGGTAAGCCGCTACTCTCACAAGTTCGAAGTGAACTAAGTCTTGAACTTGAACCTTAGAGCAAGAGCTTTGACAAACCTAACAGTTAGAGTAACTCCCTTTTCGAGATCATTCGGGGTAGCGCTTTACGGCCATGCGCCTTGTATCTTTTCATGAGTTGCACATTAGGGAACAAGCCCTCGTTCTCTTTAACTGCGACCTCAGTGGCACTCATATAGGTGACAGTCTCCAAGGATAATTTGCATAACAATACCCTACTTTTTAATCCTTGACCTCATTAAGACTTTCGTCATCCTGTTTCATATGCAGTAGAGCACTCTCATCATCACACGGGAACGAGCATACAATTTATTATAATAGTGCTCTCCAAATCACGCATTAGCTTGTTGTTACCCATTGAATCTTCGTCATGGGATCTCCACTCAGAGAGATAGGGTTGCTACTAACGATGACTTAAATCATAGGCTTTAAGCCCCATTCCCCTAGATGAGTTAAAGACTTGTCCTGCTGACAACCCTTTAGTAAACGAATCAGCCAAGTTATCCGCTGATCGTATGAAACTTAAGGTAACGACTCCCGATGTAGTCAACTTGCGCAAGATTTTATACCTTAGTTCAATATGCCTAGAGGACCTCTTATTATGATTCTTACTCTTAACCTTATCAAGAGCTGATTGGCTATCATAGTGAATCAATATTCCAAGAATTGGCTTATTTAACCAGGGTATATCTATTAAAAGATCCCTAAGCCATTCCGCCATTCCTCCAGTTTTATCAAGAGCTACTAACTCAGCATCCATAGTAGATCTTGTTATCACAGTTTGCTTGGAAGATTTCCATGCAACTGCCCCACCACCAATTGTGAATACATAACCACTCGTGGCCTTTGTTTCGTCAGAATCTGATACCCAATTAGCATCACTGTACCCTTCTAATACAGCAGGGAACCCGGAATAATGTAAACCGAAATTTACACTTCCCTTCAGATATCTGAACACTCTCTCAATGGCAATCCAATGAGATTCATTGGGACTCTTAGTGTATCTACTTAGTCTTCCCACAGCATAGGATATATCCGGTCTACTGCAGTTAGCCAGATAACTCAAACTTCCTATCAGCTCTGAATATCTAAGTTGTGACACACTTTCCCCAAGATTTTTCTTTAGTCTTACACTTGAATCATACGGCGTACTGACAGGTTTTCTATCGAATTAACCATACTTCTTTAGAATCTTCTCCACATAGTGTGATTGACTCACAATTATTCCATTAGAAGTCCTATCAATCTTTAAGCCCAATATGACTTTGGCAAGACCCAAGTCTTTCATATCAAAATTCTCATTAAGGAAACCCTTAACCTTATTGATATGATCCACATTATCACCAAACAACAAAATGTCATCAACATACAAACATAACATTACAAATGAACAATCAAAGGACTTCCAATATAAGCATTTATCAGAAGTACACACAATAAAACTATTTGAGATAAGTACATCATCAAACTTTTGATGCTATTGTTTAGGATCCTGTTTTAACCCATAGAGAGATCTCACTAACTTACATACTTTTCTTTCTTGACCTGGAACTACAAAACCTTCAGGTTGCTCCATATAGATTTCCTCCTCCAATTCACCATTTAAAAATGCTGTTTTGACATCCATTTGATGGATCTCGAGGTTATAATGAGCTGCCAATGCAATAAGCACTCTAATTGTAGTTATCATGGCCACAGGAGAATACGTGTCAAAGAAATCTTGACCTTCCTTTTGACTATACCCTTTAGCCACTAATCTAGCTTTGTACTTTTCAATGGATCCATCAGGATAATATTTTCTTTTAAAAATCCACTTGCACCCAATGGGTTTAAACCCTGGAGGTAGATTCGTTAGAACCCACGTCCTATGTGCAAGAATTGAATCCATCTCACTCTGTACCGCTTCCTTCCATAAAGGAGATTCACTAGATGACATAGCCTCACTAAATGTCAAAGGATCCTCATTCTCCACCATGTAAGTATAAAAGTCATCTCCGTAATTCTTCTCTATTCTGGTTCTTTTAGATCTCCTTACCTCTACATTGGTATTCGAATCTTCAATTCTTGGAATAGAAGATGATGAACCATCTTCTTTATGCACTACAACTTTACTCTTTTCCTTCATAGAAAATACATTCTCAAAGAATGTTGCATCATCGGACTCCTTAATAGTATTAGGTGCATAATCCTGCCGATCTGACCTAATTACTAAAAACCGATATGCTCTACTATTTTGTGCATAACCAATGAACACCGCATCATTTGTTTTTGAACCTAGCTTATCCATTTTCACGTTTGGGATTTTTACTTTGGCAAAACATCCCCAAACCTTAATGAACTTTAAGCTCGGTTTTCTTCCTTTCATTAACTCATAAGGGGTTGTATTTTATCCTTTATGAGGCACATGGTTTAAGATCATACAAGCAGAAAGAATTGCTTCTCCCCATAAATTCTTTGGTAGACCCGAAGACGAAAGCATAGAATTAATCATGTCAATGAAAGTTCTATTCTTTCTTTCTGCCACTCCATTAGATTGAGGAGAGTAAGGCACTGTGGTCTCATGTATTATTCCTTGATCTTCACAAAACTTGTAAAATTCAAGGGAACAATACTCCCCACCACGATCAGACCTTAGTCTTTTAATTTGTCTCTCCGTTTGATTCTCAACCTCCATTTTATAGATCTTAAACTTCTTAAAAGCCTCAGCTTTAGACTTAAGCAAGTATACATGACAAAATTTAGAGTAATCATCAATAAATATAATGGAATATCTCATACCACCCCTAGTAATTAATCCATTCAACTCACATATATCCGAATGAACTAATTCAAGCAAACATGTAGACCTATCAATAGACCTATAAGGTTTCCTAGGTTGTTTTGCTTGAACACATTTCACATTTATCACTAGTTACATCATGCAATTTTGGAATCAAATCAAGATTCATCATTCTTTTAATAGTATTTGAATTCACATGTCCAAGCCTCATATGCCACACATCAAAAGAATCAACATGATAAATCAAAGAATCATCTACTTGAAATAAAGAGTTATTACAAGAAACCAAATTTAGTTTAAAGAGGCCATCACACACATAGCCTTTGCCAATAAAAGTACCATGTCTAGTTATTACAACTTTATTTGACTCAAACACTAATTTATATCCTTCTCTACTAAGAAGTACTCCACTAACTAGGTTCTTCTTCACACTAGGCACATGCAACATATTACAAAGATTCAACGTGTTCCCCGATGTAAACCGGATGTCCACATTTCCAACTCCATAAACTCTAGCCTCAGAGGAGTTCCCCATCATCACAGTCCTATCCTTTACTTCCTGATAGAAAGAAAAAAAAGAAACATCAACACCGATGTGAACAGTTGCCCCTGTATCAACCCTCCAATCGGTAGATTCACATGCCAAGTTAATTTCAGAATTAGTTAATACTAACCTGTCATCTGAAGTAACCATGTTAACATGAGCAGAAGATGCAGCCCCACCATAACTATGGTCCTGACCTTTCTTCTCTTTGCACTTGTTTGCAAAATGTCCCGGTTTCCCACAGACCCAGCAAACCTTTGACTTCTTGTCCTTATGGATATTTGAACCAGGTTTGAAAGACCTATTCTTAAACTTCTTGTTGTTCTTCTTATTGCCATGAAACTTTGGTTTTCCTTCGACAACATTTGCTTGAGCACTATCTTTGACCTCAGAAGATGAGCCTTGTAAGATTTTCATCTTATCTCTATGCTTTTCTTCTATTTGTATGGCCACCATAAGATCATCAACGGACATTGCGTCCCTTTTGTGCTTCAAGTTAACTTGGAAATCCTGCCATGAGGGTGGTAGCTTGTCTATAAGCGCCGGAACTTGGAGTCTCTCATCAACGGGAATACCTTTCCCAATGATCTTTGCTACCAAATTCTGTATCTCAACAACTTGGTCTCTAATAGATTTGTTATCGACCATCTTGTAGTCAAAATACTCGCCTATAACATATTTTTCTTCCCCTTCATGCTCTTTTCAAAATTTCTTATTAAGGGTATCCCATAGTTCTTTAGCAGATTTAGTATTCACATGCAAATCATATAATTCATTGCTCAAGACACTCAAAATTTGTCTATGGCATAGTTCATCATCTTGTTTGAATTTATCACTATCAACAGGCTTAGTAGTTCCAACATCAGACGAATTAGCAGTCTTGTCAGATTCAGAAGATACAGTTTTTTCCACATGAACATAAAAAATAACATAGAATATATTAAATTGAGTCAACCAAAATTTTATCTTTGTTTGCCATCGCATGAAATTCTTGCCATCAAATTTCTCAGGCTTCAATGATTTGTCAACACCCATAATTGCAGTAGTATTCAATCAATAAGAACAAAGATTATCTGTTTCAATATTGTTGGGATTGTCACATAAAAGAGGGCTAAAATACTACCAAATTATGCACATAAATTGACAAATATACACATGAAATACTAGAATGAGTATAAGAATTAGAACCAGGTTCGAGGTACGCTATGCGTTGTCCTTGAAACAGATACGCCGCCCTCCGTGCACAAGCGATTAATAGCATTCCGTTCCCGAGATACAACGAACCACACCGTCAGTTTAAAGTTGCACTTCAAATCAAACTGACTGGATCTCGATCAGAGGAGACTCTATTGCTCAATGATGGATGATGAATTAAGAGTGAAGAAGAACAAGTTTTTTCTTTGTTGTCTGTAACTTTTCCGCAGAGAAACGGCTATTTACTCGCTCTAACCCCTTAGCCGATCGATCGTTTTATAATCCGTTTGCGATCGATCGCCTTATTTAGCCTAAAATTATGATCGATCGTTTTATCGCGGTGCACAAATCCTAAAATTCCAGTAACTACGATCGATCGTTTTCAAACCGATCGATCGGGCCAATACGAGAACCAAATTTCAGAAAATTACAGTAACTACGAACGATCGGTTTATCACGGTCGATTGTTACACGATCAATCGCGTTATTTTGCCGATCGATCGCTACATTTTTTAACTAATTTGTTTAATTTCAAGTCAAATTTCAACACATATGTGTATGTTGAATTAGCCAATTCACATTGACTTATTTGTATAAAGCTTCACTAGAAGGCATGACAGAGGCTTAGCTGCAATTTGTGACTACTTTGAGAATTTTGTTCTTGCTTTTTATATCTGTACAAATTAAAAAAAAAAGAGAGCTTAGGCCTAAATTTATTGCATTTTAACGTGTTCACAGGCTGCATGTCACAAGAGAAGCTGAAAAAAATTAAAATGATCTCCTTGTTTTTATTTTTATTTTACGCATCTCAGGGGTTAGCAAACTCAGAGATACTTGACGCTTTAATTCCTCTTGAGGAAGATCATGGAGCCACAGACGTGGTAAGACATGAGTTGAGTATTCTTTCAATTCTAGAGCATATTCAGACTACATTATTCATTGCAAGCTATGCGAACTCAATATCCTGTGATATTTATTTATGTTGAATTCAAGATAGCAGATAAAGGGAAACAAGACTAAGCCGCATATTGTTGGAACTTTCGTAGGTCACATGTGGAGGTTGTCAAAGCGCACATACGGCAGCAGTTGGTAACTTCATATGGACATTTTTCTTTGCTTTTACTTTTACAATGCAGGAACAGAAGTCTGCAGATGATTGTGAATGAAAATATGTACATGTCATACACATTTAGATGAATCATTTAGCATGAGTTCAAGAATTTAATAGTGCTGTGATTGACATAAAACTAACAATTTGACACAATCAAAGCTTCTCTGATTTTTTAATTTCCGAAACTAGACGTCTGAAAATCAATCTTGATTCAAGACCTTCTATTGTTGCAGAATACTGTTGTTTAAATTTCTAGTATTTTTATATACTTAACTAACGAGTTGTACATCTGAAATTGTCTTGTCATGTCCAGCTGTTTCATATGCTGAGAGAGGACTAGAGGACTAAGGTCTCATTTACTTTTGCGTGGAGAAGAACCAGAAGTTTTAACGGGGTACACTTTGGTGTCTAAAATGTTTGGAAATGTTTCTTATGTTCCAAGATCAGTGTATGGCAAGAGAGAAGAAATGCTCACCAAGTATGCAGATTTGGTGTCTGGCGCCATTCATTCTATGTTACGAATTAGTGATCTACTGGACAGGCCTTTTGCGAGTACAGCATCTGAGGCAGTTTCGCCACTTAATTCTAGTTACAGGAAAGTTGTCATTAATGAAGGTGCAGATGAAGTCATTGGTTTATTAGGTGAGAACATTTCTTTTAGATCTTCTTGACATGCTTCATTTAGTCTTTTGCATATTAAGCTGAGATATTTGATATTTTCTATTTTCTATTTTGGCCTTTGCGATATACATTATTAAACTTTATTTTTTTCATCTATATCACTAGGACACCATTTAGAAACTGATCTCCTTTCTTTTTTCCATGCCTCAGGAGGATTAACATCAATGTCTCGTTTCAATTAAATGGAATAGCTAACTGAGGGGTTCCTCTTCAGGTGTTATTCACCTTGTGGAGTACCTGTCTCAGGACCATTTATTTAGAAAGCACCGACGAGTGAAAATTGCAGTAGCATCAGGTACTGGGACCACAGCCATTGGCTTGGGGCTTGGAGCCTTTTGGTTAAGGTGCGTGCAATAGTATTTAAAATTCAATTTAGATGTTCACTTCTGTTTAATAGATATTTTGAAGTACTTTTTTCCTTTTCTTTCAGGTTGCCATGGGAAATAACTGCAGTCATGTTGGCGGACGGGATTGATGGATACAAAAGACAAGAGGACTGGTTAATTTCAGAATTCAATCGAAATCACAGGTCACATATTTTTGGTAATTCATTAGATAGGGGCAGACAGCGAAATTGTGCAGTGGACAGAGCGTAGACATCCAAGAAAGTAAGCACCTCTCTATGTTACTGGAAGCATTCTTGATAACAGTTCATGCTATATCGTTTCCATGTTAGTAATGATATTTGTGGTGTTGACTTCAAAACTATGTCCGCCAGTGCATAGCATCATCCATTGGGCTGATAAAAGCCTGTGATGACATAAGTGATGTTTTCCACCCATGTCTTTCCATGTTCATGAGGCCAAGGTTGATATTGGCTGATGGACATCAAGGCCAACCATGATTGAGATGGATCTTTCTTTATTTTAATTTTCAGTAGTTTCTTTTCCCTAATATAGAATATTTGCATCATGAAGCATTTCCTGTAGAAGACAGACGATAGTCATGCTTAAATTTTCACAGTTTTTAAATGGATTACTGCTCATTTCAGGTTTGGTAATGTGTTAAAAGGAGAAGTTGAGGTGTGCCAGGAGATTGCACGGCAGACTGGCATTCTTCTGGACCCAATATACACATTAGCCGCTTAGGAGCAAGCAACTCGTCTTTCCCTGCAAGAAGCTGAAGCCGGAGGAGATGCACAAGTTGTGATGCTGCATACCGGAGGTACCCTGGCCATGTTTGGACTAGCTCAGAGGTACAAGACTCGCTTCCATTTTCCCCAACAAGGTGAAATTCGTTTGTCATGATGTATATTTATATCTCACGTGGTCTTATTAGCCTTTAATTTGAATTCTTAGATCCTTGGATGTTTTAATGATGAATAAATTATGTTCTTTTTATAATATGTAGTTCTTTGATGGATGAATAGTCCACCACCCCATGGTTTAGCCACCCCACAGCCCCTTACATGCTGGCAGTCACCGTTGGAGAATACACGGACAGTGGACTTCCACCGACCATGTAATGGGGTGGGCTGGCTAAAACGTGGAACTACTCATCCTTCTATGATTGGTCAAATGAAGGAAAGTCCACTTTTAATCCTGATCCTAAATCTGGCTGCTGAATCTTGGAATCTATAAAATCTTAAAGTGTGAAGTTTCTTAGCATTTTCTTCCCACATTGTTCTTTTAAGTGAATTCGGGATCAGGTCGGTTTGAGACATCGGTTAAGGAACCAAGTAGCTACCTAATTGGTAAATTCGGACTTCATGATACTTTTATAGTTATGCAGAGTTGGTGGTCTGTTAAAGTAGAATCATGGCAATATACTGCCCAAATGTTTTTTTTTGTTTTCTCCACTTTATTGCTACGATTTATACTCTCTATCACAAAGTCGCCCTTTCTTTTTTTTTTTCAGTACAAATTTTCTTTCCAGTTACATCAAGAATAAACCTCCATAGGCGACTAGGTGCATGAGAATTGGTGAGCATCTCACTAAAAAACACTTATTAATGAATTACATATTTGGCCTGGCTATTTTGCACCACGCATCCGCTTGACTTGGAGGGGCATACCAGAGCTTTATATAGGATAGGATAGAGCTAACGAATATCCTGAGAATTGAGATCCATGGCCGGCAAGAGCGTTGAAAATCCGGCATTGGCTGCTGATCTTGACTTGCCGGACGTTCCAGGCCATGAGTTTGCCCAGTTCGCCGCTGGCTGCTTCTGGGGGGTGGAGCTTGCCTTCCAGCGGCTCCACGGTGTATCTAAGACAGAGGTGGGCTACTCCCAGGGCCATGCCCAGGACCCTTCCTACGAGCTCGTATGCACCGGCAAGACAAATCACGCCGAGGTCATCCGCCTCCAATTCGATCCCTCCAGCTGTAGCTACGTCTCCCTCCTTGATGCATTCTGGGCTCGCCATGATCCCACCACCCTCAACCGCCAGGTGAGAGAACAAAACCAACAACATCCGTCACCAAATTTTGCATCTTGTTTTGCTCCTAGGCCTATGCGATTGACTGCTAGTTTAAACGTAATTGTTCGATAAGGGGGGTGATGTGGGGACTCAGTACAGATCTGGGATCTACTACTACAACGAGGAGCAGGCAAGGTTAGCGAGGGAGTCGATGGAGGCCAAGCAGAGGGAGGTAGGGGCGGCGAAGATCGTGACTGAGATCCTTCCGGCGAAGAGGTTCTACCGTGCGGAGGAGTACCACCAGCAGTACTTGGAGAAAGGAGGACGGAGGGGGGCGAAGCAGTCGGCGGCCAAGGGATGCAACGACCCGATCAGGTGCTATGGTTAGTCCGTCTTGCTATGTCTATCCCCATGGATGACCAAAACTGCATCATATCTAGTGTGAGTGAATGGTTTCTATTCTCATCACCTCTATCATACTTTATCTAGGATTATGAACATGTAATTACATATGGTGGTGGTGATGGGATCATAATAAATTTGATGTTCATGCACTTGGAGGTTGGAGCCTCATCTCTTATGCGTATGCATTTTCATGGCAGAATTAGGACTTAAATGTGCTATCTTGTTAGACATGACCCATGGCACCGAATATTGCTCAATTTATATAGCAAGAGCCCATTTATATGTTATGGGAAATTTCAGGCCGTGCGATTTCGATTGCACGGTAAATGGAAGAAGCAGTCAGGTTTGACTGCCCCTGCTTGCCTGCCCATACACCCGCACAATGCGCCATATTTTTTTAATATAAGACGTGGCGCATGTTAAGTATTTTCATATGCGAATGACCAATGGCTACAAAATATATCGGAAAAACCCGAAACATGTTGGAGTATGGGTCTTTGATCTCTGTACAGTTGAGATGGGAGTCTTGACTCGACTCAACCACAAGGTTCTGTGTGTGTGAGTTGTCCACTGCCTTGTTGTAGCAAAAAGAGATGTACGCCACGCAATTTTGTTGTAATTAAGAAATTTTATTAGGACAACCTAGAAAAGGCAAATAAGATATAACACTAGAATCTCGATCGGTATTAACAAAACACTAGGTAAATATAAAAGAAACCTAACATCCAAAGCAAAAAATTATTAAATAAATTCATTCATAAGGAGGTCAAATAATGAAGGAAAATAACTAAACTAACTTTTTTAACAAATAAAGATGATTATTTAATTGTGTTTAGGAGGTCTGGCTTTGACTTTATATCTATTGAAGTATATTGAAGTAGTGCACCCCATGACCACTATTGGTTTGGTTTTGCGACGATGTCCTCATATTATACTTCTTAGAGGAAGAAGAGCAGGAAATTGTGCTTGTATGGGATGAATTCTCACTCTCACTACCGGAGAAGTCACCTAAATAATCGACATCCTTAAGAGAAGCAAAGCGGTTAGAAGAGGAGATAGGCCAAGAACCCAAATCAACTACGAGGTTAAGACCCTTGTTGGTGATAAAATCAAATTTTCAAAGACTACCATAACAGAAGAAACATAATTTAACTGAGAAGAAGAAGAAGAACAAGGCAACACCAAAAAGCTTGGGCGGTTGAAGAAGGCTGAGGAGATGCATGGAGGTGGGCTTCCTACTCAAAAACTGGTTGAACACCTGAGTCAAGGGGGGAGGTGCCTGGGTGTGGGTCCCATGGGCAGACAAGGTACAATGCCAAGATCAGGCTATTTGTGGGCGCTTAGTGTCCATAAGCTGTTGAAGATCTAATTCCGTCTATATTCGATTCAACCTGGCACACATGGGCGTAAAGAACAAGATTGGGAGACACCTGAGATTGGGCCCATGAGGAGGACAAGAGTCTTGAGAGGACAGAACTCTGTGGGCACCATTATGGGGGGAGTCTTGGGCAGACAAAACTCTATGGACACCATCTAGAGTTCCAAGATCTGTAGAATCTATTTCTATCTATATCTAATTTAACGTGATGCACTTGAATGTTATCCTGTACTAGAAGATTAGGTTGAATATAAGCTTGGGTAATTTGTGCGTAAGTAATCACCCACCTATTGATGTGATCCAAATCCCAAGCGACTTCATCCCTATCGAGATATAAATGATCTGATTGTTCAAATTGAACCAATGGACCTAGTGGGCCCTAGTCGAGTTCTCCTTTATCAGAGCGTGATTCAACTGGGCTCAATAGGTCATCTCCCTTGCAAGAGACTATGACGTAAGGAATTCCATGGCAACTAGTTGAGATGCTTGAGATGGTCGTCACTCTTCTTGTAAGGGGCATGAATTTGGCTGATGATCGAAGGCGTGACACTTTGAACAACTTGAAAGTCCTAATTCGTATACTACTTTCTAAGGGAATGTAGATCCGTCGTCATAAAGCACTGAAATATAAATCTTAAATTTAAAATATGGAGTAATCTCAATATAAATTCTTGTATATTATAAGCGACTGAACTTTACAATTGGAACATCACATCAGAGTGGTGTACCTAAGCAACTTCCAATTCGACCTAAGCTTATCGACACAGAGTATTGCATTGGAAACTTTGGCAATTTAATCCATAAATGAATAGATTTAGTGATTTCTCCCACCAGTTTCATTTATGAAGTCCATTGTCGAATGATGACTGATCGCCCTTCAACTGACTGCATACCATTGAGAAACATGACGCAATCATCAGCAAATACAAATTTGAAATGGAAAAAACAACCAAGGACTTCATCTCAAAAAGAAAGGTTGTTTTTCATATTTTTTCCAATGAATTATTGAGCCACACGAATAAATGTCTTTTGCCCAAGACATATTCAACAATAAAATGACGCAAACAATGTGCTACTTTATTCAAGATATCTTGCAGAATATGAACTATAAGCGTATTCAAGAGTTCAAGATAATGAGGAAGTACGATAGATGTGGAGGAAGAAAAAAAGATGTTCATCCAATTGAGCCCCGAGGAAGAAGCCGTCATGGCGCTGCCAGCTGTGGAAGGCCAAGGATGGCCTTCAAACTTTAGATGCCCTCATAGCTCTCTCGTTTTTCTTCATTGACGCTGATATTCTTCATTTTGGTTAGATGGGCTCTTATTTCAATGCATAAAACTTGTACTCCACACAATTGGAGATCCTAACATTTCGAGAAGCATATGCAGTCCACCGGGAGGATGTTGGCCAGGATATCCTCCATTAAGGATTAACCGTCGACCTTCAAAATCTATGGCACATACTCTAAATTGGTGTTGTTTGATAGAGCGCATAGTAGTAGTGTGTGCGTCATCGATCTTAATGATCAATGACTCCCATCCGATGGAGGCAGCTGAAAAAACGGGTCCAGCATTTCCACCTTTGAAGGTGACGCAACTGGAAAATACTAACAGTTGATTTCTGTTGCAGATGACTAGTCGGCAGCTACAATTGTGAAGAACAAATAGAGCTAGCAGAATTTGAGTCACTGAAGAATTACAGAGCCAATTTCGAAGATATCTATCAACTCCAACAGAAGATCTTTACAGCAATTCGAAGGAACTGTTATGACAGTTTAAGATGAACAGTAATTGACAATTTTGAGAAACTGTAAAATTGTATTGATGTAACAACAGATTACAACATTTGAATACAAGTTTCTCAGATTTTTCCAGTAATTGATTTACAACAAAATAGTAGTAAAACAAAGAACAAATACAGAGGAAGGAAAGAAAGATCAAACCCCAACTCCAAGGGTTGATCATAGCTGAATATCAGCTAGAACAGAGCATTCCAACTCCCCATTTTGCAGCATTTTGCTTAGGTTTTCAAAAACTAACTTTTCAGCATAAAACTCTGTCCTATTTATAGCATTCTGGATGCCAGAAAATTCGAAATTCAAAGTCCTCTCCCAAGCGGGAAATTCGATCGTTTCTTCAAAAGGCCCTGTTATGCTGCTAACCGTTTTAACCAATTGTCGTGGAGTAAAGTTACCCAAATACTCCTGCTATCAATTCTCTCCCCCTTGAAAATGAACCTCGTCTTGAGGGGCAGTAAGAGGTGGATGATATGCAGTAAGATCAGCAACATTGAAGGTGGGGGAAATGTTGTATGCAGGTGGCAAATCAAGAACATATGCATTAGCCCCAAGACGTTTAATAATTGGAAAAGGACCAATTTTGCGATCGTTCTTTTCTCAAGTAGACCATCACGAAATCACCGAGATTGAAGATTTGTTCTCGATGAAAATGATCAGCAACAGTTTTATATCGAAGAGAAGATTTCTGCAGGTTGCTGCGAACAGAGTGCTATATATCTGAAATATGAGAAAAAATTTGTATAACAGAAGGAGATTGTCAAACTTTGGCCTGAACCAATGGTAAGTCTAAAACTTGTCTGGGATTGTGTCCATATAAGATCTCAAAAGGAGAATATCCAGTGGATCGATGAGGAGCAGAATTATATGCAAATTCAGCTTGACACAGTATACTATCCCATTGTTTTGGATGTCCATTGGACAAACAACGAAGGATATTTCCCAGAGTTCTATTGGTCACTTTTGTCTGTCCATCAGTCTAAGGATGGCAGGTTGTGCTAAAATGAAGAGAAGTATTAAATCTTGCCCATAATGCCTTCCAGAAGTTATGGTAAGAGGAACACCATGGACCTTCATAATTTCTTGAAAATACAGCTTAGCAACGTGAGAAGCATCATCAGTCTTCTTGCAGGCAACAAAATGTGCCATTTTTTAAAATCGATCCACAACCACAAAGATGGAATCAGTTCTTTTTTGAGTTTTTGGTAATCCCAAAATAAAGTCCATAGAGACATCATCCCATGGATTGTTTGGAATGGGTAAGGGAGTGTATAGTCTTGTATTATGTATGCCTCCCTTATTCTGCTGACAGATAAAACATTGTATAACAATTCTGACCACATCTTGACTCAAAGATGGCCAATAAAATCGTTATTTAGCTAAGAGAAGTGTTTTATCTTTACCAAAATGTCCAGCCATACCTCCATGTAACTCTAGCAATAATTTGGTTCGAAGTGAATGCTCTTGAATACAAAGAGTGGCACCTTTAAAAAGATAACCATCAGAGAGCAGATAATCTTCAAATTTAGAATTGTTACTGAGACATGATTCCCAAATGGTTGAAAAATTTTTGTCGAGACAATACAGATCTTTTATACACTCAAATCCAAATACTTCCAATTGGAGGGAAGTAAGAAGGGAGTCTTTTCTGCTGAGAGCATCAGCCACTCGATTCAATTTTCCAGTTTTATGCTTAATGGAAAAAGTGTATTCTTGCAGTTCAGTGATTCATTTAGCATGCAGTCTATCCAGTGTCGTCTGACTCTGTAAATCTCTTAATGCTTGATGGTCAGTGTGGACAATGAAGTCTCGATTAACAAGGTAATGACGCCAATGCTTTAAAGATTGAACCAAGGCAAACAGCTCTACTTTGTATGTGCTCCACTTCTGCTTTGTTGTAGACAGTTTTTCACTATAATATGCAACAGGTCTACCATTTTGACTGAGAACAGCACCAATACTAAAGCATGAGGCATCACAATCAAGCTCAAAGGCTTTATCAAAGTTAGGTAGAGCTAAAATTGGAGTTGAGCAAAGTCTATTTTTCAAAGAATCAAAGCTTTGTTGAGCTTCATCAGTCCAGTGAAAATTGTTCTTCTTTAAGCAATCTGTAAGAGGAGCTACTATAACAGTAAAATTTCTTACAAATCTTCTGTAAAATGTGGCTAATCCCAGAAAACTTCGTAATTGAGTCACTGTTGTGGGTACTGACCAATCATGAATAATAGAAATCTTTGTTGTGTCAACATGTATGCCTTCACAAATAACATATCCTAAGAAGAGTGTTTGTGATGTCATAAATGAGCATTTTTGGAGATTGATTAAAACTTCTAAGACAGATAGTAGATGTAGAAGATGGTCTTCCTGGGATTTGCTATAAACCAAGATGTCATCAAAATAAACTACTACATATTGCCCCAAAAATGGTTTCAATACCTGTGTCATAAGCCTCATAAAAGTGCTAGGAGCATTTGACAATCCAAAAGGCATGACCAACCATTCATATAAGCCTTCTTTAGTCTTAAATGTTGTTTTCCATTCATCACCTAGCCTGATTTGAATTTGATGATATTCACTCTTCAAATCCATCTTAGAAAATATTTTTGATCCCACCAAGTTGTCTAGCATATCATCTAATCGAGGAATTGGAAATCTGTATTTAATAGTGATTTTGTTGACAGCTCTACTATCAATACACATACTCCAGGTACCATCTTTCTTTGGTACTAACAATGATGGAACATCACAAGGACTGAGAGATTCTCGGATCAATCCCTTAGATAGCAATTCTTCCACTTGTTCTTGCAAAATTTGATGTTCTCTTGGGCTGAGTCTGTAATGAGGCAAATTAGGTATTGTAGATCTAGGTATAAAGTCGATTGCATGCTGAATATCTCTCATTGGAAGAAGAGAATCAAAGTTTTCAGGTAATAAGGCTTGAAACTCTTGTAAGAGCTACTGTATCTTTGGATGAAGCTGAGAAGTTTGTAAACTGGCTATAGAAGGACTTAATAAAGTGATAAAAGCTATCACTACTGCAACTTGCTTAATGTCTTTACCAATATTCTGAACAAGAAAAAGAGATTTTTGTTTCATAATAGCTGTTGCAGATACCTGAGGAGAGGGAGTTCGAACTGTTTGATAAGCAAACTGGCTGGCAAATTTTGATGATTCATCATTTTCATTTTCAACAGATTCATCAGTTGGAATGGCCACTGCAGTTGTAGACTTACGAGGTTGATCTCTTAATGGGCAAGTATTGGATACATTCCCAGGTTGCTGGCACCTGTAACAAATTTTAGGAGTTGGATAGGCATAAGGATTGTGTTTGGGATTATTAACACCAACTGGAGGATTAAGACTGGAATTGAGAGGAGGTTTCACATCTGAAAGTGGAGCTTGAGTTCTTTCTTTGGATACTGATGAAGATGTGACATTGGACTCAAAAGATTTGAATCGCGAGGCTTGAAAAGACTCAACATTATTTCTGTTAAAGGATGGTGTTCTGCTAGCTTGAAAAGATAATGTTTCATGCTTCAAAGCAGCTTGAACAGCTTCATTAAAGGTCCGAAGTGTTTGATTAGCTAATCTCAGCTGTAATTCCATCTTCAATCCTCTAGTAAATCGAG
Source organism: Houttuynia cordata (assembly GCA_039654745.1). Classification (NCBI taxonomy): domain Eukaryota; kingdom Viridiplantae; phylum Streptophyta; class Magnoliopsida; order Piperales; family Saururaceae; genus Houttuynia; species Houttuynia cordata. Next base: position 16,935,047 of record CM077506.1, read on the forward strand.
CAATTCTAAATTGCTCATTTTCTTGTAAATTGGTTCTAGCCACTAGCCTTTGGAATTCAGCCAAATAATCTGAAATAGAAAAATTATTTTGTCTCCAATCTTGTAGCTGTCGGAACAAGGTTTGTTCAAAGTCAATAGGTAAAAACCGAGACCTGATCATATTCTTCATGTGGGGCCATGATCTAATTGGATGTTTGCCTAATTGAGGTCTTTGAAACTGAATCTGACTCCACCAAGCAGCTGCTCCATGTTTCAATTTACATGTAATTATCTTCACTTTATATTCATCTGGAACCTCCATACAGTCAAAATAATTCTCAACTTCGAAAAACCAATCCAACAGTTCTTCCACATTCATCTGTCTATTAAATGTAGACAACTCTAATTTTGGTCTGAATTTGAAAATGTTTGACACTGTACCTCTAGCATAAGCAAGAATTAAGATTTCCTCTTCTTCATCACTTGAATATTTGATCGAACCCAAGAGAAGGTTGACAAATTGTAATATATACTCGGTAAGTCCGAGGTCGAACCACAGGGAATGATGTAGGATTATTCTATTCTAAACTAATTTAAACACTACTTAGCTTAACAAATTAAGATTCTTATCAGGAAATTATACAGAGAAGTTATAATTCAATTAACTACTAAAATGATGATTAAAGATTCAATTAAAACTAACTAAAGACAGGCAAGGATAATCGATGAGAGATATCAAAGCTTCAAGGATCAATTATTTAATTAATAGTCTACGTCTCTTTAATTACGCAATTAGATTCAAATAATGATTTGACCTAATCGGAAGATATTTCATTCACGTTCATCATATCCATTAACATAAAAATATCGATCGAATATTTATCATTAACAAGCATAGTCTACTAATCACAGGGAATTATAAGCATTCGTCGTACCTTACGTTAACGACAAATCAAATAATTATATAGATTATGACTTTATCAAAACATCGCATTCAATCAAATAAGCATTAAACACTTTTTCATATACGTAAAAATATCAATCAAATAACGTCACCTTTAGCATTGACAAAAGATTTAGCTATTCATATTTAAGAGAACAATCAGATTTAGAATTGAAAGAAATTGCATCGGAAAACACTATTGCAGGAACACTATTCACGATTTACTATTCACGGATACTGTAGTAAATCACTGTTCATCGTCTCCTTCAGATGCCCGGTTACTGTAGCAGTTCATGTTCACTGTTCACCGAAGCAAAAACGGCGCAAAAACTTCCCTTTCTTCTTCTCCTTCTCTCTCCCTTCGATTCCTCTTCGATTCCGGCCAATTCCCGACTAAAAACACGACCCAAATCCGCCGAAAAAAAGCTCTGTTTCGTCAAAATCCCAGCACTTCCTCTTCTTCAATTTCCGGCCCTTTTCTATTTTTATAGGCTATTCTAGCTTTAGGAGTCCATTAGCTGCAAGTATCTTCCTTCCTAGGTGAGCATACCTCTCCTCAAGGCAAGCTTCCACATCTAGGACGCCTCTGTTTTCTCGATTTTGCCCCAAGTCGACCTTCCAAATCCATCTTTGAATCAAAATCAGTGCTTTCCAAATCAAGGCCCCGACTTTTTAAGTTTCCAATTTGAAGACGATTCTGCCGACGCTAGTGCCGCCGTCGTCTCTTGTCGAAGCCACCGTCTTGCTGCCCTTTTCCGGTACCCAGAACAGCCGGAGTCGCCATGGCCGCCATGCTCCTCTGTCGCCTGCCATCGGTCGTCTCCAGCTCCGAGCTCCGCCGCCAAGCTCAGGCTGCCTCCATCGATCTTGCCCGACGGCCTACCATCTGATCCTGCCGGCGCTCTGTTTCGAGCTTCGCTGCCCCGATCATCTGGAACACCCGAGCCGATGGCTCGAGTTGTTTTTCCTCTTTTTTTTATTTATTTTCCCGAACCGGACCAGACCTGTTTAATCCTTTTCTCCTTTTCTTTTAATCAAATAAAACCTGTCGTAACGATCTCAACCGCCAAATTGAATCTGCACGTCTGTATTACAATTTCGCGCTGTCTTCTTTTAAGTAGCTTATCAATGGTTCAGATTCTTCAATACACGTGATATCAGCTCATGGGACACTTTGGCATTTCAAAACACGTCTAACGCGCTCGCCTGCTAGTGATCTGCAATTCGCATTTTCAAACCTACAAAAACAAAACCAAACTAAAATTAGACGCATAATAAAAATATAATTCATTAAATTCTTTAATGCATCTAAAATAGTTAATTAGAGTAATTTAATTAATAATCCCCTAATTACTACCCTAATCACAAATAACCCGTTTTATTCATGTTTTATCACAAAAACTACACTAGCATATAGGTAAATAAGGCATATAAATATGTATATTTCATGCTTATCAATATACTTCCTCGGATATGGTCAAAGGAGCAGAATGGATATCTTGTGGCCTATTTTCTGCCGTTCGAGTCTCACTATAGAGCATGGCTATAGTTTGTCTTCGAGACATATTTGGAGGATTTTGAGAACCAGCTTCAGTATTATGATCCAGAATTTACTGAGGCAGTCAATTGCCTAGGTTACGAATCTCCAGAAGTAATTGTTGCATCATCTGCAACATTTGTTGTTGAACACCTCCTTCTTCCATTGCAAATATTAACAGTTGATTTCTGTTGCAAATGACTAGTCGGCAGCTACAATTGTGAAGAACAAATAGAGCTAGCAGAATCTGAGTCACTGAAGAATTACTGAACCAATTTCGAAGATATCTATCAACGCCAACAAATGATCTTTACAACAATTCGAAGGAACTGTTATGACAGTTTAAGATAAACAGTAATTGACAATTTTGAGAAACTGTAAAATTGTATTGATGTAACAACAGATTACAACATTTGAATACAAATTTCTCAGATTTTTCCAGTAATTGATTAACAACAAAATAGTAGTAAAACAAAGAACAAATACAGAGGAAGGAAAGAAAGATCAAACCCCAACTCCAAGGGTTGATCACAGCTGAATATCAGCTAGAACAAAGCATTCCAACTCCCCATTTCGCAGCATTTTGCTTAGGTTTTCAAAAACTAACTTTTCATCATAAAACTCTATCCTATTTATAGCATTCTGGATGCAAGAAAATTCGAAATTCAAAGTTCTCTCCCAAGCGGGAAATCCGATCGTTTCTTCAAAAGGCCCTGTTATGCTGCTAACCGTTTTAACCAACTATCATGGAGTAAAGATACCCAAATACCCCTGCTATCAGATACACATCAGAAATCCTATCTGCATCAGAAGGTGACTGCAGTGCTCATAGTAATTAGTTTCGCTAAAATGTGGGCTTCTCCTATGGATGCAATGGGTTGCGGTAGGGTGATGAGATGAGATCGGTTCAATACAACTATCAAAATGCAATACTTGACAAAACTTGGTTAAATACAAGTGAGCGAGAGAAAAAGCCCAGAGGTGAAAGGTTTGGGCCTGGAGCTTCTGGTGTGAAAGGAGAAACAAACAAACAAACAAAAAGGGGATAGGAGGAGACGTCGCTTTCCCATCCTTTTTGAGGAGTCAGCCCTGAAAAGCATTACAATTCACAACCCTAATTAAGGGTGTAAACGAGCCGAGCCGGCTCGTGAGCTTTCCTGGCTCAGCTCGGCTTGGCTCGACTTTGGGCTCGGCTCGTGCCAGGCTCGGCTCGGCTCGACTCGAGCTTGTACCAATACGAGCCGAGCCCGAGCCCAATGATACTCGGCTCGGATCGGCTCGTTTAAACTCGGCTCGAATAAGCTCGCGAGCGGGCTCGTGAGCCAGCTCGAGCACGACTCGTTATGTTATATATATATATATATATATATATATTAATATGTATAAATATCTATTTGTAAGAGATGTCAATTTTGTAAATACAACAAATATATTGATATTTTATATGTACAAGTGCATGGTGTTTTATTTTGTTTACTAATTTGGACACCGAGGGGATATCAGAGTTTTAGTTTTTTATAAATAAATAAGAGTTTTATTTTTTAACAAATTTAACTGTTCATTTTTTAATGTTCTATATGTAAATAACCATAGCTATTAAATTGAAAATGTATGTTTCAAATTTGACACAACAGTGTTGTGACAACATACTCATTTAATAAGCCATTCTATATCGATATTTTTCCTTCTCTCTTTCAGGAGCTTAGAACCTCTGCATTTTCAGCTTAGAACTATGCCACATAAGGATTTTTTTATCATTGTGGGTCCTAATTATTGAAGCAATAAATTCAAAGGCTTCAAGGTCAATATGCGCTTAGAGCCATGCCCAAGCTTTGATCATTTACACCCCTAATGTCAATAGACTTAGTACTATTTTTATCTTTTTATTAATATAGCAAATAAATTGATATTTTATATGTACAAGTGCATGGTGTTTTATTTAGTTTTCAAATTTAGACACATAGAAGGGATATTAGAGTTTTAGCTTTTAACAAACAAATATTAAATTTTTATTTTTGAACAAATCTAACTGTTCACTTTTTTTCTACATGTAAATAACCAAAGCTATTAAATTGCAAAGTTATGTTTCGAATGTGACACAACAATGTTGTGACAACACTATAAATTACTCATTCTTTCAAATTTTATTATTGATAAAAATGAAATTTGTGCCTCTAAAAAATAAAATACCGTATCTTTAGGAAGCCATCAGTTTTTATACCGCTATTTTTTCCTTCCCTCTTTCAAAAGATTGGAGCCTCTGCATTTGTAGCTTGGGATTCTGTCGCAAAAGACTTTTATCGTTATGAGTCTTCAAGATGATGCCCTAAAGTTTTAACTGCCAAAATCCATGGTGGCAGCAGTGGCGGCAGCAACTCGCCACTGCGACCAACGGCCTCGCGCTCCTGTGATGCAGATGCCTCTCCTCCGCCGTATTCTTCCTCCTTTAGCGGCTAAAAGGCCACTGCTTTCTTTTTCTGCAATAGCCGGCAGCCACCATGGAAGATAACCTTTGGTGCTGCCAGTATCTTGGGTCGGCAATCTGCACTCCGCTGTGGAGAAGTTATTAGGTGCGAAATCTAATTTGTGGGCCCTCAGGTTAAAAAGGGAGGACATGTCAATCACCCTTCGTGGTGAGCATGAGTTTCACATATGTAACGCGTACCTAATAATTTCTACTCTACTGTGTACAAATGAGATGTACGAAGCGGTGGTAACCGTCAAATCATATGAGTCCATGTGATCTCACGGTTGGCATCCTGCACACAATTTTGTCACGTTTTTACCCTTGGATCACCTGAGCCACCTGCACGCCTCGTCACTATCAATAGCAGCTCTTCACCGCTGATTAATCCCTCCGACGACTTCCATCAAAGGCTAGGGCATTGAAGTCCCGGTTGCAGAAGACCAGCAGCTCTCTGCCGCTCTAGCTCTCCAGGTAATCCCGCTCATTCTTTCTTCTTCTTCTTCTTCTTCCAATGGCTTCTGCGAATCTCGTGATGTGGGTGTATGCGTGTTAAATAGCATGAGCATTGTTCATTGTTCTGAAATGTTAATGCTTCCTTGCCGGAATAACCAGGAAAAAGGAAAAGTGCAAAAAGCCCTCAAGGACTCTGCTATAACAGATGTTGAAATGAGAGAGACAAAGGAGAGAGAGAGGAAGGCTTTGAGAAAGAGGGAGCTGAAAAGCGTGGGGAATCGGAGAGGGAGGTGATCGTTTAAAATTTAAACCCTTGCAAGTGCACAAGGCAATTGTACTACGGCGAGTATTAAAGGGTTGTCGAACCTCAGGGACGGATTAATCTTTTACCAAATTCAAGTGAAAGCAAATTCTGTTTAAATTAATCTAGAGAAAGCAATAAAATTTAACTACTTTTAAAATGGATTTTAATTAATATGGAGAAGTGCCAAAGCTTCGAATCCACCACACAATAAACCAGCTTATCGTCTCTCTCTGTTGAATAAATTCCTGATTGGCTAGTATATTCCTCTCGGACATATACTTGTCAATTCAAAATGTAGTGCTCTCCTCTCGGACGTAACACATAAGCAATTAAAATATGGAACTGTGATCTATCTCTCTCGAGCATAAACCAATGAAATCTTATTCCTTTATAACACCTTAGTCTACTTACGTTCCTCTCGGACACGCAAGTATTCCTCGGATTGAAACTCACAAGAATTCACTCTAGCCTCTCTCGAGCACATAGAATAAACCTCAATAAATTAACAGTGATTCTATAATAAGATTCATACACCAATCAAGGTAAATTAAGATTAAGATGAAAGAAAACGATACAACCAATTTACTCGGGTTTCATCTACGCCTTGGACAAGGATTTAGCCGGCCATCGGACAAGGAGAACGCTGTTGATTCGTTGGTGTCATTGCGCACTATTCACCGGAAAACACTGTCCACGAAAACACTGTTCACCGTCTTCCTCGCGCAGCCGTGCACTGTAGCGTACGCCGGAGTTACTGTAGCAGCCAAATCTCAGCACCTTTCTTCCCTCTTCCTCTCCTCCGGCGACTCCTTTCTCTTCCCCCTTCTATTCCGGCTGAGACCACGCCGGATTCCGGCAGCAATCACACCGGAAATCGTCCGGTTTTCCTCTCTGAAATCCCGGCAGAAATCCTCTGTTAAAGCTCTGAAATTTCTCCAATTTTTCTCCCCAAAACCGTCGGCTCTATCTCTGTTTTTATAGACCTCAGCCTCGTCTCAAATCCGGCACGATTCCTAGTCCAATTTGAAGTTGAGTCGAGCCCCAAATCCGGCACCCACTTTCCTATTCCGGCGGCTTGTTTTTTTTTTCGTTTAATTTCTCTCCCAATTGAGCACGGCTCTTGTCATGGCTGCTCCGCCGTCGTGCTGCAGTCGCCGTGTGTTCTTCACCGTCTCCGGCACCGGCGTCTTCCTCCGCCGGACCTCGAACAGAGCTCAAAGCTCTGTTCTTTTTTTTTTTCTGTCAATTTCCGCCGCCATGCTCCGCCGTCGAGATCTCTCCTTCGCCGTCGATCCAGGACCACCGTCGCCGTCGAAACCTGCCGCCGGAGCTCAGTCCCACCGGCCTCTCCTTCGCCGTCGAGACCCGCCATCTCCAGCCCACCGGAAAACAGAGCATCGTCTGCTCTGTTTCCGGACGAACGGCCCGAGCTTCGGCTCGGGCCGGTTTTCTATTTTCTTTTTCTTTTTTTTTAAACTGAACCGGACCGGTTTAATCCTTTCTTTTCTTTTTTTTTTCTTTTAATCAAATAAAACCCGTCGTATCGATCTCATCCATCCAATCTCATCTTGACGGTTCTTCTCTTTAATCGTGCCTCTTTCGCGTGCGATATTTCAAATGATCATAACTTTTTGCTCAGAACTCCGAGTTGCGAACAGTCAGTGGCGTTGGAAAGCTGACTTCGTGTACTTTAACATGAAGCTTAAATCAGTCCCATCAGAGATATGCAATCGAAGTTATGAATATTCAATCATTAGAATCGCGTTTTATCCCATTTCTGCGTTTTACTCTTGTTTCCTACAAAAACCAAAAACTATATTAAAGTAGCAATAATTCTAAACAAACACTAGCAGAAACATAAGTTTAGGAGATAATAAAATGCATATTTCATGTATAGATCAGGAGGCGGTTGGACTGGGAGAGTCGCCTGACGCCGAAGGTTCGCCTCATGGTGGCAGCCGCGGCGGCGGTGACAACTCGCCACCGTGACCAACGGCCTCGCCTTAGCGGCAAAAAGGCCGCCGCTTTCTCTTTCTGCAATCACCGGCATCCACCATGGAAGACAACCGTTGGTGCTGCCAGGTATGATCTCGACCGATTAGGGATGACAACCTCTTCTTTCTCCTTCCCGGCCTCCTCTCATCCTCTGTCCAAAAAGGCATCTTTTTTTTTATTCATCCTGATCCGGCTATTAGTCCGGCCGTCAGCCTACATCCGGTGATGCGTCGGCCCTACTACAAAATTCGAGCCTGGGTCGAGCTGGGGCCGAGCTTTCCTCTTGGAGGCAGTCGAGCTCGAGCTCGAGCCGTGCTCTAGAATTTTTAACGAGCCGAGCTCGAGCCGGAAGGGTACGAGCTGCAAACGAGCCGAGCCGAGCTCGAGCTCGTCTTAGAAATTTCGAGCTCGAGCTGAGCCATGCCCAAGCTCGGCTCAGCTCGGCTCGTTTACACCCCTAACCCTAATCCCAGCTAAATACAAAGAAACTGAAAGTCAGCTTAAAGCTATCGACATAACAGACTTGTCACTGTAAAAAGGTCATGATAGAGAAACCAGTGTTCTTGGATTTGAGCAAACAGTGTTCTTAGATATGACTTTATCATTGGCGTCTTCAATAATCTTTTGAGCAACTTGTTTATAAATCTGTGAGATGTCTTAACAAATTCTGCAATTCCTTGGCATCCAAAGGTGCCACATAAGGAATTTAGTAAACGCTAAGGGATTATTCCATTTAGCTTATTGGATTACCCAATATACTTCCAAGTATTACGTAGCCAGAGTACTTCTTTCCATACGCTTTTCGAGAAATCAAATTTGACAAAAAAAAGATCATCTTCAGACTCTACAGATTCAGAATTTTTCCAACATAGAAGACAACAATTACAATGGAAATACTTCTCCTTTGCAAGTGTAGGAAGACCATTAAGCATGATTTTCCAAGTAATGCAAGAATCCTTTGGGAAGAAAACACAACAATTGCCTCGTAGATTCGGTCTAATCGACCACCTATATATCACTCTATTACTAACCACCTAATATTTTGTCATGTTATCTTCTTGCTTATATACTCCCTTCGTCCAAGAAGACCTGATTATTAAAATTTACAATTTCAAAATCAGGTGATTGGATTTGTCCTATTAGCAAATATATCCTCATGAACGTGCATATGCAGGGGTAAACAGATGTTTAAAATGCTGCGAGCCCTACAAGCCAATAAATTTAAGTCATTTTCAAATGCTGCCAGTTTTTTTCTTACCAAGGGAGTATACTAATGCAGGAACAATAGTCGAGTAAGGGTAATTATATAAATTAGTACCAAATATCTGGGCAGACAGGTTTGGGGTCGTGGCTGCCTTCGGAAGCGCCGCCGCGCCGCCGTAGTTTTTCTTTTGTCTTCTCTTCTCGTCTTTCCCGCGCGGCGCCTGCTGTCGGCTTCGCTCGGTTCCCTTTTTATCCTTTTTCAACGCTTTTCCTAAAATACCCTTTATCTTGTACAAATGTGGTACCCTCATTCCTCGCATGGGCCGGAGCTGGGCCTGGGCCTAGTTTCTACGGTTTCTATTTTGGTACCAAGAAGTAAGAAAGCCGAAGTCTCAAGAAATATGAAAAAAATGGAAAACAACATTGGATTCAGTACTAGAGCAGGGTTTGACTTCTGACTGTTTGAACTAAGAAAGAGAGACCGTGGAAAAGTCAAGATGCAGAGAGGATAGGTGACTCACATGAAAGCAGTGGGCCTGTGGTTACTACTGTTTATGAGTGCTTATAATTGGTGGGCCTTGTATGCACCGGGGGGCAGGTCCTAACTCCGAACTCCGAAGGACTCGGAACCCCTCGTTACAAAAAAAAAAACTGTTCTTGTAAGCCTAATTTTCTTTTCCTTGATATTGAAACATGAGGCCTCAACTCTGTAGAAGTGAACAGAATAACAATTATACCTTTTGATAGTAGAAGAATATGCATATACATTCTTGTGCAAGACATACGAGCGAGTAAACGTATTATGCATCAACACCAAGTAAACTATTACGGTTATCAATTAAAATTGACATAAATGCATAACAAAGCTGCCTGTGGTCCTACAAATTAATCATGCAGAGATCTTCTCGACAGTCCATAGGGCCTAGGCACAGTTAAAGCATTGTGAGATCTTTACCTAAACCAATTGAAATGCTATTTAAAGTGTCTTGTGATCCCAACTGACTATTTAAGTTGATCAATAGAGGAATTGGTTTAATTAAAAGCCTATGAATTGGATTTTGGAACAATCACAACTGTATTATTGCACCAAGCATGTTTGCTATCTTCATATCCACATATTTTGGGTCCGTGACAAACATTTAGTTATATCTAATACCATAAACCTTATACATCTCGAGGGTTTAAATCTAATTTAAGCTCCAGCTCCTAGATAATAAGTTGTAATTTCATGATGTACTTACTTTCGATATTTTGGTTGGCATTTTTCATGACTTTTTTCATTTTCCATAATAATCAAGACAAGCGTAAGTTGGTAAGAGAAACTCTTATATTCACAAATACAACCAATGACTATCAATATGTTTTGCTTCTACGTGCCCAAGGGATTGGTGGCTGGATATGGTGCTCTAAGAGGTGGGTCGCCCTGCAACTCCTAGTCGGGGCATAAGGACTTAGACAGGACACGTAACTCCTTGTTAACCAAAAACATATAGATATAATTATATTGAATAAACATACTTAATACTTCCAAGAAACCCTAAGGAACATCTGCTCTATGAGTGTTTTTCCAACTATTGGAAGTCCTTCATTGTGTCCTCTCAGATCTCTTCAATTTTCAAAAGCTTATTCAATCAAACAGCATATAAGGTTCAATAGATCGAAGCCCCAATAGGAGACTGGTAATAACATTGTCATTGGACAATCGATTGTGGACATGTATGAACCATGAATTTGCGCCTTTTAATATAATGCAAGTAAAAATATATTTTTCTTCCATCCCTTTTTCTGATAAAGCTACATTTCTCTATATGTTTTCCAAAATTAGTCCTAAATATTCCTTAGATGCCTTTAAAAATAGTGGACCTTTAAATGTAAGCAATGTTACTACTTAAAAGGTTGTCAAACCCAACATACCTACAATCCAACTTCTAAGATTACAACGGAGTATGGAAAAAGAATGACTTCCAAAATAATATGAAAAAGTAAGCCATACTTGTAAGTATGCTTTTTTTTGGGTAAGTTAAATTCCAATAAGAAAGCCACAAAAGGGCAGCACTTACAGCGAATGGTGAACTTTGTGCATGTATAATGCATAAGTACCCAGTTTATGCCCGTATAGCATACTTTGGGACACTATTATGAACAAATTAATGTGAATAAGTGAACAAGTCCTAGACACTACAACGGATTATCCTCATGCTGCATTGAAACATGTAGACCATTAGTTCACTTCTCATTCTCTCACCCTTTCTCATGAAACCATCTATCACTAGAGAGAGAGCCAAAAGAACAAGAACATTGATAACAAGTGCCCCTTGGTCACCTTGTTCTCAGTTGCCAAAACCAAGCAAGCAAGACTGTAAGCAGATCTCCATCCGTTGCATCCATTTTCCAGCAGATCCTCTCCCTACTTGTGAAAGGAAAGCAAGAAACGAAAACAAAGAAGAAGCCATTTGCATCCCTCTCTTTGCCATAAATTGCACCCGATTCTCCTGATCATGACCCCCCTCCCTTCCCCCAAGGCTATTTTCGCCAAATCACCCTTGGATTCCGCGGCAAATACCCGCCCCCGCCAGGGCTATTTCCGGAGACCCATCTCTGCCTCTCTCGTTTTCTCGAAGCGTGCGAAGCTGGGAGGCCTCCTGGACTAGCTCACGCTGCACTCGGGACTCGGGAGGAGGAACAAGGCCGGAGACCACACGGCGGTACCGGCGGTCGCTCTGGTGGTCGTCGCCGGAGTTGTTGGAGAGTCCGATTGGTGGTGGCTTGGTGGCCTCCCGCCTCCTTCTCTGGTCTCCCGGGTTGAGGCGACGGTTCGTCTCCCCGCCGGAGGACTGAAGCGACTAAGGGGCGGCGAGCTTTGTGGTGGTGATTTTTTCTACGGCGGAGGGATGAGCGAAGCTAGGGCGAGGCTGGATCCCGGGGCGGAGGAGTTCTGGCCCAGCGGCTGTGCGGTGCCTCAGACCCACCACCACCAGGACCAGTTTGCCCTCGTGCAGCCCCCAATTTACTATCCCTACCCCTCCCCGGGAATGCAAGTGGTAGGGGTGGCGCCGCCGCCGTGCTTGCAGGTAGCGGCGCCGGCGTTCTGTGCGGGGGCGACGCGGGCGGTGCTGCTGAGCTCGGTGCCGGGGCACGTGACGGAGGGGGCGGTGAGGCGGGAGATGGAGGAGTTCGGGGGGGTGAGGTGGGTGCAGGTAGTGGAGAGGAAGAGAGGGGCGGCGGGGGAGGCGGAGCTGGCGGTGGTGGTGCACTTCTACGACCTGAGGGACGCGCAGCAGGCGGTGGTGGAGGTGCAGGGGCAGCACATGAGGCAGCAGAGCCGGCTGGGCCAGCACTACTCGCTCCTCATGCGGAATTGGGGTGGTGGGTCGACGGAGGAGCTTGTGGGTGTTCCTCCGCTGCCGGTCCCGATGCTGCCGGTGCGGGGGCTCGTGGATGGCAGGGCCGTGTGGGCGCAGTTCTCCAAGCAGCCGGCCGAGGGGCCGGACGCGCACAACCAGGGGACCATCGTCGTCTTCCATATCGACCCTGAGGTTCCTTCCGACCACATCACAGAAATGTTCCAGGTTTTCGGTAAGAAGATAGAGAGCTCAATCACATAAATATCTTATTTTCGCTTTTCTTTTATAATTTCATCAATACAGACACTTGCCAGAAATTAAAAAGAAAACACACAAATTTGCCGGACTAGAACTATAGAATTTTGGACAGGTTTCAGTGAACAATCACTTGAGTCATGTAATTCTATCAATTCAGCCTTTCCTGTTATTAATTTTAATGGTGTGTTCAAGGTTCCCACTTACTGAAACTATGAATAATGAACATGAATTCTGTCAAAATTCAACAAAAAGTGCATATTGTATAGGCTTTATCATGAAAAACTGTTAATTTATGGTCATATCACCTTCTTGGGTAATTGATACTTCAATAGTTCCTTCATAGTGCTTTGTTAAGAAGCTAAGGATTTGTTGAAAAAACATTTTCTTAATCGGATGCAGTAACAAGGATCTCTGAAAATGGAAAGGAAGTAGAAGAAACAAGTCTGGTTCTTGGTCATAATTAGAAGCGTTTGCATGCATTTTAATAGAGCATGAATGCTCAACTTTCTTAAGTTCTTGTGCGAATTTAACTTATCTCAGGAGCGGTGAAGGAGGTGCGGGAAGCTCCGTCGAGGCGGCCGCACCGTTTCATAGAGTTCTTTGATGTGCGAGACGCGGCGCAGGCTCTGGCCAAGATGAACGGGAAGTTCTTATACGGTAAGCGCTTGCTGATCGAGTTCAGCAGGGCCGGAGGCCACTTGAAGCGTCTCGCCACCACCACTCCATGCACTGCCTCCTCTTCGTCTTCCGCCTTCCATCCCGGCCATAAATCCAATCAACCTCATACCCCACCCGGTAGTTCTCGCCGTGTCCGGTCGGAAGCTGAGAGGAGCTCTAAGAAGGACGGAGGGGAGCGGGCGGCGTCTGTCCCATTCAAGCAGAATCACAAATCCTCCTCCAAGAATTCCAAGAGGAAGCCCGACTTTAATTACCTCTTTAAAGAGGAATTTGACGACGGGGAGTCTAGAACCACGGTGATGATCAAGAACATACCCAACAAATACAGGTGATTAATTAGTTCTTGATTTATATCTCTGTTGAATTAGAAACAGTTTTAGTTAAATTGTTTCGTTTCTGCGTGGCTGGCAGCCAGAAACTGATGTTGAACATGCTGGACAACCATTGCATTCACTTCAACGAGCAGATTGCCGGAGGAGAAGGAGGAGATCAACCCATGTCTGCATACGATTTCGTTTACCTCCCAATCGACTTCAAGTGAGTACTCTGATCTGTTTGGTCACCACCATAAATGTGTTTTTTTATTGTTATAGTATATTATATCATGGTGTTCTTCATTCTTTGATGACTATCTTCTCGAAATCTGTTGTTTGTGCTGTGTGTTTGGTCGAGTATAGTAACAAGTGCAATGTGGGGTATGGATTCGTGAACCTGACCTCGCCTCAGGCGGCTTGGAGGTTGTACAAAGCTTTCCATAAACAGCCATGGGAGGTTTTCAACTCCAGAAAGATCTGCGAAGTCAGTTATGCTCGTCTCCAGGTCCTCTCTCTCCCTGCCTCTCTCTTACTTTCTTCTTTTTTTGACCTTCCATCTCGCTCAGGCTCATTAGCAGCTTGTCTTGAAGCTGTTTAGCTCTAAAATGCTGATAATCAAACTTGTTTTAGGGTTTGGAGGCGCTGAGCGAGCACTTCAAGAACTCCAAGTTCGCGTGCGACACGGACGACTACCTCCCTGTGGTGTTCTCCCCGCCACGCGACGGTAAGCAGCTGACGGAGCCGGTAGCAGTGGGCGGGCACCAGGTGGGCGAGGCGGCGGCCGGACGGAAGAAGATGCTGATGCGGGATGGCGAAGACGGAGGAGGAGAAGGGGAGTCCTCGTCCACGTCCAACTGTTGCTTAGAAGAGGACGATGATGAAGACGAGGAAGAAGGTGGTGGCCGCGTCGGCGGCGGAGAAGAGGAAGAAGACATCATGTACCGGGTGGCGGAGGTGGCTGTTGCGACGGCGGGGGCGGCGGCCACCAATGGATGTCTGTACAGCAGCGAGGTGGCGGGGCTGTCAGCATCAACGGCTCCCCCAGAGGCTTTCTCCTTCTAATCTAATCTATTGTAGCTTCTTCATGATTTATAATTTCCATTGAATCTTGTGATTTGAGAAGAAAAGGAAGAGAACCAAAACAAGGATAAATGAGAATTCAACAATATGCAATTATGCATCCATGTCTCGCATATACCGAGGCCTCGTTCATGGTTTTACTCATCGGAAAAACAGAAGCCTCGCCTGGTACCTCCTAGGCTTCTTCTCTCTTCTCTCTTCTCTCTCTGTCTGAGGTCTCACTCTCTCTCTCTGTCTGGTAATGTGGCGGTTGATGCAGATGGCTGCGAGGGCGTCCGCCACCAACTGTACCTCACTCGCTTGTCTTGAACTACGTGCATCTTTTGCCTTCTCTCTTGTGCTCTGGTTCACATCACATAAGTAGTTTAGTCCCAAAATATATAGATGGAATCCTTCTATCAAAATGCGTATACTCGTATATAAAAACTTGTTTATACGAGATTTAAAAAAAACCTTTTTATATGAGTCTGCATGCGAAGGTGATTGATATAGCGGAGCTCGTTAATTCAGGGGATTGGCAGGTTGAGATTACTGCTGTTTAATCCGATGGCTCACATCGCATTGGTGTGAGCTATGGCACATGTGTACAAATTTTAGGTGTAATATTACTTAGCAGTTAGGCTCATTTCTTGTGGGCTGTGGCTAAAATTAACGGTACGTTTTTTCTTGTTAAGAGGTAGGCTTAGATAATCCATAGTAGTAAAATGTCAAATTGTCAATAGTAAGTAACGTGGTTGTTAAATACTTGTCAATCCATGAGAAAGAAGTACAGCAGCTATGAGCATTTTGCTTTGTTGCGCTTCTCTGCAGACGGGCGTTCTCGTCACGACTGTAGCTCGTCCAAGAGCTGTGCAAGTACTCGCGCATTTAAAATATGTATGCACAAGTACCTAGTACATACATGGAGTGGTATCTCTAGCATGTGGTACTATTGCAGTGATTTTTTGTTCTTCCACTCTCCTGCATTTATGCCATTTTGATCTATCCTCCTCCCCTTCTTGAGCTTTTGCTTCTGTGATGACAATAGACTCGGAGAGGTCAGTAACAGAGAAGCTGGCTAGACCCTTTTCAAGTTAAACTGGTGAGTCATGTATGTTAATGAGTGGTATCTAATCGTACTAAGTACGAGTAGCATCTCATCAGCAGAGCAAGGAGGGGGGCCGGCCCAGATGGTCGACAAGCTTTGTTACTTTTTTTTGCTCAATTGGAGAATGTTTGATTATAAGTAATGAGGTAAATGGGAAATGCACCAAGGAGGGCAGCCGGGCTTTTCATAGGACATGCCCTTTTTTAAGTTTTAAGATCATACATCATAAAACTAAAAAAATACTCCTAGATCATAGATGGGCCAAAGGTCGAACAATCATTCAGCTTAGGCCTCAGCACAAAGAAAGCGAGAGAGAGAGAGAGGCGTCACCTTATTGTCCGGGCTGTAGGGTGTCTCTTCATGCAGAGGGCAAAAGAAGAGTTTATTTCCGTACTTTAATGCATGTGGTTGACAGGCAAGCAGCACCCGCACAGTAAACGACTTCTTGGTTTACGTGGTATTGGGAGTTTGACCGTTCCATATCCTCGTCAGCCCAGCAATTGCATGCAGCTGAGAGAATCCGGATCCACTTTTAGAAGCCTTGAAACTAGGGTTTATTTGGTTGGTTGGGTGGTGTTCAGCTGGGCGTGAAGCAAAGCACGAAAAAGATTGAGTGTGTGGCTGGAGTGCCGGTGGTGGGTGGCGATGCAACCTCGTATCGGCGCTGCCTGGCACCGGCCGGTCGTTGTTTGACAGCCTGCGCCATGCTTGTTGCTTGGGCATGAGCTTAGGTACCTGTTCCTCTCTCTCTGTTTGCCTTACACCTGACTAGCTGTTACAAGGTTGGATTTTCCTTTTGGCAACGAATGAAAAGTCTTGATTTGGGTCTTCACCATTTTTTTTTTCTAATAACTACCCAAAAAGGGTACTTTCTGGAAAAATAATTAGTTAAAGCTTGCCCTGAATTAACATGTGCTACCGGATTGAAATTCGATGGCTCAAATCATCTCAGTCACGCCCGCCTTGAGGTCGGGCTCATATGAACAGGATTCTAGTAAGTTTGGTAGTCAGTGTCTTTTTTGAATAGTATGATTTGCTCAAACTTGCAATTGATACTTTCCAATATATCTGCAACATGGAAAAGTTGTGTGCCCCGCCTTAAAATGGCATAGTCACTGTTTTATTTTATTTTACTTCAATTATAAAAAATGTCTTTTATCTTTTTATACGGAAGCAAAGGCAAAAAAAAAAAGAGAAACATTCTACCCACTTTGAATTTCATACTATAATTAGCCTAGGAGCTAAAGCAAAACCATAGAATTAGAGTGGTGATTAATCCAAGGCAAAGCCCTTAGATTATCCCGCATGAATCATCACTACGAAAAGAAAAGAAAAGAACTTGGGCATTAGTTTAGACTTTAGAGGACTCTTTTTTTTGAAGTATATGTATCTAGTATGCAGATCATATTATTTCACTACTACCTTCAATATCGTTTACAAAAACGGATTTCAGTATTTCTGGTTCGGGAAAAAAAGGGAGAAGAATAGGATTTCTTTATTTTTTGCGCTTTTGTACATCATTTTTCCTACACATTTCCATACACAGCTGATGTGTATGGAAATGAGGGGGTGAAGTGATGTAGGGCTATCACTGTCCTTGTTAATATATCATTGGCTCTCATGGTTCAATGCAAGCGGCGTAAAAAATTCCCTATACTTCAAACTGATTAAAATTAGTTAACCGTAATAATAATATTAACCAAAATATAAAATTAGTTTTAAGTAGAATACGAGAATCTTCAAATCCCCTGATAAAACCTCTATACTTCCTCACCCAAAAAGAGTTACAAGGATTGTTATAACTCTAATAATTAGTGCTGTGAAAGTTGAAGACAGTCATATACTCCCTCCGATTATCTTTTTTAATTATTAAGAAAATTTTATTGGCGTAACCCTAGAAGAGTACAAAACATAGAGTAATACACAACAACTCTTTGTAACCTTAGCCGTAGAGACAGAACACAAAATATGCGTATAAAAATTAGATGATACTATTTTTTAGTTATTTTATAGTTACGTGACCATAGACGGCCACTTGGCCTTGACTCTAGGTCAAGGCTTAAGGTTGAGAGGCCTCCACATTAAAAGGTGAAAGCCTACAAGGTTACTCATCTCAATAAAATTGACCAATTATGTGACGATCTCAATTAAAAGTGATTTGAGGAAGTAATTTTGAACCAATATCAGTTTAAATTTAGAATAGCAAAATGAACCAAAATCAGTTAATTTTGTTTATCTAACCCAGACAAGTACTATTGAACAGAGGGAGTGGATGATTATCAACACGGTCCCATTGGCCCACATTTGCCCACATGTATGCCAATGTCCCACTTTAATAGACTGATTTAACTTTTTATTTTTTGGATAAGGCTGTTAATTACACAATTGAAATGTTAACATGAGATCTCATTGTCCACAGCAAACTAACCCCTCAACGATTCTAACATCGCACGCCAATTGGTGAGCCACCTTATTTCCACAACGGAGAATGTGAGAAAAGCAAATCGAGTCAAATTTTGCCGCTAATCTTCTCACATCATTATAGATGAAACTAATTAAGGATAGGCTTGTCCATCTGAAGCATATTAATAACATTTAGAGCATCCCCTTCGAGCCAGATATTAGTCAAGCCTCTAGTGGCGGCCATCTCCAAGACCATTCCGCTGCTCAACCTATGTCCATTGCTGAATTGAGAAGGACCTATCTGCAACAACTGTTAGCGATAACATACCCCGCAATCTGATTCGGCTTTTCAAAATAAACCAAATCAGTCTATTAAAATGCAATTAAGGGTAATGCCTATAGCTTTATCATGCTACATGTGCGGCGAGGGATCTTTCCGGCAAGCGGAGATAGAATTTACAAATTAAGTGCTCAATTTTTGCCACTTTAATTTTCCCATTTCGGAAGGAAATTTACCCCATATGAATAGTCCTTATTCATATTATCTTCTCATTGTAATTAGTAGATAGAGTAAAAGCGGTTAATTTTTTTTGCTAATGAAATTTTTTTATTCAACTAAAACAGCAATTGCAAACAATGAGTCTTTCTCAAGTACAATAATATCAAGGGAAGAAGAGACTTTAGACACACAAACTACACTGATTAACATCTTCTCATAATAAATAGACATAAAATATTTAATACATATACCATAGACAAAGGCACATCATGGAACCCGAATACATTGTGAAGGGACTTTAATCCCAAGCATCCTGGGCTATCTCTAAAGGGTCAGTAAACTAATGTCTATTATCCGATAAAATACATTTTCACAGCATAGCTAAAGGAACACACAGAAGAATTATCAGGTTGTGAGTTTCAAACAACAGTTTCACAAGAAGTAGCTCTGAAGGTAATTATCCAACTGTTAGGTGGTTAATGCAAATTTGGATGATTGAATGCACGCTCATAGAGGTTGGTTTCTCATCCTACGCTCTCAGCCAACAAAAGACCAAAAAAAAGAGGCGGAGAAGTATTTCATCAATGCGGGGGCTTGACCTTCAGGCATACACCAGTTAGGTCACGGGTTGCGTACTAGTCGCCGACGAGGAAGGGGAAGATAAGGTCAAGAGAAGCTAGGGGGAGGAGACTTTGAAATTCATCGCCCGCCAAGACAGAAGATCAGCAAGGAGCAAGGAATTTTGTATCGGATATCGGTAAAATATCAGTCAGCCTAATAGACAAAATATCGGAGATATTTGTAAAAAAATATAAGTGGTCGAAAACTAATTTTTATCATATATTTTCATAATCTAACTTCTAAAATGAGTTATACTAATTTAGACAAAATATAGATTTCAAAATGTGCATGTTTATGTATAGTAGGATGGGAAACAAACGGGGAAGTTATTTTTTTTTCAAAAATAATTTTTTTTAAATGGCGATCGGCGATATTGTAAAAAATTAAAAACCGATATTTGTCCATCTCGATTTATTGGGTGGGTCCCGATATCGATATTGGTGATATATCGCGAATTCCTTGGAAAGGAGGAGAAAGGATTGAGAAATAAGGGTTTTTGCAAGAAGGGGAAAAAAGAGAGAGGGGAGAGCTTCCGTCGGTCGTGATAAACTACACGAGTAAAAGAGGCTAATTGTTTGGCTTGAACATCATATTTTTAGTGGGACTATTTTCTTTCAGGACAAAGTTCGGAGCAAAATTTAGCATTTTCTTTTATTTCGCATAAACGACGGTGGCATTACCTGCAAATGGGGACAGGAATGAAAATTCCGTTGAAGTCATTGAAATGATTGTGGATACAAAATTTAAAATATTCACCATTCCAACAATTTTGGCCAATCTGGCTGAAATCAACGAATACATTTGATAATTCAACTGAATAAAGGGGTGAATGGTGACCTCAGTTGAATTTCCCATTCCATTCTTATTCACCATCCAAGCGTCATTTTACAGAATGAGAGTCGAATGAGCAAGAACTAGGGCAAATGAAGCCCGCTATTCGGTATTCAATCCTTGAACACACTAGGAATTGCCTGCTGGATAGGCCGAAAGCCCTAAATATGACATTTTGACAAGCGTTACATAAGAAGCAAAACTAACAGCCAAAAACAAAATGAGACGAGTTCGCACCAAAATGAACTTGCCAGCTCCAATAATGGAAGATTAGAACATTTTGTTTTTTGACAACCCACCCCCCCAAAAGGTGCCACAGCCGGGACGGGACGTCTCCCCTTGACAGGGGAAGTCCTATCCAGCACGCCAGGATTGGCAAATTAGAATATGATCGATTTGATGCCTACTCCCTAGTTCCTCCTCGCCCCTACAGGTGGGGGGGAATAGTATTGACAATTAGATGTTGAGAAGCAAGTGCATTCAAGACCCATGATCCTCAGGAGATTCTATGGGGCATGAGAAGAAGGCTATTAATCTGAATGGAAGAAAGCTTCACGCCTGAGATCCTCTCCCTCTCGTTCCAAGTGATACACATCATTTCACAGGAATCACACCCTCCCCACCTTATCTTTTTGGCTGGGCCAGTAGCGGCGGCGGCGAGTGGCAAATTCGGCAATGATCATGACTCTGCAAGCACAAACTCCTCCCCGGCCGCCTGCCCCTGTCATGCGTCAAACCACAACTACTGCTACTCATTTAATACTACCACTTGACATGGTCCGTACTTCTTGTGTCACCCTCGCCATGGCTGGCAAATGCCAAGATTGCTCACTGTTCAACCTCGGTCAACCTGCCTCTATATACCCTTTTCGTATACCAAGAGAAGAAGACTCGCAGACGGTCACAGAGTTGTGTAATGAATGAATTGAAAAACAAGTGAAATGACATAGCATTAGTTTATGCTACTGAAGGGCAAGGCCGAGGCCCGACAGCCACCGTTTTGGCCCATGACTGGGCACTGCTCCGCCTCCATATGAGCTCGGCCACGGCGCCGGCCGCTGTTTCCCATGCATTGGGTCTGGCAGGAGTCAAGGGCGACAAGCTTCCTCTACTCTCCCCTTTCCATTGCACTCGATGCCCTCGTCTTCCAGCTTATTTTAATGCAGTATGTGGGCAAGGTTTGGTAATAAGATATGTGACATATGTCGGTTGCACTGGGCAGGGTGGCCGACCACCGGAGGTGTGGCTTTTTCCTCTTCTGCTCTGCCTGTGCCTTGAGTTGTTCAAGGTCGCACGGTTGGCCACTGGATTGTGTTGCCCAATTTTAAGGCAAAAATTAAGTTCAGTGGGCAAACAAAGTTTTTCTTGAAGTATGTACTAAAAAACTAGGTATAGTACATTTATGCAGGTGTAAGAAAGCTTAAAATACCACTGCTAGAAAGGCTATATAATAAAAAATAAACACATAAACAAATACTTAAATACCCCTCCATGTAAATAATAAATACCTAAATATCCTACAAGTATAAATTATAAATACATAAATATTCTTTCATAACTAAATAATAAATACTTAAATACTCCTCTATCATCCAATCATCTTCCCTCTCCCTCTGTCACATCACGTTAGAAAATTATTTTTCTTGTCTTTCTCCTGCAACTCATCTTCTTTCCTTAAATACCAAAAGGTTAACTTCAATGTTTGATAGTGCATAGTGAGTAATAAAAACTATTATTGGTGTGGACGGAGCCTCATCTCCTATTAGCAGGAGCGACCAAATTTCTATTCCAGAGTCCCACATTAATAGCCCCATTTGGTTTTTTCTAAATGAACTAAATGAGTTTATTACTAATGGAAAATACTTTTTCTCAATGCATGAACCAAAAACCTTATCTTACTCACATAATCCTGAACCCATGAATGACTACCACCTCTGATCCCTGAAAAATTGGCTTCATCTACTGGTTAAAAATGAAAGAATATAAAAAGACTTTGGGTAGTGATCTGGCTTAAGAATAACTAATTAAAGAAGGATATAGGCTTTAAAAGAAATGTCAAAGCAATCGCTGCAGGCCCATGTTGTCAGGAGTGGAGGACTTCCCATGTAATGACAAGGGTTTCATTTGCAGTGTAATGACAAGGGTTTCATTTATAGTGTGCAAAATTTACACGGTAACCTCTCATGTCCAGCCTTCTTTGTTTGATTTCATAAATCAACTAACAAGGGCAATTGTCTTATTTCCTTTGGATCTGTATGACAAGTTTATGCTGCACTCTAAGAGTGCATAAAAATATGTGATGATTTGTATACAAATACATCACTCTATAGACGTATAGCAAACCCTAAGCCTCCGAGAGCATCCAACGTAGTATTTCAAAGCTCATCTTCAACGGAATTTGAAGAGTTCTTGATTGGATAAGAGGCCTCCATGGCAATGCCGCAGAGCCCTTCCTTGTCAGAGATACCTCGAGCCATCCTAAGGTAGCCCTTCTCCCCCCACTCAGCTCCCCACGAGTTCCTCACTATCCAGTACTTGGTCCCATCTGCTGTTTCTCCATATCCAACAGCGTTCACACCATGATCAAGTTGTGTACCACAGTCCCCTGTGAACACTCCCTGCACCACACACAGAAATCAGTATGATATATTACAATATCTTCCATATTCATATCGCTGTGTCTTAGAAGACCTCGGCTTCACAAGTACTTCACATAGAGCTTGCAAGGGATTCTATTAATAACTAGCTATTTTGGTCCTTTGGAACAACTCGATGACTTTAATCGATCTTTTTAGGAAGCTTGGATGACGGTAGACCGAACCTATCCAATTTTTAGTGCAATGGTTGGCTGTTCACGTTTATAAGCTATCTCGGATTTAAAATCATTCATGCATGAAAAAGCTAGGACTGGATATTTATACCCACCTCAGAATAAAACTGGAATGCACTCCCGCTGGCATCAATGGCGACGGACACAGGTTGGTTCATTACGGCCTTCATCAGTGCAGTCTCATCGTTAGCTGGCACATCCTCATGCCCATCAATCGTAACTACGTGAGATCTCTCCTATAAGACCCAGATGGATTATCCGTTGTTTAGTATGCAGGCATGAAGTTTATTATGTGACAATTATGGGGAATTTGGAAGAGGATATTGATATGTAGAGTCGTAGACCTTGGTTTTATCACAAGTTCCATCTTGGGCAGTGTAAGGATAGTTCTGCTCCGTAGTGATGCCTCCATTCTTTTTTATGAAGTCAAATGCCAAATCCATGAGTCCCCCATTGCACCCCTGGTTCTGTGTGTTGTCACAGTCAATTAGTTCTTGCTCCGATAATGAGACCATCTTCTTTGTTTTGATTGCGTTTATTGCCTCAGTCGAAGCAATTGCTGAAAACGCCCAGCAACTGCCTGTAACATACCAAGGAAAGACCACATCGTGACACTTGTATTTAATTAAAGCCATGCATTTTAATATGAAAATGATTTGATCTAAAATTGGTTAAGTTTAGGTGTTCTCAAGTAATTTTTGTTGAAAAATCAATGAAATACATCAATAATCCTTCCTAATATGAACTTAATCAAACATAGTAATGGACGTGAATGCATCTAGTCACAGCCCACAGGGGTCATATCATGGTACATAGTGGCCTCACATGGTACACAACATGAACCTAGAATGGTCATCCTATAGCTGTGTACCATGATTAAGTACCATACTAGGACCGTGTGTACTATGGTCATGGAGCCTGGTCAGGAAAGCTTTTGAACTGGAGAAAGTTATCTAAAAATTCTTACCACACTGGCCTTGGTTCTTGACATTGTTTACAGCTCCCTTGAGTCTCCAATCAATGGAGGGCAAAATCTCGGTCATGTTCTCGTACATGAAGCTGCTCGATGCAAGCCGATTGCCACGGCGAGCCCGGTAGTGGTCGATCATGGAGCCAGCATAGAACCTCCTGAACTCCTGGTTGGTCATGTCCCCAAACTTGTTGAGCCTCAGCTTGTAGGGTGCATCCTTCTGGTTGAAGGTGTTTATGAAGTTCACATTTTCCTTGAACACATTGAACCTCTTGTCCTTTTCATTGGGGTCCACCAAGGACATAGAGTACTGGGTCAGCCATCTATCATAGAGGTCCCAGAGGCTCTCCTCAGATGCAAGGTCTCCTGCATGGAATTCCATGCTGCTGGCCACTGCCAAGAGCAAGGCCAGAGAGAGACAAGACACAAACAAAGACATGGAGGCCATTTGACTGATTTTTGTGTCTAGAAGAGTCGATCAAATTAAGGAGATGGGAATGAGGGGAGAGGGATGGGGGTTTATAAAGGGATGGAGATGGAGTACTGGCTCAATTTAAGACTTGCTAACAGCTTGGACGAGCAGCAACAAACTGAATTGAATGTGGAAGTTTGGAGGAGATCATTCTTTGAGGTGCCTTGTGGGCAACAACATTACAACAGCAAGAGCTGTTTTTCATATAGCAAGAATGACGAAATCAGGTAAGCAGGTCCCTCTTGAATCTGAAATGTATATTCTCTTCATGACTGGTTAACTGATTCCCTATCCCTTCTTGTGGTTTAGATCTTATAAAATGCTGTTCATAATTACCAAGCATTTGCTTTCATAAGAACCTCATTTTGCAGTCGCAGAGCTACATATATACAAGGAGAAAATATTGGTCTCGCATACAACAATTTTACAATTATATTTCTTACGTAAAAAATATGGAAGAAATAAGCGAGATAAAGTATAGAAGCATTAAATTCCAGAAAATTCGTCCTGAACTTAAAGTGTGATTAAAGAAGAGGTCTCATGAAGCTGATAGTAGCTAGTGATAGGATGCTAAGTGCCTCACAATTTTCAGTTCTTCAAACAGACTTCATGCATGCAACTAATTGACGATAAGAGAGAGTTTGCAAGCTGCAACTAATTAATGGGCCGAAAATGTTGACAACGATGTAATCCATAGATGCACTTCAAATAGGATAAAGGGAATATTTGAAGTGTGAACGCTTAATTAGGTATGACGAAAACGTCGGCTACAGTTTTTTTTGGCAACAAAGGCTAAGGCAGTTAACAATGGAAGTATTAGACCAATTCCACATTCTTCTGCAAATTGGTGTTGCTTCTCCATTTTTATGCCTCTTTAGATAAATGGGCCTAAGTGGAAATTGAATTGAAGGCCAAATTGATGAAGGTGGGTTCCTTCTCTGTGCAAGAACACTTGCTTCAGATAATTATATTCAATGGCATTGAAGGCCCATATGTCGAAGCTTTGGTTCTTTGCCCATGTTATGTAAGAAATAACATTTTTTTGTATAAAAGAGCAGAACACTTTTTTTTCCTGATATTGGTAAGAACACATTTTTGTTTTTTGCATTTCTCCTTGTAAAAGGTGATAGCTTTCATATCTTCTTTAGTTTAAAGGATGGCTATGTATTTCCTTAAACTTAGTTTTGCCTCAGGTTTTGGTCAATACAAATTTTCATTTATCCAAATTTTTGCTTCTCCTTTTTCTTATTAATATTTTTTGGCAATTCCTCTTCAAATTGACATACATGCGCAAAGATGGCATTCCTTTCTTTTTTTTGGTCTTTTGTATTGCTAGCAATTCAAGGATAACATTTCTCCAGCAGTGGAATGAGAGTAATTCTTTTCCTTCTGCAACTTCGATGAGAGAGGTGACACCGAACGTCCAAAGTAGAAGCCATTGGCCACGGCAGCAATGAATTACATAAAATGAAAAGTTACACAACTAGAAAACAACCGAGGGTCTCCTGCAACTTTCCTTTAAACTGTTGCTCCTCTAGATGTTATCTTCCCATGGTACCTTGGTCTTTGTTGGGCTGATACAATTAAGCAAGTTGAAGCTAAATCAGTCTTAGATATGATGCTTGAGTTCTTCATTTTAAACCTGAAGACTGAAACCATTTTAAATTTGACTTGAGTCAGCTCAAGCCTCAATGACAGTCCTATCTATTTCATTGCCAGCTAGTGTAATTTGGTTGAAGATTGCGTGACAACTGACTAGATACCTATTAGTGTGTTCGCATGCCTGATCACGGACTTACTAATTGGAAGACCATTAAACAGATAGTTTTGAGTGTAATCACGTAATCCACATGAAGTATACTTATGGTAGCCCATTGATGTGAGGTTAAACGAATTTGATAATTGCTAAACTTATAAAACTAAGACATAGAAATTATCCAAGGGTCCCACTCGGCATTTACGTGGTTTCCTAATTTTGTTTCCTAATTAGGATTAGTGTATTAATGCTTATCAAAGCGTATTTTATTTTTGGCATGAAAAGATAAAATTTACATCAAGTAACTAATGTGATAGACAATCACCAATTAGGCAAGTCCTAGAGCTACTACAATTGGGTCTTGTCATGTGGAGTCTCTCAATATATAGGGATATAGAGGTAGCTCTCATCTCATGCAAGTCGCATGCCATCACTCAATATTCTGATTCTTCGCCTCGTCCAGTTTCCTTTGGTGCAGTGTTGATAAGAGGTTACAAACATGTCACGTTGCTTTAGAAGACTTCTTGCGCTCATCCTCGTCTGCATCGTCTTTGTACTATTCCTTTCCGCCCAGCCATGTTTTTCTACTCGGATTGGACCAGCCAAACTCTCTGTGGTTGCTCCACCAACGATCTCTCCGGCGACAGCTCCAACTCCTGTTCCGGTGATGACTCCTGCTGCGGCGCCTATTCCAGAAAACGGGGTTTATAGAGGAGGATGGATATACGTATGCGGTAAACCTCCGTGTATCTGGGGTTGAAGTCCAACTTCATCTTGAGATTGTGATAGACTTTCATCGTATTAGGTTTTTGTTCTTGCTTTAAATTAGATTAATTTGTATCCAGTCACATCTTAAGTGTTAGATACCTTCTTGATGAATTTGTAAAGGATTTTATTGGAGAATATATGGAAGTTGTAGTGAACCTTATGGAAATAATAAAAAAAGTTTGTCTGAGTGTGATCTGATAAGTTGATTTATGTTTTATTTTCTTACGTTTTTGCATGCACCAAAAAATATATCCAAGATCGTAGCCCCTAGTCTGTGTTTATGTTAATGAGATATTGAATTGGTAACATCTATCATGACTAGTCATACTTGATTGAATCTATCAACTTAAGTTGACCCTATCCATGCTTCTAAAAATTGTAACTTGAATATGAATAAATAGTTTGTGGGCAATATGGAATGGCATTGTTTTAATTTCACTGTTGATCCAATATGCTCTTACTATATACATACAAAATAGGCTAAGCTTCAAGCATGCTTTTATTTCAATGACACTAGAAGAAGAAATTCTATTACAACCACATCAAACCACACATTACATAGCAATATTTATGAAGTCTCTTGGAGGAACACATCTATCAATGTGTTGTTTCCAAATGGACTCAACAATCTATAACCTAATAATAGCATCACAATGATATACTTTTTGTGCTATTTAAATAGAAACTGCAACTTCTAGTCTAAAGTTCATCCTTTGCCACTCTCACTGGAGGATTTGAGGAAGTCTTGATGGGATATGAGGCCTCCATTGCAATACCACAGATTCCTTCTTTAGCAGGAATACTTCTAGCCATCCGGATGTAACCTCTCTCTCCCCATTCAGGTCCCCATGAGTTCCTCACTGTCCAGTACTTGGTCCCATCGGCGGTTGTTCCATACCCAACAATGTTCACTCCATGGTCTAGTTGAGTCCCACAATCACCAGTGAAGACACCCTACAACATGCTCATATTTGTTCATCAGTTGTTCAGACAATTATACCATGTACTGTCATGAAGTTTTGTAACCTATAAAAATGCTCACCTCGGAATAAAATTGGAAAGCCCTGGTGCTAGCATCAATGGCCACGGCAAGAGGTTGATTTGCAGCGGCTTTTAGCAAACAATCCTCGTCGTTTACGGGCACGTTCTCATGGCCGTTGATCACCACCACATGAGAATTCTCCTATATATTCATAATTATTTCAGAAATAGCGCATGAGTATTTGGTAGAAATTTAAACCATGGAAACTATAATTAGAATGGCTGATAATGAAGGCCATACTTTTTGTACATTGCAAGTTCCATCTTGGGCATTATAAGGGTAGTTCTGTTCAGTTGTAATGCCCCCATTTTTCTTAATGAACTCAAATCCATATTCCATCAAACCTCCATTACACCCTTGGTTGTCATCAGTCCTATCACAGTCAACCAACTCTTGCTCAGAGAGTGAGACCAGCTTGTTCTCTTTGATTGCATTTATCCCCTCCACAGCACAAATGGTAGAAAATGCCCAACAACTCCCTACCACATCAACACAAATAAGTGTTAATTAAATTAGCCTCTAATTTTTGCATCAACAGAACAAGTAAGTGAAAATTCATATCTTTACACATCAAAAGTAACATAATGCCACTAAAAGAATTAATCACATACCACATTGCCCTTGATTCTTAACACCATTAACAGCTCCCTTCTCCCTCCAATCAACAGAAGGAGGGACATCGGTCACATTCTCATACATGAAGCTTCCAATCCCCCTTGGGCTCCCTCTAAGGGCTCGGTGGTGGTCGATCCTAGACCCCGCATAGGAGCTCCTGAACTCTCTGTGAGTCATGTCCCCAAACTTGTTGAGCTTCAGTTTGTATGGTGCATCCTTCTTGTTGAACGAGTGTATGAAGTTCACATTGTCTTTGAACACATTGAAGCGCTTGTTCTTCTCGCCGAGGTTGCGAGACACGGTGTGATGGCTTCGCCACCTCTGGTACAGATCCCAAAGGCTCTCTTCAGACTGAAGATCTTTCTCCTCAAAGCCCATGCTATTGGCAGCTGCAAATAGCAAAGCGAGAGAGAAAGCCAACACCAAAACCTTCATCATTTCTTTTGAAGAACAATACTGAATGAGTTGTGATTGAAAGAACAAATGAACATGGGTATATAAAGAGGAGGTAGTGGCGCCAAATGATTGGGCTTGATGAACAAACTTGAGGTGCAAGACAAAGTAAAATAACTGCACTATGGGAAAGTTGAGAGGCTTGCTTGTGGGCAACAATGTTTAGCATTGAGATAAAATCAAGAAGATGATCAAATTGTGATGTGGGTTTGCAGGCATCGATCTTGCCATCTTAGTTATTGGTTAATAATCTGTTGTTATTGCATAATTGAAGGTGGCAATGTACATGAGGCGGGAAGAGAGAAAAAGGGGCAAAACTAGCTAGAGAGGCAGTTATCAAGTTGCTTTAAGTTGCTGCCTTTTCACATAATTCAGACATCTGCTCATGCCAAACACGCTACTTGGGCTTATCTTATTTAGAAATGGTGACCAGGGATGGTGGGTAAAAGTGACAAATTCCAGTAGCCGTTACATACAACAAAAAAGCTGCATTTGGCAGAAAAATTGCGGAAAGGTTGATGCTCATTCTGTTCTTGTTTTCCCACATGATTCTTCCTTGCATAAATGCAAGCTTAACTAGATAATTTGTTCTGAGCCATGTTTGAATTATTTGGGTTACTGTGGATAAGGAAATTCAATAGAAAACCAGTGGTGGGACAACTGATTGAATGTTCTCATGGGTCCATCTGCCCTTCTCTTAGAAGCCTGCACGTTAATTTAATTGGTTACCAGTGGTTGGCATGGATTATAACATTTTGAAGTTGAAAGGGGCCTAAATATATGCAAGGCATACATGTACGTGTACGTACTTGGTACTTGATAGAGATAGTAATCTTCAAAGTTCAAAGAAAAGACAAGCTGTTGGGACCCATTGATGCTGCATGTAGTATTGGCAACAACCATTGTAATTAACGTGGAGTAGATGTCTTGGATTCCCAGAACAGGAAGGGATACATTGCAGCCATACTTCATTTATTCGTTCAAGTGAACATGATTTGGACATTTGAGATAGAATCAAACATTTACCTCTCTCTTGCCGTAATCAAACAAGCATTTCTTCGCACGCTTGCCTACCAGCCCGCTCTCCGCGTGCACATGGTCACCTTGGCATGCATGGCCTCCGAGTGGGCATGCCCAACAAGAATTTCGACGGGCCACATGACCGTGAGCACAGAAAAGCGGGCAGGGGCCGATGTAGCATTTCTCATAATCACACATACACATCCTTGCATTCTTTGAGCTGCCTTCCAGTGGTGGCCTTAAAACTCTCTAGGTTATACTCCCTCCGTCCGGACTTATTATTAATACTTCGTTTTTTTCAAAATGAACTTCATTTTGAAAAATCAAGTGTTAATAATAATTCCGGGCAGGAGTAGGGAGAGTCACAATTTGTCGCTCTAGCCACAATTTGCTTTCTTAACGTTATAAACTTACTCATTTTCCTCTTCTTTTCTTCCTTACCCTAATGAGGGTATGTCATACCCAGGCTCTGTTTGATTGCCACTACACAACTGACTTTTTAGAAGAATTTAGAGATTTTTCATTCGGGAAAGATAATCCCGTTTGGTTGCCATGAATTACTTATTTTGGCTAGAAAGCAGAATTTGTAGAAGACAAAAAATAAGGAATAATAAAGGAATATTCCACTTTTGGGGAAATCTCCTAATTATGAGATTTTCAAGGGAAAGCTTTGCCAAGAATTTTTCACATATTCCTACGGTGAAAACGCCAGTGCTACTCTTGAAAATGCGTAAAAAATATCAATGCTATCCTTATGACTCACAAAATTATAAAATTTACTCTACATTGATTTTTACTTCCCATAACCCAACCAAACACACTTCACTTTTCCAAATTTTGCTAAAAGCTAATTACACTTCACTTTCCCAGAGATTTTGCTTCTACTTCTAGCAAAAGTGGTAACCAAACAGGCCCTAAGAGTGACACATTTTGTTATTCACACAACATACAAGCTTAAGATGTCAAACCACAGTTAATGTACAACTTGAACAACAAACATTCAAGGTGTAAAATCTCCTGGTGCTCGTGAAATTTGTATCAATTTTTTGTACAATAAGTTTGGACAATTTAACAATATACACAGTGGCCGAACCAAGGGTGGGCTAGCTAAAACAAGGGATGGTGAACTACTCATCCCCCCCTAAAAAGTTATAATATGTATATATATATATATATATAAGTGGAGGACTTTGTTAACAAAATGGTTAAAGTGGTGGATGATATATAGAACAGAAAAGCTTTTGAAATCTGAACTGAAGAACCTCAATAAGTATCTTATTGGGTATCATTCACTGTTCATTTTGATCTATTGTGTATAGTGTTCATATTATAGAATGTTGGTATTCAATCCCATATTACACAAGCCTAGTTCACGTAGTCATCTTTCTCCATTATTTTTCTTCATTCTCATATAATATCTAGAAGGGAAAAGTTTAAATGAGATCGTTCTCATATAGCTTATATGGGGTCAGTTTAAGTTTTAACTGTTGGATCTTGTTCTGACGACTATAAACAGCTACAAGGAACTCACTTACTCACACAGCTACAAGGAATCCCAAAAAATTGGCCTCATGCTCCTTATATGAGAACGATCTTATGTAAACCGTCCTCTATATAGAAACTATGATCACAACAATCAACATCAAAGACCGACATTAAATGTCCAAAAATATTTAAAGCTTTTAACCACCGTCTAATATTGGTTAGTGTCACACGTTAGAAAATGGATAATTCCAACAAAAATTGAGCGGCATGAAATCTTAAGGTTTACTGAAATTTTACTGAAAATATGAATTGATAAACATCTAGTTGTTCAGGTTTTCATAACCTCATGTACGGAATCCCAATTAAAAACCCATGAATGCTTAAAATAAGCGTTGTAAAAAAGCCACAATAAGGTTTGTTCCTGGCTTGTAATTGAAATGTAAGTACATCTCTCTAGTAAGATCTAAGCAGGAGCTTTATTGGTCTCAATTTCATAAAAGGGGATCAAATTAATGGCTATCATCACCTATTAGACACGGAGATGTAGTCTATAATTTCTTTGGCCGAAGGAGACTTATTTCTTTGATACATTTTATATTTTCAATATTTTTTCTCTTTGTAAAGCTTAAATAAAAAAAAATATAAGCTACCTGATCACAAATTTAAGATCCAACATAGTCCCAATGGATCACCAACATAATTAAAATAAGAAATTTGAAATACTACCACATGTTATGAATAATATTGTGGACTCATAAATCCATAAATATTTTATGTCTTATATGGGAAACAATATAATAAATTACAAGAGCTATGTTGGGTTATAATCCGCCCCATAGGGGGAATAAATGATTCTCCTTTATCTTATTTCTCTTAGTTAATTAAGTTTATAGCTTCTCGGATTAACCTCGAGAGTTATTACATCTAATTTAAATATGCCATTGTCCAACATGTAATCATGGGGTTGAATGTAAAAAGTAGGGAAAAAAACACAATGGGGACATAACCACTTGATCAAGCATGCTTTTATTAATAAAGTGTGTAGTAAACACTATAAAATAAACCTACTAAGCAACACACCTCTTAATGACTTCGACTTTTAGAACAAGAATACAAACCTTGCACAAGAAGCTACATAAAAGATTTGTAATAATTTTCATCTTTTTTACAAGTAGGATATTAATCTCTCGGTAAGTTTTTATAATCAAATTTAAAATATTTTCATATTTATTTATTTCTTGTATTGTTATACAGATTATATCTGATACCGATTATGGACCTTTAAAAACTTGGGGTTCCAAACCCTCCTTATAAAATGATATAGTGGTGTGCATGCTCTTCACCAACTAGAGGTTGACATTGAAAGAAAGGTGAGTGATATTAGACTTATTTTCTTACGTTTGTCTGAATTAGATATTAAAAGCACAAAATAATGGTTATAATTTTAATCTTGTTACATTTATTTAATAAGAACATTATTAATAGAAATATATCTTCTTAATATCATGCCGTGAATATTTGACACAAAAGTGAGGGGGACTCTATTTTTATTTT
The DNA here is from genome assembly GCA_039654745.1 of Houttuynia cordata. NCBI lineage: Eukaryota > Viridiplantae > Streptophyta > Magnoliopsida > Piperales > Saururaceae > Houttuynia > Houttuynia cordata. The sequence goes on from CM077506.1 coordinate 16,968,008, forward strand.
ATATTTATTATTTATATATTTTATGATTCATATAAATATTACAATGGTATATAAAATAATTGCTATTTGATAAGACAATTTTTTAGACGTTTAAATTAAAATATTCATGACATTTTTGTTTTGATAAAAAAACACAATAAGTTCGTCTTATGAAACAACACATTCTAACTATCATAACTAGTATTACTTATGTTTATTTTAGCATTTTAAACATGTTGAAACAATGTGGATGAATAATAATGTACATTGTAAAGTAACAAACGGTGTTAAGACAATTTTTTAGACGTTTAAATTAAAATATTCACTACATTTTTGTTTTGATAAAAAAACACAATAAGTTCGTCTTATGAAACAACAGATTCTAACTATCATAACTAGTATTACTTATGTTGATTTTAGCATTTTAAACATGTTGAAATAATGTGGATGAATAATAATGTAAATTGTAAAGTAACAAAGGTGTTAAAATTATTATCTTTATGATTCAAATAATACTTTTGCATGAATGTCTTGATAAGTGTGTTTCCTTGCCAAACCTTCTTTTCTATATACAAATTATATTGGTAAACATATTAAGAAATAAACATTACATTTTTGTATGTTGATTTTAACATTTTAAACATGAAAAAATTTGGATGAATAACAATGGAAAATGTAAGTAATAAAAGGTGGTAAAATCACTATCTTTATTATTTATATAATACTTTTTCATGAGTAACTTCTTTAGATTGTGAATAGCGTTTTGCTTTCAAATCATTAGATTTTATATATGCATTGTATTGATAAATATTCTTGCAAAAAGAACACTACGCACTTTTATAATACTCTCTCCATTTAGAATTACTGTGTAGATTTAAATTTTTTCATTTTTATTAGACACTGGGATCCACAAGGTGAGGTCTCACTTTACAAATTTTGTTTCCTTCAGTCTTTTTATTTCTCTCTCCCTCCAACTCATCTACGCCGTTCTATGCAGGTAGTGGCATCCTTGCCAAGATCTACTATTTTTTTCTGTGAAATCATGCCTGAGAAGACCGTCTCTTACCCCTCTCCATCGAAGCACTAGAAGGGGAGGATCACAATGGTAAAGGTTAAATCTTTTCTAGAGCATAGCCTTGCTTAACAACGGACTCTCAAAGCTGACCTCAAATTTTGGGGTCTTAGTTGTAGGCGGCCACGGATCTCCGTTAGGCACCGAGTGGTCTACATATGATGACCTCTGCAGATTCCTCTAGGAGCTCTACCCTAGACCCCACCAGCTCTCCAATGGTGTCGTCTCTGATTTCGCCGCCTCCTCTGCAGACTACCGCCTCTGATGATAAAAACCTTCTCGTGTCTTGTTTGACAGGGCTGGAAGTTGAAGAAAAAAGAGAATAGCTTGGGCAATCTAGATTTCTGGCATGGACGGAGTAAGCATAAGAACATGAATGAGGAAGGGGCGGGGGCGGCGAGTATTGCCACCGTCCCGACAACCGGGAGAGATCTCCAAAATGAAGAAGATAATTCGGAAGGTTCATGTAATCCCTCCTCTCTTCTGCAGCTAACTTGCAGGGGGCCCAAGTAAGAAGCTTACAAAAAGCTTTCTTAAAGTACCACAGCCTAAATAGGAAGGGTAATTCGGAAAAAAAAAATTCTAAATAGGAAATGTATTCCAAACGGAGGGAGTAAAATTTATAGTTTGACGGGTTTATATTGTTACATATTGAATAAAATGCACTTCCAAAATTACTCTAGAAAAATTTCTTTTGGAATAAAATTCTTCATGAATGATACTTTGTAGCACTTACTGAGGCACTTACATTTAAATATTAAAATCTTTGAGTTTTTCATATAACTATATGATTGCTAACATTAATAAACATTCTACTCAATTATTACTTGAATATTATCCTTCTAACTACCATACTCCTTTTAGTATGATATTTTCTATCGCATATAAAGATAACTTGGTTGAAAATACAATGAATGTGTGAAAGCCGATCGATAAAAAATTTGGCAAAAAAACAATTTTCCTTATTTTCAAGAACAATTCCATAATTTAATCTTTCGAGAAAAGTTTGCCCACAACATTCCATCTAAATATACAAGCAAGCCTCACAGCTAAGAAGATTTATTGATGTCAAATCTCTTCGAGAAAATCTTTCCTCTAGTAAGAAAAAGTTATGCCCCCTTAGTATTTGTCTTTTCAAGTATTACTTTACCTGCATATATAATCTTCTTAATAGCATATAATTCTCAATCAAGTTTATATGCAGATAAAACACTCAAAATGAACCAAAATGTAATGCCTTTTCCTTTTAGAAACTCTATCCTCTATCTCAAATCTTAATTTTAAGATGGATTGTCGCTTGAGTTTTTTTCGAAGAAACCTTTACTTGAGAGATCGGCCGCAAGGATGAAGTCGACATGATCCCTAGAGCCGAGATAGTCGAAGAGGAAAGCAGGCTAGTGGAGGAGCATTGTGGAAGCAAACTCAATCCTGCCTTTGGCTATAACAAGGTCAAAGAGCGGGAGAGTCTTAGGGTTAGAGGGCCATTAGAGAGTTGGGATGTATGAGGACAAGTATATAAAAAGTATCCATTGTCCATCCACAAAATAATTGGACCTTTAACATCTTTGATAGTGTAGACAAATAACAAATGCTTTTTATAACCTTACTAGTGTGCTTATTCGAGATGAAATGTCAATAAATTGTATGTGCCATTTATTGAGATATTTATGTCCAAATATTCACATTTTATCTTAATAAAAAGATAAAATACTATCCATATGATAAATTCTGTTCTAACTATCTTAACTAGGGCAACTTACACATTACCGAGTCAATATTGTAGAGTTCACACATTACCTAGATTTTCCTTTGAATTACAAAACACCTTATTGTTAAATTATTTTAGGTCCAAAATGTGACTCCCTTCTTAGTGAAGATATGAGGTTTATTTTTCCATTTAGGATTAGGCTGGAATGTGAATTATTTCTTTCCTAATAACACCCCCTTCCTGATCTCCCTCCAGTGCCACCGATCAGCTTCATCCCCCCACCCCCCCACACACTCTACCATTGGCTCTGCTTTTTGCCTCTCGCAACCGCCATGGCATCACCTCTAGTCGTGATGCAGCCAAAATCCACAGTTGAGCCAAAAACTGCAGTCCTACTGCGAAGAGCCCCCTCGTGGCTTCAATAAAGCAATGTCGACAATTCGGCATCGCAACTTCTTGTTTTGTCAATATATTATTTATTACCTTTGTCAATATGTTTATGTTAAATAAATATGTTTTTTTATCTGTAAATCAAAAGGCTATATTAGCATAAGACGACCCCCCCCCCCCCCCCCCCCCCCCCCTCTCTCGTGAGACCAAATTGAAAAAAAAAGCAGGTTGAATTAACTACATCTAAAACAGAACAAAAAAAAACTCAAAACTCCTTATTCTTCCTACGCCCACCTTCTTATTCTTCTTATTTGTTACTCTCTACGTAAAGTAAATACCAAATTACCAATTGATCAATATACTGACCCAATCTAACATCCTATCATCTTCTCCAACATCATCCATGTTTCTTCGGTGTAAGATCTGCTGGCTAATCTATCAAATGGATCGGAAGTTTTAAGAGATTTATACTTCAACTATCCAGCTATAATAACAAGCACCGTTTGATCAAAGCGAGTTTTTTTTTCATATTACTTGGCGCCAACTTTTATTTTCCCATATTTCCTGATTTTTCCCGTGAAATCTCGTATGACCTAGAATTGGTGCCTAGAGTACCGAAAATGCCATTCTTTTATGTTTTTCATGCCATTTATACCTCAAATGCTTAATTCTTCCTAAAACTAGTAATTTACGGGAGCATCAAGTTTGGGAAGAAGACATTCCGCCAAAGGTCCGTCCATCATCGTGGTTCAAATCACCGTCGGCACCGTCCAACCCAGAAAAAAATAAAATTTAATGCTGGAAAACTGCAAAATCAGCAAAAACGACGAAAAAAAAATCTATGATGAAGGGATTTTGTTGTAAGAGCAGCGGGAAAGCCCTTTCAACTACAAAAATTAAGATCGACATGTAAAGAAACACATATAAAGGTCACTCATTAGTGCTCGACCGTTTATAGACATCAAATAAGAGGATAAAATGGGCAAAACGTGAAATACTCGTCAACGAGCAACAAATTCAATTTATATATCTTTCTGTGATCCCAATGAAATGGAAGAGGAGGTAAAATGAGGAAGAATGAAAAAAAAAGGCAAAACGGATAAAAAATTAGCGAGTTATAATATTTTGAAACATATAGTAAAATCGTGTTGTTGAAGACACGACTTGAATTTGAGTCGTGGCTTCGACGACATGATTTTATATATTTTTCCGTGATTCTAATAAAATAGAAGAGGAGGAAAAATAAAGAAGAACACAAAAAATGGGCAAAAACAGATAGAAAATGAACGAGTTATGATATTTTGAAGATATATAAAATCGTATTGTTGAAGACACGACTCAAATTCAAGTCGTGTCTTCGACAATACGATTTAACTGCATTTTTCAAAATGTCATAACTTGCTCATTTTTTATTCGTTTTTGTTAAATTTTTTTATGTTCTTCCTTATTTTTTCTCCTCTTTCTTTGCATTAGGATCACAGAAAGATATATAAATTGAATTTATCGCTCACTGACGAGTATTTTATGTTTTGCCCATTTTTATCCTCTTATTTGATGTCAATAAGTGGTCGAGCAGTAATTCGTGGCCTTTATATGTATTTCTTTATACGTAGATCTTAATTTTTATAGTTGAGAGGGCTTCCCCGCTGCTCTTACATCAAAATTCCTTCATCATATATTTTTTTTCATCTTTTCTGCTGATTTTGCAGTTTTTCAGCATGAAAGTTTATTTTTTCTGGGTTGGACGGCGCCGGCAGTGATTTGAACCACGTTGATGGACAGACCTTCGCCGGAATATCTTTTTACTCAACTGGATGCTCCCGTAAATCGCTAATTTTGTGAAGAATGATGTATTTTGAGTTATATTTTGGGAAGAATGGTATTTTCGATAATTTCTAGGTCATATGGAAGAAGGAAAATGATTCTATAATGAGAAAACGAAAGTTGGCCAAGATAATATCTAAAAAGTTGGATCAAAACCGACGTATAGTCTGAGTCGATAATGGACCCTTTATGAAACATGAGGCGTAGCTGGTTATACCGAAAAAATACGAGGCACGAAATATTTGGGCCAGCTAAGCTGACTTTTTAGGTTCCAGTCAGGCGAAGGCTGGCCAACTAGTTCGGCTAGTGTCGCCCTTTCCACCAATAGCCACCTGCCTCCTCTCCTCTGCTCCATATTTTCCAGGGGCCTGAAGTCTGGCGTCTGTCTGGAATTCGTTGCCTCCCATCTTCCCAACAGACAAACTACCAATGCAAGGATTCGCCATCCATCTTCCTTCCTAGGTGTCCCCGCCCCACTTCCTCGTTACCCTCGAACCCCTCCATATGCTTTCTCCGCCCCCATTGCCCCTCTTTCCTCTTATATCTATCTCCCCTGTCTCCTCCTTCCCTCTTTCCTAAGGAAAACCTAAGTTAAGCTTCTTAGCTAAATAGATACCCATTCTTCTTAGCAGTATCAATGGCCCCTGTCGTTCAGGAAGAGGAACAAATGAAGAAATCAAGGGTGACTGTGGTGGGCAGCGGCAACTGGGGCAGTGTTGCGGCCAAACTCATTGCATCCAATGCACTCAAGCTTCCTTCCTTTCATGGTGAGTGCATGCATCTAAGCTATTGATTTACCTTTTTTTTTATATTAGAATGCCCACATTTTGATTGCCAATATGTGTTTCAGACGAAGTTAGGATGTGGGTGTTTGAGGAAACATTGCCTAGTGGGGAGAAACTCACCCAAGTTATCAACCAAACAAATGTAAGACTATATCTTGGTTAATCTTATTGAAGTTTTGCATTTTCCCAATCATTCCTGTTTTGCTTATGTAATGCATGGTGTTATGTTATCAGGAGAATGTCAAGTATCTTCCAGGGATAAAGCTGGGGAAGAATGTTGTCGCGGATCCGGATCTTGAACATGCAGGTATTTGATCATATGCTGCAATGGCTTGGTTTTTTTAGTTATGACTTTTTAGTTTTAACTTGTGGTGTTTTCTTGGCAGTGAAAGATGCAAATATGTTGGTATTTGTGACCCCTCACCAATTCATGGAGGGGATATGCAAGAGGCTTGTGGGGAAAGTGAAGGAAGATGTCCAAGCCATCTCTCTTATCAAAGGGATGGAGGTCAAGATGGAAGGCCCCTGCATGATTTCTACACTTATTAGTGAACAGCTTGGAATCAATTGTTGTGTTCTAATGGGTGCAAACATTGCTAATGAGGTTCAAGCGAATTTTTTCTGCTCTGAATTATTTGCATTACTTTTATCTGTTTGCGGGTATGAATGATCTCAAAAAATTGCAGATTGCTGTCGAGAAATTTAGTGAAGCAACAGTTGGGTATAGAGAGAATAAGGAGGCTGCAGAAAAATGGGTCCGGTTGTTCAATACCCCATATTTCCAAGTATCAGCTGTGAGTCTGACACCTTAAACTCTTTTCAATTAATGATAAATAGTACTCCTACCTGTGAATTACAAAAACAAAATTCTAGATTAAAATGAGTGTAATCAAATTATATTGTGGGGAAATGTGAGCAGGTGCAGGATGTAGAGGGAGTGGAACTATGTGGGACACTGAAAAATGTGGTTGCCATTGCAGCAGGTACTTAATTTAAATGCTTGATTCAGCTATCAAGCTACAACACCTAAATTAAACCCAAAGATGAACATTGTATAATAAGCACTCCCTGTTTATTGATGGTTTTGTTGGTACTGAACCCAATTCATGAACTTGATCATAAAATTATTAATATTGATGTATCAGATGAGCCAATGATGCATCTTCTCACTAAAATAGGAAAGCACAAGTTATTTTTATTTCCAAAAGTTTCCAAGACAACGTGCTAAAGTGTTTGATTGCATGAATAATTAATCAGGTCTTGTCGATGGCTTAGAAATGGGAAACAACACCAAGGTGATGGCAAATATCCTTTTGGGCTATTTCTTTTGTAGATTGTTTGTGAACTTATATTGCTCTTACATCTTAATTATTTATATATCTTTGTGAAAATAGGCAGCTATAATGAGAATCGGGCTAAGAGAGATGCGTGCCTTTTCCAAACTCATGTTCCCCACAGTCAAAGACAATACCTTCTTTGAGAGTTGTGGGGTGGCTGATCTCATTACTACTTGCTGTATGTTATTCAAACATTTCTCAACTTTTCTTATTTGCTAGATATATATATATCTGCAAAAGTAAAACATTCCACTGCTGTATAATAAATATTAGAAGTCTAGGATTAGCAAGCCAGCAAACTTCAGTATTGGCATATAGAATATTAAGTATTGTACTTTTGTGAACAGTGGGAGGAAGAAACAGAAAGGTGGCTGAGGCTTTTGCCAGGAGTGATGGAAAAAGGTTTTAAATCTATTATTATGAATGCTGTAGCAACCTATTATGATTTCTTTCCATCTGCGAATCTGAAACAGCAAAAATATTTGTTGCAGGTCCTTTGATGAGCTTGAAGCAGAGCTCTTACAAGGGCAGAAACTACAGGTAATAACAATTTTGTAATTGTACATGGAATCTAGTTTATGTGACAATAATACTAAGCTCTAAGTATCAAGTCTATGCTAAAGTTGGAAGAGTCAAATTCAACATTAAATTGGTTATACTACTTTTTAAAACCTTGGAGATGCAAACAATTTTCTTAGTAAGGAGATATTGTAATATTATTTTTGCATTTGATTGGCACTTTTTTATTTTCTCTTCCTTACATTCGGCATGCATTTGATATTTCTTTGTCAATTATGGAAGGGTGTGTCAACTGCAAGGGAGGTTTATGAAGTTTTAGGTAACAGAGGATGGCTGGAATTATTTCCACTCTTTACAACTGTCCATGAGATATCAGTTGGGCGACTCGCTCCATGTGCGATTGTTGAATACAGTGAGCATACACCCAAATTCGACTTAGTTGAAGGGTCAGCTAATTTCTATTAAGACTTCTACATGAAATTATAGGGGCAGATGAGTGATATCAAGAAAAAGAAAATACCAAGTGCAGATTAAGGTTCTGATCTAGTAACATTCTGAATCTGATTAACACACTGCAACAACTACAGTTTAATTTCATTTCTTTCTTTTTGTTGCTAAAATGCAACAACTACAGTTGATATGAATTTTGTTGTATCACTTCTTTCTCTTTTTTTTCTTCTTTTTTTGGCTAAAATGCAACAACTACAGTTGATATGAAGTTGGCTGTAACTTGTAAGCATTTTCACTTAAGTGAAGGATTAGTCTCATCTTTGGAATCATCAATGTCAAGTCAAAGGCAACTTGTTCACATTGTCAATTTTCGATATATGCACAACCAAAAAATATACTTTCCATGTACTCCCTGCGGTCACTTTTTATCGAGACTGTTACACAATTGGTCAATTTTATTGAGACGTGGAGTCCACAGTAAAAGCCTAGGCTTTTAGAGTGAGTCACCTTTCATCGCGGAGGCCTCTCAATCTCGACCTAAGGTCGCTGTTAGGGTTGAGGAATAGTATCATTTATTTTTGGTATGCTATTTTTGCTAATTGTCTCAAACCAAAAGTGATGGGAGGTAGTATGCTCTTTTATTGGTTGGAATTTATTTTTGGCTCTTTTCGGGTTATAATACAGCAATTCCATCACCACCTATGACCTATTTGGATGCTCATCCTACGTCATTGGTGACTGACTCATACTATGAAAAAATAAAAACAAAGGGATCTATCAGTTATATTAGGAACTTTTTTTTATATAAGAAGTTATGTCACGAACTTAAAGACTGGGCCTGTCGGTAGCTATATTTGGACATGATGGCCACCAACAGGTCAAAGAACGTTGAAATAGTATCTCCTCTTCGACTAATTTCATCACAAAACCACCAGCGAAAGAGAAACTGAAGTTATAGTGCTGATTTGGGGCCGTTTGGGGCGTGAAAAAGCCAAAATATCTAGAGTGGATTTTGGATGTCCACTATAGCATTCATGTTTTTTTCGTATCCAACGTGAAACACGACCTTAGGTGTTTCAGCTGGATATGGAAAAAACATGAATGTTTCAGTGGATGTTTTGCTTTTAATCACGCCCGGAACGGCCTAAGCTAAAGGTTGCATCAATTAAATCACCACCATCGAGCTTTTTCCATATTACATGGTGCCACGAAGCCGTTTCTCATATTACATAGAATCACTTTGTTCCTTCCATGTTACTTAAAAACTACCCAAAATGTCTTTCTTCCTAAAATATAACTTAAGTCTTCATTTGAGCGATTTACGGGAGCATCTAGTTGGGGAAGAAGATATTCTGGCGAAGCTCTGTCCATCATCGCGGTTCAAATCACCGTCGACACTGTCCAACTCGGAAAAAATAAGATTTCATGCCAAAAAATAGCAAAACCAGCAGGAAAGACCGAGAAAAAAACTATGATTAAAGGATTTTGATGTAAGAGCAGCGGAAAGCCTGTCCACCTACAAAAATTGAGATCTAAATGTATTGAAACACATATAAAGGCCACTCATTGGTGCTCGACCGCTCGTCGACATCAAATAAGAGGATAAAAATAAGCGAAAGCGTGAAATACTCGTCGGCGAGCGACAAAACAATTTATACATCTTTATGTGATTCTAATAAAGTTGAAGATGAGGAAAAATAAAGAAGAACGCAAAAAAATTAGCTAAAATGGTAAAAAATGGGCAAGTTATGATATTTTGAAGATTGTCGTAAAAACGTGTTTTCGAAAACACGAAAACATGACTCCTTTCAGGTCGTGTTTTTAAAAACACACTTTTACGACAATTTTAAAAATATAATAAATCGCTCATTTTTTATCCGTTTTAGCCCATTTTTTATGTTCTTCCTTATTTTTCCTCCTCTTCCACCTCATTAAGATCATAGAAAGATGTATAAATTATTTTTGTTGCTCGCCGACGAGTATTTCACACTTTCGCCCATTTTTATCCTCTTATTTAATGTCTACGAGCGGTCGAGCACCAATGGGTGGCTTTTATATGTGTTTCAATACATGTAGATCTCAATTTTTGTACTTGGGCAGGCTTCCCCACTGCTCTTACATTAAAATTCCTTCATCATACCTTTTTTTTGGCGTGGATGGGTTTCGACTTTGGTCTGGATCGCCGCGACGTTCGGAGCTTCACTTAAAAGCTTCATCTTTCTTCTTATTTCTTCTTTTTTTATCCTAATATATCCTAATGAGGTAGAAGAGGAGGAAAAATAAAAAAAATAAAAAAAAACTAAAATTGATTAAAAAATCTTCAAAATGTCATAACTCGCTCATTTTTTATCCATTTTAGCAATTTTTTTGCATTCTTCCTTATTTTTCCTCCTCTTCCATTTCATTAGGATCACAAAAAGACATGGAAAATTTTCTTGTCGCTCGACGACGAATATTTCACGTTTTCACCCATTTTTATCCTTTTATTTGTTGTCCACAAGCAGTCGAACACCAATAGATGCCTTTATATACATTTCTTTATATGTATTTCTCATTTTTTGTAGTTGGGCGAACTTCCTCGCTGCTCTTACATCAAAATCCCTTCATTATAACATTTTTCTCAGTGTTTCCCGCTAATTTTACTGTTTTTCGACAAGAAATCTTATTTTTTCTGGGTTGGATGGTGCCGATGGTGATTTGAACCGCGATGATAGATGGAGTTTAGCCAAAATATCTTCTTCCCCAACTGGATGCTCCTGTAAATCGGTAAAATGAAGACTTAAGTTAAATTTTAAGAAGAGGGGCATTTTGGAAAGTTCATGTGCCATTTCCAAGTGATATAGTATTCAGTCGAAAATCCAAGTAATATGGAAAAATGGGTAGGGGTGCCAGGTAATATGGAAAAAGCCCCACCACCATCTTAACCAAGAAAAGAAAACCACTGACACATTGCACACATTCCTAAGACATAATTTTGATGAAGCATGTATACGAAGCAAATCAGATGCTCCTTTTTGTCAAGCAAGTGCATTTGCCTACTTGCCTCCTACAAAAAAATATAACATATTCATACCAAACGCTTCTCATTAACAAGTACTGTATGATACAACCCTGTTAAGGAAGCAACATGAAGTACAAATTTATTGGATTGTGGAACAACTAATGATCACTTGAGTAAATGATGGAAAATTAAGGATGTTATCCTTATAAAAGGAGACGTTTTAAGTCATACAAACTCTCATGGAAGAGAATCATGTCTGGATAGTGTAAGTAGCTATGCTTTCACAGATTTGATGTCTGTTTTTTTTTTTCCACCTCTCTTTCTACAACAAACTGACGTGATAAAGCACAGCTAAAATACTGAAAAAGGTTGTTCCCAAAAACTACTGAAGAAGGATCTAAAACTTCCAAATAGGAGGAATGTCATAATAAAGTACAGCTAATGTTCTGAGAAAAAAAAGAATAATGGACATCTATCAACAAGGAATAAATCGGATATAGACTTAAGGATGTTTTCCCTCCTTGGTTATATTTGATAAATCTGATGTAGAATAGAAAAGAGAGATAACAGCAAAGATGGTGCGCAAGTATTGACATCGATTACAATAGAACCATAAATTGGACAAAAAAAGCTCTATAATATCAATCTAGATTGGAGAAATGCTACCTGCTAAGCATCTTCATCTTCCTTTCTGTTTTCCTGCATTCTCAGAACTTAAGTTATCTAACTTTGAATCTACGAGGAGAAGAAATTAGGAAACGCTAGTAGGACAAAATCAGATCCCCTGCATTGGTGTCATCCTCTGCTCCCCTTTAGCGGCCGCCATTTGTAGTACTTAGACTGGTTCAACAGGTGGAGGGTCATCACATGCACTCAGAGCTTTAGGCCTCACCTATGTGGGCGTTCTTCTGTCCATCTGCATAGGCTCCACAAATGAAGGCCATTGTAGGGAAACAGAGAGGTGAAACCACCGAAGAAGGTGTGAGTTATAGGACCTTCAAATATGTAAAATGAGAAATTCAGCAACCAATGTATTATCAAAACAACGAGGCCATGATTGGTGCCTGCAAGCTTGAGAGTTCAAATATCTTATCTCATGTATAAAAGAATAACTTTACAAGGACAACCCTACATTTCTAACATATTATCCGTGGTCAATCATTTCCATATGTACAATGTGCCATTCTTATCAGCAGCGACGAGGGCTTTTCCAAGCTCACTCCATGAGCATGTAAGAACAGGAGCTGAGTCCCCTTTCAATGTGCTTACAATATTACCCCCTGATCTAGACCAGATATAGACTGATCCATCAGAAGATCCAGATGCAACATAGTTATCATCCGGACTTAAACACGACCGGCTCCAATTTGTATACACTTTGTTGCCGCTCGCTCCCATGGTGCCACAGACCTCCAAAGTTCTCATATCAAATAGATTGTGGGTGTTATCCTTTCCACTGGCTAACACAAAGTTACCATTGCGAGATAAACAAACTGATGTAATAGCACAGGAGTGAGGTCCAACCTCACTAATGAGCTTGCCAGAGTTAACATCCCACAACCTCAGGTTCCCATCTAGATGACCAGAACATATGGTCTGCCCATCCATGCCGAAGCAGACAGAATTACAATGGCTATATGACATCAGGGTATTGATGCAGTAACCTTTCTGTAAATCCCACACTTTTATAGTTCGATCATTAGCTCCACTTACCACATGGCGGCTTGAGATTTTGCTTGCATCCACAGTACACACCTTTTGAGTGTGGCCTGTTAAAGTGTGACGGATTCGCCCAGAACCAACCTCCCACACATACAAGTTGTTTGAGCTGCTAGCCGCAATGATGTTATGATTTTCATAGGTTATAGTAATATCAAGGACAGAACCAAGACAACCATGCAGACTATGATTCTGCAAACTGCTGTTCGTGTCCCAGATCTTGATAACTTGGTCCTGTCCCCCACTTATCAACCTGTCGGAATTATACTCAAAAAGTATGGAACCGCAACCACCTTCATGGGCATGAATCCTATGTTGGCATGAAGAGGGAACTGGAGAATGAGAATAATATTCAGCACCAGTTTCACTTTGGCGAATCACACCATCTACTTGTAGTCGTGCAAGTTGCTCAATGCTGCTGGCCTTGAGCTGAAGCATCATGTCTTCATACAAAGCATTGGCCTGTAAGCATGGTGACAGAGAAGAAATATTAGCTAGTAAGTATTTTATGCAAAGCAATTGAAGAAGGAAGTAAACCTATGATTTTTTTTCTTTTTCTTTTTCTTTTTTACTTTTTAAGTCTGCTTCAACTTCCTAATAGTGAACTCAACAAAGAGTAGCAAACCACTTCTCTAATCCTTATAATGTAGCTCATTGTCACACAATACTGACTTAACTTATAACAGTTGCTTTCACGGAATTGACTGACCTGACAATTGGAGATTACCCATATCCAACCACAGAATTGACTGACTTGGCGATTGGAGATTGGAGATTACCCATATCCAACCACAGACTCTCAAATCCCATGACCATAATCAGTCAGTCACTCACAAAGAGAGTCCTCATTAGGACAACTACACACATAAGGATTTGGGAGGATATCCCATCATCATTGCAATTCCCTTTTGTTGCAATAATATATATGAGATACTTGAAAGAAATTGTGGTTACCTCATTAAGACGTTCAGCATCCTGCATCTTTTGCAGCATCCAGCGATCAACCAACATTTTGTTCTCAGCCTCAAGAGTTTTGACTTTTAAAGTCACCTCCTCTAATTGCGCTTTGAGGGCCTCGTTCTCACTCATTACCAAGTCAAGAGCTTCTGTCTTTTCATGCAAGACCTCATTCAATTTGGAGCACTCCTCCCTAATATTCTCTCAGAGCATTAATAAAACATAGTTGCAACATTAGCTCTAAAACTTCAAAAGTATGCAAAATATACAAATGGAAAAAAACCTTGCTTGCTCAATTTCAGTTTCAAGATGGCAAATTTTTTCACCCTTCTCTTGAACCAGAGCTTTAGAGGTTCTAGATTCTGCCACTTCCACCACAAGCTGCTCAGATAACCGTGCTTGAGCTTTGTAACATTGCTGGAGTTCTAGTTCTAGGGTTTCTGCTTTCTCCTTCCATTCTGAGCTCTAAATTAATATTGAAGCAACTAGTCAATGTTCAGGCAAACAAGAGATCTCACTTGATGTATTAACTACATAACAAAATAGAGACAAATTAAGTAACAATGGACTTTTCTATCTTTGAATATTAAAAGTATGGAATGGATAATTAAATCATTTAGTGCTTTAAATCATTATTGAACCTTATCCAAACACTTCATATCACAGAATTCAAGAAATAAATATTTTTTCTTGTACAGTCATAGATTGGACACGAGCAAAAGAGTTGCTTCAGGGAGGCAAAGATTCAAAACCTTACTTATTCACTAAACAGAGGTAAAACAAGTGAAAATAAAATGACATAAAACCTGAAACAATTAAACACATATATGAACCCCCATAGAGAGTGCCTCACCAGTGTCTTAATAACAAATTTTAGTAAATACTCTCTGCCTCCAATGAAGCTCGTCGTCATTACAAAAGAGTGAAATCTCATTGACTCTAAGGCCATATAAAAAAACATTATTTTTCCCTCTTTCGGCGTTGTCAGAGAGAGCAAACCCTACAATCCAATGTTGAACCTGTCTTTTTTCAAATCCAGACGATCTTCATCGCACAGAGGGAGTACAGTTTACAATGAAAAGAATGGCATAAAGATTTGGAATTTCAACAAGCCAGCGAGCAAGTATGTGTAAACAAAAATTTTCAGGTTAGGAAAAACGAAACTTTTAAGAGTCTGTTTGGTTGCCTAGAAACAAAAGGAAACTGGGGAAAAGGAAAGAAGAATCCCCGAGTTTACACATATCAACCAAACAAGAAGAAAATGGGTGAGGGGAAAGCTGAGGAAAGAAGGGGGGATTTTAGTAGAAAATGAGGCTTAAAAATTTCCACCCTCTGATCGGGGGATTGTGGGAGAAAGTTTATTGGGTTCTATCTATTTAGAGCTCTCTCGTCGGTCTCACGTCTCCTTCTCCTTTCATGCCTAACCATTGAAGCCGCTCGACGATTCTCCTCTCCGCCTCCGACCGAGCAGCCTTGCGCACCCGGAAGAACACAGCAACTTGGCGGGTGAACTCTGCCCTCGTTACCGCCTCTTTGACTTTTTCGACTTCGCTCCAAGCGACAACCATCCTCCTCCTCAGCCCAGTGGTCCAAATCGAACAACCTCACCCATCTAACATTCACTAGCTCACGACAATTCCATGGCCATCTCCTTGACGATTCAGCGGCAAGTGCTAGTGGGTCCCTTCCAAGGAGATGGAGCATGCACTTGAGGGCTCTGCCACGAGCTCGTGATCGCTCGTGGGCTCAGTGACGAGCTTTGGGAGGGAGATTGTAAGCTGGGTCAGGTCTTTGGCACGACACTTGCGAGGTCTCATCCTGCAAAGGTCGCATCTTTAGGCTGTTTGATTGCCATGTAGTTGACACCGTCGCCGAAAAACGTTTGGCCTAAGAGCCTAGGAAGTGCAACGGCCATTGTTGGGCCGTTCCAACGACAGGAGTAGCAGGCTAGCAGCTAAAGAAACGAAAAGAAATGCCTTTTAGCCCTGGCGGAGCCTTGGAGCTACTCAACACCTCCAAAGCATATAGAACCTGTTTGTTGTTTTTCTTCTAAGAGTGCACCCAGATAAAAAGATGTTCTAAAGTTAAAGTAAGAAAGCATGGAACCAAGGTAGATTCCACGTTCTCCCGGTAGAGCCAAACAAGTGGAAAATTTTAGGTTTCTACATGTTTCTCTTTCTCTTTTCCTTGCTTTCCAGGGAACCAAACAGACCCTAAGAGTCCAAGTCCAAAAGGAAAACATTAAGAAAATGCCATCAAGTATTTTTAGCTAATTCTATGAAATGGCAACACTGGAATAATAAATTTACAACCAAAGAATGAATCAAGAAAATATTATCAAGTAATTTGAGCTAATTCTATCAACTGGAAACACTGCTATTACAAATTTACAACCAGACAAGAAATGGAACTGAGAAAAGCAGAAGAATGGATAAAGAAGGAGAGAGGACACCAAAAGAAACCTGAGAAAGAAGAGGGCGAGAGAGTGCTAGGAAGGCTGGGGCGTGGGCGCCTTCCTCGAGCAAATGCCGCTTCCGCAGATCCCTGATGGCGCGCTTGATCGCCGCCTCCCCTCTCCCTTCGTCCACCACCGCCCTGCCATTAAACCCACAATTCAGTAAAAAAAGTAGAAAAAATTCAAACCCACAATTCAGGACAAGCAAGCCCTAAACCAAAAATGTCAAATTCGAAACACAATCTAGTCAAGAACAGATTTTTTTTGTTTGTTCGGATTACTTACATCACACGCCGTTGAAGAAAGATGGAGGAGTGAAGCAGAATGATTTGCGGCCGCCTGATGCCGATCGCAGGCCGTCGGATCCGCTCCGGCCGGAATCGCCGGAGTGGGAGAGGGCCGGAGAAGACAACAGACGGAGGCGGGGAAGATTGAAAAGGAAGTCGTACTCTCACGGAGCGCACAAATGTTTGCTGGAGCGCACAGTGCCCAGAAAACAGGTTTTGTTTGCTGGAGCGCACAAGACAGTCTCTGCACCGTCGATACGGTTGATGGACGGCTCTCACCTGATGGAGTATAGTGCAGCGGACATTCTCTAGGTGGACCCTAAATGCTGCCCTCAATGTGCACCTGGGACTGTTTATGATGAAGATTAAGGGCCTATTTCGTTAGAACTTCTGTAAGTAGAAGAACAGATTCTGGATTATTAAGTTACAAAATTACCCTTCATGCTGATCTATCCACGTGATCAAAATGATTGTTCTATTGCAAATTGGAGACAATACCATCGGAGGAAAATAGAAGCTGAAAACAACCATAAGGGAATCAAATCAAAAAAAAAATTAGATAGCGAACAACAACATCAATGAATACCAACTCAATGGCACCATCATTTTTTAAAGGAGATCAACATTGTGACATAATCTAAATTCAAATTAAGCATACTAGCAAAAAAATTACTATTCCCTGTATTCATTCTATTTCCTCAAAGGTATTACAATTCAAAAGTTACCTTTGCCTCTCGTATGGCTAAGTCTACCAACTAACTCATTTCAATAGGAGAAATCCGATCGAAAAAAAAAAAAAAATTCAAAAAAGGTAATACAAAATCTGATACAAGAAGCGAGCTCTCTACTGCTTCAAGTTTCGATTGTGGACACCCCCATTTCTCCATTTCAGGTTCCGATTGTTGATAGTTGCAAACCTCGTAAC
Source organism: Houttuynia cordata (assembly GCA_039654745.1). Lineage (NCBI taxonomy): Eukaryota > Viridiplantae > Streptophyta > Magnoliopsida > Piperales > Saururaceae > Houttuynia > Houttuynia cordata. The sequence goes on from CM077506.1 coordinate 16,985,416, forward strand.
ATCATGGAGTCGTCTGAAGGACCATGAACATTATTTCCAAAATTGCTGCTACCTAATGTTGTGATGTTGGAACAACCAATGCCTGTGAGTTGCTGCTGCCGAATTGGAAATGCTGTTGAGTCTTTGAGAGAGGAAGATAATTTGTTATGCTGTAGATGGTCCAACTCCAATGAATGAGACATCCCTTGGAGTAGATTTCAATGTTGACTTCCAGCCTGAGGAAGCTGCTGCAACTTCCCAAAATTATTCATCAAATTTCCAGAATTATGGGAATGGCCAAGCTGAATCATTCCAGCAAAAGGAAGCCTGCACAAGCCTAAATTATTTGGGCTATTCAACTGACCAGCAAACCCACCAGCTTGGAAGGATGAAAGTGTAGGGTTTGGCAATGTACTCAAACCAGGGAAGGCTGTAAATCATTAAGTTCATCATATGAGCCCATAGGCAAATAGCCAAGATCTTTGCCACCTGATAAAGAAGCCATGTTAACCTGTTGAGTTGTGACATTACTAATCCGTTTTAAATAGTAGGGCTGCATCACGGGTCGGGTAGGGTCGGGTTTAGCAAAAACCGACCCTACTCGAGATAGGACCCGAGAAATTAAAACCCGACCCGGACCAGAGATAAAACCCATGAAGCTAAACCCGACCCCGACCCGAGATAAACCCACAATACCCGACCCTACCCGAGAACCCGAGATGAAACCCGAGATTTTAATAAAATAATTAATATAATTATAAAAATCTTTAATTAAATAATTTATATCATTATAATAATAATAATAAATTATATATATTAAAAAATAAGTTATTTAAATGGTATATTTCGGGTCGGGTCGGTTCTTGGGTATTTTAAAGCAAAACCCGACCCGGCCTGAGATAGAACCCGGATTTTAAAACCTTGGAACCGACCCTACCCAAGATAGGACCCGACCCGACCCGACCCAGGTCAATGTCGGGTCGATTCCATCCGGGTTGGGTCGGGTCCGGGTTTTTGGTGCAGCCCTATCAAATAGAGCCTATATTTCTGCAAAAGAAAACGAGAAGTCAGTTTTTGAAGAAATCTTAAAACTCCAAAATAGGAATCAAATGGTGTCTTTGGCTCCAAAAAAATTATAATAAAGAATTGATGGGCAAAGTCTCATAACTAGGACTGCCCCACTCTTGGCCATTAAACCAAATCTTTTACACAGTTCATTGAACTCACAGAATGATAGAATGTCGGCTTTGGGCATTTAGGTGGTACAATACCTAGACATGTGAGATGAAGATAAGAAGATATTTATTTACAGTTGCTAAAACAAAATCATCAATAGAAGCAAAGTGAGGTGATTAACTCATAATTTGCTGGATTACCTGAAGGTGACTAGCAACATTTTCCCTGGTGAGCTTTTCAACATTCATTAGATCAAGAATCCAATAATTCAAGGTACCATTGGCAGTGATGCACATGGCTAGTTATACTTGTAATTGCAACCGATGAGTTAGTTTGCGAATTCCTAATTACTTCCTTCGAAAATGATCAGCAGAAAAAGTGTTCAGCTGCTACTGATGAAAGAATCTTCAATAGCTCTCATTTCCTTTCGGTCTCCCTCATTGGCTTGCCATATCTACAAAAAATTAACCAATTAGAAAACTCTCAATCAAATGTCACACAAACAAGCATGAAAAACAATCCACAGTATAACTGTAGACCTTAATATGTTTTTTCTCCATTTCACAAATGCAACCACCAACACTACACGATATGGGCATCTCATCTTCACCTATAGGATTTACACGATATACTTACCTATATCGTCGTAAGATTCTTACACATTAGTATGTTTTTTCTCCATTTCACCAATGCCAAAACCAATACCACACGATATATGCATCTTATCTTCATCTTACGTTTTTTCTCCATTACTACGATATAGCCATAATCTAAATAAAATTAACTAAGAAGAAAAAATGAAAAATTTACTACAAACCCACGAAAGAAAAGAATCACTAAAGCTTAAGAACTCATTGAAGCAATTTCTCAAACAACTGCCATGCAATAATTTATCATCACAAAATACTTGAAACATCATAATTTACCAATACAAGCAACATCAGATGCAAATCTTCACTACTGAAAACCCGTTTCTGCCTACATTAAGATAAAATATGATGCAAAATCTCAACTTTCCTCTATAGAAATTTAACAAAATACTGATTATAAGGTAAAGAGAAAAAAAACAGCGATAAGGAAAGAGGTGAAGACAGGAAATTACCTTAACATTGATGGCCTCCTCTTGCAAAAGCTTAAGCAGACTTCTCCGGGAGAGATGTCCGCCTCCGGCAACCAGCCCTAAGTTGTTGGGAGAGAGGCTATGGAGGGTGTTGGCAGTGGAAAAATTGGCGACGGGAGAGATGGAACTGGCGGAAGGTCATCTTGCTCCTTCGAGCCTCTTCATCGTCAACAAATTCCCCCCGCAACCTGCTCGTCCCCTGGAATGGCGAGTGAGGGCCAAAATCGCCATAATGCGGCCGAAATGCATGCCCGATTCTCATATTTCCACCGATGTCATCTTCAATTGGCAAGATCCACGGAGGAATTGGAAGGCGCAGTACTATTGCGTGTGGACGGCAGAGAAAGAGGGCGGCAAGGGGGAGACAAGGAGGAGGAGGGTGGCACCACCGTAAGGCAAGGCGCATGCAAGCGAGGCGCGGGTGCTGCGGCGGGAGACGAGGCGGGGGCAAACACGAGAATTGGCGCTTCTTCCCTAAAATCTCCTCGCGAGGAGATTCTACGTAAAGTCGATTTCTGGGGCGGAAAGTCCACTTCACTACACGGAGAGATTCATCTGAAGTAGCATAACCAAACGCACTAACGCGGAAAGCACCGGATTCTGACAGAATCTGATGCCAAAATTGGCAACCAAACAGGCCCTAAATAGATCTAACTTGATGAGATGATGATTGCACATAAAATCTGATACAGTTACCTTCAAATCTTGCATAAAAAAGCTACTAAGTACAAAAACTAATACTCCATCAATATACTCAAAGAACACAGTTATTGCCACCCCATCAATATATCAGTACCTGAATTCAACAAAATTTCTCACCATTACCTACCCCCACCTCAAAAAGATTTTGCATTATTTTACTCAATTTTACCCTACACAATTACTCCCTGACTAGGAAGCACGGACACGGCAAAATGGCAGCCGTGTCCGTATCCGACACGGATACGCTGGCGACACGGCTGCCTGCGTGTCTGTGCCGTATTTTAAAAAAAAAATAAAAAAAAAATCTGATACGTGTCCGACACGGCGGGACACTTATCGGATACGAGGGGAGTGTAGAAGAAGAGAAACTTGGAGGAAACAGTCGGCTGGAGTTGCAGAGGAAAGGGCCAGAACCAGCGATGGCGGAAAGGTCGAGCACGAAATCGCCAATGCGAGGAGAGCAGTCATTCGCAGCAGCAACAAGGAAGAAGTGGGCTGAAAGACACCGAAGGAAAGGTTCTCGAGAGGGAAATGGGAGTCGGGGCAACTTTGAAGGACTTGAGTGCAGTGCATCTGTACCTATGCCCACGTGCTGCTGATGGTATGGGCCAAGGGTTCAACTCTGTCTCAGTCAACTTTTTTTTTTAAAAACAAATTGCACTAAACTGTCGCAAATGATGAAGGCGCCGTGGAGCTGCTGCAATTAATTTCACTGATAATACCCAACAAAGAAGGAAATTTTATTATTAATTAAAAGAAAAGAAAGGAAAAGTGAACTTTAAGTAAACGCTAAATCCTGCTCTAATGCCGGAGGGAAGTTGGTCAGTTACAACCTTTATGTGTTCTCTTCTTATTTTTTGGATCACAAATTCAACTTAAACACTTACTGCCCAAAAAAAACTTAGCACTTACCGGTTATCATTACAGTGGTCTCTATATATATTGAATAATTAAAAAAAATGCATCCTGAATATGTCGCGCCGCTGCTTGACTAGAACATACACGGCAAACTTCACTATAAAAAATATAGGGAGAGACGGCCAAAATTTCAATAGAAATTATAACTCAAACTATTTTATAAATATTAATAAAAAAATTTATTAGCCGTGTCGTATCCTACTTTTTGGGAAAATGACGTGTCGCCGTGTCCGTATCGTATCGTATCGCCGTTTTCGTATCCGTGCTTCTTAGCTCCCTGATCACCCTGCTGTCTTGTGGCTGCCACTGAAAAAGAGGAGAAGGGCAAGATGGATGCGCGTTGAAGATTCTGGGCGACTACCAATGGAAAAAAAGAGAAGGGCGAGAGAGATGCACGTTCGTCATGTAAACTGGGGGTTGAGTAAAATGTGGGATGTTACTGGAGCTCTTTACATATGACCTGGTGCCAACTTTGGGTTTCTCATATTACTTGGAATCTCCTTCTTTCTTCCATATGACCCGAAAAGTACCCAAAATACCCTTAGGTTAAGATATAAGCACCCACACTCTGTGTTTTTCCATATTACCCGGAATTTGATGAGCGGGTACCCGGAGCAGCTCACGTTCAGTTGGAGAAGAAAGCATTCCGTTCGGCATCTCCACCCTTATCATCGCTGGCGCCGGCACCGTCCAAATCGGGAAAGGTAATCTTCGCGCCAAAAAGCGGGGAAAACGAGTAGGATGAAGGGATTTTGATGTAATAGTAGCGGGGAAGCCCGCCCAACTACAAAAATTAATATCTACATGTAAAGAAACATATATAAAAGTCACCCATTGGTGTTCGACCACTCCTAGACATGAAATAAGAGGATAAAAATGGGCAAAAACGTGAAATATTTGTCGGCGAGTGACAAGTTCAAATTATATATCTTTCTGTGATCCTAACGAAATGGAAGAAGAAGAAGAAAAATAAGGAAGAACGCAAAAAAATGGGCAAAAATAAATAAATAAATGAGCGAGTTATGATATTTTAAAAATTCCAGTAAAATCCTGTCGTCGAAGACACGAGTTGAATTCAAGTCAGACACGACTTGAATTTAGTCGTGTCTTGCAAGACACGACTTGAATTGATTCGTGTCTTCGACGGCACTATTTTATTAGAATTTTTAAAATATCATAACTCACTCATTTTTTTATCTATTTTTGCCCTTTTTTTGCGTTCTTCCTTATTTTTCCTCCTCTTCCACCTCATTAAGATATATTAAGATGAAAGAAGAAGAAAAAATAAAAAGAAAGAAGAAAGAGGAAGCTCTTTGTTGAAAAGCTTCTATTTTTTCTTTCTTCTTATTTTTTCTTCTTCTTTTATCTTAATATATCTTCATGAGGTGGAAGAGAAGGAAAAATAAGGAATAACACAAAAAATGGGCAAAAACGGTTAAAAAATGAGTGAGTTATGACATTTTGAAAATTTCAGTAAAATCGTGTCTTGAAAGATACGACTTGCAGTAAAATCGTGTCGTCGAGTACACGACTTGAATTCATTTTGAAGTTACTTTTTAGACAAGATGTCCTACATTTAAAATTTTGAAAAGAATAATTCATTCATTTTTCATCTGAAAAGTCATGAAGAATGTGTCCTATGAGACACGACTTGAATCAAGTCGTGTTGTCGACAACACGATAAATGGGCAATTTTCAAAATGTCATAACTCGCTCATTTTTTATCCATTTTCGCTTTTTTGCGTTCTTCTCTATTTTTCCTCATCTTCTACTTCATTAGGATCACAGAAAGATATATAAATTGAACTTATCACTCACCGATGAGTATTTCACATTTTTGCCCATTTTTATCCTCTTATTTGATGTCCACGAGCGGTCGAGCACCAATGAGTGGCCTTTAAATGTGTTTCTTTACATGTAGATCTTAATTTTTGTAGTTGGGAGGGCTTCCCCGTTGCTCTTACATCAAAATCCCTTCATCATAGAATTTTTCTCGTCTTTTCCGCATTTTTTACAATTTTTTGGCATGAAATTTTATTTTTTCCGGGTTGGGCAGTGCCGGTGGTGATTTGAATTGCGATGATGGACAGACCTTTGCCGAAATGTCTTCTTCCCCAACTTGATGCTCCCGTAAATTGCTAATTTTAGGAAGAATGAAGCATTTGGGATACAAAAGGCACAAAAAATGAAAAAGAAGGGCATTTTTGGTACTCTAGGTACTAATTCCAAGTGATATGAGATTTTATAAGAAAAACTAGGCAATATAGGAAAACGAAAGTTGGCACCAGGTAATATGGAAAAAACTCATGTTACTGACATGCCGCTGGGGTGGCAATATCCGCATTCATACTCAAATTGTGAATTGATAACAAGGGCATACTTCAATAACAAAATTCTAAGGACTCGAACACCCCTTTTATAAAAAAGGGGAAACTTCAATCCTAAAATCTCAGTAATCTCTTCAGTGATTTTAATCCTCCTCACTCCCCTTTGCCTGACCATTGTAGACCTTCTTATCTACAACACCAATGGACTCCAAAATTTGAGAATTCTTAAAATGTGGTCATATGATTCAGCCAAAGTAAATATAATTTTTAGTACTTAATCTTAACATTTGCGTCATTACACAAATTTAAATGCGATTGATTTTTCGTTCAGCTGATTATCAGGACCTATTTGAAATGTCTTTCCACTTGTTGAAGTTTCATTTGATATGTGCACCCAGGCCTCTTCAGGTCTAAGATATCCAGATGAATAGAACAAGTACCCTTTGATCTCTCCTACCAAACATGCCCTTTCCTACGTGAGGATTTAGTTAGAAAAATTGTGGTGCAAACATCAAAGCGAGCCAGTGATCACAAACAACAACCACTAATTCCCTATTTTTACTTCTCAAATCACTTGAAGCTGATGTTGTTATGTTAATGCATGGAACCTGCTTCAACTACAAACAAAAAAGTATATGTACGGAAGCCTACAGTAGGAAAATGAAATCTCCCTATAAGTTGGACCTTTCTCCTGACCCAAACTTTGTCATATTGAAGTGCCTCAAATCAAAAGTGCTCCTTGTGGGGGTACTCATGCCTTTTCCCATGTTTTTTACCCGCTTGCCTGAAGAGCTTGCAAGTTGCAGTCCTCCAACATGAATAACAATCAAAAGGCATTTAGTTGATTGTCTTGTGCATTTTCTATGAGGATCTCGATATTATGCCAACATGCTTGCTATTACCATCGTACGGCTCACATAATGCAGGCACAGGCGGGTTTTTATACCTGCTGGCCTCGTAAATAACATGTGTTCCTCGATCTTGATCTGACATTGTGCAATAAGCCACGATGTCTGCGTTTGTAGCTCAGATTAACTTTTTCTATTAAATCACATGTGTTTTGGTCAATATTATGTAGTAACACTTCGATTTGCATATTATATGCAATGTAATTATCCTATGTTCAACCCCCATCCAATAAGACCCACATGTAAACCCTACCTTAGTGAAGTCACCATCTACATTATCATATATCTCCACTAAAATCAAACCCTAATTTGGACTATACTGGGTGAGAATTCAATACACGTAGCAAGAAAAATGAAAAATGATGGAGGCTGCAACACCACCAAAAAGCGCAATCCGGATAAGAAAACAATCCATATCCTTAACCATTCCCCACTTGCCATGTGGAAAAGTGCTTCCACCTCAGCCACCCCCCATCTATCTACTTGTAATATGTCCCCCTCACACTCCTCTTTTCCTCACTTGATCTTGATCATACCTTGCACCACCGCCACCACTACTACTACCATGTGCTCCACCGCCACCGACTCCGGCCTCTCCCTCAACCCCTACCGTCGGAGCCGAACCAAGACCAGGAAGCCCAAGTTCCTCAGCCTCCAGCAGGAGCTCTCCGCCGGCCGGGCCATGAAGCAAGACCACCAGCACCAGCTCAACCTCTTCCCCCTCCACCCAGAGAACCTCTATGAGGAGAAGGACATGCATGATAACGTGGCCTACTTTTTCGATCCGGATGGTGGCATCGCCGCCACCACCTTGACCGGCCTACTTGGTGCGGCGGACATGTCGTCCACCTCATCCGGTGAAGTTGACTTCTCGCCGCCCTCGTCATATAGTGCGGTGGAGAGCATGAATGGGGGGAGCTCTTTGGAGCGGGCGGCACTGAGGAGGCGGAGGGATCGCGACGTGAGCGAGGAGAGGTGGGTGGTGTATTCGGACGTGGCGACAAAGGAGAAGGAGGAGGAGGAGGAGAGGTGGTGTAGGGAATGGCCGGACCGCCATGCGCCATCGCCGGGGCTGGCCCTGAAGCTTGACTACCAGCATATATTGAATGCATGGTCTGATAAGGGGCCCCTCTATATTGAAGGGGAGGGGGCCCAGATTGTTCCAGACATCCAGGCTCAAGATAGCTCTAGCGTAAGACCTCTGACACTCTTTAGTGTCTTCAATTCAATCACAGAAATGGTGGTTGCCATCCCTGCTACTGATCACATCTTTGATCAAGGATCAACTCAACTGTGCAAATTTGGAATTGAATAGATGGGAACATTGGATCTGGATGAAATCAAGATCCAACTTCTCCAATTATCCAACAGCCACAATTGAGGCTGAATGATTGTTAGTTATGTCTGTAATAGGCTATCAAGCACTTTACAGTCTTGGATCTTATATAGAAGTAGGTGTTGTTAGGGTTCTAGGGGTCCACTAATGGCTCTTCCAAACCAATGGGGGGTTAGTCATTAGTCCTCGACTAATGCCTAAGTGGAGGTCCTAAGTTCCAACCCCCAATCAGTTGGTCACCTACCAGGGATTATATTCGAATCTAATCGGTGTGTATGATGTGTGCCTTGTACGCGCCTGCGGGGATTGGCGGCAAGGTGCAGTGCCCCACCCCTTCTACTCAGGTCATAAGGACTCACACAAGCCTCCTTAAAAATGGTTATACAGGCATATAACCATTAGTACAAGCTCCCAATCCAACGAATATAGGCACTGGGCAGCAAGTAATGCTACTACTTCAGTGAAAAGCTAATCACTTAATAAATGACCAAATTTGGATGCATATTTTTCTTGATCTAAGGTGAGCTAGTAGTATTAGAGTTCTGTTCTTACATATTTGTGTTTGTGTTGTTTGATGATTTTGTAGGTGTATAACATGGAAATGGCCGGCAGGTGCATGGGGAACGGGAGGCTGTGGAGAGTGCCAGATGAGGGGAGCAGCGCAATGGAGGATGGTGGAGGTGCGGGGAAGATGGGGCAAAGGGAGGCCAAGGTGTTGAGATACAGGGAGAAGAGGCAGAGCAGGCTCTTCTCTAAGAGGATCAGATACGAAGTTAGGAAACTTAATGCTGAGAAGCGCCCTCGAATGAAGGTAAGATCACAATCCTTAATCATTTCCCCTAACTACTAAACTCTTGTTTAAACTTTCAAATGCAAGCACAATCAAGCCTTTTGCTTTTCTCAACTGGGTTTTCTCTGAAATTGCAGGGCCGATTTGTGAAGAGAGGCTGAGGCATAGATGTGTGGGAAGGACTTGGGAGTTGGGTGTGATGAATAAGTGGAAATTAAAGATTTGGGATTGTATACCACCTTTTTCTCTTTTCAGCCTTTTATGGGCCCGTACTCCGTAGACAATAATCATTCACAGAGTATTATTGTTGTTCCAATGGGTTGTTTTATGCATACAAGAGATGGATGATGAAGTTCACTATTGTTGTGTACATAAAAGTAAGCTTTTAATAAAAATCAGTGGATCATATTTTGTGTAAAGTTTTTTGGTAACTGGTAAGTTTATTATACAATAGCAATTGAGCTTTTGGAAATAGGACAATGACTACCTTTTGAAAATGTGATCCCATGTTGGATCAGATAAGTGGACCAGTCCAACATTCACAACATTATAAGGAAGAAGTTCACATGCGCCGACTCAGATTTCAAGGAAAATGTGATTAAACCTCATCCTAATACTATTTCTGATTCTGATTGTCAATTAAGAGAGATAATCAAAATGAACAAGGGTAATACTTTTTCCTATACTGGGCCTAATTTATAGTTAATCAGATTATTTACCTGGTGTCTATCAATACATAATTTTTTTAAGGTGATACTCCATTCGGCAGCATTTTTTAGGTATTTTTCCCTAAGATTCAGTGCATTTATGGTTTTGTCCGAATTTGGAAAATCGATATTGAACCTCCCCAACAATTTGAAGAGACATATTCAGCTCATCGAAGGCTGTATATTAACTCATTCGTTCACAATTCAAACTTTTCTGTTCATTTTTCCTTAAAATTTGATATTAACCAGCTTACATTATGATCTGTTATGTCCTGCTCAATCATCCAGATTAAAAGCTCCATCTGGTAAAGAGGATAGTCCCGTTTTACATGCTCCGTATGGTCAATTTAAGTGGATTTTGAACCTAATTCTTCCCCCCATAAGTTGAGATCTTCACCATCCAATAAAAATCATCAAATTTTCGGATGGAGATAAATAGGACAGAGGGAGTACTTCTTTGCTTGTTCAGAGTTCAGAATTGCTTAATATCCAAGCTAATGAATTTTCAGGTCAAGAAAGCTCCAATGGATTTATACTGCTGATGAGAACAAATTCATGGTAAAGATCACTTCATGATCAAAGATAGAGGTTGATTTAATTGTATTCATGCCCCAAAGCTCAAAACATTGTTTGAGCGTTTCTTTGCCTTTATTATTTACTTCACCTGTAAAATGTAAGCATTGCAAAAGAGCATAATAAGGTTTTTCCTATAGGTAAATAATCAATCAATACTATTGTTAAAACGGGAAGAGGCCGATACCATTTTGCAATTTGGACTAATTAATCCTTATTTTTAATCCATAATTCCAATTACTACCCTTAATGACCATCCCTATTTTCACGTTAAACCATAATTACCCTAAATGGAAAGGACGTGCTCCTATAATCACGGGGAGAGAGAAAAAGATAGATTTCTTAATCTAGAGATCAAGAGAGAGAATTCCGCAATCTTGAAAGAAAGATAGAGATTTTCGTAATCATTAAGATAATATCACTCACCAAAATTAAAGATTAAGATTAATGAAATACCTCCCTAAAATTAAGGACGTAATAAGTGATAATAATAAATTAAATAGCAAAAGGAAACCATTTTAATCCTTATTTTTAATACTTGCTTCCGATTGATCTATATATATACTCTTACACTTACTACTATTCAAATGAAACGGGGTACCGGAATTATTTGCAAAAAACTCCTAATTATATGAAATATATGAAGTTAATCCCTGTTTACTGTTTAGGAATCCCATAATTCCCTGTGCCTTACTTTACAATTTTTATTGGTTTATACATAAACATTACTAGCCTATTTTTGTGAGCTTGATTTCATACATAACCTAGAAAGCACAGAATAATGAAAAAGAAAACGATTAGTTCTAGTTTTCTAATGAGACTCTCCTTCACTTGCTGCAGCTGTAGTAGTTATTCGAGGTGTTGATTCTCAGTTCATAGCCACAATAGCTTAAAAGGGCGACTCTACAGTGCTTATAGATACGTTGTTGCATGATACTTCACCGCCTTGGCAAATCGTTTCGACTGTTACTGCATTTTGGCGACTGCTATCTACCCGTCGGTCAGTCCAGATATGCCACATTTTCAGAAAAGGCAATATGGTTGTAAAGCACTTATGTACTTTTGTTCTTGCTCAAATCTCATGCACCTGGATCAAACATCCCCCTGCAGCCTTGTTACTAGTCCTGAGAGCTGACTTCTTAAGTTGTACATATTCTCGTATAATAAAATTCAGGGCCTAAGGGTTAGGCCTTTGTTGTAAAAAAACAAAAGAAATGACACAAGACAGAACACAAAAAGCCGACTAGGGGAATCAGCTCCAAAAGGCTGAAAGGAAACTACAACGAGATAAGACCTTCTCCTTTAAATTAGGGGGAATTTCATCAACCGTAATCGGTAACCCCCGTAATTGTTTCTTTAAATTATGGCTGTCAAGAATTGCTTGGACCTGAGACGATGGCATTTACAAGACCTGGAGTATTGTTCTGCGGTCTTAAAATATAGGCTTGTTCCTCTCTTGCCTAATAAAGGTGATATATTGTAGACATTTAGCAAGGGCTTCAAAAGTATGGATGCATGCCTATTAGCTTTGATGAAGTGCTGATTGCTGAATCCATCGAATTTCATCAAGGAATTCCAAGTTTATTCTATTTAAATTACATTTACCAAGAAGCAACTTCCAAACTTGTTTTGAATAAACTACCCAGAATGATAATCTAAAGAAAAGCACCAACCTTTCCCCAACTATGATTCATTTTTCTTTTATTTACTTATTTTTTGCTCGGTAACTACAACTGAAGTTACTTCACTGATTGGTGTCCCATACTCCCATTAAAAAAAGGGCCCCTTCTTATAGCTAAATTCTAATGCAGGTAATAGACAATATTATAATTGCTTTCCATAAAGATCACCATCATCATACACCCTGTCCCAAATATTTGACGTCGACAGCATGGATTCTATACATACTTGACTCTTATGAAAATCAGAATGATGGTACAAAATCAATAAAAAAACATCTTGCAATTTTTTACCGTCCAATTGTGTGCAATGGCTTACATGGCTTGGTTTGCTCTTTCAAGACCAAAAATAAAGGGAGAGGGAGATAAATTTCACTCATTTTGTAATACAGAAAAGCTTCATTGGATTGAATGGAGGGAGTATGGGCAAATGCTACATACTTCTAATATAGGCGAGCTTATTTGCTAAACAAGTTTTCTTCCAGCTTTTTCCTAATATTAATTCAGCATATTTGTTGACTGACGTCAGAAATATATTACGGTGAATAAAAAATAACCATGGAAAATAAAATAAATTTCTTCTTTCATTTTCTTCAGGTGATGCATGACGAAACGGGGGTAGTTGGCAGTTGTTGGCTTGACGCCATGAAATTTCTTACATGTGCATGTTCAACCCCATTTAGCTTCTGCTCCAAAGTCCAAACAATTGCCCATAATACAATTTCCATTTCAAATGTCTATTACGCCCTTAATATGTATAGCATACATATTGTCTTGTTCTATCTTATAAATGCTTCGCCATATATAACAAAAAAATCACCACCACATTACCCACAGGAGCACAACATACTTTCATATTAAACCATGATCACAAGTCTAAGGAACATCCAATTGGCAAATTTTCACTGCATTAATGCACACCATTACCACTAACTGGGTCACTGACCATACAAACTCATATCCACTCAAGAGGAGGGTCCAAAATGAGAACCAGGGAGGGAGAAAGGGAGGTAGGAATAGATTAAACTGGCAAATTGTAATGCAAGGCAACTTTTCTTAGCATCTGATAAAGGGCATGTTGTCAATCTTAAAAACATTTCAACAGTAACATTACTGTTCAAGTTACATAGGTGTTTCAGGTCAAGTATCATTCAAAACTGAATCAAAATTCCAAGCAACAAGGAGGAACCAAATTCTAAATACCACAGATTTTGAGGGGCAAGCATTCTTTAAGATAACAAATGGACTGGTAGTCTCAAGGATTCTAAAAGCTACCAAACGAAGTAAGTAGTCTTTAAGCTTAATACAACACACAAAATAACATAATATAAAAAGGGACAGCAAACACTCCTCTAATTCTTCATTCTTTCTTTCTAGAGTCTTTAAGCTGCCCCCTCTTCCGAATATTGAGGCAGAAGCTAAGGCGCCACCAATCCACAACAGATTCCGGCAACATGTAAGCCAGTTGCCACATAATAGAATGGGGCCAGTAGGGTGTGCATCGAGGTTCATAGCCAATCCAACGCAAACCAGCCCCGGCATATGCATCCGATGATGGCACGAAAAAGCTTGATTTTCGGATAGATGCCAATTTTGTTGCCACATACAGAGGGACCTATAAATGATATGGACAAATCATGAGTTGAACAGAAGAACCCTAGAAACTAAACAGTCTTAAAAGTAACTAGACTCAGTTTATTTAGAACTTTATGGAAAAACCTGTGGTTTTGCATTTTCATAAACATATGAGAAAATTACCCAAAAAAACAAACATATGAGAACCATGTGGCAAACAGAAGCACATGTTTCAAAACATAGAAGCCTCAAAGATGGATCAAAGCACCATTTTTACCAATAGCCTAATATCAAATGCGGGTTGATTAAATGCAGGAGAAATTTAAAATAAAACCATAATTATCATACTCAGTTTAGCAATGAAAGTTAATCAGTGGACAAAGCAGAAAATACCAACAAACACCATCAGGAAATTGCAATGTCAGAAGTAGTGAAAACGGATAGAAGAAAAGACTCACGACCAGAAGCACACTCCAGACAAAAGCACAATCTTCCAAATCAAAATGCTTCAATTACTTCTTATATTTGGCCATCATAAGCTTTGAGCCAGAAACTATGAAGCTTTCTCAAATGAAATTTAAAAAAAGAAAAGCTTCGAAACCGTGAGAACCAGGTGAACATTGACATGGAATGCAAATGGCACACCTATGTATGGATTTTAAAATAATCATGCTATGAATTTGTGTATGAAGTTTTGCAGCATGGACTGTTAAGAATACGACCTCACAACAGCCAAAAGGTTAAAGATGTAAAAAAATGCATAACCGATTCCTTAGCTAACAGCCAAATGATTAAAGATCTCCAAAAATACATAACCAGCTTCTTTGAGATTAGATTGTTCATAAAATAATTCCGAAAACCACCTCAGAGCCTATTACATCTATAAGACTGTTTGATTCTGGATCAACTAAAAGCTGCTCCTTTTTACGTGCACTCTAGTTAAGCAGAGCACCATATATTAAGAGAAAAAAAAGAGTCAAAATGTGCAAGTAGAAAGTAACAGGGTCAAGCCTAGAATTTCATGAAATTAGGATGAAGAACTATAAACCTGACATTGCACATCAATTCCCTTGTTCTTGTATTCAACGTAGAGGCATCTTGAGAACTGATCGATATACCTGAATATAAAGCAAGATTAGAAATAATTCGTTCTATTTAAAAGATAAACATAATAGACAAACTTCCCAACTTCAATTAATACAATCCCAATAAATCCAGATACCAAGGAAAAACAGATACACTAATGCAAAGACAGATTGGAATGAACTCTCTGAATATAGTGCAGATTATTTTCATCAAAGAAAATCCTGAAGGCACGATTATCTGTACGTCATAAGACCATCGATAATTTAATGAATCTATACTGTCTCAGAATCTCACAGGATGTAGTTAGACTAAAACAAGTATTAGAGCCTGTGAACAATGGAGAAGAAGAAAAACATCTAGCATCTAGATAAATAGTTCATGAGAATTATCACACTCTTGGTTTCCATTTGTAAACTCCCTCTGTCCAACTTCAATAGAACATTTGGTCTTCCAAAATGAACTAGAATTCTGGTTCTAAGCTAAAAGGTTGCTGAGGAAAGATTTAGGCACTAAAATCCCATATTTGTTTCATTCAGTCTGCATCTACCCAAGTTATCAGCAATAAACAGAAGCACAAAAATGTCCAAAAACATCAAAAGGTAGAAAAAGAAGAAAAGACTCACGCTTTTGTGGCAGCATAGACAGCATACAGAGGATCCGAAGGAAGGACAGTGGCGGCGCCGGATCCAATATTCACAATCGCGCCCCTCTTCCTCTCCAGCATCCCCGGCAGCACCGCCTGTGTGACTTTGGTCGTCCCCTCCACATTAATCTGAATCAAATTCCTCAGCAAATCCTCATCCACCTCATGGAAGTACCTCGCATACGCGTATGAAAGCCCCACATTATTCACCAGAACCCCAACATCCACCCCCCGAATCGCCTCCTTCACCCTCCCCATCCCCTCGTCCAGATCGCCGGAGAAGTCCACCACCACGGTCTTAATCTGAATCTTCCCAAACTTCGCCTGGATTTGATCAGTCACCTCCTTGAGCTTCCCCGGGTTGCGCCCGACCAAGACCAGGTTCAGCCCCTTCCGGGCAAGCTGAAAGGCGAAGCCTTTCCCAATCCCGTCCGTCGGGCCGGTCACAAGCGCCCAGGCGCCGTATCGCCGGAGGTTCTTGGCTGGTCTAAGGAAACTAACGAAGACCCATCTCAGGAACTTGAAACACAACTTCAGGACTATCAGGGAACCGAGTGTCAGCAGGAAGAGGAGCCATTTTGGCTGGGATTTCAGCTGCTCCATGCAGTCCCCCACCATTGCCACAGATCAAAAAACAGAGCAACCAAGCTGTGGACTTGCGCTCTGGGGGCTTCCAAGATTTATACATGGATTTGGAGATGGTTATGAATGGGGGGGAAATGGAGGGGTTAGGATGCGGCAGATGAGCGCCTTTAATAAGGGCTCAAGGTGTCCAATGGTTAGTTCTGGGACAGTTGGGAGTAGATGAGCTGACCTGATGGACTCGCTTTTATGCTGAGTCTTTAGAAATGAAAAAAAGCAGTCATAACCCTCCATCAGATTTCCTACACAGCTGATGTGAGTTCACCCACTCATTGCCATACACATCAGCTGTGTATAGAAATGTGTAGGAAATCTAATGTACAAATATCGTTTTCCTAAAAAAAAAATGATCTTGGATTGCAGCCATTCTGTTATTTATCATGGACTATGTGGGGATTATGTTAGGCTGGTGGAAGAACTGATATTGTCATTGATTTTTTAATTTGAGATGCATCTGGTGGGCACTTTCAGTCCATGCGATTCAATCAGCGGGCGGCGTTGCGTAGGCAGGTTTGGCTGCCACTACGTGTGAATCATGGTTGGATTGCGATCGATGGCTTGCGATGCACAAGGCGCGGGCACATGGTAAGGGTTTCCTATTGGTTTTTTGTGATAATTATTGTGATTATTTTTTTGCATGGTTGATGATAGTTGCTGAAAGACGGGGACAACCCTAATAAAGGCATAACGATCTTTGTTCGGATCAGTGTGATCATTTTACCTCTTTCAAGGTATCTGTACTTGGACCCTGACACTGTACCGATATACTATAAAACTTGCTCATAAATGGAGATTGTATAGCTTATTTATATGTGGGGAAGTCAAGATATGTTCAGATTGCTTGAAACAAAGCATTTAATTATAATTGAGAAGGGCGATATCAGTTAGCTTTGTCGAATCTGCCAAAAGTTTTCACAGATAAGACTATACTTGGGGAGTATTTTACAATGAAAAGAGTTACAATACTATCTCACAAGAAACGGCTTTCATGATTCTAATTTCCGACCAATAAAAGCGGAGAGCACTTACAGTATCCTTTCATGACACATTTAAGAACCTCAATGCAGAATTCTGAACTTTTCTGAATAGTTGTCTCAATTACCAATTTGATGCTCAGTATCACATGCAGTTCAACCAACTTTCCTATTTGGAGTAAATTGCTATACATGCATATCGAAAATACACCAGGTCATCTGCAGTGGGAATATACATCACCTCAAGAGTTGTTCTTCTATTTGAAAATACTCTGTCATCTATATCATGAGCTTGTACATTAGCTCAACTCCATTGCTTATGTTACCATAAAAACTGCCTGCTACAGGCCTCTAACAAAATTAGTTTCATGACTCATCTTCTCAACAACAAATGCAGCAGCAAGCCCAACAAGAGACCTCTTTTTTCTTAGAGAGATTATTAAGGCAAACTATATATTTTGATAATTTTCACGGACCTGTTAAAAAGTTTCTTTTGACCTTGATCTATATGAAAGGTCTTTAATACTAGGCTCCATGTGTATTCCATGGTTTCACAAAGGTCTTGTCACCTCCATTTTGTGTCATCATTGTTGTACTTTTGGCTAGAATCATTGTTTAGATGTTCTTCATGGAAAGGATCATCAGTACCATGAACAGAGCTCAATCTAGGGGAATGATCCCACCCTGCTAATCGCTCCATAAGTTCATTGCTTTGAAGCTGGGTTTCTTCCTTGAACTTCAAATGGAACATTGATGACCAGTAGTCTCTTGCCAAGTTCTTCAGAAAGTAAGAAAATGCGTAAATACATCAAATCATCGTAAGAACATGACACGTCTTTTCTCAAATTAGTGATTGAACACCTTACCATTTTCATCAACAGTAAAAGCTCCCCTATAGCAGTATTAAAAAGATCAGGATGGGCCAGATCAGAGGTGCCAAGAATTTCCTGCCGAGTACGGTACGATATATTTACCTCCATTTCTGAACCTGCAAATTCAACAGTAAAAAAAAGTAAAATTCTATAAATAGCACATTCAAGTGTATGGTCATTAGAGTCACATATCTAGAATAAAACCAAAAAAGAACTGATATCTTGACTTAACAGTACTACATTTGTAAAAATGTATAGGATAACCAGACAATTGGTTCAGGGTGATTTATATTCTACTGCTAAGAGCAATAGCTTACACATTTCATGCACCGTACTGCTGATCAGAGAATGAACTGTTACCAATATGTATGATTTGAATTAACTAAAAAAAATTGAATTAACTGATTTCAAAGTGAGCTGAATTGATGGCTTGGATAGTCCAAAAACAAGATTGTCAACACATGGCAAGAGGAATTTTAAAATTGTGACACTACTAAAGGCTTCTCACATCCAATATCAATAAAAACTTGTATGCAAGGGCTGGATGTTCTCAAGAGAGACCTAACCCAGTCCTCGCACAGAGAACTTTTTGTCCAGTTCATTTTGGTTTTCTAATGAGGACAGGTAATTTTGGACGGAGGGAGTATATTTTTCGATGCTTGGGCATTTTCAAGACTTGCCTCATGCATTATGGAAAAATTGCAGAAATTAAGTAATGATACTGATATTTTTTTGGTAAAAGTGATGTAGATGAGAGTCTACAGCAGGGTAGAAGGTCGTCATCATCGTAGAGGTAAAAAGAAAGGGAGGAAAGGGAGAGTTAAGGAAGAGAGATAATAAACTAAAGACTAAATTACTTGATTCTCATTGCTTGTCACCAAAGAGTACGATGGCTACATATATAGGCATAATAACCTTTTATAACTCTAGAAATCCAATTTCATAAGGAAACTTATTAATATCAACAACCTACCCATACTAGATAACTACCATTAGAAGAACTAATTAAATAAGAAAGTAAATCCAATTTAAGTACAGAATCCTGAAGACATCTTCCAAGAGAGAATTAGTCTGGGCTGGTTTGCGCCATAACAAAAAGTAATGATACTGATTAACTTACCACTAACTATGTATTTTTCAATTATGTGTCGAGCCATGTACACCCTTCTCACTGTGTCTTCTGTTGGTATTTTTCCAAGTTCGTGACATTCGTTGTAAAAATGAACACTCTCGCCAGCAAGACAGCTGTAATTACAAGGAAATTAAGTGTGATTTTGTCTTTAACTGACGAATATATGTCTACCAATCCCAGTTCAAACAAGTGGAGCCTTGCTCTATTAGCAATATCACAGAATACATGCCAGAACAAGGGAACCACTTAGCAATTAAAAGGTGCATTCATCAACGTGTCAATATGGAAATAGTCTCTGAAGCTTATGAAAGCCTTAAAAATAGCCAAACCAACCTGTCTGCAAAGGTCATGAAAGATTGCCGAAATCTCTTATTCAGGAGAAGTTTCTCCAGGGGCTCATTTATATCTATACTAGATACAGTTACAACCGGTAAGAGAAGTCCACTCTCTGGGATTCCCAAAGCCTGGCCCATTGTCTCTAACTCCTTGGGTTCTCTTCTTCTCAAGCTCATTTGTGACAACAGAGGATGGGAGACTGATATGGAAAAAAATGCCAGTACGAGCATACCCGCCTGTACAGAGAATCAGCCAGAGGAGCATTACGCAATCTAGACAATAGATTCCTTGTATCTTTGCGGAAATAACGTACATACGTTAGCAATTTAGGCAAAAAAATTATTTCACCGAGTAAAAAAAGTTAGGCAATCTAGATTCTTTCCTAAATAAAGAAAATGTTAATGTCAACAAACGTATAATGTTATCCAGAATTTGATTTGTTAAAAATAATCCCCTTTCTCTAGAAGTTATTTGTCGATAACAAATTTTCATATGTTTCAAAATTATTTGTTGATATCAAACTTTTATATGCAATGACAAACATGCGCCCAGTAAGTTGTAACCTACGGTAACTAATAACAAAAATCTTGAGGCAACTTGTAGCCATTGAATTTCTTCATGAACTTCATTTGCGATGTAAGCAGAAACCCAGGCTCCTGCATGAAACACAAGAAAAATATCTTTCATTGTAATAAAAATAATTAGACAATGAGGAAGCTCAAATACAAAGGATCACTCAAAAGAGACATTTTATTTAACAAGTAGCCACAATACCTTGCATCAGGAAAACCAAAACTGTTGCTTCTATAATCACCTATCCAATCACAGAAGCTAAAAGAAGCAAGCACCAAACTTTTTTTTTGGCAAAACCTTAGCTCACCTATAGAGAAGGCAGAGACAAGAACTCCCAATAACAAGTCCTTAAATTCGTGGAACCTAAATTCAATATGGCGGATAGACCATGTGATCACAACCAATGCAGCAATATATACTGCATGGAGACATGCAACTGATATTGACCACTGACTCTTCTTCATATGGCATAGATGATTTAGGGGCTGCTTCATGTGAATAACTGCAAAAAATTTGATGTAGTTTCTTGTCAATAAGGCCCTAAAATTCTTTAAACAGGAAAATTATGAACACTTCAAGAGAAAAACTAAAGTAGACAGAGCAAATCAATACTGTGCAGTCATGATATTAGTTACCTTGTTAGTCGTTTAATATATGTAATTTGAGAGATGCTGTTTGCGAGATTAAAAAAAAAATACACATGTAAAATTTATTTTGACATTTGAAGCCAAAGAAAGATTCGGAGTAGAAGCTTTATTCTGGTATGTATGCATAGGGAATTAGGCAGGTAAACTGAGCCTAAGTGTGGAAGTCCTAAGCATGGAAGAACTCTGGCAAAACAATCTGATAATCCTATATTGACTATGGTTTAACAATTGTACCTTCGAAGTGGTAACACATCAGTTGGCAGAATTCAATAATGTTAGTCAAATTTCATAACTACACTGATAGCTTTTAACAGCACAGGTTCTGGTGGTAGAAATGTTCAATTCACATCGATAACCAGATGCTTCAGTCAACTATAGTTTGTAGAAAATGCTCAGATTGCAAACTCAGGAAACATAGATTTCATCTCAAATTTGATTATTGATAACAGTGATGGTATTTCAATTAAATGTTCAAAAAAGATTAGATATACACTATGTCAAATAAGATTAATATCAATATGTTTGTGTACTTCAAATTCTTGAAGCTTAACTGACAATGTTTTGCTAAATAAGCCGCTTATCTGAAATAGCCTGTATGGTCTAATGTCATGTGTACATCATACGCAGTCCCCAATGCCCATGTGAGGGACCCACTTGGAAGATGGTATAGACACCAGCCCAAACCCACCTAAGTGCATGCACAAAGGCCCTTATCCTACAGTACTACTAGTAAGGCCCATTACGCCCATGCCCTTTTACTACCCTTAGTATATAATAATCTAAAACTCATACCCTTCGATTGAATTAATTTAGTGCTTCACTTATCTCTAGGAAATTGAGTTGCATTTGTTTTAGGGCTTTAGAAGGTTAATTTATATTGCTTAATTCGAATGTCTAAGTTAGTTGTGTTTACTTAATGCCTTTAGAGAATTTTAATCTCCTTATACGGGGAGTTGTTTTATAGAATTGTATTAGTGAGATGTTATGACTATAGTTGTGACGACCCCAAATTTACAAAAAAAATTGTTATTGATGTCCTAAACTAGGAAACTGGGATTGAATTAGAC
This sequence comes from Houttuynia cordata, assembly GCA_039654745.1. NCBI lineage: Eukaryota > Viridiplantae > Streptophyta > Magnoliopsida > Piperales > Saururaceae > Houttuynia > Houttuynia cordata. The sequence continues at coordinate 17,007,178 of CM077506.1, forward strand.
TCTGGTAAGTGCTGGTTGGATAAGTTTGATCATAGTTATCGTAGATTCCTACGTGGAGTAGGATTTGTGAAGGGTAACATGATGAGTCAATCAAAAATAGACTCCTCAGAGGTTGGGAGGCCGATTGGCTAGGATAAAGCCTGGCGCTGGAGATGTACTTGCAAAGATAAGGTTGTAGGATTTGTATAGTTCCACTTGGAGTAGGATTAGTGAAGGTTAGCATAGTGGGCTAATCTGGAACAAGATTCCACCAGAATTAGGAGTTTGGTCATCCCAGTCCTGGTGCTAGAGTTCAAATTGCATAGAAGTGGATCGGCTAAACTTGGACAAGATATACTTCAAGTTAGAGTAGGAACAGAGATGGAGTTAGGTGGACGGTAGATAAGAAGCCCCTCGAGTTGGGTTTCCTATTGGGCGCCATAGATTTAACACGGGAGAAGTTGTGTGCTACCAGATAGACCTGACATAGATTGAGGATTGACACAAATAGGAAAGGACGGTCACACTCCCACCAGAAGTAGGACTCATATGGGTGCATCTATAAATAGGAGGTTGTCGGCGCTTGTTTTTCTGATTGGCCCACCTCTCTCTCTCTTCTCTCTCTTATTCTCTCCCAATCTCTCTTCTCTCTCTCTCTCCCTCTTTCTCTTTTTTCTCTCGTCTCTCTCTTTGTTGGTCGCCCCCAAGGAGTAACAGAGGAGCGTGGGACAGTAGGAGCAAACTCAAAGTTTCGACAAACAGTTTGAGGTAGGATATTTTATGCAATTCTTTCTACGATCCTATGTTTCTGCAATGCATCGACTTTCAAATACTAGCGTTATTCTTGCTAATGATAAGTTGGTTCGTATTCATGCTTATGCTATTAAGAGCTTGCTTGAATTATATGTATTATTGTCTTGTTAGAATTATTGTAAACGATTGTGATCGCCTATCTAATTCGTGTTTCCATTGCATGTATTGTATTATGTTAAGAACCCTGATTTGCATGTCCTTCTCTTGCTGCTGCCTTCCATAAGTGAATGGTTTTGCTGTCCAGTTTTAAGTGTCACAATCCATGTGGTTATTCATATAAATATATATATATATACACTATATTATTTGTCTATAAAGAGTATAACCTTGTTGATTGTCTAGAATCCAACCGAGTCCTTTTGATCAATTGTGTATCATCCCATCCAGTACATATGTATCATGTAATAAACACCTTAACAAATTGTTGTCTAGGCTGAGGGAACATGAAACCATTATCTAAATACTATTACAGAATTCCATCACAGTTGTGTTCCAAATTGTGGTCGGCCTTTCTTTTTTCAAAATCCTACCAATCCTTTGTGCAGTCCTAACTCTCTAATATAAAGTTGTCAACTATGCTGATAGGATAGTCCAACCCTGCTGAGGTGTTTTCAATCAATTACATGTCTTATAATCAAATTATATAACCATAAAAACCCTACAATTGTTGTCGGTCTTGTTAATGCTCTGGCCAACCCTAGTATAACTCTATTATAGTAATACATATACATCAAACTGACCTGAGAGACCCTAATGCATATTAAACTATAGTAGTTAAGAGTCTTCAAGTCATGACCCAGTCTTTAGGTCTAGAAACCCACTGGCTCTTCGACTTTTCGTCTTTTCTGTACACATTGAATACCCTATCTGAAATTCAAGTCTTACAACTCTTTTGAAGCTTCGATGAACAACATTCCTTGTGTCTTTATATGGGGTTCTTACTTAATTCAATTACATGTAATTATTCATTGTTTGCTTGAATGTTTCTATTAGTACTATCGGTTGCAGAATCGGGTAGAATTAGGAAAGTCTGTTTCCTCAGGAATTAGCATAACATTCCTAATCATTGTGTGATTAATTGCTCATGTGAGTCTCCACAGGGGTTGGCACAACACAACACCTCTATTCTTTGCATCAGTACATGTTTAACTGAGATTCTACAGGGGTATACACAACACCTATATTCTTTACATCAATATTTACTCATCTGAGATTCGATTCTATAGGGATTGGCGCCACATCTCTATTTTTGCATAATAATTGCTCGATTGAGTCTCCTCAGGGATTGACACAACATCTCTGTTGGAAATCATAGTATGCTCAATAAGCCATGACCAAAACATGCGAAGTCTCTACTCTTTTGTGGCAACATGCGCGCTATTAGATTGTTAGGCATCATAGAAAGCTTATGCAATCTCAAACCATTGTGTCCATGAACATCATGATGCCCACGTCCTAGACTCATGGCAGGGTTCCTCAAGAGAACCCCTAGTGGCGTATGGATATGTTATCCTAATTGTCAACCGCAGACTAGGAAGCACCGATACGGATACGGCAATACGATACGATACGATACAATACGGGTACGGCGACACGGCAATTTTTAAAAAGTCCCGATACGATACGTCGGAGATATGTTTGTTAAAAAAATATTTTTTATATTTTTAAAACATATTTTAAGTTGGTCCTTAGTGTCAAAAGTCAATAAACATAGTAAATAAATTTTATAAAAGAAAAATACATAAGAAATTAGAAAGTTAGCACTTTGGCTCATCATTTTCCAACATTTTGATGAACAAAACAAATTACAAACAACATAATTACCATTTCATCAATAATTTGAGCACGTATGATAAAAACAAAACTAGATTAAAAATAAACCCAGAAAACACAGCAGCAATCAAAAAGCCAACTCCCTATTTTCCATCACAGGCCGAAAATCAAACATACATTTCCCAAATCAATCACACAATCAACCTGCATTGATGTAATAACCACAAACCAACAAGCTCGAATAAATCCAATACCTCCGGTCAAAAGAATCATCAGCAGAACATCCCAATGCAACCACCCCAAAATAAATTATATTTTTGAAAATAAGCATAATGAGGAATAAAGATTTCATATAAAACAATTATCTAAAAAAATTTTTTTTATATAAAACGTATCGGCCCCGTATCCGAAACATATCGGCCCCATATCCAATACGTATCGGAATTTAAATTTTTTTTTTTAAAAGACACGCCACGGATACGCAGGCAGCCATATCCGTGGCGTATCCGTATCCAATACGTATCGAATACGGATACGTGAGCCAAAATCCCGTATCGGTGCTTTCTAGACTGCAGAAATCTGAGAGCAGAAATTCATTCACTCCTAGCACTTTTGTTGTATGTACTCAGATCTTTTCGTCTGGATGATAGAAATTCCCGACGTTCATGTTGAATCATTTCTTTAAATTGACTTGTAACGTATTGCAGTTCATGCTACAACTACTTCAGTTGTTTGCAGGATCTTTGACTATCTTGTTATATTCTATTGCGGTTTTTTATTCTATTGGGTATTTCTAGGAATACTCACGCATCCTCAATGTAAGTTTATTTGCTAATAGCTCGTAAAGGATAGCTGGATTAAAGGTGGATCGTAGAGAAGAAGTTCGATGTTTAGACTTTAAATTTGCAATTTATTTTGAGAATATTATAATAATGGCTTTGGACCATTAAAAACATATCAAGTTATTATATTATTGTTCATTCTAGATTTTCATTTATAAATAGCCCATCTTATGAATTTTGTCATTTTACATTTTTCATGATATTGGGGTGAATGACGGCGTATCTGTGACGCCTCAAGCATTCAACAATTTAAAAAGATATTTACTCTGATCAGAAGCTCAAAATTTGGGGCGTGACAATTGTTGATGCTTTTTTTGTAAGCCTACATGAGGTCTAAGTTTGAATAAAAAATCAGATTATGAGTTGTGATAAAAAATTTCCTGAGTGCCTACTGAGCATAGTTCGGGTGTTGATACTGAAGGTCGCCGCTGGTGCCGACTCTGGTAGCACAAGTAGTTCTGATTCTGCAAAGTTACCCCCCATCCAATGCGGACTCTGAATTTTATCCTTTCCTCCCTCTCCATATTTCCAGATCCACCACCTATTTTCCTTCTTCTTGCCACAATCATTCCTCCTAAACCACCACTCAAAAAACACAAAAGCCCTCTTTTCTAATTCCCCTAGCCAACTTGGATCTCTCAACTCCCAGCAATCCATTCACACTGCGTTCTGCATCATAATGTGCCCCATTTGCATCTCTTCATAACACTACCTTTTCTCCATTTAATTTCAGTAACAATGACAAAAGCAACAAGTATTTGACCAGAACCTTTATATAGTCTTCTAAACCAGCTACCAACAAATCATTTTTCTTCTTCTGCACACATCTTACTAAAAAGAGCAGTATGTCGTAATAACTAAACACTGAAATTATATTACGAAACTTTTCAGTTATTCATGCTATTGTGAGCACAAAACAGTCCCTACTAAAGCAAGTGACCAAGATTGTTTAAAGCATAGATTTCTCAGATGAAAGAAAAGGACAGTAAATGGTGCTACCTAAGGAGTATATTAATAGTTCAAGGTATGAAAAATATGTCTCTGCACTAAGCCTTACATGCAGATGCTCCAATCCATGGACATAGTATCAAAGGAAGAAGAATGTATGGTTTAATTGGAGGTAGACGCCGCCTGCAAAATATATTGAAATATGTGAGGGGATAGTCGTAATATATTATCTGTGAAGGAACCATTGAGCCTCCAATGCTCATAGTAGTGGTAATTGACAATGGACCTAATTGCAACTAATCCAATGTTTATTAAGCTTTAAAATATGTGATTAAAGAAAAGGAAGCATAACAGTTAAAAGGCAACAGTTTATGTGCAAGTATCCCTTTTGAAAATGCATTACATCATAATTTACAATCAGCCTTACATAGGAGACTTTACACGCAAGCATCAGGAAAAGAAAACAACAAAATTAAACTCGGGAACTAAGATGACTTACTTGACAAAAAGGTAATATAGCTGGAAGGCCTGTACAATCCGGCAACACATTAGCAATCCAAATCCTAGTGGACCTTCAAACCAGACTGAAGTGTAGTAGAATTTAGTGAAAGGAACCTTAGCTCGTAGATGAGTTAGGTAACTACTCAGAATAAGTACCTATCAAAAGAAATTGTATTGAGAACACGTGGAGTGGTAATAACCTGCCCAGAGATAGCATGATTGCCATAGCTCCCGTTCTTTGAACTTCAAATAATCAAAAGACATCTGCATAAGGTGTATACAAGCAGCTGAAACTTCAGTTAATTTCAAATAGGTACGAAAATGACCTTAACTGACCATTATTGCTTAACATACCACCAGTGAGAAAAGAAGATTAAGGCTTCCAATAACTTGGATTACAAGAAGCCAAAAGCCACTAATACTTGTGTGAGGAACCTTGTGTACAATAAAAGGAAATGTAGCACGGACCAGGAGCCTGGAGACAAATGAAGATCTTTCGTGAAGTTAATCTATAATCGAGAAAATAGAATAGTAAAAGTAAATAATGCAAGATGAATCTGAGTTTTGGTAAGCAAAGATTTTCACTGACATAAGGGTAATGCAAATTGATAGGGAGGTCTCAAAACAGGGAAATCTTTATTCATTTATTGTATATTCTAACAATAATAAGCTACTGCATTTAGATTTAAGGGTAAAGATACCATTGTAAACACAAACACACACACACACACACACACACACACACACACACACACACAGATCACCACCAGATCGGCTTAGCACAAATATGAAATGTTGAGAACAATCAACATTTCGAGATATTGTCTCCAAATAATTGACAACCTTTATAGGTGGATTAGGATAATAGTGAAAGAGATACTTTTCCAAGAATGCTGTTTCTGCTTCAAATTTTGACAGCACCATTAGCATATCCTATCAAAATTATACCTATCTCTGCCAAATCAAAGCAGATTCAAATTGACAACCCTAATAGGTGGATTAGCATAAGAATGAAAGAGAAACTTTTCCAAGTTTTAAACTAACCAAAATATAAGCGTGAGTGAAGATGCTCACAGATAAGCAAGTATAGAATAAAAGCTTTCTCCCACATGATGCTTCTTTTACGTGCCTAGATAATAATGGTATTGACAATTAATCAAAGGTAACCTTTAAAATGATATCAACAAAAAAGACTTAGCTGGGATTTGCAGTAAATTTATCCACTATCTTCTACTAGAAAACCACATTTACAGCTTCCAGAATATGAAATTAACAAATAAAAAGAAATAACTAGAGATACCCAATTGAATTCACAAAACTTCATCTACAACCAATCACTCAACTCAACCAAGCACACCAGCAAAGACCCATATAACCAAAATATCAATACTCACTCGTGAGATCAACAAAGTAAGCAAATGATCAAAGTTAACCAGAAGATATGAGGAAAGGGAACTGACAAGATGGCAGAGATGGCGGCGAAGGAAAGGGCGACGTAATCGCTTGGACAGCCTCCTTCTCTAGCACACCCCGCCATTCTTCAACTCTCTCTTTCTCTTCAGCTAGCTATGCCCACATTCTTGGTATTAATCCAACCAAGTACTGAAAATTGTCATATTTATATCATAAACTAATCAAAACAAGTCATACTGTTTCAATAAAATACTACTACTAGTCTAGATTTCATGGTTTAGATACTTTGAAAAGCCAACTCTCGAAGTTCAACTCAAGTCTTTGGCTCTTTTGCTACTTTCCCCGAGGCCATGGCGAACTTACCTTGTAGGCCTGTAGGGTCGTGGAATGAGTGGTATTTTCGTCCTTTGAAATGTCAAAGGTTAGGCCAAATATAAGTAATGTAAAATAAATCGATCCGACCGTAGAGAACCGGAACCTGCCGAAGAACGGTTCGGTTATGAGGGTTCTCGGTCAATTAAGCATATCGGTTTTCTTCCGAATTAGCCGGTTGACCAGTTAAACCATCGAACCGGACTGGTCTAGAATCTGATTAGGTCACGGTGTTTTTTTTTGTGAAAAAAATTTGCCTACAATAGGATTCGAAATGGGGACTTGTATATAAATTACCCAACTCATCTACACATGTTTTTACATTAATAATGCATAAAATATATATTTATCATATATCTGAAGTGAGTTTCACTCCTAACATCAAATACTGGGTCAATTCGGTTCGACTTGTGGTTTAACTGCGGTCCAACTAGACCGGCCATCAATTCGGGTCGATAACAGGTCCAGTTTTGAATACCTTAGTTTTTATCATATATATTCACAATGTGACTCTTTAAATGAGTGACATTAGTATTATACAAGCAAAATAAGCATTCTTATATAAATATATTTCTATGAAAATTGTGACAGAGTCTCTCATGTATTTTCAATTATATGTGCAAAATGCATAACCTAGAAAAGTTTAATCACCTGTAATAGTCAACAACTTGTAAAAGTTTAATCACCCGTAATTGTCAACAATGACACAATCAACAAGTAAATACAATGCATGTTTACAAGATATCCAAATTTCACCAACTAATAATACAATCTACAACATAAGAGTTTGATCATCAAAATACACATTTATACACTACTTAACATAAGAAAAATACAATATAAGCATTACAACATAACCATTTGTCCATCAAATCCTTAACAATTAATAACATAACCATTTATTATTTTTTTTATTTTTTTAAAGTGTATCACCGATATATCGCTAAAAATCGATATATCGGATATGTTTCGGCGATAATCGCTATGGCTGCTTTGTATAATCTTGAAATACATCAAATGGATGTGAAAACAGCATTCTTGAATGGTGACTTGAATGAGGAAATATATATGCAACAACCTGAAGGGTTTGTTGTACCGGGTCAAGAAAATAAAGTGTGCAGACTTGTTAAATCTCTTTATGGGCTTAAACAAGCACCTAAGCAATAACATGAAAAATTTGACAAAATGATGATGTCAAATGGATTCAAAATCAATGAATGTGACAAATGTGTTTATGTCAAAGCTAGACATGAAGGGTATGTTATTGTATGCCTCTATGTGGATGATATGCTCATTATTGGTAGCAATGATAATATCATTAAAGCTACTAAGAGGATGTTAAACAAACAGTTTGAAATGAAGGATATGGGTGCTGCAAATGTTATACTAGGGATGAAAATCACTAGAACATCTGATGGATATGTGTTATCTCAATCTTATTACATTACAAAAATTCTAGACAAATTTAATGAGAATGATAATCGTCCAGCGAGAACACCTGTGGATGTGACATTGCATTTAAGCAAAAACACGGGTGAGTGCACATCACAACTCCAATATTCTCAAATTATTGGAAGTCTCATGTACCTCATAAATTGTATGAGACCGGACATTGCATACTCAGTAAGTAAACTGAATAGATATAATAGCAACCCAGGGGAAGACCACTGGAAGGCTCTAGTCAGGGTTCTTAGATATCTAAGATATACCTTGAACTATGGACTGTACTATACAAGGTATCCTGCAGTACTAAAGGGGTACTGTGATGCAAATTGGATATCTTATACAAGAGACTCCAAATCCACAAGTGGATATATCTTTACTCATGGAGGTGCAACAGTGTCTTGAAAATCTTCTAAACAAACATGCATAGCAAGATCCACAATGGAATCAGAATTCATTGCACTTGATAAAGCAGGCAAAGAGGCTGAGTGGCTTCACCATTTTTTAGAAGATATTCCAATGTGGGGGAAACATGTTGCACTTATATGTATCTATTGTGATAGTCAATCTGCTATAGGAAGAGCACAAAATAACTTGTATAATGGTAAGTTTTGACATATACGTCGGAGACATAATACCATAAAACAATTACTCTCTAGTGGAATAATTTCCATTGAGTATGTTCGGTCAAAAGAAAATATTGTAGATCCGCTTACAAAAGGTTTGACCAAAGAACAAGTGAGTAATTCATCGAGGGGAATGGGCTTAAAGCCTATACATTAAGAATCACCATAATGGCAACCCAACCTAGTTGACTGGAGATCCCAAGATCTAGGTTCAAAGGGACAACCACATTGTGGGGGATTCAAGGGGAATCACTATTGAGATAAAATCTCGTTCCCATTCCTATGATGAGATAGTGATGCCTGCTGAATGAATCAGGATAAGCTTTGCTTTTAATGGTTCTCATAGCTTGAATTATTTTGAGTTGGACATTGCAGGATATTCTTAATGAGAATCATCTATATGAGTGTGAAGGGGCCACTTCTATGAGGATTTTAAGGCTAAATCTTCTAGAGCACTCATGAAAACCAGGTTTGTTCATGGCCAAAATGAACAAAGTCATGAGAACCACAATATGTTTGAGAAGTGATTGTGTGAATTATATTGTCTTGGTTTACACAAACGGCTAAACAGTTCAAGACATTACGTTCACTGATTAGCCAGTAAACCCGATAGTTTTCACAAGGGAAGGTTCAAAGCTGAAAGCTACCTTTCCCCTATGCATGATCTTCTCAATATTTGCTTTCACGATTTATCTGCATAGTTTTTGCATAGTTATCTAGCCAATTCTCATTTATGTGGGAGATTGTTAGAATTGGGTATTAAAAGTGAGAATTAGAACCCATTAAAACCCACTTTCATATGAATGAGTGAATTGGGTGAAGGAATGAATAGTCCCACATCGAAACCAAGGAGGTGTTATGGATGGTATAAAAGGCCCAAGTTTGGCTTTTGAAGTTAGGCCCTTAATTGGGCCACCCCACTTTTGTGGGGGAGAGAGATGTTGGACCTATGCACCTAGGTGGGCTAACCCACACACACGTGCGTGCCGCCGTCCGTCTGTCCGGCCGGCTCGGTTCGGTTCACACGTGCGGCCAGCCGGGCCGGGTCGGGTTGGTCAACAAGATAATATTATTTTGGGACAAATTCAATTGGTTTGATTTTCTAATTTATTTTGGTTCAACCAAAATGGGTCCAGTTTATTTTCTTATGACCGTTAATGGACGGACGCGTCTGTTTAACGGGAAAGGGTGTTTTCAACAAGCCTTCAACTGAATTTCTATAAAGCCATGAAAAAACGGGTTTTTCTGCATGGTTTTGACAGTACTTCGTCTTCTTCCTCTCTCCTTTCCTTCTGTGAAAGCATTGCACACTGTGGTTTGCTACTCGTGCGGTATGGAGAGAGGGCGAATTCTGTTTTAAGGACAAAGTGTTTCGCTTGATTCGATCATAAACTCTTCTAACGCTTTCATTATCGTCTTCGCAAAGGTACACAAATATTGTTATCTTACATCACAGTAACAGTAAAGCAGATTTATAACAAACTTAATTTCCTCTAGGATTATTGGACTTGTTCCAGTTGAACTTATTGGCTTGTTCTTAATATTGTGATAAGACATAAGTGGTGGCTAACAGCATAATGACTGATTCAGCTGCCTCTAATTATTACAGTAATTACATAAGGCAAAATCGTTTAATTAACAGCATTTGTTTTAGAAATGCAGAATATATGTCAGAAAATCTCCAAACTTAAAGGCATAAAGGAGATTTTCAATGGTCATTAAAAGGCATAAGTTGTTATCACCAAACTATCACGTATAAGATGCATATTCAAATTTCAATAGCAATGATCATTCAAATTTCAATAGCCGTAAAATATTTGCGTCCTGAATTTTAAGGAAAAAATAATTGCATTGCATAAAATGGTATTTTGTCCTTGGTGAGTAGTTCCGCCGACCTCAGGGGATAAGGCGTATGATGATGATGATGATGATAAAATGGTATTTTTACAGAGAAAAATATGCCACCGTCCGATATTTAATTTCCCATTGGTTTTTTCAAAGTGAGCTAAAAATACTTTAAAAGTGGCAACTATCAGTAGAAAAAAAAGAGGAATTAGTGAATCAACAGATGAAATTCTAGCTAATCTTCGGAAGATTAAAAAAAAGTGGAGTCCAATCTTTCTTTTGACGCATTCTTTGAGTTGTTCTACCTAAACTGCATGTCGCCGCGACAGGGGTTCCAGGCAAAGTCTATCAGTTACGTGATATCCGGCACTGTATCTTTTTCGGCAAACTGACTCCCTTCGAATTTGAATTACAAAAGTTTCTTTTGTCCTCTTTGAGTCAATTGCAACATTTGTTATCTGTTGCCAATGTTCATTTTGAATTGCAACAGTTGCTATTTGTGGCCGGAAAATCATCAAGTAGAGGAATTAAAGTAGCACTTTTTTTTAGATTTACGTGGCACTTTTTTATATATCCCTTCATGTAGTCAAAATGATAATTGCTCGAAGAAAGACATTGGAATCAAATTACAACACGAACTAATAGATTCTTAAATAAAACTCTGAATTTTTCTACTTGTCAAGCCTTGAAAACAAAAATTAGGATTGTCGACAATGCAAAAGAACACATAAATGTCATCCTAAAAGATGTTCACTAGTAGGCAGGTGACCAAAGTCAGTACATCATTAACTCAACCTAAAACCCTAAAAACCTCAAAACATATCCTCCTACTCATAACACTTGTGCCTCAGAAAAACCCCTAGACCTGCACCACTGCGTAAAGGACCGAAAGGACAAACATGCCCCCGGAAAACACCCCGGCGGCCATCGTCGGAGTTGCACCATTGGTATCAGTCCCGTTCGTGGTTCCGTTACTAGGCGACGCGTCCGGCGGCATCGAATGTCCCAGCACCTTGATGATCAGCTTCTGCCCTCTCTTGCAGTGGCCGGACACGCCGCTGATGAAGTAGAACAGCCCCGGCCGGTCGAGCGTCACCTCCGACTTGCCATTGTTGGAGAAGAAGATAGGCTTCTCCGCGTTGCAGTCCTCGTAGTCGTCCTCCACCACCATCAGCACCGAATCCGTCTCATACTTGAAAGCTGCACTCACAGAAGAAGAAAAAAACACAAAAATCAAAATCTGCAAATTAATGAAGGATTATAAAGCAAAATTAGATATATCATGATTTTGGGCTTACTAATGGTGTCCCCGACTTGGAAGCGGTGCTTGGAGGCCCACTCGTTGTACATTTCGTCATCGGCGGAGCGAGGAACGACCCAGCTGATTTCGTACTCGAAGGCGTGGCCGGGGACGGGCTTGAGCAAGAAAGAGAGGAGAAAGAGGAGGAGGAGAGCTGTGTAGGAGGTGGTGGCCATTGTTGCTAGCTCACTATGGTGTGAGTGAGCTGTGAGCAAGAGGGCCGGAGTGATTGAGAGGGGTGACTTGGAGGGGGTAAAGGGGTATATATAAGCTAGAGACTGAGTGGTGGTTAGCTTAGTGGGAGAGAAGTATGGAGATTAATGAGGAATTTGGCCGTTGTGGAGGGTTTGATTAGGTCATACTTAGTAGCCGTTGTGGCATGGCTTTGGTTAATTAGCGTGAATTTGAAGGCAAAATTAAGTGTTTAGTGGATGAATTATGGATTGCATTTGACTTGGATTTTTGGATTGCAAGTAATATTCTCTACCAATTAGGATCTCTACTTCATATAGGCCCGAAACATGTTTCAATTTTGATAATGACTAATGAGGGACTTAATCTGACATAGTTTAAAAATTCGGTTTTTGACTCCATAGCTCGCCGAGTCAACTCGGGTCAGCAGGTCTCTCCAACCTGCATGGCTCGGCGATTGACTCCATTGAATCTCCGAGTCAAGCAAACTCGTGACTCATAGGAGTCATTCAAACAGCTGTTTTAACTTAATTATACGTAATTAAATCCTCAATTATGGAAACGGAACCCAATTAAAGATATTAACTGCATTCTTTGAAAGTAATTTCCGAGAACAATCTACAGCATTAATTTTTATTTACCATTTCATTAATACAACTCTTGTCTTTTTCTTTCCCCAACGAGATTTTGCTTCTCTCCTTAGAAATCAGCCCCATAAAGTCTTCATTGGAAAGTGAGAAAAATAAGTATGCGCGATTAGGAACTAAATTATGACTTATAAAGCGCATTAAATGTTTTATGTTCTCCAGACGCATTGAGATTCTATTCTATTATAATTGTTTGTCATTAATCTGATTGGCACTACAACAAAAAAGGGCTTTAGAGACAGTTTTATTTCTGTCGCTAAAAGAACCGTGGATAAAGATATAATGTTACGACATATAATAATCTGTGGAGAAAGGTATAGCATTTACGACAGATGTTTACGACGGAAAAAAAATTGCCGATGATATTAGCTACTCTCCACGATTTATTATCTGTTGTTAAAAAAACTGTCGGTAATATATAGTATCCACGGTTTATTATCCGTGATTAAAACTCTATCCCTATCCTCATTTTGAAATCTCCATTGCTATCCTGGTTAAGAAGCCCCAGCGGCCGTGCCCACCACCCAACCCTTCTCCCTCCCCCGTGCCCTAGCAGCGCCACCGGCCCTTCTCCGTCCCAGCGTGCTCTATCGTCTCCGGAAGCTCCGATGACGACGACGCTCCTCCTCATGTACGCTTCCCACCCCCAATTCCTTTTTTTCTTGGCCTCCCAAAGGTGGCTGCTGAAAGTTTCCTGTAAGTTTTTTTGCCCCGATCAAACTCTTGGATTCAATGGCCCTTCGATCAGTCCCACCGGCCACAGACGACGCGTCGACGACAGCTCCGAGGTCGGGGCACCGGCCCCTGACCATCGTCTTCCTCCTCGGCATTGTGGTGTGGGTGGAGATGGGAATGTGATGGATTAGCTGGGAGTGGAGTTGCTAGGGTTTGGATTTTTGAAGGGGTTGAGCTGAATTGGGAGGAAATCTGGTGATTTTGGGGGTTCAGTGGATGGGTTTCTAGGGTTTGGACTGGGGAAGGCAAGATGTTTTACTCGCAATTTATATTGGCGAAGAAGGGGCCGCTCGGGACGATTTGGATTGCGGCGCATTTGGAGTGCAAGCTGCGGAAGAACCAGGTTGCCGATACTGACATCGGCATATCTGTAGGTCAGTAAATGTATTTTCTTCAACTTTTGTACTATTTTGGGATCTTGGCAATTTAAATGATTTCTACAACAGTTCAACTTGAGAAGACATCTAAGTTTTAACTCTAGAGTTTTTGGACTTTAAATTCAGATTATTGATCTTGGATTATGTCATTTTTGCATATTTAGTGAGAAATGGATTCATGCCTCAAAGAAGACAAATCAGTTGCAACATATTTTAGTTTGTTTGGTATTGCACGTGTGATGCTACTATTTAAAATAAAACTGATCTTTATAAATTAATTTGTATTTCGTGCAGTATGATTGCATTTTTCTGAAAGTATGGACTCAATCCTTTTTTCTCTTAATTACTCATTTTTCCTTTTCTCTCGATTAGTAATGTGTTCTTACTTGCGAAAATGGAATGCTTAACCTATATGACTTCATTATGACTCCGTCAAGACTCTGAGTGACTCCACTCCATGGTATATGGAGTCAGTCCAGTCTTGAGTTTTTAAACATTACTTTAATGTTAGGGCAGTGATAACCATACAGCAGATTCCTACACATTTCCACTCCATTTCCATACACATCAGCTGTGTATGGAAAATGTGTAGGAATTTGCTGTACAAATATCATTTCCCTTAATGTTAGTGGAGCTAGTATGTTGGAAAAATGTTTAAGTGAATTGTGACAGGGCTACATGACTAGAATCCAGACCATGGTACACAGGGGTCCTATCATGGTATGTAAGGCCTAACATAATATATAGGCTATGTACCATTTTAAGCCTCAATGTACTATGGTCATGACCTCTGGTCAGGTATGCGTCTATATTAGCTCCACCTCATATATGCGACATGTAGATTGGATGAGGGGCTAGCTAGCATACACATGCATGCAACCATGTCTGATTAGTTTAGCATCTAAAATTTCAGAAGTATGACTAATTTGTTTGCGGCTTAAATCACTTCATTTGGAACTAATTCCCAGTTTAATGCATCAGGGATCCATTAACCATCCGCATACTGCAGAAATATAGTTCACTTTCTACTGACAAATTGCTGGATGAAACCTATGCACGTGGGGGCGGCAATATCTGTTTCGAAGTCAGCAATGCAAAATATACATTGACGATTTCGATTGATCTGCTCTTTTAGGTTCAAATGTGATATTATTCAACATAGTTGGGTAAAGTACAATCCCTCCCGGTTACACCATTTTTCCTGAGTCTTATTTGTAATGTTATCATGGGTGTTGATAAGTCTTTTAAGCCTGATAAGTTTGATGGGAAAGATTTTAAGCGCTAGCAGAACAAGATGAAGTTCTAGTTGACTACGCTTAAGATATTTTATGTTATTACAGATCATGTTGATGATACTGTGAATCTTGATGAGTATGAACCTGGTAGATCGGCTAATTCTAAATTCCAGCAAGATAATGATTAGTGTCATAGACAGATTTTAAGTGCTTTGAGTAATGAATTGTATGATCTACATTATAATACTACTTCTACCAAATCACTGTGGGATGCACTTGAAAAGAAATTTAGGAAAGAACATGTGGGAGAAGAGAAATATGTGGTTGGTGAATATTTCGACTTTAAAATGGATGAGGACAAATTGATGAGAAACATAGATGACTATAGATGACCTGATCGTTGCTATCCAAATTGAAGAGAAACATAGAGAGAAATATAAAGGTGTTGTAATCTCTTCTAATGAAGCAAGTGTAAATGTTAATGTTGTTGAGGGGTAGCGAACAAAATGGTTTAGTAAGAAGAACAATAAGAAGATGAACAATAACAAAAACAATAACAATCACCTCAAGCCTAATGCTAAGATCCAAAAGAAAAAGGGTTGCTATGTGTGTGGTGTAGTTGGACACTATGCAAAGCAATGCCGAGAATACATGGATAAGGAGAATGAGCAGCAAAATAGAAATGATGCAAGCTCTTCTCAGGCTAACATGGTGGTTGCTGGGACCGATGACAGGTTAATAGATACCCTTCTTGAAATTAATCTTGCGTGCCAACCTACGGATTGGTGAGTAGATACATGGGCTCCTGTCCATATTTGTGCTGATGTTTTATCATTTTCTTCCTACCAGGAAGTAAAAGGAATAACTGTTACTATGAGCAATTACTCGGTGGTACAAGTCTACGGAGAAGGAAAAGTGGATGTTCACTTTCCTTCAGGAAACATATTGTCTCTTCATAATGTGCAACATGTGCTAGATGTAAGGAAGAACCTTGTTGGTTGTGTGCTTTTGAGTCAAGAGGTTTAAAATTAGTGTTTAAGTGTAATAAAATTGTAATTTCCAAACATGGTGTATTTGTTGGAAGTTATGTTTGTGATGGCTTGTTTAAACTTTATATTTTGGCTTGTAATAACTTTAAGTTTAATTATATGGATAATATATTGTTAAATGTTAAATCTCATGATTTATGGCATTGTCGACTATGGCATGTGAATTTACAAAGTATTAAAAATATGATAAATCTTGATTTGATTTCTAAATCAAATGTGAATACTCTTGAAAAATGTGAAATTTGTGTTCAAGCTAAACAACTTAGGAAACCATATAAAACTAGTCATCATGTTTCATCTCTTTTATAACTTGTTCATAGTGATATATGCGAATTAAATGGTCATATGACAAGAAGAGGAAAGAGATATTTTATAACTTTTATAAATGATTATTCAAAATATTATCATGTTTATTTGCTTGCTATTAAAGATGAGGATTTTAAGAAATTAAAGATCTATAAGAATAAGGTGGAAAATCAAACTGATAAGCGGATCAAGCAAGTGAGATATGATCGTGGTGGGGAATACTATTCTTTTGATTTTAGCAAATTTTGCGAAGATCAAGAAATTATTCATGAAACTACAACGCCTTATACACCTCAATCTAATGGAGTGGAAGAAAGAAAGAATGGAACTTTCATTTATATGATTAATTCTATGCACTCTAGTTCAGTTTATCCAAGAACTTGTGGGGAGAAGCTTTACTTTTTGCTTGTGTGATCTTAAATAGAGTGCCTTATAGAAGTAGTGAGAAAACTTTTTTTGAGCTAATGAAGGGAAAAACACCTAGTTTAAATTTTATCAAAGTGTGGGGATCTATTGCTAAGGTAAAATAAACTAGGTTCCAAGACTTTTGATGGTGTATTTATTGGATATGCATAAAATAGTAGTGCATATAGATTCTTGGTGTTAAGGTCATATCGAGCGGATTATGTACCTAACACTATTAAAGAATCTGATGATGTCATATTCTATGAGAATATTTTTCTTTTGATTGAAAAAACAAAGGATGTTGTGCAAG
Source organism: Houttuynia cordata (assembly GCA_039654745.1). Taxonomy (NCBI): domain Eukaryota; kingdom Viridiplantae; phylum Streptophyta; class Magnoliopsida; order Piperales; family Saururaceae; genus Houttuynia; species Houttuynia cordata. The sequence goes on from CM077506.1 coordinate 17,024,289, forward strand.
ACCAACCTAGTGCATCATTGAGTTCTATTGTTGAAACCAGTGTGCCTTGTACTAATGATGAAATTAGAGTAAAAAAGAATTTTAGAGATGATTTCTATACTTACTTAGTAGGAGATGATCATTTGACATATCAAGATGTTATGGCATCTAGTGATGCTTCTTTTTGAAATGAGGCTATACAAAGTGAGATAGATTTTATATTTGCTCATGGTACGTAGGTCTTAAGTGATATACATCTAGGGTCTAAACAAATTAAATGCAAGTGGATTTTTAAGAAGAAACTGAATCTTGATGGATTAAAATATAAAGTAAGATTAGTTGTCAAATGGTATAGTAAAAAATGGTCTAGATTTCTTTGGCACATATTCTCCTATGGCTAGAATTACTACAATTCGTGTGCTTGTAGCACTGACAACCCATTATCATCTAGAAATTCATCAAATTGATGTCAAGACAGCATTATTGGATGGTGAATTAGAGGAAGAGATATATATGGATCAGCCAGAGGGATTCGTAATTCTTAGTCAACAAAAGAAAGTATGTAAGTTGAATAAATCTCTCTATAGTTTATAGCAGACTCCTAAACAATAGCACGAGAGGTTTGACAATGTAATAATGTCTAATGGTTTTAATGTTCGTGTGACAGATAGATGTATTTATTTTAAACAAATAAATAATATTTATATTATTTTATATCTCTACGTTGATGACATACTTATTATTGGTAATGATGTGTATGAGATTCTAGAAACAAAAACTTTATTGCATAGGCATTTTGATATGAAGGACCTTGGACATACAAATGTAATTCTGGGCATTAAGATTCAGAGGACTCCAAGAGGTATAGTATTGAGTTGGTTACATTATGTGGAGAAAATACTAAAGAAGTATGGTTACTTTGAGTGAAACCTGTGAATACCCCATATGATCCTACGCGTAGGTTGAAGAAAAATTGTGGGGATGGTGTGTCACAACTTAAGTACTCCCAAATTATAGGAAGCTTAATGTATTTGGTTAACTGCAGTAGACCAAATATATCCTATGTTGTGGGGAGACTTAGTAGATACACTAAAAATTCGGATGAATCTCATTGGAAAGCCATTGAAAGGTTACTTAGATATCTTAAAGGTACTATGTCTATATAATATGTTATCGAGGTTATCCCACAAATTTAGAAGGATATAGTGATGCAAACTGGATTACAGATTCATATGATACTAAGGCCACTAGTGGATTTTTATATACTTTATGTGGTGGAGTGGTAGCTTGGAAATCAACCAAGTAGACCTTAATTACTAGGTTACTATGGAGTCAGAGTTGGTGGCACTAGAAATTGCTGGATGAGATGCTGAATTGCTTGGAGACCTATTGACGGAACTTCCCATGTTGGATAAGCCAATTCCTGCAATTTTGTTTCATTGTGATAATATGACAACCATTGCTAAAGTTCACAGCAAAAATTATAATAGGAAATCCTCAAGCATATAGAACTCAGGTATAAAATCTTGCACAAGTCGAACTCTTCAAGAGTCATTACCTTGAGTTATGTGAGATCGGTAGATAACTTGGCTTATCATCTCATTAAGGGATTGTCGAGAGGATAAATCATAAATTCATCGAGGAGAATGAGGTTAAAGGCCCATCATGAGCCATAGTTGGCAGCAACCCAATCTATCTGCGTAGTGATCGTACAACGAAGATTCAATGGGAAAAATAAGTTAATGATTAGCTAGATGAGTACTCATATAATTCACTCCTTCTAATATTGATGAAGAGTACTCAATTGTCCAGGTCAGGGTGATGAATGTCTTAATGAAATCAAAGCATGTATGGCAGGGTATTGTCTAGATGGTGTACCCTTGGAGATTATCACATATATGAGTGTACTATAAGGTCGCAGTTAATGTAGACCCCTAGGATGGTTCACTTGAAGATGCACTCATGAATACAAGATACCAATGCATGGTTGTAACGCGCTACCCTGTGAGAACTTCATAGACAAGTTCATACTATGCATTAGGTATGTCAAAGCTCTAATTCTAAGGTCCAAGTTCGAGACTTAGTTCACTTCAGGCTTGAGAGAGTGGCTCATATCTACCTAGGTGGAGGTTCAAACCCGGAAGGTACTCATGACCATCGAATACATAGTGTGTTATTGCCAATACTTTTATCGAGTATTCAGGTATTTCTCTTAATCCTAATTCAATCATGAGGGGAATGTTGGGTTTTGGGCAATGAGCCCAAATTTTAGTAGAGATACAGTGGACTCAAATTTTAATAGTGGTGTAAAGACCACTATGAGAAATCTCATCTTATGCCCACATTGTTCATGTGATTGAACTAGGAATTGGAGGGAAATACACTTTCACTCTATTCTTGTTTTTTGCACTTTGCACCTCCCAACTAGAGCCTTTGATTTTTTATCAAACGTCTAATTACTTTTTATAGCTTAAGAATCATTGATTATGATCACATGGTAAGACGAGTGCTTGGGTAGACAATAGACAATTATGTCAGTTCGTCTCCCTGCGTGAAAGGGTGCTTGTTTGTCTCCCTTTGTGAAAGGGTGCCCGTTCGTCTTTCTTTGTGAAAGGGTGCTTGTTCATCTTCTTTTATGAAAGGATGTCAGTTTGTCCCCCTTTGTGAAATGGTGCCCGTTGGGTTCAGATCTATATATAGGGCTGCCTGAAACAAAAAAGAAAATAGACAGAAAATAGTTCCTCCTTCTATGATTCTTTTTCGTGAAAGGCAACAGTTTACTTCTTCTCTGAGTTCGGGGTCAAACTTGTTGTAGTGCACCACTCGTCGACCAGTGGTCCATTGTATCTTAGGGACAGGTTGCCAAATGAAGCCTGTGCACGTGGGGGCAGCAATATCTGTTTTGAAGTCAGGAGTGTGAACTGTGCCTCAAACAATTTTGATTGATCTGCTCTTTCAAGTTCAAGTGTGATATTATTCAACACAGTCGAGTAAAGTACAATTCCTCTCGTACCATTCCTCCCATACTATTATTATTTTCCGCTTACACTCTGATTTAACAAAGGTTTTAAAAATATAGGTCGTTACAATAAATCTTTGCATGGATCCTTAAGTTATATTACTTTATGTGCATGGAACAATTTGTATATAGGTCACTTTTATCATTGTTGTTTGAATGGCAGAAACAGTACAATTGGGCAGAGGAGATTTAAGACAAAACAATCTAGGAGTTCCACCTGACACAGGTTTAATCTACAGTACTTTTCAGCTTTCCTTCCAGCAAGAAATGTGAACTCCAGCACAATATATTGCTAGAAATATCCTTGTAAGGAACATGTGTAAATGAACTTATTTTATGTTTTTATTGACTCATTGTATGATATAATTCATGTTAATTCAGAAAATTATTTTGTTTGTTTTCCACTTCTCCTTTGTAATTAAGTTCCCTTCGAGGACAATTGGTGGTGTACTTCAATTTTTTATTTTTGGTACAATATTTGTATTAGTAATTTTAAATAACTCTTCATCAATAAATGTTATGTTTTATCTCACAGTTCTAGCAAATTTTAATGCTTTTCAGTTTTTTAACGAGAGCACACCTTTAGTGGCGGTTTGGGTGTCCCTGAATTTTTTTATAGTCATACTACCTTTAGCAACGGGCTAATATATCTTCTGCGATATTCTAACCATCGCAACAAGTTGAGCAATTTCGGGAGACTATCCCGTTGCAGAACAAAAGGAATGGTAATTGTAGGAAGGAGAGAGGCCTTCAAAGCAAGGTTTTCAAAACTGGACCTGCCTTCGACCTGCAAATCTAGCCAGTTCGGTTTGACCCGATTTGACACACAATTTTTATAAAAAAACTCTCCCCTACATTAAAAAATAACACTAAAGTATGTTAGTTTAGTGTGAATTTCTTGTTTTGGTTAAGATGTTGAGGAGTTAATCCTCAGGGAGAGTTCAAATCCTCACTTAAAATATAATTTTTTTAAATAAAAAATAAAAAAAATAGTTTGGCAGTGAACCGGACCGGTTCCGGTTCGGCGGTTCACCAGCTGAACTAGCCGATTTCTAATGAAACTGGCGAATGAACTCGACCATCCCGAACCGGACTACTCGGACCGTTTTTTAACCGGCTCCGGTTCTCCGCGGTCGGACCAGCTGGTGTTGTGAATGTCAGGCCCAGGACGTCAGTACGCATACATCACACGCATGGATATCTGCTAGGCCATATCTGCTAGGATTAGATTGCTTTCTTTTTTAATAAAAATCATATATTTTGTAATCAGGCTTAATTGTTAGGTAACGAACTGATAGAGAATAATCATGGGCCAATTAAGGTCCAATTAGGGCCTATCTGGCCAGACTGATGGCGCGGGCCTAGGGAGCTGCGCCCATTTGCTTTTCTTTATAAGGAGGTCTTCCTCCTCTTTTAGGGTTTATGGAATATGAATTGATCTTCTTTCTACTATTTCTTCCTTGTCTTCTTCCTTTCTCTGACTAGTTCGTGTCCCATGTCGGGATACAACATTGGTATCAGAGTAGTTCCGATCCGCCGGAATAAGGGACGAGGTGCTCGACTTGTGTGCCGACATCCAACGACGGATTGAACAACTCCGATCCTCCCAAAGGTCCGCCATCGTTCAGCCCAAGCCGCCAACTGTTACTGCATCACAGCCCAAATCTCCTGCCATGGCCGTTCGGCCAACGACCATGTCTCCGAAGGCTCTGCTGCCACCGACCTAGCCCTCTGGCACTACTGCCTGGCACCACTCCCAGCCGCCGTGGAATTCTCCTCTGCACCAGCCACCAGTGTACAAACTCGCTGACCGCCATTTTTCTGTCCATGATTCTGCGCTGAATCGGCGATGATTCTGCGCAGATTCCCAAGTCCACGATTCGGCGCCGCCGGCCAGTGCATAGTCTAGCACTAGGTCCCGTGCCTCGATCCTCACTGCCGCAGAGGTCTACTCACCGTCTTCGGTCGTGGCTGGAACAGGGAGCCTCGCCACAACCTCGCAGGCGGCGGGACCCTCATCACCTACTTCCCGATTTCATGACCCGACGAACCAATCTATCCTGAGTCCGACCAACTATGGGGGCTTTCAGCCTGGCGGGTCCGCTGGGGACCTCCATTGTAATGACCCACACCGCCGGGGTGAAGGTTGGTCGAGCGAACCAGTCCTTGCCCTTGTGACCGTGGCTTGGTGTTCGACAACGAAGACGGTGGTGACACGAGTGGACGCACTTGCGACCTTACCACTCGAACCGCCACCTCCAACGAGGATGACTAGTTCCTTCCGGCTGGTGTCGATACCCATTCCGACGCCAGATAGACACCGATCTTCTTCCTCAGCCAATGGTCGCCAGATGTTCGATGAAATGCCTAAGTGGCAAACAAATGCTTTTTACCCGTCTCCTTCGACTACAGTCTCCGAATATACCATGGAATGTCGTATCGGATATCGGTAAAATATCGGTCGGCCAAAGAGACGAAATATCGGAGATATTGTGTAAAAAAATATCGGTCGTTAAAAACTAGTTTTTATCATATATTTTCACAATCTAACTTTTAAAATGAGTTATAGTAATTTAAACAAAGAATACATTTCAAAATATGCATATTAGGATAGAAAACAAGCATGAAAGTTTTTTTTTCAAAAAAAAAAAAATTTGAAAGTTTTTTTTTAAAAAAAAATATTTTTTTTAATTCAAAAAATACGGAAACCGATATATTGGCGATATGAAAAAATTTGAAAAAATGAGATTGAGTGGTATCGGTTTGTGTCCGATACCGATATATCGGCGAGACGATTTTCCATGGAATATACACAAAAGGTTTGCAAACTATTTGTTGATCATTACTATTACCTTTTATACACCAAACCAGAGGAAGTTTTCAGGTTCTACCATGATTCAAGTAGGCTCAGTCAACCTAAGCCCAATGGTGCTATGAGTTCCGTCACGACTTTGTAAGGGGTATATGAGAAAATTCGATCTTTCCACTATGAAAGCATGAACACAGAAACAAAGATTGAAGATGTTCAGGAGTTACTTGAGGGTTAAATCCGTATTCAGGTGACTGGATGTCTCATCCGCTATGACTATTCGATGAGAAACTTTGCTCAGTCCTTCGTGCTCGCCCCACAAGTGGGTGGCTACTTTGTTTGGAGTGATGTGTTCCGCTATGTGGATGTGCCTGAGGTGGAAGCAACGTCAGTACCCGATGATCCTTCCTTTGTAGATATTCCTGACACAGAGGATGAGTTACCGAACCATGATGAGGTTGTTGAAGGGTCGATAGATGATAGTTCGGCTCTCGGCGACAGTACCGCACTTCTGGTTACGAGTAGAAAAGAAGTTGCCCTGGTCTTGGAGACAACTGTTGCCCTGAAGAAGGATCAGCTAGGTACTAAAGACGATCATCCACACGGTAATCTGGTATATCCTGTTTCTGCTGCACCGGTCGATAATGCGGATGAAGATCCTGACAGCCGTCGCCCTCGTGATCAAGGGCATTATGTCCCTCAGCCTGTACCTACAGTTCCTACTGGCAACATTGATTCTGCAAAGGAGGTGAGAAACTTTTGTCCTTAGCAGAGGCCTTGATAGAAAAGCAGAACAATTCAAATACATTGCGTGCACTGGAAGGAATTACTGATGAAAACTTCCACAAGGTTTTTTGGTGATCTAAGCAGACATAAGATACAGATGGCTGCCTCACCAGGTGCAGTAGCTGTTGCACCTTGGGCTTATGTCACTGAAATAAGCGCATATGCTAGTAAAGGGATATTACTTAAGGGTGGGCATGTGTTGGATGCTTTAGCATCCTGCCGCACCATTGCTTTTGATCAAACTGGGACGCTAACAACTGAAGAGCTCATGTGCACAGAAATTGGACCTATTCTCGGACATTCAGTAAGGCCTGATAGAAGCTTGGCTTCTTGCTGTGTTCCTAGTTGCGAAAAAGCAGCTTTGGCAGTGGCTGCAACAATAAAAAAGGGTACTACTCACCTCATTGGAAGAGCTGTTGTGGACCATAGTCTTGGGAAGGACCTTCCAATTGTTTATATTGAGAGATTTGAATCGCTCCCTGATAGAGGTCTCCTTGCAACATTGACTTGCACCCAGTCAGGAAGTGATGGTGAATTGCTTGAGGATGAGCCTAACATTGACCCAGAAGAATCGGCAAAGATGCTGTCACGCCCCGAAATCCCGTACCTCGATCGAAGTGAAAAGCCAACAAAAGAGATACAATTCGAGGTAGAGATCCCGGGCACGCGACCGAACAGTCGATTTCCAAACCGATTACAATCATCTCAAAAGGATGTGTAACCGATCATGCCAGCAATCAGTGTAATACAATAATAGACATTAATGAATACTATGAAATAAATTTACTTAATAAAAATCTATTTAAGAAAATCAAATAAAATAAACCTATAAGTTTATGGCACACAATTGCCAATAATGTCATAAGCATTAATAAAAAGCAAAGCAAATAACTAAATCGTCTTTAATATCTTCTTGGCGCCTGCAATCCGCCATTCAACTACTGCACTTCCTGATCCCACTTTTTGTTTGCGCCTGCATCAGAGGATGCATGAGTATTTCATAGAAACACTCAGTAGGATGTAAAAACTCACTGAATTAAAACAAGCAGTATAAAGAGAATAAGAATAACAAATGTCATAGACATTCCACAACATCTAAACTTAACCGAGGTCTATACACCTGCAAGGTTAGTCAACAACAATTCCAACTCGCAAGTATAGGAAAAATATCAATAAGGCTTCTACTACACATATGAGTAAGGAGAGGATAACAATCATAACAAAGGCTCCAGACATCTAAAGTGAAAGGAGTTACAATTTTTGCTCGCTAACCTGGTCGCTCGCAAGTGACTAAAATAATATACCAGAACCACCCTAGGGGTCCTCTCTTTGGAACCCTGCCATGCGTCTAGGATGCTGGCCCCTCCAGTGCTTATGGACACGATGGGCGGAGATTGAGGACCTTCCGTAATGTCCATAATCTAACGTACGTATAGTGCCTCCCTTCGGGCAGTATGGAATCGCAAGTTTATAAATTTAAGTGACCTCGCAAGATCTAGCAATGGCTTAATTGAGCATACTATGAATCCACCATGGGGAGAGACTCGCGAGGTCTCCAATGGAAGAAGCAATCATGTAATCAATATGAGCAATATCTCAAAGGAAAGAGGTCACAACACTCTAAGAACATAAGGTATCTCTTACCAGGATAGACTCTCTCATGGAGTATGGATAGAAGTATCAAAGTCTTTGGTCAACACATAACTCACTCATTGGAGTAGCATAGAAAAACAAGATAACCCAAACACTTCGAATAATAACAACTCACCCAAGGAGTAGCATATAATCAATACATACCTTTCATGCTCAGCTCTAGATAGGAATTCCTTATATACATTGGAATTTTATAATATAAATATCAGAGATAAGAAATCAAAGAATCTTAGATGATTTGAATTCCAAGTAGAATATCAAACCGACATCAACGTTTTTTAAAATAGATAGTTATGCATCACTTGTTCAAAGGATTATCCCTCATAATTAGATTACATCTAACCCAATTATTACTGTGATATTCCATAAGTATATAGTCCAATTAATGGTATAGACACGCTAGACATTATCATATCATATTACATGATGTTATTTGTATACTTAGTATTTTCTCTCAGATTCAGCTCACTGCCTCCTACACAACAATCCTCTTCCGACGGCTACTGTGCTATGTACAGTAAGACTTAACCTCTGAAAATTTTACTGTTAATATCTTCGTGAGTCTAGTTTCTAACCCCACTGATTTTATATTTTTTTGATTTTATTTGAATTAGTTATGAATTATTTACTACCGACTGTCAGCACAGAAACAGCTCTAGCCGAGATTAAGACTCTTAATTAAACTTGATTATCTTACTTAATAACATATTATAAATAATAATACATCAATAACAGACTATATACTCCCCTCCTGGACCAATTACAGAACCTAGGATTATCTGGAATTAATAAAGTTCACTCCTTTCTTGTGTTCTTATATATATAACAGCGTTTATAAACATTAATACACCCCAAACAAAATAATTAATGTAAGACATACCTTAAAATCACAAATTCAACGTGGATAATAATCAATCAAGCAATATCAGAACTTCTAGTCTTTGGAGAATTAATAAAGCATTAGACTTTACGTGCAAATTCCCATCTAGAAGTGAAACATGAATGCACATATGATTTGTGATGCACTACGCATAGAAATAAAGACAACTCATTCATCTCACAAGAATCCAACAATGACTAAAGTGATGAATCAAAACACTTGTCAAAAGCATATATAATCAAAAGAGAGAAGAGGGGAAAAACCATCCTACTTAATTCACCAAAGATTTTGCCTCTCTACACGATGCTCGTCTCCTCCGTTTCCTCCAAAGCTCCCGCTCCAAGCTCTTGCAACTCCCACAAGAAGAAGCTTTAAGGAAGATGGGTGAACGTGGGAAGGAGAATGGAAAAGGTCTCTGGACATTCTAGGGTTAGCACAAGCCAATTCTCTAGTGTTTATATAGAGTTGGGGGATAATCTATTCTTAAACTAATCTTCTAAATCATTGACACTTCCAACCAATGAGAAGGCTTCAAAATCCTCCTGGAGACGTGCAAATCAAGTCCCATTGGGATTTAGTATCTTTCCTAAGCAAATCCACCCCAAAAACGCGCTAAAAATTGCAAAACTGCAACCGGCGATCGATCGGCTATACGGCGATCGATCGTCGTATGCGCTGTTTTACACTACCGCGTTATAGCCGATCGATTGCTATTATTGCCGATCGATCGTTTTACGCGAAACAAAATATTTAAAAATCATAGTAACTACGATCGATCGTTTTGATAATGTGACTATCGGTTCAGCTTGCCGATCGATCGGTTCTTATGGCGATCGATCGCTGTCACTTTAATCAAAATTCAATTTCTCATATCTTTTCACTCCGAACTCTAAATCGCACATAATTGGTGGCATTGGAAAGCTCTTCTCACCAACTTTAATTTCCACAAGGCAAAACACACTAAATCAAATATTAAGAGGGTCAAATTTCGGTTTTAAAATACTTACTAATTTTCTGGGTGTTACAGATAAAGCGTGAAATTGCCACAATGAAACTGATTAACCATCCAAATATTGTTCGCCTACATGAGCTTATGGGGAGCAAGACCAAGATCTGTATTGTGCTGGAGTTTGTTACAGGGGGCGAGCTCTTCGACAAAATTGTCAACCATGGGCGGATGAGGGAAGATGAAGCGAGAAGATATTTTCAACAGCTTACTAATGCAGTTGATTATTGCCATAGTAGAGGTGTATATCACCGTGATTTAAAGCCAGAAAATTTACTGCTTGATGCATCTGGCAACCTCACAGTTTCAGATTTTGGACCAAGTGCACTATCACACCAAGTCAGGGATGATGGATTACTTCACACTACTTGTGGAACTCCTAGCTATGTTACTCCAGAGGTGCTTAATGATAGAGATTATGATGGAGCCATTGCAAACTTGTGGTCTTGTGGAGTTATTCTATTTGTACTGCTTGCTGGTTATTTGCCCTTTGATTACCCTGGTCTTATGCATCTGTAAAAAGATTTCAACTGGTGAGTTCACCTGCCCATCTTGGCTTTCTTTGAGTGCGATGAAACTCATTAGTCGAGTCCTGGACCCAACTCCCATGACTCGAATATCAATCCCAGCAATATTGGAGGATGAATGGTTTAAAAAAGGTTTCAAATGCCCCGTATTTGAGGAAATTCTTAATGCCAATCTTGATGACGTGGATGCTGTCTTCAAGGATTCAAAAAAGCACCATGTAATGGAGAAAAAGGAAGAACATGCTGCTGCTGGAATATTCTTTTGCTACCTTATGAGTGTGCTGGCTTGTGGGCATGAAGGTTCTTCTGGTGCAAGCCATTAGAGTGATGTGCATGCTCCTGCACGGATTTTGGTTTTAGAGGAGGCTATGGATACTGAATGGGTTTACATGTGGGATAAGGTTGGTGGCTATTTAATGCTATTGCTTGGTTTGACTGCTAAAGCGGAACATGAGCAGGATGAAGTATGTCTCTTTTTATATCGTATTGGTTTTTCAGATCTTTGTGCCAAGAAAATTAATAAGTGGATGCTTGATGATCGTATGCAATTTGAGCTTATCCATGAAAGTTACTTGGGCGATAAGGAAATGGTTAGCTGATTGCCCCAATTGCTTATTTACTTGGGTTTGACTATCATGAGGGCTTGCGATTGGATTGACGCTAGGTACTACGCTCATGCGTTTGAGGCCGTGTCTACTGTGGGCCTCCTCGGTTACACCAAGATTGCTACTATCGATGTCATGCTTCCTACCAGCATTGAGCGTGTTCTGTCGGCGCCGTTTATGGAGCGCTTCATTACTTGGCCGCCTTGAGGACAAGGCGGGTAGCGGAAGCGTGGTGGAATGTTGTGAACGTCAGGCCCAGGACGTCAGCACGCATACGTCACACGCATGGATATCTGCAGGGCCATATCTGTTAGGATTAGATTGCTTTCTTTTTTAATAAAAGTTATATATTTTGTAATCATGCCCGTTTAGGCTAATTGTTAGGTAACGAACGGATAGAGAATAATCAGGGGTCAATTAAGGTTCAATTAGGGCCCATCTGGCCAGACTAATAGCGCGGGCCTAGGGAACTACGCCCATTTGCTTTTCTTTATAAGGAGGTCTTCCTCCTCTTTTAGGGTTTATGGAATATGAAATGATCTTCTTTCTACTATTTCTTCTTTGTCTTCTTCCTTTTCTCCAACCATGATACCTGGCCCTGTTCATGTCCCATGTTGGGACACAACAGCCGGTCCGGTCCAATTTTGAAAACCATGCTTTAAAGGAAAGAGATTCTATTAGTTAGGTTAGCTTGTAATCACATGGACACAGGGCGGACTCTTAGTGACGCACCCGAACATCACTGTTGAGCAACTGCTATGCCACTTGTACCGACATGTGCCGACCATCTCTAAATACAACAGCGACCGACATTTAGTTTTCGGCGATGATTACCCTGCCGCCGGAGGGGTTTCTTGTAATGAGACCCCATCACCCATGTATATTTGCTGGTCATCAGATTTTTATTTGCTGCCAAAAGCTTAACAAGGCCCACAAGTGCATCTTTGCTGGCAATCAAATATCATCAAGTATGGAGCATGGAATGCAATTTCGCGATCGGCGATATATCGGTATTGGGACCCACCCGATACATCGATACTGATTAACATTATTTTTTCATTTTTTTTCAAAATATCGTCGATATATTGGTTTCAGACCAATATATCGCTGTTTTTTTAAAAAATGATAATTTAAAAAAAACAACTTTCCTGAATATGCATGTTTATGCATATTTTGAAATATATGCTTTATCTAAATTAGTATAACTCATATTAGAAGTTAGATTATGAAAATATATAGTAAAAACTAGTTTTCGACCACCAATATTTTTTTACACAATATCTCCGATATTTTGTCTCTTTGGTCAACCGATATTTAACCGATATCCGATACAGAATTCCTTGGTATAGAGCATAACTGTATAAGCATTGTTGGCCGAACTGCCGTGCGCCCGCACGTGCATGTGCGTTGGTGTGTCCTTATGCATGTTTATCCACCATGAACCCTTTTTAGGTTTTAGGGTTATAAGAATAATAATACAAAATGGGGTTAATTACTATGGGACAAATGAGTTTTACAAATGAGACCATTAAAACGGAAGAAACAGAATGCTATTCAAGCCCACAAGGTGGCCTTGTTAGATATGTAGTAGTAAAAAATCAACACCACGAATCGTTACAAATTTGGTGGGAGTCACTTGCAAAGAGGATAATACTATTCATGACAGAATTCTGAAATCAAGAAAGACTCAATTCTCAAATCAATCCAAGAGCTCATATTGAGCATCATATATTTCAACCATGCATGCTACAGTAGTGTTTTGCACTTAATGCTAAGGACAGTATAGTACAACTCAGAGTCTTCATAAAAGAACTATATATATGTACCTATAAATTTTGCATTTGACTACTGTTTACTTTAAAGAGTCAATTACCAAAGGTCTCGTAAAGAGACGACCATGGTCCTCAACTCTCAAAGAAACCATTTAAAAGAAGAAAAGAGAGAGAGAAGAAAACAATCTCATAGGAAAATAGATTAGTGCAATTTAAAAGATTAAAAGGCAGGTGGAAAGGAGACGGGGAGTGCCAATTTATGGTTTGCTGGTTACCTACAGTATATGTACCGTATGATCATTTGAGTAAAGTGTACGGACTGTGGAGACGGAGTAATCGGTATGTAGCCCAATATATAAATTTGCAGGTAAAATCATGGAATGCCAGCTCGCCGATATATCGGTATCGGATACAAACCGATACACTGATACCATTAAGTATCGGATTTCCAATTTTTTTAAATATCGCCGATATATCGGCCTTTTTTGGAAAAAAAATTATTTTTTTATAGGAAAAAAAACTTTCATGTTTGTTTTCTATCCTAATATGCATTTTTATGCATATTTTGAAATCTATTCTTTATTTAAATTAGTATAACTCATTTTAGAAGTTAGATTGTGAAAATATATGGTAAAAACTAGTTTTTGATGACCGATATTTTTTACACAATATCTCCGATATTTCGTCTCTTAGGCCGACCGATATTTTACCGATATCTGATACGACATTCCATGGGTAAAATGACTCTTTATTTTATCCGTTACCTAACTTCAAATTACTTGTCCATTCAATTAGGAATGATTTAGCCGCATTCGAACATGTGGACAGACCTAGTAATTATTTGCATAGTGTAGAGAATTTATACACACATTGATTTGGAAGTTCACACACACATAGAGGACGGTTTACATGAGATCGCTCTCATATAAAGAGCATGAGGTCAATCTTTTGGGCCATTAGATTCCAATCCGATGGTGGATATCAAATTAGTCGGTAGTTGAGTGTGTCGCGTCAGGAGGTAGGTGAGTTCCATATAGCTATTTATAGCCATCAAATCAAGATCCAACGGCTATGAATGGAATTGGCTTCATATAAACTATATGAGAGCAATCTCATTTAAACATTTTTCAATATATATATATATATGAGAGAACGGTTTACATGAGATCATTCTCATATAAGGAGCATGAGGTCATTCTTTTAGTTCGTTAGATTCTGATCCAAAAGTGGGTATCAAATCAATGGGTAGGTGGGTTCCTTGTAACTGTGTTGTAGTCGTCTGATCAAGATCTAATGACTACAAATTGAATTAACTTCATATAAGCTATATGAGATCGTTCTCATAGAAAAGTTTAAATGAGATCGCTCTTATATAGTTTGTATGAGCCCAACCCCTGTCGTAGTCGTTGAATCTTGATCTAACGGCTACAAGGGTGAGCAATGATTCACCACCTACCTACCGTCGGATTAGAATCCAACCACCCAAAAGATTGGCCTCATGCTTTTTATTTAAAAATAATCTCTCTCTCTCTCTCTATATATATATATAACTGGTTTATATAAGATCATTTTAATATAAGGAGCATGAGATCAATCTTTTACGTCGTTGGATTATGATCCGATGATGTGTATCAAATCAGTGGGTAGGTGAGTGTGAACCATCACTTACCCTTGTAGCCATCATATCAAGATCCAATTGCTTCAACTTGAACTGACCTTATATAAGCCAAACGAGAGAGATCTCATTTAAATTTTTCTTTATATATATAGACATGTGAAGAACGTTTATTTATACCAAAATAAAAAAAATGCATATGTATCGTGATTATTCATCCCATAAAATGGTTAATGTACATGCTCTCTCCTTTGGAAAAATGGCCCCTTTGCATCAATGGCCATGCATAATTCCATACATTCATCCCATACGGTATTTGACGTGGGCTAGCATGATTCTTGACAAACAATTATGCTAATACTTTCCAAGTTTAAAAAAGAAAAGTAAAGTTTTGAGCAAAAAGAAAAGAAAAGAGAAAAGTGTGCAAAAATATCTTAGCTTCCAAATCATCAGTGTTAAAAGGACAACCAAATAAAGTGGCACCTTGGGGGGTAGGTTTAGGGATGGGAGTTTCACACGGATTATGTTCTGCTTTAATTCTAAATTGCTTTTTTCTCTTTTACAGAAACTTAATCTTAATCCCACTCCCAATCTCTGCCTCCCTTGGCAAAAACAAAAATAAAAGAACAATTTAAAAATTGTGCGTGAGATAGAAAGTAATTACTAAGTGTGTAGATACACGGAATTTAATTATTGAGACAGTTTCGAATTGCTTCGAACTGTACTGTTTCTGTATCAGTTTCAAAGCAATTTCTGAGCCATTTAAGATTCACCCATTTCGAGGTTCTATGCGATATGAAATTGTTTCAATTTCTCGTGCGCGAAATGAAGTTCACCTAAAATAAAAAGAATATCCAGGCTTCAAAGACAAAAAATCCTCAAATTTCCAATATCTGCCCTGTGGGATCCAGTCCACCTCATTCTAACGCTCACGCCTCTTTCTCTCACCTTTCTAAGGGGGGACAACAGCCATAGATGCTTGATTATCATACTATACCGTCCGTCTTTGAGCTAGTGTTAATGACGATATCAACACCATCTTACAACCAAAACACAGTCTGAAGACTTCTAACAACCAATCGTGTATATTCCTTTCTTGGAAATAAAAAAAAACTGATTTTTTTTTTTTGAGAAAACCTTGCCAAAATGCTTCTATATTATTTGATTATGATAAAAGTGTATAATCTATATTCGCATATGATATAGATGATGATGAGAAAAGAGAAAAAAAGATGATATAGATGATGATGATCAGAAAAGAGAAAAAAAAAAGACGCTAACAACCCAATCGTGTGTCCAATGAGTTCAGATCAGTACTACAGGACCACTTTTAGTGGCAGTAAACATGGGCAGTGAGTCCTCAATATTGCCCCCATGTTTTGAGAAATCTCTGATATGCCATTGCATGGCCCCTGGCCCGGACACTTGATAAGCACCAACGTACACACAATAAACCGTGTCTAAACAATTCGTGTTCATTACATCCCAGTCGCCACCCTACGTTTAGCCAGCCCACCCCTTTACCCGGTCGGTGAACATCCACCGTCCATGTATTTTCAAATGGATGGAGGAGGCCGCTAAACCATGGGGTGGTGAACACCTACTGCGCACTAGGAGTCCAAAGGTATGGGACGACGAAGATGAAGACTATGAAATCGTTCAAAAGAAGAAGTTGTAGATTTTAGCATCATTTATTATTATTAGAGAAGATAACATCTCACAATTTATCCCCCGTGTCACACATGTCGTAACACCCACGAAATGCATTCACCAAATAACTCCGGATATAAACCCCTATTATCATGACAGCTAACAAAGTGGCGGTTCAAACTCTGGATCTCTGCTTCACGACGACCTTTCTATTTAGGTCTTTGAAATTTTAAAATAAATAACAAAAATAAAGGACTTGGGGTATTTCGATCTTGTAAGGGACAGGGCAATCATCTCACTAGAGCATCGTATCCACAACATATGTAATATCAACAAAGGACGATTACTATATAAGTATGGATATAAATATATATATATATATATATATGACAATCAACAAAGTGGCGGTTCAAATTACGAATCTTCATGAAATCTATCTTTTTGAAATTCTAAAATAAATAATTGAATTAACGAAGGACTTGTAAATTTTGCGTCCTTTATTATCCTTCCATGACAAGGGTGTTCGTATCTAGAAGGGTCAGGACAATCGCCTTACTAGAGCATTGTATCCTTGCTAATTATCCCAAATCTTCATATAAACTTACAACAGTCAACAAAGTGGCGGTTCAAACTCTGAATCTCCGCTTCATGATGAGCCCTCTATTCAGTGTTTTGAAATTCTCATGCATGATTTATTTTCGATATCCATTAAGTACGATATCAACTACTAAGAAATCATATGCCATTTGTTTTTTGTTTTTATCAAACTCGTGAAATTAAAAAGAAGATGATAAATGCAAAACCCGTTTTCATATGTATAACACCGTCCGTGTTAAACGGGGGTGGGCATGTTGTTAATGAATAAACCTTTTTTTTGGAAAAAATTTTATATGAGACAAGGCTCACATTGCGCGTGATTCGAGTCACCTCAAGCTGCCGGATTTTGATCTAACGGCATTTGAAACGGGTAGTGTTTCACACTCACTTGCCCCCTGATTTGCCACCTATTATCGGATTGAAATACGACGGCTCGAGGGAAAATTATTGGCTACGCGCCGCGCAGGGGGAACAGTGTGCTCATCACCAATAGGTGATGGGCACATCTCCCCTGCTTGTCATGATTGCCATATGGGACCCGCAAGCAGGAGAGACGTGCTCATCAGCACACTGTGCCCATGCGCGGCGCGCAGCTAATAACTTCGTGACTGAGCTCACGCAGGCCAAGCCATGTCTCATATAAACCGGGCTTTTTTATATCGGCGATATATCGGTATCGGACACAAACCGATACTCCGATACCATTAAGTATCGATTTTTCCATTTTTTCCAAATACATTTTTTATTTTTTTTTTGGGAAAATAAAACTTTCATGTTTGTTTTCTATCCTTTTATGCATATTTTGAAATCTATTCTTTGTTTAAATTAGTATAACTCATTTTAGAAGTTAGATTTTGAAAATATATGATAAAAACTAGTTTTTGACGACCGATATTTTTTTACGCAATATCTCCGATATTTCGTCTCTTAGGCCGACCGATATTTTACCGATATCCGATACGACATTCCATGACCGGAATCCCCACACGTGGGTCCCACTAAAAAGTTAAAACCAGCACAGTGGCATTATCGATTATTTGACAAAATATCAAGGGTATTATCGGCCTTTCACGTAAACCCAAAATAAAACCTCACTCTTTTTCTGCTCCTCTCCCATTTCCCCCCTTCGGGTGATTCGGAGGAGGAAGAAGCAGAGAGATCAGGCCGGAGCTCGCCGTAAAAGAGCTACCTTTCAGGCGTCTTTCTCTTCTTCTCCGGCTGCCGACCCTCCCATGAGCTTACCCGCAGCAATGGCTGCCGAATGATATAGGTTTCGCCCCATTTGCCCCTGGAAAGATGGCAGCTTTGGAGGCATCTTCCCTGGAGGTGCTTCCATGGCTGAAAACCCTTCCTCTGGCGCCGGAGTACCACCCGACGTCCGAGGAGTTCCGGGACCCCATCGCCTATATTCTCAAGATCGAGGACGAGGCGTCCCGCTTTGGCATCTGCAAGATCGTGCCCCCCCCTGCCCCCCGCCGCCCAAGAAGGTTGCTGCCGCCAATTTGGCTCGCTCCCTCGCCGTAGGAGTTGGGGCCAAGCAGCAGCAGCCGACGTTCACGACGCGACAGCAGCAAATCGGGTTCTGCCCGCGGAAGTCGCGGCCCGTGCAGAAGCCGGTGTGGCAGAGCGGGGAGACGTATACGCTGCCGCAATTCGAGGCGAAGGCGAAGGCGTTCGAGCGGGCGCAGCTCAAGAAGGTGAGGAAGAAGTCGGTGTCGTCGCTGGAGGTTGAGACGATGTTCTGGAAAGCCTGCGCGGATAAGCCGTTCTCGGTGGAGTATGCGAATGACATGCCCGGCTCGGCATTTGTGGCGCGGGGCTCAAGTGGTGGTGGGGGCGAGTCGTTGGCTGAGACAGCGTGGAATATGAGCGGGATCTCGAGGTCCAAGATGTCACTGCTGAAGTTTATGAGGGAAGAGATTCCGGGGGTGACTTCGCCTATGGTCTATGTGGCCATGATGTTCAGCTGGTTTGCTTGGCATGTGGAGGACCATGATTTGCACAGCCTGAATTACCTGCATTTGGGCGCCGGGAAGACGTGGTACGGCGTGCCTAGAGATGCAGCGGTGGCGTTCGAGGAAGTGGTCAGGGTCCATGGATATGGAGAGGAAGTGAACCCACTTGGTAAGATAAATGCTTCAAGGAATTTGATACTGTAGAAATTGGATACTATATGGCATGTTTTTTTTCTCTTGTAGTTTAGCTTCTAATTACATATAGCTTCCTTCAATAATCGGAACGGATGCGTCCTTTTTTAATTGTACATGTTTGTGAACTTGATAAATTGATGCAGTTTACTCACTGCTCTTATCAAAGTGAGAGGCAGAGTGTAGGTGGAAATTGATTGTTATGGGTTTGTAGTGAAGCAATTAGACTAATGTCAAACAATATCAAAACATGCATTTTCTTTTCTGTTCCAGGATACAAGCTAAAATGAATCACATTAGTTCCTGGATTAATTGGTAAGCAATAAAATAAGCTGTTATTTCAGTTGCTGCTGATAATGTGAAATGCATGCATGTGATTCATTTTGCCTTGTTAAGAGATTTGCTTCAACTGTTTGTTTTGGTATTTAAGTGACATAAGATGATATTTCCTTGAATTAACATGCCACAGTATATTCGGAATTTTTACATGTATACGATGCACCTTAGGTTAGGCCTTTTTTCTTTCTTCTTTCTTTTTTTGGTAGATTTAGTTGCCTTGTGTACAGTGAGTCTTGTTTTTTAATACAGCTGAAAATTAATAATGTTTTGAAACTATACTGGTTAAACAACTCCAACTTTGTTGTCTTCTTTGCAGTCACTTATGCTATTCTTGGCGAGAAGACAACTGTGATGTCTCCTGAAGTTCTTATTGCTGCTGGAGTTCCTTGCTGCAGGTATTCGCCTTTAAACTTTTTTATCTCATTGTAAGTAGGTAAAATTAAACAAAACACTTTGTAAATGAATGAATACTTCAACAATTTTCTTGATTTTCTTGAATTCAGGTTGGTGCAAAATGCTGGAGAGTTTGTTGTTACTTTTCCAAGAGCATATCATTCAGGGTTCAGTCATGGTGAGATGGATTATGACTTGAAATAACATTCATCCACTTTCAAAAAACACATAACTTCCAACTTATGCTGGATGTTCCAGTTGATACATAAGCATTTGTCATCTATTTGATTATGCACGCCCCCCCCCCAAATTGGAAACATTCTCATGATATACTCTATTAAGTTTGTGCCATGTTGGTAGATGCAAAGGTTCACCATTTTACTGATTTGTACTTTTACTTGAAAGTTTGCCCTTCCCTTCCTTGTTAGCTGCTTTATGAGATCATTAATCAAACTTAGGACTGTGCGTTCTGTTTAGGTAATGTTTTAATGGAAGACTTTTCAGATTCTTATTCTACTAATAATGGAAGAGCATTCCTATTATAGCTCTTTTGGTGAAAGTTGTGCCAGTATCCTTTTTTTGCTTGTGTGTGAGACTTTCTGGTTAGCTTTTGTAGCTCTTGGCAGCTGTTGAAGTATCTTCTTAAAAATTCTTTATACTAATATAGAGTATGGGCGAAAGAACAGGTATATACCCATCTTGCATGTTAGAGTGACACAGTATTGGATGTAAATCTGCATTATAGAACTGGTACTGTTTGATCGCATATAATTATTAATCATCAACTATTTGTCATTATACTTGTCTGTCTGATGCCTAGTTTCATTGCTGACTTAAGTTAATTTCTTTTGACAGGATTTAATTGTGGTGAGGCATCTAACATTGCTACTCCTGGATGGCTCAGAGTGGCAAAAGAAGCCGCAATTAGAAGGGCATGTATTAGTTATCCTCCCATGTTGTCCCATTTCCAGCTTCTGTACAACCTTGCTCTCGCACTTTGTTCAAGGTTTGTTTGTATTCTCTATGATTTTTTTAGCTTCAAACCATATCTATGTCTGAACTATGTAACTGCAGTCATTTTAGCAAAAGGTCTATTCCTTCCATGTAATTCTTGTATTTTTCTTCCTTGCGCTATATCCCATTGATGTTCTGTTTCCTTGTACACAATGTCATCTGTTCTGATGACCTGAAGTAATGGTGTTTCATTGCTACAATTACTGGCCTCATGGTTCTAGAGTAATTTGAAGCTAATAAATATTTTCTTAGAAGTTTGATAAATAAAGTGTTAATAAGAAAACATATGATTCATTGCTAAATAACAATGCTAGTAATTGTCTGTGTTTATACGAGAGGCACTTGAGAGGATATAAGGTGGCATTTGCAAACTTTGGACAGACAATCCGCTCGGATTGTTGGCTGATTGTTGCCAGATTGTCTCAGATTGTGGAAAATCTCGTTTGGTAACCCGGATGGTTTAACAATCAGAATGGTTTGACAATCCAGGATTGTTGGGCGAATTATTGACAATCCTGGGTTTGAGCAGATTGACTGGATTGTCCACAATCTGATAGGATTGTATTTGTGTAGCCAAATGGGACCCAGGTTGTTGCACTATCAGATTTTGGACAATCCAGTCAATCTGAACAATCACCTCAGGGAGGTGATTGTTCTCAAACCCAGGATTGTCAACAATCCGCCCAGCAATCCTGAATTGCCAAACAATTCTAATTGTTAAACCATCTGGGTTACCAAAATAAATTCGGGAACTTTCTTAACTGTCATGGCCCAATCAGCTAGGAATCAATATGAATATTAAAAGAAAATTGACACATTTTTATGATGGAATAGAGCTCCTTCTCCCATCATTTAATTAATATAACTTTTATCTAGTTAAAGGGCTGTGTGGATGCTCCTTTGGAATTAAAATGAAAGTTTCTTTCCCTCCTTTTCCTTTTGCTAAAAGGAATAAAAACTGGCCCATCTTTGGAAGTCATATTTTCCCTTTTTTTTCTTTTTGCGAAAGTAATTTGCTTTTGAGGGGCAAGAGCATCCAAAAAATATTTATTTGCCTTTGGAAAATGGTAAAGGACCCTTTCTACCCGAACCCTCCTTCTGAGGAGGGTTAGAGTAGAAAGGAAAAGGACCCCTATAAAGGGGCTGAAAGACCCTTCCTGTTCAAAAATTTTTTCTGCAAGAAAAAGGTCAAACAAACACAATTTTGGCAGAAAGGGCCTTTCTAACTCATAAAAGTTCGTTTCTGCCTGGGAAAGGTCCATCCAAACAACACCTAAGTAACCCAGTGTGGAGTGGAACCATGAAGGAATTGTTATATTAAGAATGAAAATTTCAAGAAATAGGTATTTAGGAGTTATTTATTTGCTTGCTTTTAATATGGTTGATTTTCGACCAGTGTATGTGACGTTATTTTAATTGTTGTCTGCTTGGATAGAGTTCTTTTATTTATAGAAAAAACTGTGAAGGATAATACAAGGTTGAATAGAAGAGATTAGTGAGATCTAGTTGTTGCCTTTTTTTTGGGAAAGAACTTTCATATTATGGGAAAGAACTTTCGTATTATTTAACTTAAAAGCATATTCTGATCTGTTTTATTTCTTTTGATTGTCCATGCAAATTTGAGAGCCCTGCAAAAAGTAATTTTAGTGACTGAAACAACTATTTTTCGTGAAAATGTTTTCAGTAAACTGCTTTCAGATTTTAGTAACCCCTCCTAAGATTTTAGTTTGGAATAGAACCAGTGTGCAAATTTCATGAAACTAAAAACTTGTCTCTCTTTGCAGCATGCCCAAGAATTTTGGCTCAGAACCGAGAAGCTCTAGACTCAAAGACAAGAAAAGAGGAGAAGGAGAGATGGTGGTCAAGCAGCTCTTTGTTGAAGATATGATTCAAAACAATGAGCGGCTTCATATTCTTCTCAAACGAGGATCTTCTTGTATTCTTCTTCCTCCAGATTCTTTTGAATTGCCTCTTTCATCAAATTCCCGTTCACCACTTGGGTGCAAAATAAAGGTAAAATCCAGGTTGCCGCTAGGTTCATGCAGTCGTCAAGAACCAATCGGGGCATCAAATAATTTTCTTTGCAATGATGTCATGCCAGAAAGAAATCCACATCGTAAAAGTGGTTTTTGGTCAGCATCTGGAAGTTCTTGTTTGCGGTTGTGTGAAGGAAAGCAGGTTCCATCAGTTAAATACAGCCAGTCGAGTAGTACTGATCTCTATAGTTCTACTGTAGATGCAAAAAATGTGAATAGTGGTGAAGGCAACACAGTTCATGGTGATGGTTTATTTGATCAAGGACTGCTATCCTGTGTGACGTGTGGACTATTAAGCTTTGCATGTGTTGCTGTGATTCAGCCCTCAGAAGCAGCAGCAAAACATATCATGTCCACTACTTGCAGTGTTTTCAACGATGACATTGTTGGTTCAGTCATTGATTATGACCAAACTCCAGGCAGTTCCGGTTCAGGTGAGTTACAAACTGCAACTTGAGGTCCTGGCTCTCTTATTACTAAACTAATTTTGTGAGGTGATTTATATCCTAATAGATTATATATGTTTTCTTATATATCACATGATATATCTGTTATTAGCCTTTGCCATGGTTATTATAGAGGAATGTTTGGAAGCAAACAACTTGGATTTTAGAAGAATTGCATTACATTTGGTGCTGTAAATTAAGTACGCAGTTAGATAAACTTTATCATTGTTCTGTTATAGACGAATGTTTGGAAGCAAACAACTTGGATTTTAGAAGAATTGCATTACATTTGGTGCTGTAAATTAAGTACGCAGTTAGATAAACTTTATCATTGTTCTGAATGTTTGACGCTGTATTGCTGATTTTTTCCCTGCAATTTTTGTTGCAGGACAAATTGAGAAGGATACAAATGATGGCTTGGTTGACATAGTTGTTCAGTCTGGTGGCTATCATCTAGGAGTATCAAGTGAAAGGGCTATACTGGCATATGATACTAGAGATGATGAGGGTACTTCAGCTCTTGATCTATTAGCATCTGCATATGGGGATTCCTCAGACTCTGATGAGGAATTATATGAACACAAGATCTCTACCGCTGTATGTAATGATGGTTCAGCACCTCGAAGTTTCACTTCTAAATCCACCCATTTAGGCAGCAGTACGGATGAGGATATGGAGTTTATTTCCTATGAATCAGATCATTATGATGAGTTAAGTAATGTGACAAATGATGACTGCAGAAAAGCACCTAGTTTGATAGATCCTTTCAATTTAGATGGTGCTGGTAGGAATCTTATGGTAATACCTGTAGGAGTTTCCCACCCACGTGAGGTACTTTGGAGGGAATCACTTGGTAAATTTAACTCATTTGATGAAACCTCTGGAGCTTTTAAGTGTGATTCGAAAATGAGTTCAGAATTACATCCGGAAGAGCTGTCAAGAATGTCTATTATGGATACATCTATTAAAAACCAAGTTGTACCATTATGTCAGACATCCAATAGAGATGTTTCAAGAATGCATGTATTTTGCCTAGAACATGCAGTAGAAGTAGAAAGACAACTTCGCCCAATTGGTGGAGGGGACGTGCTTCTTATTTGCCATCCAGGTAGGTTTGCATCAATGTCTTGGACTTTGCTGTTTATTCTGCACGAAATAAATTCTAATGGTGAGCTTATTTTCAGGTCATATATTCACTTACTAGTGTTACATATGCATTGGGTTTTTATTTACATTTTATCAAATTAAAGATTATCAGGATACAATGTACTCCGCACAATCCTCTAGTATATTAGGCAGACTTTTTTGCATGAGAAATGCAAGCTTAAGTGACATTAAGTCTCACTGACAGTTCGGAAGAACCAAACTCAGCCCGTAGATGGTGGCCATTTACCGTAAGGGCCAAATAATGGAGAGAGAATGCATTGGATTGGGAGCCTCTACTCATCTAGAATTTTTATTCGTTCCAATTCAAAGCTCCATTGCTGAAATTTAGTAACTCAAAAAATTGGGACCTGCAGCTCCCAAGAAACTGCGATCTTGGAGCTCCCAATACAATTTTGGACTCTGTTCATGTATTCTTTTTTTTTTTTTTGGGGGGGGGGGGGGGGGAGGAGGGGGCAATGGTATGCCTGTAGAGGAGGAAGATAGGGGCACTGTGGCGGTTCAGTCTATGCCCTATGTTTTGGCATATCAGCAAATTGTTTGGATATTTAAATTTTGGTTTTGAATGATTTTTTATGTTTTGCATCTGTTCCTCGATATCGCTGATGGTTCAAGGTATCTATTGTGCACTCATTTTTTTATTTTTGATGCCACCTGTTAAGAGATTATTGCTAATAGGAATTCCAGTTTTCTCATCTATGCATTTTGTATGTTGTAGTTGGATCACTTCCCACTAGTAAGGAATCCTTTAAAAGCTATGCCTGATGGAATATTTGGTTCCATTCATAACTGGGTTCCTACTTAAGTTTACTGAAAGTATGGGTTTAGGAGAGAGGGTGGGTGGGTGATGGGATTTAATAAAGTTGTAATGGACTTAGTTTGAGTAAATGTATAAAAACTTATGCAGAGGCAAACCAGGAGGGTGTTGCAAAGACAAATGGAAAATATCTGGATTGAAATATAACATAGCATCTGAAAATTATTTTTTAATGAAGTACTTCTTATCATCTGAAACCTAGTTTCTATAGAAATTTGCAATTCAGATTTGCTCTGCTTTGAAAATGGAGGAGGTGAATGACAAAATGCAATCCATTAGGAAACTTGGAAGCATGCACATGGC
Organism: Houttuynia cordata; assembly: GCA_039654745.1. Classification (NCBI taxonomy): domain Eukaryota; kingdom Viridiplantae; phylum Streptophyta; class Magnoliopsida; order Piperales; family Saururaceae; genus Houttuynia; species Houttuynia cordata. Next base: position 17,049,846 of record CM077506.1, read on the forward strand.
CGTTATGGATGTGACCTGTTTACGTAGATTCAGGAATCCCCGTCCTTGGGTTTTTATCATCCAAATTGTTTGCCGGTGGAGTATTTCTGCCATTAAAAATGCATGCTAGCACTAAAAATATGTTAGGCATCTGGTTTCTGGGTTGCAGTGTGGATTTTTAGAATCGTCTTTTAAGTAATATATATGTTGAATAATCGTCTTTGGTGCTATCTATAATGTTTTCGAAATGTTTATTTTTTTGCTGCTTGTCATTTGTCCCTTGTTCCCAGTTGCATGGTTCCTTATATCTTCTGTTTACCTCTTCTTGCTGACAGACTATCTTAAAGTGGAGAGAAGAGCAAAGTCACTGGCAAAAGAATTGGCAATCAATTGTTGCTGGAAGGACATTCACTTCAGGGAGGCCACTGCAGAAGATAAAGAAAAAATTCAAACAGCCATAGATGATGAAGAAGCAATGCCAGGCAATGGAGATTGGGCTGTTAAATTGGGTATCAATCTTTATTACAGTTCCAGTCTCTGTAGATCTCCTCTCTACAGTAAGCAAATGCCGTACAATGAAGTCATATACAGGTTGTTTGGCCAAGATCCTCCACAGAATTCTCCTACAAAGCTCAAAGTCTATTCTTCAAAAAGATCCAGGAAGCAGAAGAAAGTAGTGGTGGCAGGCAAATGGTGTGGGAAAGTTTGGATGTCAAACCAGGTTCATCCGTCTCTAGTTCATAGAGATACTGAAGAACAAGATCCTTCTAAGGAATCTCGTTACAACTCTGATAGTGCAGATGAGAACCGAGAGGAGGTTGATGACTTATTTACAAGGGAAACCCCTCCTGCAGAAAAGCTTGCTAGAAAAAGGAAAAATCCATTTGAAATAGTGACCACTAAGAAGCTTAAACACGAGCAATCGGTGGATGCTATTAGTAGTGAAGAGGATATCCCTGTGAAGCCTTCTCGAGTAGGTAAAAGGATAGTCCATAGTGGAGCAGTGAAACGCTCTATGCCTGTTCAAATTGAACGGAATAAGAGAACAATTACCAGTGCAAGGAAGTTTGATATGGAAGATGAGACTGAAGATGGTCCCTGTACACGACTGAGAAAAAGACCATCAAAAAGCAAAGGCATACAAGCCAAACCACCAAAGGTGGACAAAGAAGTGAAAAAGAAAAAACCAAAGAAATTTGTGAATAATACTGATAACAAGCTGAGTACGACATTGGAAAAAGATGAAGATGCAGAATACCAATGTGACATGGAAGGTTGTTCTATGTGCTTTAGCACAAAGCAAGACCTAGTATTGCACAAGAAAAATATATGTTTGGTGAAAGGTTGTGGGAAAAAGTTCTTTTCGCACAAGTATTTGGTGCAGCATCGGCGGGTTCACCTGGATGATCGTCCCCTCAAATGCCCGTGGAAGGGTTGCAAGATGACATTCAAGTGGGCGTGGGCTAGGACTGAGCATGTCAGAGTGCACACAGGGGCAAGGCCTTATGTATGCAAAGAGCCAGGTTGTGGTCAGACTTTTAGGTTTGTTTCAGATTTCAGCAGACACAAGCGAAAGACAGGTCACTCACTGAAGAAGAAGGGTAGGGGTTGATGATATTAAGATATAGATTACATTCGTTCAAGCGTCATCCAAGGCTGTAAATTGATTGCTTGACTGATGCAATTGTGATTGACAGGAGAGGTAGGGTTGCCATAGCTCAGAAACCCTGTAAAATTTTCCTTCTGCTTACTTTTTTTAGAGGTATACCAGGGCTTCATTAAGCCCACCGCCCCGTTATTAACATATTTCGGAGCAAATTGCTGGCAGCGTTCCAGCTTCTGATTCTCATAAGTGATTAATGCCTTCTAACTTCTGCATATCATTTCTTTCTGGGTGCCTTAGCTCTGGTTTAACAACTATTATGTTCTAATGCTCTTGCTAATTTTGATGGAAAATCCCAGTATATGTGAAATTATCTGGTATAAATTGATACCATTTGACATGCTAGTGGTGGTGAAACCGTCAACTTGTTGGAAGCAAGGTTATAGCTAATGGAACTATTTGACCCGCACTAGAGATCCAATTTATATACAACCACTGGATCTTGTTTGTTGCTGCTGCTACTAGGTTGAGTCTGCTCTTGATGATTGGCTTGGCTGACTCTAACTCCTGGCTAAATTTTTTTTGGCTATAATCTTTCTACATAAACTTAATTAAGTGGTTTAATATGCGGCTCAACTAATGGCTGAAAAATTGGACTAATTTGGCTATAATCTTTCTAAAAAAATTAATTGGTTTAATATGCAAGGGAAGGAGTATACAATATTTTTTAAATTTTAGAACCAGTTCATATTGACATATATGCCATTGCTTGTGTGTACTAGCCGTGTATTTATTAGTTGCTAGACTTGAAAGAATGTTAAGGTCGATTCATGCACTATTGAAGGAATTTTTTTTTCTCGAAAAATTGAAGTGAATTTTCTTTCTTTTTTAGCATAAAAATGGGAGAGCAAAGCTAGGTAGTGAAACGATCATATCACACAAAGTGGCACACTAAGTTCACTACCCCACGTTTGGTCCAATCCACCCCTTTACACGGTCAATGGATGAAGAAAATTTTCAGTGTATTTCTGACACCAGGCTGGGTTTTTTTCACCCTACTAAAACATGAGTCACTAAGGGCTATGACGGTTTTCATCAAAGCCAGCCATGGTCATGGAATGTCATATCGGTAAAATATCGGTCGGCCTAAGAGACGAAATATCGGAGATATATCGGAGATATTGCGTAAAAAAATATCGGTCGTCAAAAACTAGTTTTTATCATATATTTTCAAAATCTAACTTCTAAAATGAGTTATACTAATTTAAACAAAGAATAGATTTCAAAATATGCATAAAAGGATAGAAAACAAACATGAAAGTTTTTTTTTCCCAAAAAAAAAAAAAAAAAAAATTTCAAAATTTTTTTTTTTTTAAAAAATATTTTTTTTTCAAAAAAGGCCGATATATCGGTCCGAAACCGATATATCGGCGATATTTGGAAAAAATGGGAAAATCGATACTTAATAGTATCGGAGTATCGGTTTGTGTCCGATACCGATATATCGGCGATATATCGCTGATATATCGGCGAGCTGGCATTCCATGGCCATGGTGACTAATGTTTTACTCGGGTGGAACAAACGGCCAATCTAGTGTCAGAAATGGACTGAAAAATTTCTCCGACGGATGCCCATTGTCGGTATAATTTTCAGACGAACATCCACAATTCATGGAAGCATCTTTCAGCAAAACATTTTCCCATCTTTTATTCGCTTCCTAGTAAACCAGCCTATCCTGCCCATTTTTTTTTTGCTCGCTGTGCAGTTGATCCGTGTGTGGGATGGGTTCTGATGATAAACGCCTCCCATACGATGGAGGAAATCCTAGCAGATAGCATATAGGCGATAAGAAAATGCTATTCACTCCAGTTACTTTTAATTGAGACTGTTACATAATTGGCCAATTTTATTAAAATATGGAGTGTACAGTAAAAACCTAACTTTTTGCGCGAATGAGCAAATAACCTTCATCACAGAAGCCTCCTAACTTCAACTTCAACCTAGGGTCGTTGTCACCATCTCCGGAGAATAATTAGGGAATAATATCATTTAATTTTTTTAGTATGCATATTTTTTTAATTATCTAGTACAAAAATTCACAAACAGCAAATTTCACTCAAACCCTTCCTCTTCTCAACCGTCCGATCTGATCCAACTGCTGTTAAAACACACTGCAACTTCTCAAAAGCCGCCTTCGCACCAGAAAAGCATCCCTTCTAAACCCTCCAGTTGCAGGCTTTACATCTCCCTTGTTCTCCGCTGTCTCTTCCGGCGGTCGGTCGGTGGCAATGGCGAGCTACGTAAAGTACTTCAAGTCGATGGCAGGTCCACTGAACGACCAACACCTCTTCTGCGACCTCTGTGGCTCCATGCTCTCTCTCAAGTCTCCCAAGCACGCCCTCTGCCCCTTGTGTGGCTTCCACCGCCCCGCCAAAGGTTGCACCAATCCGCCCTCCTCCTTTTTTATGTCTTGCTATATATTTAATCGTATTGGGTCTCTTCTGATTCATGTAGTTGTGCTGTTTCGGTGAAACTCAACTTTTTTGTTTGATTGAAAAGAGGAAAGAAACTGAACTATATAGCTGGAGAGCTGTGCTTTGTTTGAAAATTTATGCTGCTCTGATGTTTTCATTGGTTTTTCTTAAGACCCATATCATGGTTGCCTTCTTTTATCTCTTATTGGGTCTCTTCTGATTCATATAGTTGTGCTCTTTTGTCTTTTTTTTAAGTAATGTTAGTTGTGGCTGAAAATGAACTATATTGCTGGAGAGGTGTGTTTGTTTGTCTGAATAATTATGTTTTTTTTATGTTTTCATTAGTTTTGCTTAAGACCCATATCATGGTTGCCTTTTTTACGGTGGAAAATGTTTGTTTTTGTCATTTGGAAGTTTAATAGTTGTGCTTTTCTTCTTGTGGTCTAGACTTAGTTGGTTATTATCCGTACTGGAATTTTATCGTTATTGGGTCTTGTCTGATTTATTTAGCTGTGCTTTTTTGTCTATCTTTTTTTGAAGTGATGTTAAGGGTGGCTGAAATTGAACTATATTGCTGGAGAGGTGTGTTTATTTGTTTGAAAATTTATGTTGTTTTGATGTTCTCATTAGTTTTGTGTAAGACCATGTCATGGTTGCCTTTTTTTTCAGTGGAAAATGTTTTTTTTTTTGTCATTTGGAAGTTTTCTTCTTGTGGTCTAGATTTAGTTCGTTATTGTCCGTACTGAAATTTTAATCTTATTGGGTCTCTTCTGATTCTTGTAGTTGTCCTCTTTTGTCTCTTTTTTTTAAATGATCTTAAATGTGGCTGAAAATGAACTATAATGCTGGAGAGGTGTGTTTATTTGTTTGAATATTTATGTTGTTTAAATCTTTTCATTAGTTCTGTGTAAGGCCCATATCATGGTTTTCTATTTCTAGTTAGAGATATTTGTTTGATATTTTAGAACTTAGTTGGTTATTATTGTTTTCTATGTCTTGCTGAAATTTTGATATTGGTGGGTCCCTTCTGATTCATGTTGTTGTGTCTGTTGTTCTTGTTCTTTTAATGGAAGTGTAGCTGAATGCCAAACTGAACTATATTGCTGCTATGTTCGTTTGTTTAAAATCTTATGTTTCTTTTATGTTTTCTTTGGTTTGAAGTAAGCTTTATTTTTGTGTGGAAAATGTTTGTTTTTGTTATTTGGAAGTTTTAATAGATGTGCTTATCTTCTTGTGGTCTTGATTTAGTTGCTTGTTATCCTTTTACTGGAAGTATTTATGCAAATTGTTATACTTGTTTATATTTATATTTTTTGTCAGATCTTCTGGACAAGGAAATACGGTACACTATCACTGCTGAGGTATGATGTTATCTTATAGTGGTGCAGTTTTCCTATCCTATTGTGTTATGACTTTGGTTTGTGTAGTTTTACATATATCATGTGTAGGGTATTCAGTTGCCAATTCACCTGGAAATACACAATCAAAAGAGAAATAAATTAGAAGCAGATACCAATTGGAAGCTAGCAAAGTTGCAATCTTCGGAGATTGCACTATTACTTTACGTCCTATTGATTATCTTGAAGCCGCCGAGAGCAAGACCTATCGCAAGAAGTCGATCCCTACACCAAGTCATACATTGCCAAATCTTTTCTTACTAGTTCTTTTTAAGTCATCTTCGATTGTTTTAGGGTTCTCTATGATTCACTAGTTGAACACGATCATACCATCTTAATTGCTTACATTCAATTTATAGCCTGTTCTTCCTTATAGGCATTTGTCATATGATTCCTTTTAGTTTTGTCACTCATCCATATCAACATTCTCATTTCTCCAGCAGTCATCTTTCAGTATAGCATTTCCTTGCCTAACACTCTGCACTATATAACAATTCACCTCTCACTATATAACCTTTTAATTTATAGGTTGCCGTTTCACAAAGTACCTCTGAAGTTGCTCTTAACTTCAACCATTATTTGAACCTTATTCCTCTTTTTGTATAGATTGTTGAGCCAAAATAGTTAAATCAATACATTTAGATATATCTTCTTTATCTAATTTGACAGGGGATTCTTATTATTAAAATTGCATTCCTTAAATTCTTTTTGAGCTGTATTATTTTTAAAAACCCTTAACTGTAAGGCTATCCTGTGTGACCTCAATTTCATATGAACTCCTTCTCTAGGCGTATCCATTAATTTTTAATTTCAGGGAAAAACCATTCACCAAGGAGCTTCTTTGTGGATATGAATTATTAGCCGACACTGCCATGGTTGAAGCTTTAGGCTCCATAGACTAGCCAGCATTGTTACGAAGAGTTTAAACTTAATCTTGTTTTTTCATGCAAACCTGTAGTTGCTGGAAGTTTTAAGTAGTTAAATATAATCTACACTCGTGGATTACCTTCTTCTCCCTTATATGCCTTAACAAACCTTGGTGCCCTCTTTTATTTTACTTAGTCCGAAAACCTAACGCTTATATGGATGACACTACAGTTGAGCTCTGTTGCAGCATGTACAGGGAATTGTCTAGTCAACCTTTGCGTTCTTGCCACTATAATCGATCTTCCCTGCAGCCCCTAACATTTGCTTGAATCGTTAGTAAAAGCTGTTAGAAATGGACACCACTTCTCCTCCTTTATCTGGGCTCGGGACTGGCAGTAGAAAATATTATTATCACATGTTCCTTGTGCTGGCCAAATTATTATTAACATTCTATTAGAAAGTTAGCCTTATCTCAAGATTTTTGCCACATGATGCTCTTAAATTAGGATCAAATTTCACGAAGTCTGTCTCTATCTCATAAGTTGGAATCTGATGAGTTTCAATAAAGCCTAACCTTCAATATTATTGGCTCATCCTTATATAATTATTATTCAGGATATTCGTCGCGAGCTTCATATGGAGCCACTCACTCAGAAGGACAAACAATCGGCCATTGATGAAGGAGTTCAACGAGCAACAGTATTGATTATCTTTAGAGAATCTTCTCTTGATCAATTGGGTTATATCTCTTTTTTATCGGGTAGTACTCAGTTACTAATTTTTCTGAATTTATAGGTAAATGAACAATGCCCCCGGTGTCATAACCCCCAACTTGAGTACTACACAAAACAGGTATATAATCCCCTTGAAGTTCATTCAGTTTGATTGTTCTAGTATTTCTATAATGATTGTTGGTACAGCTATTTTATCTTTCAGAACTCATTCTTTTATGAACTGTTGCAGTTGAGATCGGCAGATGAGGGACAAACTGTCTTCTACGAGTGCCCAAAATGCAAACACAATTTTAATCTTAATACATAGGTCTCTTCATGTTAGATACTGGAGCACCATGCATTAAAGTGAGGCTCACATAATTCCTTCCTATCATTGTTGATTATGGATGATATCATCCTCTTGTAATGTGAGATAAACTAGTGATACGAATGTGCTTTGTGAAGAAAAATATTGTTTTTTGAAAAGAATTTGATGTAGACACGGCGTCTACAACGGAGAAGAACTAAGGAAGATAGAAAAGTAAACTAGAACAAATAAACGAAATAAAACTAAGCTGTAACTCTCATCTGATAATCCCGTTTTGGCCATAGGTCTTACATATATAAAGAGTAAAAATATCTTAATACTAATAGAAGTAGTAAATCCTAACTAGGAAACACTATTAAATAAGAAATCCTAGTCCTAATAGAAGTAAGAGGATGTAAATTGAGTCCATAACAGAACTCTTCAATGAGGTGATGCCCATTTTTATTGTTTTTCTTTCGTGTTTACTGTAATAACTTCTTTCTTTTGTTTGCCATTAGTAACTAGTTGAAACAGGTACTGCAGCCTTCCAATAAAACTGGTAAATGTAACTTAAGAACATGCATTTTCTCAGCACTTAAGTACGGATGAGGAAAAAAAAAGTATGAATGAAGAAATGTTTTTCATCTGTGAGCGTTTATTGACGTGTTCACAGATTCAGTGCGCAATGGAGTTCGTGTAGCTAATGCTACTATTTTATGTTTATACGTCTGCAAGAGAGACCACGGGCTGCTTTACAGACATTGATCAATGGTGCTCAGTCAATCATACATGGTTTGGGTTCACAATTTGTAAAGCCAGAGGGTTATGCTATGGATATCATCACTTGGCTTTAATATAAGCTTTACACGAGAATTTTTTTTTAAACATTGGAAACTTAGAAATCATTTTTACACATTGGAAACCTTTTAAGGAAACTTGGAAATCATTTGAGTTGTCTTATATATGAAAAATCATGGGGTTGCAATCTAAACAAGGTCCAGACGTCCAGAATATACTCCTTACATTTTAGTCCTATTTGGTTTTTTAAATGGGGCAAAATCAGTTAATTATGAAAAACCAAATAGGACTTGATGTGCGATGAGGAGTATCCCAGCCACGTCCTCGCTCACTGTTTAACTTAAGCTATTATACTAATCAATGCGGTTCATGATTAAATATTAGTTTGATCAAATTCGCATATTGTCCGCTCTTAGGCAGATTCTTGAACATACTGAACTTTTTACGACCAAGAAAATTCAATCATAGTTGTGCGAATATAAATTTGTGAGTTAGCCTCACGCAGGACAGAATTAAGGACCTTCAGTCTCCAAGAAAGGCATTTTCACCACTGAGCTGTAAGGCCTCCAATGTAGTAGTCCTGACTTAATGATCCCTGCTACTTCTAAAAAAAATTTGAGAGGCATCCACGCATACCATACCCCTTCTTATTTTTCTAGAAACCTTGAACTCTCCATTTTGTTTTAGAAAAATCTTGAATTTCCAACAGATCAGAACTGTACAAATTTTTTAGCAGAGTGGACAAAAATGGACTCCATTATCAAAAGGGTTGTTAGACTCCCTAATTGGACGCGTCAATTTGCTTCGCCATGAACCTAATACATCTGTGCACCCACCGCTAGGATATTCATATCCTGCTTATGCTGATCTTCTGAAAACTGGATAAAAGGCACATTTTCAGGCCAACAGCAAAGAAACAAACAGCAAATACACCAAACCAATCAATTGCATACAAATGGATAAGCATTGTGCGCCAGGACAATGAAAACCAGAAATAACATCACTGCCGGAAACTATTTGATCCAGATGATCCCACCATTCTAAGCTAATGGTACATTAATCTTCTTTTCCTAGTACAATTGACATCAATTAGTAGTGAAGCTTATATTGATCAAATTTCACCTTACGGATAACATCTCTTAAATCTAATTGATTAATGAGAAAACGTCATAAAATTGAAAAAAAAATGCTCCAGAAAACCATTCTTGCAGCTCCAACAAATGAAAACCATGCAGTTCTGTGTAAGATCCGATTGATCAAATTTCATCGTTACAGATAACACCACTGAGACATCATGAGGAGAGACTGAAATGCTATAGTTAGAAGGGCACAATTATGTTTGAAGTGTAGATAAAGCATTAACCACGGGCATCGTGCCACATCACAACGTTTTCATTCGCATGAAAAGCGGCATGCAGGGTGAAAATCTTTTGTGGACACTTTCTATTTGGGATGTTTAGGAAAATGAAGTTTAATCAGCAGTGGGAGTTCAGCAAGCTCCACTTGAGACTTCCCCAAAAGAATACTCTTCAACTTATCATCACAGTTGACTACATTCCGGTTCGTTGGATCCTGCCAATAATAGTTCTCCGTCAATATTTAGATCATTCCAAAAGAAAGGATGAGAAAAATAAATAATCAGCACTAGAAGTATTTATAAAGGAAATGCAAGTAAAAAAGAACGGAGGATGACCTGTAGTGCCTCAATTTTTCACACAACTCAACAAAAGAATAAATCTGTTTGTATCAGAATAGATTTCTCTCTCTTCAGTATTAGATATAAAAATATATATATACTGCCACCATCTTTGATCATCCCATTTTTTTGATTCACTTACTCATTTCTGTGTAATTCACCATTGGTCCATGGTCTACTACCACATTAGAAAAGAGATTCATAAAATCAATAAAATCAAACAGCATAATTTCAAGTTATCTAAAAAAACAGTAAAATCTCCCAGAAGACAGGAGAATCTCACCAGTACGTAGAAACAGATTAGTATGTAAAAGACAGGCTGCGTCTTGCCAATCATGAGGTTACATATTCAAATTTTATCAGATATCAGCAAGAAATGAAGATCAATGAAGGTTTGTATTTGTCACATACGGAAATGTAGGATCACGAGGTTTCATAAGTACATATTAGTGTTACCAGATGGATAAATTGAACTTTTAATGCAAAAACAATGATAAGAACCTTGATATACGGTTCGTAAACCTAAATCCTGCCAGTCACTTGCTATCTCATCCTCCACTAACCAGAAAGTCACAAAAACCAGATAGTGACAGATAACCATTTCCCTTCGCACATTGGGTACCAGATGTTGTTTGCAAACATGAGACACATATTGCGCCAATGTCAACTTCTCAGAGAAGTTCAGGGAAATAAAGACGTTTCTTCTCAAGTTCAAACTTCAAAGCAGAAATATAGAAAAGAAATCCAGTAATACTTTGACTCATATTTCAAAGTAGTCATATTTCTTCATATTTGATTTTTCAGTAAAATAAATTTTCTAGTGATTGAAATTTTGAAAATGTAGACTAAACATAACTTGAGACATAATAGAAAAAAGGGAAAATAATATAATAAATCATCAAAAAAAAATTATAAAAATGACACACTATAGCAAATATTTGCAAAACAGGGTATCTGACAAGCCACGTAGGTGCCCGCGTGGCACGGGCGCCTGCATGGTTTTTTTTTAAAACTAACTCAAAAGGCGTCAGATGTACCGATGGCTGCGTGGCTTTTACTGCCTTCTCATTTTTCGTCCCATTTTAAACAGACAGTCACTTCAACGATACATATCTCTCTCATTTCTAACCCATTTTCACTCATTTTTTTTATTCTTCCTTATTTTTAGTGCCCTTTCTAGTCATTATGATATCACAAAGATGTTGAGCCATCACATACCATTTATCGTAGTTTTTATAGTATTTTTTTCAATAAATAGCATGCAATAGATCAACATCTTTGCGATATCATTATGATCAGAAAGAGCACTAAAAATAAAGAAGAATGAAAAAAAAATGGGCAAAAATGGATAAAGAATAAGAGAGATATGCATCATTGAAGTTATCACCCTTTTAAAATGGGACGGATTTGTTTTAGTGGGACAAATTTCAATGATGCATATCTCTCTCATTCTTCATCCATTTTCGCCTATTTTTTTTTCATTCTTCCTTATTTTTAGTGCTCTTTCGGGTCATAATGATATCGCAAAGATGTTGATCCATCGCATGCTATTTATCGAAAAAAATACTACAAAAACTACGATAAATAGTATGTGATAGCTCAACATCTTTGTGATATCATAATGACTAAAAAGAGCATTAAAAATAAGGAAGAATAAAAAAAATGAGTGAAAATGGGTTAAAAATGAGAGAGATATGTTTCGTTGAAGTGACTGCCTGTTTAAAATGGGACAAAAAATGAGAAGGCAGTAAAAGGCGTCGGTTGAACCAATGCCTTTCTCTATTAACCGAGAGGCATCGGTTGTTAGTTTTAAAAAAAAAGCCACGCTGGCGCGCCTGTCCTGTTTTGCAAATATTTGCTACAATGTCATTTTTATAATATGCTTTCTTTTGATGATTTATTATATTATTTTCCCTAGAAAAAACCACATAAATCGACTATAGCCATCAACAAAACTTGCATAGATCAGATATCCTTCAATACAGGGGGTTGGTGCAGGCCCCAGACATCAGTGAATTATATGTCATAAATCACAAGTACTATACTCCCTCCGTCCGGAATTATTATCACCATAAGTTTTTTTTTTTTAAAAAAACTAATTTTAGTTCATTTTGAAAAACCTTATGGTGAGAATAATTCCGGACGTAGGGAGTATTCATTAAGAAATGTAGGGAGTACTATTGCCCCTATGGAGCACATACTAAAGTTAGAAGGGAGCGCCAAGGTGAGTATGCCACTGAGCTGGTTTCCTAATTCAGACAAGTAATACGAAATCAATTCGAACCCAATAACCCAAAAAGACCAACCAAATTCAAAAACACGAACTAATCCAGTTCGAAGCAAGTCATGAATCACATAGACAAAAGTACTCTTTAACATTTGGTTTTTCAAAATGAACTGAATGTATCAACTAATTCCGGACAGTGGGAAAAGGAAAGGAATTAGAACAAAGGTTTAGAGAAAGGAGGGAAATTGGAAGGAGACCTGGAGATTGTTGGACTTGATGTAAGACCAGATATGGACGAAACAGTTGAGGCGAGAGATCTGGGACTGTCCGAGGAACTCACGGAGAGGGGTGGGGAGGTTGGCGAGATCGATGAGGCTCGCCAGCTTCTTCGGGTTGTCCGCCACCGACTTCTTCACCTTCTGCGGCAGCATCGCCTGCGCTTCTCCCGTCGTCGCCGGCCGAGCACCAAATGGGCTTTTGAGGGAGAAGGTGAGAGTTTATGGGCCTTGTTCCTTCAGTTTGGGCCTTTCTTTTATGATTTGGAGGGCAAGGCCCACAAATGGAAAGCTAACAGCGGAGCTCTTTACATATGCCCTGGCGCCAACTTTGGGTTTCTTATATTACCCGGAATCTCTTTCTTTCTTCCATATGACCCGAAAAGTACCCAAAATACCCTTAGGTTTAGGTATAAGCACCCACACTCTGCGTTTTTCCATATTACGTGGAATATGAGGAGCGGGTACTTGGAGAAGCTCGCGTTCAGTTGGAGAAGAAGGTGTTCCGTCTGGCATCTACGCCCATATCATCGCCGGCGCCGGCACTGTCCAAATCGGGAAAGATAATCTTCGTGCCAAAAAATGGAAAAATAAGCGGGATAAAGGGATTTTGATGTAATAGTAGCGGGGAAGCTGATCTATACATGAAATATGCATTTTATTCTCTCCTAAACTTATGATTATGCTAGCCTTTGATTAGAATAACTACTACTTTAATATAGTTTTTGGTTTTTGTAGGAAACAAGAGTAATACATAGAAATGAAGTGAAAAGTAACTCGAATTGTTAAACCATCATAACTTCGTATACAAATGTCGGATTGGACTGATTCAAGTTTCATGTTAAAGTTCAAGAAGTCAGCTCTCCAACGCCACCAAACACGCGCAATTCAGAGTTTGGGACAGAAAGTTATAGTCATTTGAATTTCATAAATAGTAACAAAGATCGATCGGCTATCAATGCGATCGATCGCCTCAGCCGCAGAAGCAGTACATTGAAGGAAACGATCGATCGGACCTCAAAACGATCGATTGTATCTACTGGAATTTTTCATTGACGGAAGACAGTAACTACGATCGATCGGTATTATACGGCGTCGATCGGCAATACAGAGCGATCGATCGCCGTATGTGGAAAACTGAAATAAGACCTATTTCGACTCGGATTTTGAAGGGGACTTCGTGGTTTCTCTGCACTCTTATAAATAGGCCTTATGAGAGAACGTTTTGAGTACCAGAGAATATACTTTTGAGCTTTATTGGAGGCTAGAAAGGAGCAAGAGAAGGAGTCTTTTGGAGCAAAGAAGAAGAAGGATTCATGACGATGGATCTACATAAACAGGCTTTTCTTTCTTTCTTTCTATGTGTAACTAAACTTTTATTCAAGGCTAGATGAAGCCCTAGATGTGTATTGCTACTCTTAATAGTTTAATTTTATAAAGTTGATTATGATTTATGCTTAATGCGATTTCATGAGTATTCTTTTGAGTGCTTGATCATAGACTTGATTGATTATGAATGGAATTAAATATTGTGATTGATTTTATGCCCCGATCAAGGATAAGATTAATTGCATTATAATAGAGTTGTGATTGATTCTATACCCGATCAAGGATAGGATTGATTACACAATAGTGGATGAACTTTCGTGTCCGATCAAGAACGTTAGTGAATTCATTAGTAATTCGTGTGTCCGATTAAGAACACGAATTACCATATCATGTCAATGTATGCTTAATAATAATTGAGAGTAGTAATTGCATGTCTAGTGGTAGATTCATTGCCTTGATAATTCTCTGCATTGATTAAAACTCAGCTTAGTAGTTAAAGTTCATAGCTTTATTTAGATTAAACAAAAACTGCAACTTTCTTCTCTTGAATTTGGTAAAAGATTAATCTGTCCCTGAGGTTCGACAACTCTTTAATACTTACCGTAGTACAATTGCCTTGTGCACTTGCAAGGGTTTTAATTTTAAACGATCAGAAGCCCACCCAACTACAAAAATTAAAATCTACATGTAAAGAAACACATATAAAGGTCACCCATTGGTGTTCGACCATTACTGGACATGAAATAAGATGATAAAAATGGGCAAAAGCGTGAAATACTCGCGGGCGAGCAACAAGTTCAATTTACATATCTTTCTGTGATCCTAATGAGGTGGAAGACAAAGAAAAATAAGGAAGAACGCAAAAAAAGGGCAAAAATGGATGAAAATAAGCGAGTTATAATATTTTAAAAATTACCTATTTATCGTGTTGTCGATGACACGACTTGAATCAAGTCGTGTACTATGTGACACGACTTGGATTCAAGTCATGTACTATGTAACACGACTTGGATTCAAGTCGTGTCATATAGTACATGACTTGAATCAAGTCGTGTCGTCGACAACATGATAAAACTGTAATTTTTAAAATATCATAACTCTCTCATTTTTCATCCAGTTTTGCGCATTTTTTTTCGTTCTTATTTATTTTTCCTCATCTTCCACCTCATTAAGATATATTAGGATGAAAAAATAAGAAAAAATAAGAAGAAAGAAGAAATTGAAAGCATTCCGACGTCTGAAGCTTCGCCGCACCGCCATGCCAAAAAAAACTATGATCAAGAGATTTTGATGTAAGAGCAGCGGGGAAGCCCACCCAACTACAAAAATTGAGATCTACATGCAAAGAAACATAGATAAAGGTCACCCATTGGTGTTTGACCGCTCCTGGACATGAAATAAGAGGATAAAAATGGGCAAAAGTGTGAAATACTCGCCGATGAGCGACAAGTTCAATTTATATATCTTTCTGTGATCTTAATGAGGTGAAAGAGGAGGAAAAATAAGGAAGAACCCAAAAAAATGGCCAAAAACGGATGAAAAATGAGCGAGTTATGACATTTTGAAAATTGCCCATTTATCGTGTTGTCGACGACACGACTTGAATCAAGTTGTGTCGTCGACAACAAGATAAAATTATAATTTTCAAAATGTCGTAACTCACTCATTTTTCATCCGTTTTTGCCCTTTTTTTGTTCTTCCTTATTTTTCTTCCTCTTCCACCTCATTAAGATATATTAGGATGAAAAAAATAAGAAAAAATAAGAAAGAAGAAATTGAAAGCATTCCGATGTCTGAAGCTTTGCCGCACCGCCCATGCAAAAAAAAAACTATGATCAAGAGATTTTGATGTAAGGGAAGTCCACCCAACTACAAAAATTGAGATCTACATGTAAAGAAACATATATAAAGGTCACCCATTGGTGTTCGACCGTTCCTGGATATGAAATAAGAGGATAAAAATGGGCAAAAGTGTGAAATACTCGCCGGCGAGCGACAAGTTCAATTTATATATTTTTCTGTGATCTTAATGAGGTGGAAAACGAGGAAAAATAATGAAGAACGCAAAAAAAATGGGCAAAAATGGATAAAAAAATGAGCGAGTTATGACATATACGATAAATACTCAAGTCGTGTATATCCTACACGATAAAATGACAATCTTCAAAATGTCATAACTCGCTCATTTTTCATCCATTTTTGTCCATTTTTTTGTGTTTTTCCTCATTTTTCCTCCTCTTCCACCTCATTAGGATCACAGAAAGATATATAAATTGAACTTGTCGCTCGCCGGCCAGTATTTCATGCTTTTGCCCATTTTTATCCTCTTATTTCATGTCCAGGAGCGGTCAAACACCAATGAGTGACCTTTATATATGTTTCTTTCCATGTAGATCTCAATTTTTATAGTTGGGTGGGCTTCCCTGCTACTCTTACATCAAAATCTCTTTATCATAGTTTTTTTTTGTGGGCGGTGCGGCGAAGCTCCGGACGTCGAAATACTTTTACTTTTTCTTTCTTCTTATTTTTTCTTCTTTTCTCAACCTAATATATCTTAATGAGGTGGAAGAGAAAGAAAAATGAGGAAGAACGCAAAAAAATGGGCAAAAATGGATGAAAAATGAGCGAGTTTGAAGATTGTCATTTTATCTTGCAGAATATACACGACTTGAGTATTTATCGTGTATGCGACATACACGATAAACACTCAAGTCGTGTATATTCTACATGATAAAATGACAATCTTCAAAATGTCATAACTCACTCATTTTCCATCCGTTTTTGCCATTTTTTTGCGTTCTTCATTATTTTTCCTCGTCTTCCATCTCATTAGGATCACAGAAAGATATATAAATTGAACTTGTCGCTCACCGGCAAGTATTTTAGGCTTTTACCCATTTTTATCCTCTTACTTCATGTCCAGGAGCGATTGAACACAAATGAGCGATCGAACATGTAGATCTTAATTTTTGTAGTTGAGAGGGCTTCCCCACTGCTCTTACATCAAAATCCCTTTATTTTTCTTGTCGTTCCCGCTATTTTACAGTTTTTCAGTATGAAATTTTATTTTTTCCAAGTTGGACGACGCCGGTGGTAGTTTGAACCGCAATGATGGGCGGACCTTTGCCGAAATGTCTTCTTCCCCAACTTGATGCTCTCGTAAATTGGTAATTTTGGGAAGAACGAAGCATTTCGGATATAAAATTCACAAAAAACATAAAAGAAGGGCATTTTCGATATTCTAGGTGCTGATTCCAGGTCATATGAGATTTCACGGGAAAAACCAGGTAATATGAGAAAACTATAGTTGGCTCCAGGTAATATGGCAAAAACTCTAACAGTGTATCAATTCTTTTTTTTTAAACAGTCCATCCAATGAAGCTCGTCTAGAAATATACTACTCCCTCTGTCCAGATTTAAAATGGCCGGTCATAACTGACAATTGTTGTTCGTGAGTCTTAAACCTAGACAAACAAATTTGGGTGGTTAACATTTTAGTAGGTGAATTTTAACCAAAACTACAAAGGGAAATATATAGTATCCACTTTGGTACAAAGTACCGATAATTTCATATCCACTTTAGTCCCGCACGAGTTCCCACACACTCAAAATTTTTTAAAATGATAAAATTACCCTTCCCCACGTGGAACAACGTAACTGCCCACCAAACGGCGTCATTAATATCGTTTCAACGTCTTGACCCACGCGATTTCAAAAATCAAAATCTGTCCACATGGGTATTTAAAGTCACAACCTTGTGTTTCTCCATCAAAACCCTAAACTGCGGCTTCCACTCCGCGTCCCAACCATATCGCAACTCTACTGCCTCTTCGCGACGACCCTCCCTGAATAGAGGCGGGGCTCCTGATCGTTTAAATATAAAACCCTTGCAAGTGCACAAGGCAATTGTACTACGGTGAGTATGGAAAGGGTTGTCGAACCTCAGGGACGGATTAATATTCTACCAAATTCAAGAGAAAAGCAGCAGTTTTTAATTAATCTAGAGAAAAATAATGAACTTTAACTAAACTAAGCTGAGATTAATCAATAGAAGAAGTACCAAGGCTTCGAATCCACCACAATAGACTAGTGTATCGTCTCTCTCTCTCTCTTTTGAATTCAGATTTTCAGTTGGCTAGTGTATTCCTCTCGGACATACACTTGTCAATTCAACATATAGTGCCCTCCTCTCGGATGTAACACATAAATCTATTAAAACATGGAATTGTGATCTATCTCTCTCGAGTATAAACCAATGAAACTTTATTAATATGTAACACTTCAGAGCCCTTACGTTCCTCTCGGATATGCAAGTGCTCTTTCAGATTGAAACTCACAAAGATCCACTCTTGTCTCTCTCGAGTACAAAGAATAAACTCTAATGAATTAACTTTTATTGCATAACAAAGGTTCATGCACCAACTAGAATAAAAACATAATATGAGAGAAAAGAAACTATACAACCAGATTATTGGGCTTCATCTACGCCTTGGAAGAGAGTCTAGCCGCTCATGGGAGAAGAATCCATCATCTTCATCTTCTTCTTCTCCCCTTTGCTCTGGTCTCCAAGGACTCCAAAAGGACTCAAAACTCTCTTCTCTAATGCCCAATACGTTCTCCCATAAGGCATATATATAGGGGTGAAGGAAAACCCTCAAATCCCCTTCCAAATCCAAGTCAAAATAGGCCTTATTTCAATTCTGCGTATACGGCGATCGATCACTTTTCTGTCCGATCGATCGCTTTGCGATCTATCGCTTCATTCCTTTGTTATTTCCTGCGTCGCGGCGATCTATCGCTTTACGATCTATCACTTTTGTGCCGATCGATCGCTTTGCATCAAAACGCAAATTCCAGTAGATACGATCGATCGCGTACACGTATGATCGATCGGTTTACTATTTATTTTGCAGCACGATTTTCCAATGATCATAACTTTTTGCTCCGAACTCCGAATTACGCGCGGTCGGTGGCGTTGGAAAGCTGACTTCTTGAACTTTAACATGAAGCTTGAATCAGTCCAATCTGATATGTGTATACGAAGTTATAAATATTTAACCATTAAAGTCCGTTTTCACCTCATTTTTGTATCTTTGCTCTCATTTCCTACAAAACCAAAAACTACATTAAGGTAGCAATAATTCTAATCAAACACTAGCATAAATATAAGTTTAGGAGATAATAAAATGCATATTTCATGTGTAGATCACACCCCCAAACATAGATTTTGCTAGTCCCTAGCAAAACAAAACAAAACAAAATCAAACAAACTAACGAACTAATGCATAAAAATAAACACCACTTTCGTAGGGAACACGATTGCATTGAGCGTATGCAACAAGCCGTTAAACCTCTAGGTGTCCCTAGTAGGACGAGTGTTGTCTCGTGAGGGTTTGCAGCCATGCTACCCACAAACATGTATTTATGAAACTAATTAACCTAAGTGCAAAAACAAAGCAAAAATTAAAACATTGCAAAACACACAAACCTATTATCCCGACAAATACAAACTACAATGCTTAAGAAAATCAACCACATGTACTTGGTTCATAATCAACAGGAATATAGAAGCCCTCAAGTAAGTGGTTTTATTCCACACTTTCATCTTGGAAATTTCTGCTCAATATTATATAGCATGATAATGTAAATAGTAGAAAGTGTAGAACATTGTAGCAATACATTCTAAATTTCTGTTTTATACAGATCCAGTGTTACCCATTAACCAAAGAACATCAGAATCTACATAGTCATCGTAATCTTTAGGTTCATGATAGCACAGATCTGCGCGCCTCCTTCGGGTCCAACATTCTAGATTTGAGAGGATAATACACCACAGACTTTTTTTTTCTTTTTTTTTTCTTTCAGACTTTTTTCGCTAGGACTGTGTAAGGCCTGACTTCAAGATGCTTAGGTTTAGCAATGACTCAGGCCAATGACTCCCAGCCAAATTAGCTTAGGGCATTAGGTTTTAAGAGACCGCTTCGGGCCCGAGCATCAGCCTAAGTTAATCCTATAAAGTCAAGCAGCCCCTTTTCTTTCATTTTGTTTTCATTTTTTTGCATTTTCATTTTCAACATTCATATTTTCAGCACATCTTTATTTTGTCCAGGCTGTATTATACTCTCAACCTATTTCCGGTTCCAATCCCTTGCCATAGCCAAGTAAATGGTCTATCATGATCTTTTAAGCTCAACAGACAACTACACATCATCCAATGACTATGACTAAAGACATCCCACTGTAAATTAGCATTCAACAAATCTCTAGATGGTATTACTTTATGTACTAGTGTGTGTAAGTGAATTTTCTTAATTCAAGCACTTTGTTCCAAGAGGACTGTAATAGAAAGATATGCTCAGTTAAGTGTATCTATCCTCCAGTATACTTACTCGCACTTCCAATGTAAATTAATCTCCTAAGAATTGTAACATGCATTATCACGGGATAAACTATCAAAACCTAAGAAAAGGTACTAACAAACAACCTAAAAACTAATCAAATTTTTTTTTTATACAAGTAATATTCCCTCCCCCAAACCTATTATGAACATTGTCCTCAATGTGAACAAAATATAGCATGACAATGAGCATATACTAAAGAAAATCAGAGAAAGGAGAGAATACACCTGAATACGTGGGTTGCCTCCCACCAAGCGCTAAGTTTAACGTCTTCAGCCAGACGGAGCCATGATCCTCTGTAGGGGCCAGGTGATCAAGTCATCAACCTGGATCAATTAAATGATTGCACCACACACTCCTATCCTTGTTGCCTAAGTATGGAGCACATCGTGGAATAAAAGGATGGAGTGGTGGGTAGGGAAGCTTTGGAAAGAGGGGTCACTGCATTAACCATGATAAATGGTCATTAGAAAAATTTAGAATAAAGGGCTCCTCCTCCAAATTAACCATTTTGGCCTTAGGGGCCTCTTCTAGTAACCCAATTGGGAAAGTTTCCTCAATTAGTGACTCAACTAAACTATCTATGAAACAGTCTAAGTTATGTTCATTAAACAAAGAGTTAGATTGGTCAAGACATGGTATGAATGGTGTTTCAAGAATAGAAGGTTCTGGTGATAGTGCCGTAGACTGCAACTCCTCAGATATAGAAGAAGGTTGACAATTTGGTTCTATTAACACACTTACTTCTTCTTTAATTTCTACACCCTCTTGATCATTGTGTAAAGCCCACTCAAGCTCATTGTCAAACCTTTGGGCATTATGAAGGGATGTAACATCATAATCAGGGGAAAAACAGATTCCTTCATCAGAAAATTGGCCCTTCGGATATTGGGGTTGGACAGGTAAAATGCATTCTTCGTTCATATTCATGGCATGTGTTAGCTGTTCTAACTGTGTTTCAATGTTGGCAAGAGCCTGTGTGTGAGAATGGACAAGTTGGGCCTGGGATTTTTGCTCTGTTTTCATCTCTGTTAGGGTGGCTAGTATCTGGCTCATCTGATCTTCTAAGGATGATTGGCCAAACTGAGGAGTAGAGGCTGGTTGGTAAGGCAGTTGTTGGCTTAGAAAATCTTGTCTAGGGGCCTCATGAAGAGTGGGCCCAGGGTTGGGTTGCTCCCAAGGGTTGTTAGGATGATCCTCCCACCTATGAAGACTTTGTGCCTCATTAACATACTTGCGTATAAAATCAGGGTACTCATGGGCCAAAGGGCACTCCACTGGGGTATGAATAGGACTTAAACAGAGGGCACATGGTTCCGACATATAGGGAGTTGTGCATTGTAGGGAAGATGTGCCACTCCCAAAATTAGAGTGATTATCCCAACCATGGTTGTAAGAATCAGCATATAAAGAATGTGGGTGGTAGGGCATTTCATAAGGAGGGGGATTAGGTGTGTGTGAAGAACAATAATCATTAAAGCTCCTATATGGGTTCTCATGGCTAAATCCATAGAAAGGTGAAGACATTTCTTCACCATGCATTCATCAACTAAACCACAATATCACACATCTACAAATAAGATAAACAACCCTAGATAGCAACAACTAGCATTCATCAGTCCTAGATATCAACAACTAGCAGTCCTAATAGCCACAACTAGCACAACATGCAGTCACAGAAAGAAAAGAAAAACACCAAACACACAAGTTGATCTAAAAAGGGAAGGATAAGAGAATGCAAACTAGGGGAAGGAGTGACCCTTCCACGTTGGCGAGAATTCCACGTCTTCTCTTAACCTTGCAAAAAGAAAGAAAAACACAAATTAAGCTACTGACAAATAATCTAAGCTAAGACTCTCTAAACGACTCTAATACTAATTATGCTAAGAATCTGGTAAACTATTATGCCGTCCCCGGCAACGGCGCCAAAAACTTGATCGTTTAAATATAAAACCCTTGCAAGTGCACAAGGCAATTGTACTACGATGAGTATGGAAAGGGTTGTCGAACCTCAGGGACGGATTAATATTCTACCAAATTCAAGAGAAAAGCAGCAGTTTTTAATTAATCTAGAGAAAAATAATGAACTTTAACTAAACTAAGCTGAGATTAATCAATAGAAGAAGTACCAAGGCTTCGAATCCACCACAATAGACTAGTGTATCGTCTCTCTCTCTCTCTTGAATTCAGATTTTCATTTGGCTAGTGTATTCCTCTCGGACATACACTTGTCAATTCAACATATAGTGCCCTCCTCTCGGATGTAACACATAAATCTATTAAAACATAGAACTGTGATCTATCTCTCTCGAGTATAAACCAATGAAACTTTATTAATATGTAACACTTCAGAGCCCTTACGTTCCTCTCGGATATGCAAGTGCTCTTTCAGATTGAAACTCACAAAGATCCACTCTTGTCTCTCTCGAGTACAAAGAATAAACTCTAATGAATTAACTTTTATTGCATAACAAAGGTTCATACACCAACTAGAAAAAAAACATAATATGAGAGAAAAGAAACTATACAACCAGATTATTGGGCTTCATCTACGCCTTGGAAGAGAGTCTAGCCGCTCATGGGAGAAGAATCCATCATCTTCATCTTCATCATCTTCTTCTTCTCCCCTTTGCTCTGGTCTCCAAGGACTCTAAAAGGACTCAAAACTCTCTTCTCTAATGCCCAATACGTTCTCCCATAAGGCATATATATAGGGGTGAAGGAAAACCCTCAAATCCCTTTCTAAATCCAAGTCAAAATAGGCCTTATTTCAATTCTGCGTATACGGCGATCGATCACTTTTCTGTCCGATCGATCGCTTTGCGATCTATCGCTTCATTCCTTTGTTATTTCCTGCGTCGCGGCGATCTATCGCTTTGCGATCTATCACTTTTGTGCCGATCGATCGCTTTGCATCAAAACGCAAATTCCAGTAGATACGATCGATCGCGTACACGTCCGATCGATCGGTTTACTATTCATTTTGCAGCACGATTTTCCAATGATCATAACTTTTTTCTCTGAACTCCGAATTACGCGCGGTCGGTGGCGTTGGAAAGCTGACTTCTTGAACTTTAACATAAAGCTTTAATCAGTCCAATCTGATATGTGTATATGAAGTTATAAATATTTAACCATTGAAGTCCGTTTTCACCTCATTTTTGTATCTTTGCTCTCATTTCCTACAAAACCAAAAACTACATTAAGGTAGCAATAATTCTAATCAAACACTAGCATAAATATAAGTTTAGGAGATAATAAAATACATATTTCATGTGTAGATCAGCTCCCATCTCACAGCAGCGACCTCCCACAATGATGGCAGCGCTCCCCTGTCACCTAAGTGACTAAGTACGGGCACGGCAATTATATGGCTCAGGTTAGCGTACGGTAAGATACGGCAGAAAATGGAATATACAGTAAAAACAAGCAAAAAGTACGGAGAAGTAATAAAATTAAAAATCCAATATAACTTGTAATGCTTTAATGAAGGGGTATTTGCAGAGAAGGAAAGGTTTAACCTGTAATGCTTTAATGAAGGGGTATTAGCAGAGAAGGAAAGGTTTACGATGTTTTAAATAAGATGGTGTTTGCGTCATTACTATCGATAAAAAAGAAGACAAAGAATGCATACCTTGTGGTCACAGACTCACAATCCACAAGTTGCTGCTCACTGAGGCTCACCAGCTTCCCAGTAGACAGAAAATTTGCATCCTCCAGTAATCATGGTAATAAGGCGGGGGAATCAATAATGCCTAGTGAGTAAAACATGGAATTGTTTTAAAAATTAATGTTTGAACTGTGTGAACTGTGGAATTAAATATACAAATAAACATGGAAATGTCTAAACTGTAGTTGCATCATCTCTTTCTTTTGGTTCTACTCCTGGAGTCTATGTTTTTCTTGAGAGAAAAAAAGGAATGGAGCTCCCATTCCATCTTCTGTTCCAGTTGGTTCATACCATCCAGCCAGTTGCAAAAAACTTTTGTAGCTCTTTTTTACCAAATTCACAACGAATTTGATGGGCAGCATCACAAACTGAATCTGGATTTCTTTTACAACATCAGACTAGTCATCTCCACTCCAAATGCTTGATACAGCCGAGCAATTCCACAAAGCATGAGGGCCATTTTCCGCAGCCAATTCACAAACATCACATTTTGGTTTTTCTACAAAACATCTCTTATATCTATTTTGATTAGTAGACAAAATATCACTACAAGCTTTCCAAGCAAATACCTTAATCTTTGGCGCCACCTTCATAGACCAGATTCCTTTCCAAAAATTTTTATTTGCAGCTTCATTTAATCGGTCTTCATCACAAACACGCAAGGAAGATCTTCTTTCAACATCATGGGAAATGCCTGAACTGTGGAACCATTCTCAGCCCTAAGGTAAGAGCTATATAAATATGCAAAACATAATCATCCATTTAACACAGACAATAATCTTTTTTCAAAGACAAAAAAGAAGTCAGACACTAACCAATGGCGTCAACAAATTTGATAAACAATATGTGCATGATGGCAAGGCCTATCTGAGTTAACAGTATAAAGATTCTGACTTTCATACCATTCCTCTTTTAATTATGTAACCAAAAGAGGCATCTTCTCCTTCTGCTCCCTGCTGAACCACCTGGTCCTGAACGCTACCTCGCCATTGTAGCCGTAGACTGCCGGAGCTCAGCGCGAGCAGCATGTGGGCGCGGAGGGGAAGTAGGAGGAGAGTATGGCTGGGGGAGCCGTCTGCGGCGGGGAAGTGGAGTTGGAGCTGCGGCACTTTGGGGTGAGGTCACCGGTGGCGGCGTCTTC
The DNA here is from genome assembly GCA_039654745.1 of Houttuynia cordata. NCBI lineage: Eukaryota > Viridiplantae > Streptophyta > Magnoliopsida > Piperales > Saururaceae > Houttuynia > Houttuynia cordata. Next base: position 17,074,721 of record CM077506.1, read on the forward strand.
GGCGGGGGGGTTGTGGTCGTCGTGGCGGCGGCACAGCGGAGGAGGGAATTGAGGACGGCGAGAGGAACAGTCCGGGAAAAATTAGGAATTTCCCTGAAATGCGTTTTGCGCGTATATACGCGTTTTGCGTGTTTAAAATGCATTTTTTGCACAAAAACACATTTTTTCATAAGGACGCGTTTTGAACGCCATTTTTACAGCAGGCTGCCCAAAGTGCGTTTTGCACGTTTTAAACCCATTTAAAATGCGTTTCTGGTCACAATGCCTGTCACAACTCAACCCTCCCCAGCGCTCCCGTCTCACTGCGACACTCACCCCTCCCCGGAGGCGACTTCCTCTCGTGGCGGCACTCATAATGCTGCATCATGGGTCGGGTAGGGTCGGGTTTTGCTAAACCCGACCCTACCCGAGATAGGACCCGGGAATTCTAAACCCGACCCGGACCCGAGATAAAACCCGAGATTTTAATAAATAATTAATATAATTATAAAAAATAATAATAAAATATTTTATATCATTATAATAATAAATATATATATTAAAAAAACTGATTTAAATGGTATATCTCGGGTCAGGTCGGTTCTTGGGTATTTTAAAGCAAAACCCAACCCGACTCGAGATAGAACCTGGGTTTTAAAACTTTGGAACCGACCCTACCCGAGATCGGACCCGACCCGACCCAGGTTAATCTCGGGTCGGTTCCATCCGGGTTGGGTCAGTTCCGGGTTTTTTTGTGCAGCCCTAGGCACTCACCCCTCGTGGCGGCGGTGTCCCCTTGCACTCTCCCCTCGCGGCGGCGCTGTTAGGGGTGTAAACGGACGGACACTGGCGCGGACAAGCTATGTCCATAGCCATCTGTTTACTTGAAAATTTGGTGTCCGTCTGTTCGTGTCCATGCGGACACCCCTATGTGTTTGTCCGCATGTGTCCGTTTCGAATATGGGCGGATACGGACAACAAGAACACGAATGGACACAGACATTTTAACCTTAAATTTTGTCACGGACACGAATATGGACAGACACGGACGGCTACAGACGCGGACACACTATGTCTGCAGCTGTGTCCGCCCATCTTCCGGACGATCAAACATGTGTGTGTCCCTGACGAACAAAATTTTGTGTCCGTTTGGACATAAAAAATCGACGGATGGACAGACATGGACATCTGGACGCCGTTTACACCCCTAGGCATTGCCCCTCATGGTCTCCCCTACCGGCGATGCTCTTCCCTCGCGATCTCCCTAGCGGCGGAGCTCTCCCCTCATGGCGGCGTTCTCCATGGCAGATGCTTCTACCTCTTCCGCCCACCAAGAAGAGAGGTAAGTACAACCTCCATTTTTTTATAGTAAAAGTTACTTCCTTTCATGATTACTTGATGAATTAGCTTTTTTCCTGCTCTTGGCTTGTGCATGTCGAGGGTTTCATGTATTGTATAATATCGCTTAATGGGTTGTGATGGACAAGAGTAATGGTTGTATTGGGTTACATGTGTTTGTTTTTATGATGTTTAATAGGTTGTGATAGCTTGCGAGGTGTCTGCATGTTCAACTGCTTAATGGGTTGTGATGGAAATGTGTAGCAGTTGTATACAACTTGTGATGGGCAAAGTTGAGGGTTAGGGGTGTTGGTCATGAGCTCTGATAGATTCGATGACGTTGTGATAGTTCTTCTGTAGGGTTGTGATGGACAAGAGTAATGGTTGTGTTGGATTGCATGCGTTTATTTTATGATGTTTAATAGGCTGTGATGACTTGCAAGGTGTCTATATGTTCAACTATTTTCATGAATGCATTTATGGTTGGGATGGAAACGTATAGCAATTGTGTACAACTTGTGATGGGTAAAGTTGAGGGCTAGGGGTGTTGGTCATGAGCTCTGATGAATTCGGTGACGTTGTGATGGTTCTTCTGTAAGTTGTGATGGACAAGAGTAAGGGTTGTGTTGAGTTGCATGTGTTTGTTTTATGATATTTAACAGGTTATGATAGCTTGAGATGTGCTTGTATGTTCAATTCATTTTGATGAATGCGTTTATGGTTGTGATGGAATCATGTTGTAGTTGTGTAGAACTTGTGATTGGAAAGTTGAGGGTCTCGTGTTGGTCATCAGCTCTGATGGATTTTGATGACGTTGTGATAGTTCTTTTGTAAGGTTGGGATGCATCGGTTATATGATGGTTGTATTGAGATTGTGTTGTAGTTATGTTATGGTTGCAATGAAGTTGTGTTTATTCCCTAAATGCATTTGGTTGTGCTTCATGTGTACTTAATATTGCATTTCATTAAATTTTGCAGATTGGTAGAGTTGAGTGCATATGCTTAACTTCAAAAGTGCTCAACCTCATCCCGGATTTGAAGGGAGGGGTGCACGAGCAACTAATGAAGAATTGTTGAAAGTCTTCTTCGATATGCCAAACACAATGGTTTGTCATCGTCTAATTGGCCGCATGCTGGCCAGGAGGGAAAGCGGCTTAACTTTCAGAATTGGCAGGCGATCAGTCACCGTGAAGCCTTTAGATGTGAGTATGATACTGCAGTTGCCACTGCACGATGGATTTGTAGTTTGAAGGAAATCATCGCAACACACAAATGCCCCCACCTTCTAGGAGAGGATGTTCCCTGGGGTCAAAGTAAGTAGGATTACCACAAAGATGATAAAGAGAAAGTTTGACAACAAGAAGTTGAAGGTAAATTATAGGGCAAGGTTGGCCTTGTTGTACTGCATTGCTGTATTCCTCCTACCCACGCCAGGGGATACCTTTGATGCATATCCCTGGGCTAGGGATGTCTACAATGCGCTTTAGAATAGCGTTAGTAACGCCGATGAGGATGGGGATGAGAGGAAAGATTAATACAATTTGTTTGGTTGTGGAGCTGTCTTACAGGTATGTTGTATCTTATGCCTTGTGTTCACCATTATAAGTTGTGGTTAATTATATTGCAGTTATATGATTATTTCTTATAGTTCATGCTGTGAATATGTATGTATGTGGTTATAGGAATGTTGTGATGTCATATTATGATGATCATTGCACATTGTCTTTATGTATGTTGTGGTGATAGCCCTTTTAATATTGTGATAGTGTAAATGTAGGTTGTGATGGATTATATGTAGAGTCGGACATTGAGTTGTGATGCTAAATTTGTAGGTTGTGATGGTTGTTAGATATCATATATTGTGTTGTGATGGTGTAAATATAGGTTGTGATGGTGTAACTGTAGGTTGTGATGATCTTTCTTTTGGTTGTGATCTATGTCGAAATGTAGGTTGTGATGGTGTAACTGTAGGTTGTGATAGAGGTTGTGATAGATTATATGCAAGTCGGACATTGAGTTGTGATGATATACTTGTTGGTAGTGTTAGATCTCATATTGAGTTGTGATGATGTCTCTAGGTTGTGATAATAGTTATGTCTAATATGTGAATAAACTTATATGGTTGTGTTAGATATCGTATATTGCGTTATGATAGTGTAAATGTTGATTGTGATGATATACTTGTAGGTTGTGATAGATCTCATATTGAGTTGTGATGATATTTCTTTCAATTGTGATAGGTTTCATATTGAGTTGTGAGGATATTTATTTCGGTTGTGATAGGTCTTATAGTGAGTTGTCGTGATATATCTTTCGGTTGTGATAGGTTTCATATTGAGTTGTGATTATATTTATTTTAGTTATGGTAGATCTCATATTGAATTGTGATGATACTTCTTTCAGTTGTGATAGTAATTGTTTCTAACAAGTGATGGTCAAAATGTAGGTTGTGATCTATGTCGTGCTGTCTTCATTGTAGAAGTTCACAGGCTACTGGAGAACAGGCCGACCACTCTAGAAAGCTTGTCCAACCTAGTGAATAGCTTGATGTTGACAAACATGCAAATGTATGAATTCAACAAGTATTTGCGAAAGGATGTAAATGTGATGAAGAACAAATTGGAGAGGGAGATTACGTTGGCCAATCACAGGTGCCATGTACTGGAGGTGGAGATGAGAAAGTTAAAGAAAGTTGTGGATTATGCAGGTGAAGAGGAAAAAGGGTCGAACTGAAGAGGCACTACAACAAGTGCCTGAAGGAGAAGACCAACAAGAAAAGGACCATGAAGTGGTAGTCGAGGCAGGCAGCCAAGTCCACAAGAGGCAAAGTCCCCCTTGTAAGGAGCCCTGTAGAAGAGTTAGAGTCCCCTGCGATCCCTGCTTCCAAGAGGTTCAAAACACAGGCTAAAAAGACATCACTGTTCAAACCATGTAAGCTTCCATTTAGGGATGATAATGATGAGAAAGATTGTGCCTCTTCGCTGATCGTTTAAATATTAAACCCTTGCAAGTGCACAAGGCAATTGTATTACAGCGAGTATTGAAGGGTTGTCGAACCTCAGGGAGGGATGAATAATTCTACCAAATTCAAAGAAAGAAAAGTTGTTGTTTTTAGTTTAATATTAGAAAAATAGTAAATTCTAGCTATTTAAAATGAATTGAACTAATATAGAGAATTGCCAAGACTTCGAATCCACTACACAATAAACTAGTTTATCGTCTCTCTCTCTCTTTTGAATAAAGATTCCTAATTGGCTAGCATATTCCTCTCGGATGAGAAATTACATTAAAGTATCACTAAATCTAATCAAAATACTAATATAAACATAAGTTTATGAGATAATAAAATACATAATTCATGTGTAGATCACTCGCCTAATGCTACTCCGACCAATAGGGCCGACATTGTTGCACCTGCTTACACAATAGATGATCTCCTTGCCCAACAATTGGAAGATTCATGAGTCCCTCATAATAGGGAACTCACAGTCATCTCCCTCAATTCCACTGATGCTGAAGGAGGAGAACCAAGAAGTGCATTTGCGAAACCATATTATGATAATCAGTATCAGTTGTGATGTAGTTATGTATCTGGGATTATTAGTTATAGTTCAGGTTGTGACCCTTTATGCATAGGTTGTAATACCATATTATGATGATCAGTACTAGTTGTGATGTAGTTGTGTATATGGGATTATTAGTTGTAGTTCAGGTTATGACCCTTTATGCATAGGTTGTGATACCATATTATGATGATCAGTATCAGTTATGATGTAGTTGTGTATTTGGAATTTTTAGTTGTAGTTCAGGTTGTGACTCTTTATGCATAGGTTGTGATACTATATTATGATGATCTTCAAAGGTTCAACGTCAAAAAGTTTAGAAAATGGCTGGTGTAGTACGTAGTCTTCAAGATTGAGGGCTATGTACCAATTATGTGATAGACTTGATTCATTTTCATATGATTATGTGGTGTTAGTATGACAAGGTTACATTTGACATTAGTTGTGTCAGCATGTAAGTAACTTGTGATGGACTTATGAGGTTGTGTTGGATTAGGACTCTAGGTTGTGATATATTTTGGGTTTGATGACACATGATGTTGTGATTGACATAATGTGACTTATGCATGTTTTGATACCGGGTTGCGTTGAGGTTGTGATTGCATTGGGATAGGCTTGATGTTGCCACGTACACTAACTTTCAGTACCTTCTTAATTCATTGCGATTGAGTTGTGGTGACTTACATTGTTATGATAGTGGGTTGCGTTGAGGATGTGATTGAGTTGGGATAGGCTTGTTGCTGCCACAAACACTAACTTCTAGTACCTTCTTAATCCGTTGTGATTGAGTTGTGATGACTTACATTTGTTGTGATAGTGGGTTGCGTTGAGGTTGTGATTGAGTTGGGATAGGCTTGCTGCTGCCACAAACACTAACTTCCAGAACCTTCTTAATTTGTTGTGGTGACTTACATTTGTTGTGATAGCAGGTTGCGTTTAGGTTGTGATTGTATTGCGATAGACATTTACCATATGAATCATACTACAAACTACAAAGTAATGTAAACATTACAATTACAAGCTATAAAAAATCAAATTCTACCGAATGTCATCTAAGGGATTAAGTTCATTACAGAAATAAAGTTCATCGGCACTCTCAATCCACGTTGATTAGTTGAATGCATGAAATCCGATTGTGCCCAAGGCCATTGCAACGACTGCATCTAAATTGACGTTTATGTTTTAATGGTTGTGACGGATAGGGCTTCGTCTTCGGCCTCCCCCTTGGCCTCTTGGTTTTTGGTGGAAGGATGAGATGCTCTCCCACAGGTGGCTCTGCACATATCGGCTTATCATCGTGAGTGATCGGGAAAATATTTTCACTGTATGTGTCCTTATAGCATTGAGTAGTCCAATAATCCCCTCGGCAAGCATAGACTGGTGATCCTCCATTGGCAGATATGGCAGCGCATGCGTGGATACACGGCGTACCTTCAATTTGCCACATCCTGCAAGTACAAGTGAGGTCACTGGTAGAAAGAGGATTAACCTTGCACTGTCCTGAGGACTCATGAATGGTCGTTGATCTCCATCATAGATCACCAACACCTTACAAAATCTTCCACGGAATAGCTCTCTAAAGTTAGCCATTCCCTTATCGGATATCAAGAAAGTCAGGTCATACACATCGGGGTACAAGTATGCAATGCTCAAATTGTTGGGAGGAACGTTGAAGGCAGCATCAATTTTTTCCACAAATGAACTCAGAGTTTCATCCTCTTCTAGTGACAACGCCGTGCTTTTACCTCCAACTATCTTCACAGTTCCACCGGGGCTGGATTCAATACTCCCACAGTAGCAGACCAAAATTTTAAGCTTGCCTGCTTCATCCTGGAGTTGCAAAATAAATCAGAAGAATACAACATAGGTCACAACTTACGTAGCAGCGCTATCACAACATAATATCACAACTCATGCCAACAGCCATCACAACATTAATTACAATAATCACAACCAAATTCTAAGCTAACACAACTGAATCACAACATTCATCGCAACTGAAGCTAATAGACATCACAACTGAAGCCACATGCCATCGCAACATGTCTAGAACTCAACACAACAAGCGATAATACAACATTCCATTACAACACATCTACAAGTCATCACAACCTATCTACACATGAGCATAACCTATTTTACAAAACACAACTCCGTCATCACAACATATCTATATATTATGACAACCTCTTTTACAGTTCATAACTTAAGCTACTCATCCTATCATCGCTACTTAGACATTCAAGCAATGACCAGACATATCAAATGAGAAGAAAATAGTAGCTTTCCTACTTACTTTCAATTTTTCCGCTGTATGAGTTGCGCCGGTATGTCCACTATCTTTGCTTGCAACCACTGTTTGGGTTCTGCCTGGAATGTTGCTGCTGGAGGTGGCTGCCACCATTGCCATTACTTTTGCCATCTCAGATACAAGGAGAAGTGGATATTTGAGGTCGCCAGAGGAAAAGGATCGGACCTTAGTGGGGTGACGATGGACCACCGGATGAAGGTCTTTGGAGCTGCTCTAATGGCGGATGACTGCTACAAGCGAGATGAGAAGTGGAAATCTGAGGTCGCCAGAGGAAAAAGGCCGAACTTTAGTGGGGCGTCGATAGAGCACCGGATGAAGGTCTTTGGAGCTCCTTTAATGGTGATGACTGTTACAAGCAAGATGAGAAGCAGAAATCTGAGGTCGCCAGAGGAACAAGGTCAGACTTTAGTGGGGCGTTGATGGACCACCGATGAAAGTCTTTCTCCTCTAATGGTGGATGACTGCTACAAGGGAATGAGGAAGAAAGGGGATGGGGAAGGTGACTGCCCAACTCCATCTCGCAGGAGAGTGAGGGGCTGTTAGCCCCTCTGTTATGTCCATTTTGGTCATTGACCAGGGGAACTTCCTAAAGTTTAACCATTTTAGTCCTGGGGACTAAAGTTGTTAAACTTTAGCAAGTTAGACCAAAACGTAATTTTTCCAACAAATTTTAGATGGCAAAACCCAAGTGCTAATTGACGCGAGTGAAATGACATACATGCCCTAACCAGCTCCCCATCCCTCCTACAAAGATCTCCTCTCCAAACGGCGAGCGCAAGGGCTGGACGAGGGTGGTGCAGTGGGAAACGGTATGACAGCCGGAGAAGGCGGTGAGCAGGGATGGGTAGTCGGTGACATCATCGTAGGCGATCTCGAGCTCGGCGCTGGGGGGTTGGAGGCCAGTGAGGTCGTTGGTGGGGCGGACGAAGAGGGAGGGGTATTAATGTGCTCAAAATTATGTTAATTTAAGATGCCTTGAACTCCATGTTTGTTATGTTATTTTATAGTTAGTTAAAGGCTAGGTAGAATTTTAGGCAAAATGGGTATTTGTTAAGTTAAGACATTAACATGTGACATTCAATGTTATTTGGGCTTTAAATGTGCAGAAATAAATTAGCCATAACTGTTTTTATATCCATGGATCTAGTGTGGTGAATTTGATATCAACTTATGTAAGCCCATTGTGTATTGTAGGTAATTCTTTGATGGGCCGACCTGTTAATCTTGAAACTTTAAAGCCCGTACTTAAAAGATTATGAAGATCTGCTGGAGGCAATCATTGGCAATCAACTATGAGCTAATCAAGGCAATCAATGGCAATCAACTATGAGATGATCAAGGCAATCAATGACAATTAACTATGAGATGATTGATCGTTTAAATATAAACCCTTGCAAGTGCACAAGGCAATTGTACTACGGTGAGTATGGAAAGGGTTGTCGAACCTCAGGGACGGATTAATCTTTTACCAAATTCAAGAGAAAAGTAGCAGTTTTTAATTAATCTAGAGAAAAACAATGAACTTTAACTAAACTAAGCTGAGATTAATCAATAGGAGAAGTACCAAGGCTTCGAATCCACCACAATAGACTAGTGTATCGTATCTCTCTCTCTCTTTTGAATTCAGATTTCCAGTTGGCTAGTGTATTCCTCTCGGACATACACTTGTCAATTCAAATTATAGTGCCCTCCTCTCGGATGTAACACATAAATCTATTAAAACATGGAACTGTGATCTATCTCTCTCGAGTATAAACCAATGAGACTTTATTAATATGTAACACTTCAGAGCCCTTACGTTCCTCTCGGACACGCAAGTGCTCTTTCAGATTGAAATCCACAAAGATCCACTCTTGTCTCTCTCGAGTACAAAGAATAAACTCTAATGAATTAACTTTTATTGCATAACAAAGATTCATACACCAACTAGAATAAAAACATAATATGAGAGAAAGAAACAATACAACCAATCAGTTGGGTTTCATCTACGCCTTGGAAGAGAGTCTAGCCAAGCATGGGAAGAGAATCCATCAACAAGTTCTTCATCTTCTTCTTCTTCTTCTTCTTCCTTTGCTCTAGCCTCCAAGGACTCCAAAAGAACTCAAAACTCTATTCTTTCATACCCCATACGTTCTCCCTTAAGGCATATATATAGGGGTGAAGGAAAGCCCTCAAATCCCCTTCCAAATCCGAGTCAAAATAGGGTTAAATTGCGTTTTCCGTATGCACCGATCGATCGCCCGTATAGAACGATCGATCGCCTTGCGAACGCTGCCGAACGAAGCCGTTTTCCTTTGTTAATTGCTTCCGATCGATCGTATGGCGAACGATGCCGGACGAAGCCGATCGATCGTTTTTACTGTCTTCGCAAGTCCAAAAATTCCAGTAGATACGATCGATCGCGTTGGTGTCCGATCGATCGTTTTCTCTAATGTAGTGTTTTCGCGGAAGACGCGATCGATCGCGTAAGGATGCGGTCGATCGTTTTTACTGTTCGGAATTTTTAAATGGCTATAACTTTTTGCTCCGAACTCCGAATTGCACGTGGTTGGTGGCGTTGGAAAGCTGACATCTTGAACTTTAACATGAACCTTGAATCAGTTCAATCCGATATTTGTACACGGAGTTATGATAATTTGACCATTGAAGTCCGTTTTCGCCATATTTTTGCATCTTTGCTCTCATTTCCTACAAAAACCAAAAACTATATTAAAGTAGTAGTTATCCTAACCAAACACTAGCATAAATATAAGTTTAGGAGATAATAAAATGCATATTTCATGTATAGATCAATGATCAAGGAAATCAGTGGCAATCAATTATGAGCTAATCAAGGCAATCATTGACAATCAACTATGAGATAATTCTGGCAATCAAGAAATGACCATGAAGAGCTGTGATTGGAAGAAGAAACGGCAACATTCTTTGATTGAAAGCTGGACAAAATCAATTAGTGATGCTCAAAATCAATCAAGACTCAATCATGGAGTAATGATAGGAAATCTGATTGGAGCCTTTCCATTGTTAAACTTTTTCAACCACTATATAAGTAATACCCAAGCTCTTCTTCAAGTTATCAAATTCTCTACCTCTTCCAAAGACGACCACTTCTTTCTCTCCTCAACTTTTCTTCATTGTTTTTTTTTTATTTTATTTTATTGTAATGGTTGGCTAAGCCCCTAGCTAAGGCTAGAGGGAGGAATTTGTGATACTTTAATGAAGTTCTTTTCATGTTATTTATTGGGCTATAATTATGTGTTGGATATTTGAAGTGATGTTTTATTATTTATCTCTCGTTTCTTTATTTTCTTAATACATAGGATACTTGATTTCTTTCTTGATCCTTTGTGATTTTGATACATAAAACTCTTGAAGATTTAAATATTATAATCCTTATTTCAACCAAAGTGATCGTTTTGTTGTTCATTCTTAATGTTCATATTATCCAATTAGAGAGAATCTTCATTCGCTCCTAATTGAGAAACATTGATACATGAAGTACCTCATTAGATATTACAATGACCTACCTGGATGCCTTAGTGTTTTATTTTATTGAATTATCTACTTTACTTCACTCTTGATTTCATTCGTTTGCTACTTTGAACTGATTTCTCAATCACACTAGTCAATCTCTGAGGATCGACCTTGTAATACTACAATTACAAGTAAAAAGAATTAAATAGATAACTAAAGGCTACTACTCAAATAATGAGTAATTAGTCTTGGTTCATCAGGTATTATTGGATATCAAAAATATTAATGGTAGTATCTGATATCGGTAGACCAAAGAGACAAAATATGGGAGATATTGGGTAAAAAAATATTGGTGGTCTAAAATTAGTTTTTATCATATATATTTTTACAATATAACTTCTAAAATGAGTGATACTCTTTAGACAAGTATAAATTTTAAAATATTCATTAAAAATATGTATATAATTCAAAATATGTGTTTGCGTTTTAAACCCGTATATCTTTCTACTTGGCATAGGATGAAAAACAAATAGGAAAGTTGATTTTTTTAAAAAAAATCAATTTTTTTTTCTTTTTTTAAAAATGGCAATATATTGGATCGATATAGGCAATATATCGCCGATATTTAAAAAAAACCGAAATCGATATTATGGTATATCGTTTTATCGGTTGAAGGCCACTATCGATATATCGCTGATACAACATTCTATGGGTACAATTAGAAATTAAATGTGTTTCAGAGGGTGCGTTCTATCAAATCATGGGTGGGTTGGATTGCAAAAAGGTTGTCTAGGGTTGGGAGTCATTCAGGGGACTATTTTGGGTGTCTCGGGTGAATTTTGTTGTTCTAATGAAACGGGTCTCCCTGGTCTCGTGCTTTTTCACAAAAATGCCTAGCAGTTAAAGCGGAGATTTTTTCGGTTGAGAACCTCAAGACACGATGCGCATTTTGTCCAATATTTGAAGTAGAAATTGGGAATATAAAGAGAGAGAAGCCACTAACACGCCAGCCGGAATTGTAGGGGTGATATATTTTTCGGACATATATTTTATGCCTATGCTAATAATAATTTCGGACGGAGAGCTTCGAAAAAAAGCTTGTCTGGACTCAGGATCTTTCTCAAGACCAAAACACAGGGAGACAAACTCTGATTTTTTATATGGGCCTTATATTATATGGGCCTTAAAGTCCAATAAATTTCACTTGTTCTGTAATGCCAACGAGCTTTATTGGACCGGGGGAATAGTAAAAACATGTGCCACAAAAGAATTTTATAAAGAAGACTTTTCCCGGTGTTATATAACGGGCATAAAACCGATCTTTTCGGCCGTTAGATTCTGATCCGGCGATGCTCTTTAATATAAAAGTAAGCTAAATAAGACAAATCTCATTTAAACTTTTTTTTTATATTTTACATAATTTTTTAGTCCTTTTTAACTTTTAAAATTTTTGCATATACAAAAACCATTGCAAATTGTGTATCCAGGGTATTTTTTATAACGCGACATGAAATTGTCCGTTCTATTGTCTTTACTTTTAATAGTATCTTAATTTTAATTAATTAAGCAATGTACCTTTATCTATCTGAAGTGTAAGGGGCTCTTTGGGAGGAAGACTCGGGGAAAATCCTTAAATCAGTGTTTGGGAAGGCATCTAAAAAATCTTGCCCCCTCCCCCCGCCCCCCCAGAAATGTTGATGCAGTGCCTTGGACATTGTGACTATTTTTTTATTTGGTACATTGAAAAAAAAAACCCAAAAAATGGAGCATGTAGAGAAGGATCTTTCTAGCAAAAAAATGGAGATCTGTCAGAAATATAAGAGCATGGAAATGATCCAAAGCAAAGTTGACGAGGATATCTGCTGCTTGATTTTGCACCCAATAAATATCATGAGTTTTGTAAGCTTTAAACTTGCAAGGTCGTCGGCAATTTCATCTAGAGAGCCTTGAATGTGCCATGGGCAATTGCTCCTTGAAGCTTTTATATTAATGATACTTCCTCCAGTTATTTTTAATAGATATATCTTTTTAAGGGGAATTTATTAAATAATACTTTAAAAAAATTATCGATAAAGAACATTTCAAAAATAATTTCCGATCCGGTTATTGGCGCCTGCGTGACTTTATTTTTACCCCGACCCGAAAGGCCCGATGCCTTTGAGAGAGAACCGACGCCTTTGACAACCTTAGGTTATTTTTAACTATTTTACTGGGACAAACTTCAATAATGCATATCTCTCTTATTTCTGATCCATTTTCGCATTTTTTTCATTCTTCCTTATTTTTAGTGTTCTTGATGTTGAGCCGTCGTATGTTATTTATCATAGTTTTTATGGTATTTTTTTTATAAGATATCAAAATCATTATGATATCATGATGATTAGAAAGAACACTAAAAATAAGGAAGAATGAAAAAGAAAGGTAAAAACAGACTAAAAATGAAGGAGATATGATTCGGTGAAGTGATTTTAAAGAACAAATTTTTAAAGAGAAAGGTGTCAGTTGAATCGATGCTTGTGAATCCCTTAATATTTTTAACTATTTTATTGGGACAAACTTGTGAATCTCTAATTTCTGATCTGTTTTCACCTTGTTTTTTGTTTTTCATATTTTTAGTATTATTTATAATCATTATGATATCATAATAATCTTGATAACCTATTAAAAAAATATTATAAAAACCACGATAAATAATATGCGATGGTTCAACATCTTTGTGATATCATCATCATAAGAAAGAGCACTAAAAATAAAGAAGAATGAAAAAAAATGGGCGAAAAAAGATCAGAAATGAGAGAGATGTATTGTTGAAGTTTGTCCTAGTCTAAGGTTGTCAAAGGCGTCGGTAAGGGTGTCAGCTCTCAAAGGTGTTAGTTCAACCAACACGCGCCTTTCACTTTAAGTGGAAGGCGTTGATTCAACTGACGCCTTTCGGGTCGGGGTAAAAAAAAACCACGTTGGCACCTACGTGGTTGATTAGATAATCGGATGGAGAATTATTTTTGAAATGTTCTCGATTGGTAATTACTTTTTTAAGTATTATTTAATAATTTTTTTTAAATACACTAAAAAATTATATCTATTAAAAGTGACCGGAGGGACTATCATTCTTTGAGTCACCTTAGATAATAAGGATTTTTGAATAACAAAGGAGCCGAATATCAAGAACGACAAGCGTAGATCTCAGCAAGCAACGAGGACTGAAACTGTGACTAGGTTAAAAAAATCTTTAATCAGGTTTTACATCATAAATTCCTAATAAAAAGATTTTCAAAATAAATCACTATCGTTGCACTTTACATGTATTGAGGCGCTCTATCCCACAAAGGAAAAGGAGAAAATTCTGAGGGGAATTTCCCCATGAATCCTTTGTAAGTTAAGAAAGTCCAATTTATGTGAAATGAATGAACTAAGGCATTAATGTGCAATTAGCTAAAACTACTGCTGTTCTCTTTCAGAATCTTTACAATTGCAATTAATTTCAAAGAACCAATATACAAAGAATTATACCCCATTTTTTATCCAAATAACTATAAAGAATACAAAGTAAAAACAAAAACTGTGTGCACTTGCACGATGAGTTTGCAGAGCACCAAATTCCAATCCCACTTAGGTGCAGAGGGTGTGTGTAAAGGGGTGTTTCTATGAGATCAAATATGTACAAGGTTATCACAACTAAAAGAGGCCTCGTCATAAAATCGTGCCTAATACCCACAAATGGAGGAGAAGCCAGTAGGCTATGATACTTATCCTTGCTCCAGGCCGCTTCATCAGCATCCTCCCTCCAGACACCCTGTAAATGAAAAGCAGGGAACTTTCAGATCAAGGATGCTTTCAATTAAAGAAGTGCTTCAAAAACTTGAACTGCTCAATCAATGAAGAAGTTTAGATTAAAAACACAATAAATGACAGCTCACCATATCCCATCAACCCTGTCCGCGACAGACTTTGCCTGTTTGGGGATAAGACCAGATGTATTGAGTGATTTAAAAACATGACCTGCAAGATTGATATTCTTAGTTACTTAGCAAGAAGCCACAAGGTCATACTTGTTAATACTTGCACAATGAGTTACCTTTATCATCATCATCTTCGTGGTGGTCAACTAAGCGTTCTGATTCCAAGTCGACGATGTTTAAAGCTAGGTGCTCACTTGACCCTTTACGCAATGTTCTCACAACAGGGGCAGAAGGAACAGGTGAAATTGCCTTGTTCAGTCCTCTTGGGCCCTGCGCATGCAAAATAAGCAAGCATAATAATTCAGTATAAGTCTGCCTATCAGCTCTGGAAATAAGTAAAGAGCATAGCATAAATTCAATGACCTGCTAAAATACTAGGTAGACTCATTGATGCCCATTTTTAGGATTGATGTAAGCAAATTGAGTGAACCTCCATTATCTAGAACAACAGCCCTGTAGCTAAATGCATTTTTTGTTGTTGGCCCAGAGCATTTTGACGAAAAGCAGATAAAGAAAGTGCTAAAGCCATAAACCAGCCCAAACAAGGACTGGAGCCATAGATTGCAGCCTGAAAACATATGGTTTACATCACTGCTAATGCATTATGCTGATCAATTGTGAAGAGAGTGATTCCGATTAGGTAAAAAGACTTCCTTGAACTCCTCATTTGGCAGCAAAAAGAAAAAACATGAAGCCATTCTAGTAGCAAGTGAAGTGAACAAAACGAAGGGTGTAAAGATTAACGGAAATGGGATCAAGCCTTAGCTAATGCCCGACACCCTAATTATTCGTGACCAAGTGGCAGAGAGACGGGCTCCCGAAAAAAAATGTGGACAAATGACAAAAGAATGTTACCATATCTTCAATTTCAGATATTTCGGATCCTGCTGCCAAAGAAGGTGCCTCGTACATGCTCCTTTCCTGCACAGGTTCTGGATAGATCTGCCTGTCGTCAAGTGAAGATTCAAGTAATTTAACCTTTTCTGACAATTCATTCACAACCTTTTGATTCTCCTGGAACTTGAAGCCCAGATCCTGATATTTTGCTTTTGAAGTTTCCAAATCTAAAATCAGCCCCCCAACTAATTTTTCTAAAACCTGTAAGAGTCCCCTTGCACCAGTTATACTTTTATCATCAGAAGCCCAACTTCCTCCCAATTTCTCAATTAAACTTTCTAAACCATCTTTCAGCTCAGCAAAGCCATTTTTTTCCTTTTCGAGATCCCTATTGTTACTATATAGACTTTCAGCTTCGTTCTTCATAAATTCAATTTCACGAACATGAGCTGCAACCTCTGACTCCAACTCTTCCTTGTCCTGACTCAGTGAGTGTAGCAAATGCTGAAACTCATCGAAATTATCAATAATATACAAGAGTTTGTCTGAAACAGCTGGAAACTGCAGTTCTGCCTGGCTCCTGGTTTTAGAGAGTTGACGAATTTGAATACTATTGACTTTTTTAAGAACAATCTCTTCTTGATACTTTGACAAAAAATGTGCTGTGATTTCTGAAAATGGCAATCAGGTGCTAAAAGTTAGTTTTGCGAAAGTCTATCAATAAAAATTTATTTGAAAATCATAAATTGGTAGATAAACAGTAAATGTCGTAGGTTACCCTGGTCTTTCACTGCTAGAGTTTGGTAGAGGGACAAAAGCTCTTCCTCTTTTTCCTGTAACTTCCCCTTCATGAGGTTATAGTTCTCAAGATCAAGCTTTAACTCACTGCAGTAGTGTCGCAATGAATTCAGCTCAGTATCCATATCAGAAAATCTATTGTGATACAAGACTCTATCTTGTGAAGCATTTTCAACAGCCAACTTTGTCTGATTTAAATCACTTTGCAACTCCTCAGTGATATTTCCCCAGGCAGTCTTCACATTTTCAAAGTCTTTAAAATAACACCGAACCAGTTTCACAGTCATTAACAATTTCTCTGTAGCTTCAACAGGTAGTGCCTGTTCTGCTGCATCCCTCTCATCATCTCCCGCACTTGTGTTAAGTTTCTCAATTTCAGTTCCAGCATTCAAATTCAAGGTACTGTTAGAAACTGCCATGTGCAGATCTTGAGTAGCATTTGTGCATGAAGACAGTAATACAGAAATATTATTATGCAGCCTGGAGATTGTATCCTCTTGGTCCTTATTGGAGGCTTCCAACTTCTCTACCTTATGCTTCAAGGGACCCATGATTGACCGTGTATGAGACATTTCACCTCTGATTGACTCAACAGCTTTTGATAGAACTGCAATCTCTTTGTCCATGTAAGAAGAGAACATTTCAAAATTGTCATTGAGAAGTTTATCTCGCGTCATGAGATTTTCCACGTACTTAGAAATACAGGATGAGATGCTTCCAGACAAACTGCCTGCACTTTCTTCACTGCTAACCCGCAAACTGTTCCAAGCATCTTCAAACTGTGCTACCTTGGAGCTTATAAGAGCATCATCCTGAAAATTAAGCAATTAGGCATATAAGAGAAAATTAGCTGAAAAATCTTTTTAGTATCCAAAAATGTGAGCAAGCAATACAGGCAGCAATTTGTAAAAGACTGCAGAAAGTAATCTACCACAATAAATCGAGTATTTTAGTCAGAAATTTTTACCAACAATAAAAGATACCAAAATCGAAACAAAGCAATGCTGTCTTATAAATCTACACATCAATCTAATGATTATGGAAGTTAAAACTCGGAACATTGATCAGATAATCCATTATCAGCTGTATAATCAGGTATTAACCCCAATAGTCAATGTTGCATATTCTCAGCAGAATGTGAGGCACTTAGACAATGAGAACGCATGAACTCCATACATCAACAGCCATAAACATGCCTCTTCACTTACTTTAATGATCTCTTTTTTTTTGTAATCAACATTAATGATCTTTTCACGATCCACTTTCCATAATAACCTTCGACCAGTATAAAATTTTTAAAATCTTAAAAATTGATTTCCACAGATATGTACCCCGCATTATGCATAATGTGAACCAACCCACTTTGACACAATAAATAAAAAGTATATGACTAATGGCTAGCTTCACAATGACAAACAGTAGGAAAATAATTTGTCACACTGCATGAATTCAATCATTCTGGCCGAACTTGGAATCAGAAAATCTAATTTTTCTATAGCAAGTAATAAATTGATTTGGTTAAAGGTTCTCTATATCAAAGATTAGTTAAGCTAAAATTTTCTAGACGAGCAAAAACAACAAACTCAAATCTCCCTTGAACACTTTTAAAACAATATCAGAAAGAGAAAGATATAGAGAATCATTAATTGAGAAACAAAAAAGAAGTGCAAGATTATCTTGACGAATCTGCAATTTTGCTTTCTTACTTCTAATAGAAGATTCAGAAAGCAAAAAGTACAACTAAAGCCTACAAATTAAGGTTTACAGATTTGAAGTAATAAACCTACTTCAGGCCTACAATGATGGCATCTCACAAATCGTCAAGAAAGTACAAAAATCTAATATGTGAAGTTAACTAATATTTAAACAAGCAGGAGAAGAGTTGCATTAATTTTCAGTGAAAAATACAAAGAAAAGTGCACAGAAAACAACATTTTGCAGTTTTTACTTAAAAATGCCCAAAAATATAAGGCTGAAATAAATTTGAAAACAAATAGTCGTGAGTAAAACAACTTCTCACCAAACACATAGCTGCAAATAGTACAGCAACCTACCAAATTCCAAACAGAAAACTTCAATAAGACCAGTAACTGATCTCGAAGAGATCTCTAAGCACAAGTATGACAGCAAGAAATTGAATTGTCCATATCTGAAACGTGAAAAAAAAAATCATGCAACTTCGAACTTACTCAGCAGAACTACATAATGTGCCCTAGGTCTAGTGGAAAATAACTTTCCATGACATAAAATTAAAATTATACCTCTTTGTCAAAGTGAAATTGCTGCACATCTGACCCTTCCTCACGAAACTGATCCTGTGTATCTTGAAGTAGAAGGCCCATACTTTTTAGGCTCTCAACCTTTCTCATAAAATCTAGAGATAGAAGGTACAGTGGATTTTCATTTTCCATCAGCATGTCAAGATGATTTAGGTGACCAACCACCTCAGAGAACTGGTTTTCAATTTTGCCGTGAGTCCCAGACAGCTCTTCCATGTATCCAGCTAGCCTTGCATTGAGTGAAGTAATCTCATGTTGGCTATGGGATTCCATTTCACGTTTCTCATTTTCCAATTCTGCTAAGTTACCTTCTGCCTGTGAAAACGCCTCCTCCAGAGAATTAATAGTTGTCTGCGCTTCAGCCAGCCTGCCAGCAAGAAAAACGCCTTTTGCTCTTATTTTCTCCAACTCCTGCTCTGCACTGACTTTACTAACTTTTAACTCTTCCCTTTCCTCACTCAGCACGGATATATTCCCTTCTGCTTTAGACAAAGCATCTTCCAGCGTTTTAACAGTTAACTGGCACTCTTCCAATTTTCTGGTCTGCATATAGAGCTCTTCTTTTGTTTTAGCCATTTCTTGCTCTATATGGCCCTTACCAGCTTGTAATTCCAGTAAGTTCTCTCCCACCCATTTCAGTTTTTCCACTGGATCTTCAAAAACCAAATTGCCAGGCGTAATGATACCCTCAATTGAATCAATTACTAGCCGTAACATGTTATTCTTCTCCTGCAAAAACTTTTCAATTTGGTCTCTTTGATCTTTAGCCATAACTATCTCAGATTCGAGATTAGAAATTTTATCCAAATTGCTTGACATACTACTGATCTGATTTTTACAATCCATGACTATGGATTCTTGCAGCTGTAGTTCACGTTTTAACCTTTCAATTTCTTCACTCTTTTGATCTATGGTAAGTTTAAAGCCTTCTCGTTCTTGAACCAAACCCTTTCCTTTCTTCACCGCCATAGAGAGTTTTTCTCTGAGTAAAGATGTCTTATCCTCAGCTCGTTCAAGATCTTTCACTAGCGAGTCCCTCTCAGCTTTCAAAGTTATTACTTCTTCCACTGAGAGGCTTAATTCAGCAGATAGCTTTTCCGTCTCAATAGACCTATCAATGAGTTCTTCTCCCAATAACTCCTCATATAACATCAGTTCAGCAGATTTTACATAGAGTAAGCTTTGTACTGTTTGAAGTTGTTCTCTTTCGTTTGAGGAAGACACACTAGAAGCACTGATCCTTTCTTGGATTTTTTCAATGCATTTTTCCAACAGAACATCAGCGACAGTAATGTTGTGAACTATGTAATCATCCATTGAGATCCCAGAAACCTCGAGTAATTTCTTCACCAGTTCATCCTTCTCTGATGATATTTGAGATAACAGACCCTCATATCTAGCTGTTAAATCATCCAAGTTTCCTCTTTTTTCTTTGATCTTCCAAATGCATTTCCTAACCAAAAGGTCCACATCTGTGGAAGGCTCATCAGCATCGTCATTGTCCCTCATATGGTCAGCAATAGCAAATAACTTCTTGAGCAGCTCATCCTTCTCAGCTGAGATAATAGATAAGCTTTCTGAAAGTTTTTGGTAATTTTCACTAAGCTCTTCAAACTTCTCTTTTCTTTCTCTGATCTTTCCAAAGCAATTTGTGGATAAAATATCCATCTCATCAACATAAGCACCACCGGATTCAAAATCATCAACAGAACCTTCAGATACCTCTAGCAATATTTTTACTAGATGGTCCTTCATAAATGATGCTTGATATGCGGAATCTTCACATTTCTGCTGTAGATCCACCAATATTGCGTTCTTCTCTTTCATTCTCTCAATGCAATTCTCAGCAAATTTCTCAATTTCAGTTGAAGAGTCATCAACAATCTGATCATCTACAGTGCTTCCAGAAACCTCACATAAAGTTCTTATAAATGTGTCTCTTTGAGAAGATACCCGAGAAAATTTCTGTGAAAGCTCTTCAAAACTTCCTGTTAACTCTTCTAATCTAGTCTGACGCAAATCTCTATCTTTCTGCTCACTAGAAAGTGACTGCATCAGACGATCAATTTCCAGACGCCCAGAAGACAATTCAGACGCATGTGTTGCAACTGCTACCTGCATATCAGCAACTTTGTTCACCAACTGAGATACATCTTCTCTAGCCTGGGTAAGTGATTGCACAAGCCAACCAATTTGTGATTCTAATTCAGAAGATAGGATTGCTTCTGGCATGTCAATAGAAGACAAGGCATTTTTTACTTTGTGGTTCTCCAACATGTTTCCTTCTAATTGATTGTTCTGATCCACAAGCCATCTGAACCTGTCTAACATGTCCAACAACTGAACCTCCACCGGCACATTAACATTAGATAGAATTTCTTCTATTCCCTGGAAAGTTTTATCCCTGTCTGAAAGTGATTCTTGAAGGGACACAACCATATCTTCGCTCCTGATAAGCTCCTCCACTCTGGCTTCAGCAGCTTCCAATGCATCAGACTTCAATTTCAGCTCATGCAAACATTTTTCAAGCTCACTGGTCTTCTCGTTCAAAGATTGCCTCAAAGAATCTCTCTGCTGAACCAATGCTTTTCCTTTTGTAACAGCCATACTGAGTTTTTCCCTAGAAGTAGCCAACCTACTCTCCGTCTGCTCGAGCTCTGCCTTGGTTTGGTTTGTTAGCATATTTGCACCATTTACCCTTTCATTCACCTTCTCCAACTCCTCAAGCAACTTCCCATTATCTTCCTCAAGCCGGTTTAGTTTCTCAATCAATTCAAGCTCCTTCCTCTTATGTTCATATAACTGTTCCCTAGCTGAAACACTCTCTCTCTGAACTACAACCATATAAGACGCAAGAACATCGCTATTAATCGACAACTCGGTTACCTTTGTAAATAGATCATCAACCTCTTCGTCCTTTGCAAAGAGAATGACATGGAGCTCCCTCATTGTGCTCTTAGCCTGCAGTTGCTCATCCAACAGTACTTTCAACTCAGAGGCATAATTGGAGCATTCATTTACCACCACATGCAAAGGCGCACCACCAACAGCCTCGACCTCCACTGTATCTCGTTCTGCGCAACTCAGCCGGTCCACCAATTTCTCACCACTCTCACCCAACATGCTCTTCTGATTACTCATCATCTGCAGCCGCGAATGAAGAACGCCTAGCTCGCCGGCAATCGCATCCCTCTCCACCTGCACCGATACATTCGCCATATAAACACAGCCAGCAAAATTTTAAAACTAAATCGCCTCACAATTCAGCAAAGAGATCAAAATAAACCTTGAATTCGGTAAATTCACGGGAAACGAGCTCTTTGTCGGCAAGCGCGCCGGCCAATTCGTCGCGCAATCGACGAATCTCGCCGTATACGGATTCCTGATCCTCCATGCGCTCCCGGTTGTCGACAAAGACAACGGAGTCTTCAAGATACTGGTCGGGCGCATCGACGAACATCTCCTCCTTGCCGACATCCTCCGGCTCCGACGAGCTCCTGTCCTCCATCCTTATTTCCCCGTCCCCATTCCCAGATTCCTGAAAACACCCCAACCAATCAAACAACAACAATGACAACAACAACGACTAAATAATTGGAATTCATGGATTTACGGAAGTGGGGTTGGAGATGGGGAGGAAGTCGCGATCGGGGGAGGAGGAGACGGAGAAATCGTCGGGGATCTGGACCTTGACGCCCTCGTCGTCCTCGGCGGAGCGGTCCGGGGAGTCGCTATCCGACATGGTAGCGCACAAAACATCAAAATTTGCGCACAGAAAATTTGAGATTATGGGGACGAGTGGGAATGGTGCGCTAGATTGGAGCGGTTTGGGGGGGGGGGTGGAGAAATGGTGCACGTGCACGGATATTTATGTTGTACTTGTTTCTGGTAATGAAGGTTGGAGAAACGCTTTAGATATACGGTTATTTTGTGTCGGAGATATGTCGTTTTTTTGTAGCACAAGTGTGCGCTCCGACTCACGTGCCTCTACATGCGGCCGGGAGCGCACTGTCGGATATTACGGCACGTTACTATAGGGGGTTATTTTTTCCATTTTTGTATGGGTAATTTGCACTTGACCTCTATGTATTTTGATGAAATTATACTTAACCTTCATGACTTATGAAAGTATGCACTTAACCCCTGTGACTTTTGCGACGATACAATTTTACTCATCCTCTTTATTTATAAAGAGTGATGCTACAGTGACATCAAATTGTGACGTTAAAAAGTTACGTCCTCATTAAGAGGATGTAATTTTTTCATGTCAAATTGACATAAAAAAGTATTTTTCATTTATAAATCCATATTCTTCCTCCATTCATCATACCTTTTTTTCACTAGGCAAAGGCGGTAGACTTTTATAAATCCATAAAGTTTTAATATATTATTCGACAATGACAATGTGTTGGCCTTGCTTTTTCAATATAAGAAAAGTTAGCTACTTGTCATTGTCTTCATGGCTACCACAAACCCTAAATTTGGTAAGAGCTATCATGGGTAAAATCGTTTGACAATTAAGTTGTATACGAGCTAAATACATATTTTCAAAATTCATAGGGGTTAAGTATAATTGAACCATAATTTATAGGGTTCAAGTGCAATTTACCCTTTTTGTAATTCACTATGCCATGCTTTAAGTTTCAACTCTTATAGCAGTAAATTCTCCAACAGAGAATGCACTCTTTTTTCCCAGGGGCAAAGGTAGGAGAAAACAATTTGTTCGATGGCACGCTCCTCCCCTGAATTGACTCCATATTTTGATGAGCCATTTTGTGCATTAGTGGGTCATTAGCTACGATCGCGGATAACCATGTGTGCATTATATCTAAGATGTATGTGGCAGTGTTCGAGCGTTGAAAGTTGTTCGTAAAGATTGGCCACGGATGCAGCCAAACTTGAAACAGAATTTCTAACGCCTACGGACACGACCATAGACAACTAAACCCGACCCTACCCGAGAACCTTAAACCCAACTCGACCCGACCCGAGATAGGACTCGAGAATCCTAAACCCAACCTTACCCGAGATAAAACTTGCAATACCTGAGAACCCGAGATAGGAACCGAGATTTTAATAAAATAATTAATATAATTATAAAAATATTTAATAAATTAATTTATATGATAATAATAATAATAAATTTTATATATATTAAAAAATAAAGAATTTAAATGGTATATCTTGGGTATCTCGGTTCTTGGGTATTTTAAAGTCAAACCCGACCTGACCCAAGATAGAACCGGATTTTTAACCATAGAACCGACCCTACCAAAGATAGGACCCAACCCGACCCGACCCAGGTCAATGCCGGGTCGGTTCCATCTGGGTTGGGTCGGGTCCGGGTTTTTAGTGCAACCTTATAGACAACCTTTGTCCAAGGTCAGTCAGGTCCGCGACCATCCCTAGAGTTGTGCGACATTGGGATGTGTTATAAAGGACTCAAATGGGCAGTTTATGGATGCATTTGCATCGGAGTGTGTAGTAACTTCTGCAATTCAAGCGGAAGTTTTTTGTTATCTAGTGGGAATTCTTCTTGCTAAGCACCTACGACTTAAGGACATACAAATACATGCAATTCACAAGATTTAATTACTTTATTATTACTGCCGGTTGAGGATGGTCCATTGAAAATGCGTAATATGCTTCGACAAATTGTATTAACTCTTCAGTTCTTTGACATGGTTGATGCAAGAATATACTCCCTCCGTTCCAAAATATTATGTACATTAGGAAATATTCATTTTCTATAATATTGTGTACATTTTGCCAAATTATGTGACTTTCACTTTTCAAAATTGGTGGAGACTTGAAAGGATTGACTTGAATTTAGTTCGTGAACGAGTATATGAGTTGGACGGGATATGAAAGAGAAGAAGTCATGTGATTTCCTTGCCGGTTTCATGGTCCAATAAAAATAAGAATTTTCTCAAATACACATAGTATTTTGGAACGGAGGGAGTATATCGTTTCACAAATGTTGTTGATCGGCTAACCAACTTCTTTGGGTGAGGGTCTGCGTTGTTGGCTTAGAGCACCTCCATTTTTTATAATTCCCTTTTGAAAATGAGTTGAACTTGGGCCATAGGGAGCAGGGGTGAAACTTTTAATGCCCGGCCTGCCCGACAAAAAGGCGGATTAGGGCCTCATATTTTTAGGAGTAATACTATTCCTCCCACTTTTTTATCACGACCAACCTCGCCTACTAGTGTGGTGAAAGGAAATAAAAGGTGAGGGACCAGCATTTCCACGTGAGGCACGTGAGGTGGTTGTGAAAATAAAGTTAGAGAATAAGCATTTTTCTATTTTTAGGTCGGTCTTAAGGGGCCGTTTGGGGCGTGAAAAATAAAAAACATCCACTCCCGAAAATCCACCATATACTAACCAGTCAGCTGGTTAGTGGATAATCCCAAAAATCCATGAGTGAATTTTTGGGATTTTTCACGATCCAAACGCCCCCTAAATCAGGTTGGGCTAGAATTGAGATGCAAGAAGCCTACAAGGCCCGTTGGCCTGACCCGCCCACTTAGGGGCCATTTGGGGCGTGATTAAAAGCAAAACATCCACTACACTGTAGCATTCATATTTTTTTCCTATCCAGCTGAAACACGACCTGAGGTGGTGAAAAACATGGCTGCTACAGTGGATATGGAAAATCCAAACCCCTTAATATGGTTGCTGAAGCTGGTGAAATAAACCGGTATGTTCACGAACGTCCGTTATTTATTAGTCCGTCAATAATGGACATTTTTTATCCCTACCGGACACGAATGCGGACGCAAACATGGGCTTTCTGTCCATGCTAATGAGAAGCTACGGACGCATTCCATAGTATTGTCCGCGTCCGCCATACCCTAAGCGTGTGTTTGTTAGCAGGAAAGGAAACCAAACTGCCCAAAGCCTCCTCATCTGAGGACCCTTCTCCGCCTTGTCTTCGTCCGCCGGACGCCACCCTCTGCCGCCCTCAGCCGCCGGCCGCCACTCTTCTTCACTAGTTGGCGCTCTTCTCCGCCTTGGTCCTCGCCATTTAGAGGTATCGATCACCTCCTTCCCCTTCCTCGCCTGGTGTCCGAGCAATCGCCATGAAAGGTCGTGTTTTGGCCGTTCGTAAACGCTAGTCCGCGTCCGTGTCCGTTAAGTTTGGAACTGGATAGCCCTGATCTTTTCAAGAAGAGCACCGACGCGGGAAACAACTACAGCAGCGCGCTCATCTCGATCTCCATTTCCATTTCCCATCTTGATTTCAAAGAAGCAAACCTAGGGCAATTTTGATCACAGATAACGATTTTGGAGGTATACCATCTCTCTTGCTATACAGGAAACCGTTTGCTTTAATGGGTACCTGATTTTGGTTGTATGCTACTCTTGTGTAGTTAATTAATTTGAATGTCGGCGCGGACTCTCATGTTGATCCTCGTATTGTTTTGTTGTGTTGTTGTCTCGCAAGGCGAGCGCATTAGTAGTGATTTTTATAGGAGTGATTTTTTATTTGAGTTGTATGTGCTTGACGAATTGCCTGTGAGAATGTTAGGGCTGCTTCTGCGGCACATCTGGTCAGTGCTTTGAGTTTGCGTAGATCCATCAATTGTTTAATACTCCCTCCGGACACTTTTAATAGATACAGTTGGTTTTTTTGAAAAAACCAATGTTCATTTGAAAAACCAACTGTATCTATTAAAAGTGTATGGAGGAAGTTCTCGATAAGATTGAATTGATTAGTAGATTCCTTATGTTGCCTGTTGTAGACTAGTACTCCCTCTGTTCATAAAAAAAGGAGGGGCCTGAGTTGTGTTCTTTTTGAGGGTTCACATATGTTATATTAGTTGAAAATTGAAATTTCGCTAGGACTGTTGTACGGACTTACTAACCATTTTTAGTGATTGGTGTCGACTGTGCAAAGTTTTGCAATTGCAGAATTTATAAACTTAGCGGGTTTATATTTTAAGAAATTCTGGGGTTTCATCTGGCTATTGGTTGTTATAAGGTACATCGTCAAATCCACTTCTGACTGCACAAAATTCTGGGGTTTCATCTGGCTTTAGTTGAAATTTCAGTTGTAGCCGTTGCTGCCACATGGCAAGATCATAAAGGTGGTCTTAGATGCTATTGATGCTAATTCACTGAAAAAGGTGTTATGGGTGGCAAACTCCCAATACGATGTTTTAGAAGCAAAGATGATTCTAAATTCGCTCATTGTGGAATTCATGATAATGCTATCATTCCAAAACTTTTCCTGTACCAAGTTTTTCTTTCTCACTCCTTATGTATTCTTACTTCATCCATACTTTTTTACGTTTTTAAGTTTGGGTGAATACTTCTACTTCTAACCAAAGGAGAACTGCCGGCATTGCAAGCAAATAGAGAACCCCTGCCCATTTGAGTCATGAGCCGGAAAGCGTACTGACAATTTGAGTCGTGAAAGGGCCATTTGCTTCATAGCACTGCAGTCTTATCCCCTAAAAACCATATTCATGGATCTTCAATGCACAATAAAGTTTCTAGTCATGGTCCCCTTGAGTATGGTTGTTGTCCCCACTACTCATACTTAGAATGTCTCCCTTACGTTGTGGCATTAAAGCAGTTTTCTCTCAACTTGATCGTATACAATGTTTATTTTGATACTTTACAGTTAGATAGTAATTTTTTGTTTTGATTTTTGTTGGGTGTTCTGCTTTAATAGCCTAAAGGTTTTATGTAAGTTATTTAGTTTGCTCAGGCCTTTTGTGGCAATAAGATATGTTTTTTCTTTCTTGGCTCAAAAACTTTATTCTCCGCCTTATACTGCTATAACAACTTTTCCTTTTCCCTCATATCTACAGAAATTGTTGGAAAAGCATGATTTGAGATGGCTTGTGAGAAGTAGTACTGAAAGCAGGTCTACACAAGCCAAAATGGAGCCGAGAAAACCTCGGATACTATTAGCTGCAAGTGGAAGTGTAGCTGCCATAAAATTTGGTGTTCTTTGTCATAGTTTTTCTGAGTGGGGAGAAGTGAAAGCAGTTGCTACTAAGTCATCTTTACATTTCATTGATAAAATGTCTCTTCCAAGGGATGTGACTCTTTATACTGATGAGGATGAATGGTCGAGTTGGAAAAAATTGGGAGATGGAGTACTCCACATTGAACTCAGGAAGTGGGCTGATATCATGGTTATTGCCCCATTATCGGCAAACACTCTTGGCAAGGTAATCTCGTCCAATTGTTCACTTATTATGTGTATAAAATCTCTTGCATGTCAAGTTGTTCAACTAACAGTGTAGCTTAATTATCTTTCTTTATGTGCGTTGATAACTTTTGAGAATATTGGTGATATTATAAACAATCAACTTTAAGATGTTTATTGCCTTAGATATGCCAAACATATATGTACAGGGGGCGTTTTAACATATATTCTTGCGAAGAAGAACTTTTTAAATTACTATTGGAGACACTCTTTATTAGTTTGAATGGTTATCTTGAGTATTTTTTTGATACATGCTATCTTGAATATTAGTATTAAACATGTATAATGTAGATGGAAATGTTGTGGATTGCACCTAACAGCCACTTCTGATCATATGTGCTACGGTGAGTTGATTCATCTGCTAATATCTGTACATCAGTGAGTACATTCCTTTGTTAATGTCTGAAAATTTTTATATTTATACTCCTCAGTTGGGTCAGGTCTAGCAAAGCTGGCGACTTTTGATGCATTCAACATTGATTATCTTTTCTTATCCTTTGCCTTTGTATTTTTTTAAGAAAATTTGATTACATAGTCTCATTTTCTGTATTTTACGCTATCAGATCGCCGGAGGTCTCTGTGACAATTTGCTAACCTGCATTGTCAGAGCATGGGACTTCAGTAAACCGCTCTTTGTTGCTCCAGCCATGAACACTTTCATGTGGGACAACCCTTACACAGAACGTCATCTTATGTTGATTAATGAACTTGGCGTAGCTCTAATTCCTCCAATCTCAAAACGACTTGCATGCGGCGATTACGGTAATGGCGCGATGGCTGAACCTTCCCAGATTTTTGAGACTGTGAGGCTCTCCATTCAATCTCAAGTACCAAAGGGTGTTGTGGGGCAGTGAATTCAACTAAATTGCAATCAATGTTTATAGAGTATTTGTTAAAAAAAAGAAAGACATCTTAGAATGATATTTATCATCAACCTCAGGCCTTTACTTCTTGTGCATTTTCGGTCTTGATATGTGCTGCCCATGTCAGATTCTGTAATGAAATGAATGGTTTTGATTCTTTTCCTTGTTCCTTCTAATTTATGCATTCTTAGGAACCAACACTTGTTGTGCAGATGGATTGATTCTTATATGCAAATGGAACACCATTTTGCAACACGGAATGAGTAAGAGTTCCAGGCACGCAAATTTTCATCTATTAATAAGGCCTTGCCCTGCGTCATGATACTTCTGTTATTGCACTTTTCGGGACGAATTAGTTAAGTAATTACTAGCATGAAGGGATATGGAAGAAACTGACAATGACCCAATCAATACTTCCCAGGTTTTGCCCAAACAGTGTCGTGCACCTGTAAGCATTCAGTTGTCTTGGACTTCCCTCTTATTGGGAAAAGGGAATAACAAAAACATAGATCCCAACTCGAATCCTGGGTTGTTATATGCTCATGTCACTCAGGTTGGAATCGGGAGGAAAGCGAGGCAACAGTTTAATTTATTCGCATGAAGGAGAAGTCATCGGGTGCCCCCGGCCAATGAAGACCTCTCTCGCAGGAGTTCGATGGGGTAGTTTATGACTTTTCAGGGGTTGTTTGTAACATTTCATAGGGGAATTTCATTGGACGGGTGCAAAGCCCACATGGCACGCTGCTTATTACTTTTATCCCCATGAAGCAGGGACGGAGCCAGAACAAAAGCGGCTGGGGGGCAATGAGTTATGAAAACCTTAGGTGGGCCCATGGGGTCCCACCTATATGAAGAACATTAGTGGGAGGAAGCTGAAAGGCCAAGGGGCCCATGGCCACCCCCAGCTCCCCTGGCTCCGTCCCTGCTATGAAGGGAGAAGCTATTGGGTGTGCCCAGCGCAACCCAGTGGGATTTGCCCCACTTCACAGGAGCTGTTGATCTTCATAGTCGAAAGATCGACAAGGGGGAGTTTTGCTGGAGCTACAGCGTACGTATTGTGCATATACATCGTTGATCTCCATGTGCCGTTTTTTTATGCGCCGTTGATCTTCACTGATTATTGAATAATTTCTCCTATGAAGGAATGCACGTCTTCTGACGTGGAGTAAAACATTGGCACAAAACATGTCTGCACCAAATTCCCTCTCTCCCATATTAGTTATTTATATTAGAACAACAAATATATTAAATACTCCTTCCGTTCTAAAATACTGTGTATATTTAAGAAAATTCTCATTTTTATTAGACCATGGAGTCACAAGGAATTCAGATGACTTCTTCTTTGCAAGGAAGCTCACGAACAAGTTTAAGTCAATTCTTCTCCTCTAATTTTGGAAAGAGGAAGTTACATAATTTGGCAAAATGTATACACTATTTTGAAAAAGTGAATATTTTCAAATGTACATAATATTTTGGAGGAAGGAGTATAATATAGTTCATTTTAGTTTTCTAATTCAGACAACTACTATGAGACAGAGGGTGCAGAAGATATCTATGTACTAGGTTAGATTATATGAGCTAACGTAGTACATATACATCTTATGTCTAGGAGATGTTGGTCTACAGTCGCCGGTCAGGATAGACGCGCTCTTTGTGGCATGCCTGACGTGGGTCCCGCGAAAGTGCGTCTTTTTAAGACAGTGCCATCTTCAATAGGAGAAGCATAGGGACTCCACAGCACCCCCACTCGCCATCTGCCATCTTTCCGGCCACCAGGCACCTCCTTGAGCTGCAACAAAGGAGAACATGGCTAAATGGAAGTCCCTGACTCTTAGCATACTGTATCAGGTTCTGGGATGGGTTGCTTTCGTTTCATGGTCTTTCAGTTTCTATCCTCAAGTTCTACTCAACTACAAGAAAAAAAGGTATTTTCCATCTCAGTTCCCAGCTCAAACAGTTCTCATTCTTTAGCAGTTTGTTCTTCTTATTGATGTATAAATGGTGTTTTAATTGTTGGGTTTTTGTTTGTCAAAGTGTAACTGGGCTGAACTTCGATTTCCTGGTTCTGAACTTGACAAAACACTCTTGCTATCTCATTTACAATGCGGCCATGTACTTTAGCCCTGTGGTACGGAGGCAGTACAGAGAGAAATATGGACGTGAAGAGGTGGGTGCTTCTTCCATCTTGTCTATATGATCTTCTTGTGTTCTAGCTAATGTTAAGATGCTATTGCTGAATACCATACTGAAGCATACTTGTTTATCTTGTCACTTCAAGTTCAATGCTTATATTGCCTATAAATAGAAGAATTTGGCCTAAAAAGCTTTTGATATTGACAGATGATTCCAGTGGCATCCAACGATGTTGCTTTCTCAGTCCATGCTGTTTTGCTTACAGTGGTTACCTTGTACCAGGTTCTCATATATGATGTAAGTACTCTGTTATCTTCTTCGATCCCTTCTTTTAGGAATTTAAATAAGTGGTTCTCTTACAAACCTTGTTTTCTGCAGAGAGGAAACCAAAAGGTATCGAAAATCTGCTTTGCGATTTCTTTTGCTGTGTGGGTGTCAGCTGTCGTCTGCTTAGGGGTGGCTTGGCGGCATAGTTCTTGGCTTTGGCTCATTTCAGTATTTAAGTAAGTCTTTCGCTTTCAGTGTCATGCATTTGTGCATCATATGCAGATGACTTTGTTGTGTTTGGGGTTGTCATGAAGCTTTTGGAGGTAGAAGAAAGAAACATGTAGTAATCTCCTTTTTTTTGTACAATAGTAATCTCCTTTATAATGTCCCAGAGAACATATACTCCCTCTGTTCCTATCAATTGCCGTCTTTGGTTTTCCAAAATGAACTAAAATCAGTTCATTTTGAAAAACCAAACAGGATTATAAGTATGGAACGGTGGGAAAAGTAATTTCATTCCTAAATACCCTGGAAGTTGCAATGATTAG